>CM055118.1:483882216-484482216 GCA_029206835.1 Rana muscosa
AAAAAACAAAACAAAAAAACACTGACCTGGTAAGTTGTAAAGCCTCATCGTCTGCTGAACATGCTGAAATAGACAAGTCACCTCCGAAAAGAATGGTCCTTCAGTAATTCTTACCACAGGGGGGTCTTTAGGGGTGTACTGCTGCAATATCAAAAACATACTTAAAACATACACTGCAAATATTGCACACAGGCTTGAATTATCCATGATTGAAAAATATGATAAATGCTCATTTCAAAAGGGTCTTGCTTTACAGTACCTGCCGCTGATATTGTATTCCCAGCGCGATGGGATTGCGCTGGAAATCGGCACGGCGAGGCTGTGCTTCTCGTGCTCGCCGCCCTCAGGAGATGCAGCGCATCCATAGGAATCTATTGGGGGCAGCGAGCGGGAGGAGCGACAGAGCTCGGCGCTGGCTCCAGCGACAGGAGTCGCGGAGGGTGAATATTGACTATTCCGAGCCGCGGGAATACACAATGTCGCGGTTAGGTACTGTAAAGGCGTTATAATAGGATTTTATTCTTACCAAAAACTATTTTCTAGGAGCACATTAAGGGACACAGAATGAAGTAATTCAGGCACACTGAGTTTTGCGGACGGGACTGGACACTGGCAAACAAAGCTCTAAGGACAGTCTAGTATAACCCCGTCAACCCCCATCAAGATTCAGTTTTGTAGCAACGGGAAGTTTAACAAAGCCTACAGAGCCTTCTGAAGTATCTACATGTGAACTTGGCATCAGAAGGGGCCTGAATATCCACCTGGTAAAACCCCAAAAATATGTGAATCAAAGACCATGTGGCAGCCCTGCAAATCTCAGAAACAAATGTCTGATTCTGAAAAGCCCTTAAAGCACCAACTGATCTAGTGGAGTATGTTTTGACAGGGAAAGGCGGAACCTTGACTTAAAAGTCTATAGGCTTGTATGAGTTGCCGACCTAGGAAAACTGGAATGAGAAGAAAGCTGTCCCCCAACGGGACCTTCAGGAATTAAAAATTGACTGTCAGATTGTATAAAAGGGAGCTGAAGCTGAGAGATAGACAGCGCATACCTAATCCAGACAACTGAGGGAGTTCTACTTTGGATGCTGTGGAGCAAGACAGAAGGAAGAACAATGTTCTGAGGAAATAAAAATACATTGAAGAAAAAAAAGACAACATTTTCTCTGTATAGCAGAACAAGTTTTGTATAGGCTAAGGCTGCCAACACAAACTCACCTTGCAGAGGTGAGGACATTGAGGAAAGCAACCTTGTAAACAAAACTAGACACCGGAATATCCCTGCTAGGTTCAAAAAGCAGAAGAAATTACAGAATCATGTTGAGATCCCCAGGGTAGGAAGGGAACTTGCAAAGGGAAACATTTTGAAGGCTTTCATTAAAGAGGGAGAGGGAAGCAGTCTTTGAAAAGAAACCTCAAAGAATAAGATTCAACCCTTGATGGTACTTAAGGCCAAATGTTGATCCAGACCTGACTGGAGAAAGGCAGGGTTTGTCCCACAAAACACTTACTGGGATGGAAATTTATTGCTTTGCTTCTATCCCTCAGAGCCTTGGCTTTAACAGCAAAACCTTGCGGCCGAAGGAAGCATCCACAGATGCACTCACATCAACCTTGTAAAATTTAGTGAAAGTGTGAACGGACGACCAGGTCGCCGCCTTACAAACCTGGGAAAACGGACGCTTGATATCGGAAAGCCCAGAAGGCACCAATTGCCCTGGTCGAATGTGCCGTGACAGGAAAGGAAGGCGCCCGCCCTTTTAAAGGCATAAGCCTGGATCACGATCTGTCTAATCCACGAGAAATGGTGGTCGATGAGACCGCCAGGCTCTTCTTCGGACCAGTTACCGACACAAAAGAGTGAGTCTGACCTCCGAAACAGAACCGTAGCAGCCAGGTACACCCGCAGAGCGCGGACCACGTCCAAGGAATGCAAAGCAACCTCCTTAGGATGTGACCGCCGAGGACACAAGGATGGAAGCACAATGTCCTCATTTAGATGAAATGCCAAAACAAGCTTAGGAAGAAATGAAGGCTGCGGGCGTAGCACCGCCTTATCCTTGTGGAGGATCAAGTAGAGAAACTTGCAAGACAAAGCCGCCAACTCAAACTCTCCTGGCAGATTTAATAGCCACCAGAAAGGCTACCTTCTGAGAGAGTGTCAATAAGGGGATCTCCCTAATGTTCTCTGTCATGAACCTTGGAATACTGAAATATTTCTCCTTTGAATCTATTACACAGTGGTGGGATTTCTGCCCTGTCTTAAGGCTAACCCCACCCCCCCCCCCCTCCAGACGACTTCATGGTCTGGAAGAAAAGCATTGTTCTGTGTTTGACTGTTTGTTTACGTACTTTAATTACCCCCTGGGGCTTCTGTGTCAATACACATCTCAGTTCTCCTATTCAAGCTATCGGACCAATCCCTGCTGACCCTGTTTCAAGTCCTCATTTGCATGGGCAAGAGAACCTAATTGAGAACTACAATGGACTTTACAATTGACCAATAGGAAAGTGGTTGTTGGGGGCAGGGTGTTCAAACTGCTGTATAAAAGTGTGTGTGTGCATCCAATAAAATGAGATTCCTGTTTGAACTTACATACAGCCTGCCTGGTGTTTGTTCTGAACTATCACACATGGATTAGAACGGCACATAGCTGTAGTTTGAATCCTGGAGCATCGGATGACCGAACCATCAGACGTTGCGATCTGAAATATGATCCAATAGTAGCAGAGAAGTGTCGGGAGAGTGGAACCGAGCGAGCAAGGGGCTCATTACATTCTCAAACGGCGATTTCTGAAGAACTGAGAGCACCAGATTCAAATCCCACGAAGGCAGCGGTGGCCGAACCGGAGGGGCCACATGTCGAACCCCTTGCACAAACGTACTCACCAATGAATGAGCCGCCAAGGGTCGCTGAAAAAAGACAGCCAAGGCCAAGACAGCCAAGGCTGATATCTGCCCCTTAATGGTGCTTAAGGCAAGTTTTTGATCCACGCCCCGCTGCAAAAACAGCAGAATCCTGGAAACCGAATACGTACGTGGACGCCACCCCATCTCCTCACACAGAGATGTAGGCCTTCCATGTGCGATAAATCTTTTGAGAAGATGACTTCCGCGCCCTCATCATAGTGGAAATAACCAAGTCAGACAGACCTCAGTCCCTTAGCACCCGACTTTCAACAGTCACGCCGTTAAAGCCAGCGACTGTAAAGCAGGATGAAGTATAGGACCCTGCGACAGAAGGTCCTCTCGCATCGGCAGTCACCAAGGAACATCCGCCACCATTCGCACTATGTCGGCATACCAGGGACGCCAAGGCCAATCTGGGGCAATTAGAATCACCGGAATCCCCTCGGTCTCCACTCTGCGAAGCAGACAAGGGAGACGTTTTATCGGGGGGGGGGGGAAGGCATATATCAGCCGATAATGCCCCCATGGATCCACCTACGCGTCCGCCCATGGGTCCTTGGATCTGGCCACAAACCTCAGTACCTTCCGATTGAGTCGAGAGGCCAGGAGATCCACATCTGGCGTGCCCCATCTCAGGCAAAGTAGTCTAAAGACCTCCGGATGTAGCGACCATATTCCACTTGGTCCAGCAACTGGCGACTTAGATAGTCTGCCTGCCAGTTCTCTACGCCCGGAATGTACACGGCCGATAGAGCTGGCACGCGCCGCTCTGCCCACCGCCGGATGTGAGCGACCTCCAATGCTGCAGCTGAACTCCTTGATGGTTGACATACTCCACAGCCGTGGCGTTGTCCGACTGGATCCTGACTGGACGTCCTTGCAGCCTCTGTGACCATGTGGAGAGGCACCGCCTGATCGCCCGAAGTTCCAGCACATTGATCGGCAGGCGGGATTCTTCCTGTATGCCCCAAACTCCCCCCCAACCGGTCAGGCTGGCGTCCGTCGTGATCACCGTCCAATGAAAAAGGAAGGAACGACCTCCCGAAATGAAGGGCCGGAGATCTCAACCACCAGACCAGGGATTCCCTGACTAGGTAACTCACCCGAATCAGACAACCCAGAGACAACGGAGACTTGTCCCATTTGGACAGAATCTCCTTTGCAAGACTCGAGTGTGGAATTGAGCATACGGTACCGCCTCGAACGAGGCAATCATGAGACCCAGGACTCGCATGCAAAAACGCAGCGACGCCCACTTGCGGGACGTCAACAGCTTCGCCGCAGCCTGAAGAGTCTGCAGCTTGTCCGAAGGGAGAAAGACCCTCGCCTCTGAGGAGTCCAGAATCAAGCCCAGGTACTCCAGACGTTGAGTCGGTACTAACACCAACTTCTGGAGGTTTAGAACCCAACACTCCCGCAGAGTGACTGGCTATCGCCACAGCCTCCTCTAATTCTGAGGCTGAAGCCGCTCTCAGAAGGAGGTCGTCCAGGTAGCCCACGATTGCGATTCCTCGCCGTCTCAGCAAAGCCAGAATCGGGGCGAGTACCTTTGTGAAAACCCTTGTTGCCGACGCCAGGCCAAAAGGGAGAGCTACAAATTGCGCCTTCACAAATCTGTTAAGTGGTCTTGGGGTCCAGAATCGGATGGACCCCTTCTTTCTTTGGGACTACAAACAAATTGGAGTAGAATCCCTGAAACCTTTCCTGCGACGGTAGCGGCACTATCACCCCACGCAGCAGCAGGTCCTGCACTGCCCCCAACAAGGCTTCCCGACGAGCTGGAAGAAGATGAAGGTTGGAGGGGAAAAATTTGTTTGGTGGACAAGAGAAGCTCTATCTTGTAACCAGACGAAACCACTTCGCAGACCCACTGGTCGGAAAGCAGGGAGGTCCACCGAGCTGCAAACTCCCGAAAGGCGACCCCCCCACCCGAGAGTCGGGCGGGGGCAAACCTTTATGTGGTCGTAGATTTGTTTGCAGGCTTTCGAAACCAGGGACACTTCTGTCCCTCAGTGGACACCTTGTCGGTTTGGGGGCGCTTACCCACTGCCCCGGGCGGACGAGAAAAACGATTCTGAGCGGAAAAGGAAGGCCCTGGCCTACGGCGAGGCTCCTTATCTTTTCTGGATTGTGGGAGCAACGTACTCTTACCCCCAGTAACATTTTTAATAATGTCATCCAGCGAGGCTCCAAAGAGCCTCTCTCTGGAAGGGCAAATCCGCCAGAGCCTTCTTAGATGCCTGGTCCGCAGACCAGCACTTTAGCCAAATCAGGTGACGTAGCACCACAGCAGATACTGAGGCTCTAGAAAACAAGGGGGCCGTATCTAAGGCCGCATCGCAGACATACTTAAGGCCATGCACCATCTGGTCCGCCAGTTCCACGCAGACCGGGGAAGCCTGTTGCTTTTCCAACTCACGGTGCAACAACTTTGCCCATTCAGTAAGAGTCTGGGACACCAGGGCCGTGGCCAACACTGGCCGCAATGCTGACCCCACCACCGTAAACATGGACCAGGCAACCGCCTTGGCCCTCCTATTGGCAGGGTACTTAAAGGCTGGGGCCCCCTCCACCGGAATCGTTACCCTATTTAACCTGGATACCGGGGGGTCCACCACAATCGGGGGAGATACCCTTTTTTAGGAGAATTTCCTGAAAAAATGGACAACGCACCGCCATGCGTTTTGGGACTGAAAAGGCCCGCTGCGGGCGTTCCCATTTTTTGTAGATAAATTTATCAAAATAGGTCAGGTAGGGAAACACCTTAGCCGTGCGGGCCAGCTTGTGAGACCCAAAATGGACCGACACCTCAGTAGATGCCCCCGCCGTATCCTCCATCTTTAAGGTATCCCGCACCGCTGTGATAAGTGCGCCTACAAGCGCCCCCTTGCCTTCGCTGACCCAGACACAGTCATCCTCACGGTCCGAACAGTCCTGGTCCGCATCCTCTGAAACGTCAGAACAGGGGCTGGTTGCCACAGCAAGGCCCGAGTCTGAATCAGAGCTTTCTCCAGAAGACGTGAGGGGAGGGGGCGTTTTTTACCCCCCTTGCGCCCGCACGCCGCTTCCACCCTGGCAACAAAGGACTCCAGAACTGCCGAAAAAACGTCCATAGGCACCGCAGGTGCAGGGGAACCGGTTGCCACCACAGGGAAGTCTGGAGAAGAAGCGCCAGCTTCTGACACCATGCTGACCCACACTCGCCTGACACCCGTTGGGGACCGGAGGCCAGTTACACCAAAAGTCCACCCTCTTAGCTGCCACAGACTGAGGGCCCCCCGCAGGACTCGCCACCCTGGCCCAGGTACTGCGCTGTGCCGCCGTCCATTCTCCCTCATGGAGGTGTTCTGTGCAATTCGCGCCGTTCCAGGATAGCCAGCAGTAGAAGCAAAAACCAAGCTGAGACTACAAGAAAATGGCCGCCTAAGCAAGAAACCGCCTGAGGGCTCCGGAAAGATGACCGCTGGACTTCCTGACTAGTGCTACAGGAAAATGGCCGCCGAACTTCCTGACTAAAACTACAGGAAAAATGGCGGGGCCATGCTGACCCTCCACGTGGAGGCCTTTCACAATGTGCACACCAGAACACCCCACTATGTTAAAAATAGGGAAGAGAAACAGCGGACCCCTAACACCCAGCGCAGCCCCCTCGCCGGACACGGCGCCCACCGTTCAGTCGCACAGCGGCCCAAGCATGGGGGAGGAGGGAAAGGACGGGGAGAGAAGAAGAAGAGGAGGAGGAGAATGAGAGATCCCCAATTAGACCTCCCAGGGAATGCCCAGCTGCTCTGTCCTGCCGAGACAGGTGGAACATACTTATCCGTCCTGTGGGGACTGCTGAACGCATTCCGCGGACAGACCCATCACCCGAGCAGTACGGGGTGGCTGTCGGCCACGGCACACTGTGACACGGACAGCAGTAGCCCGGTCATATGTGTGCCCCGGAGCATATAGCTCACCGGCCACCCCTGGATCAGACGGGGCATGTCGTGGCCGGCCCAGCGCGTAGCTAGGGCCTGCTCACGCTCGATGGCCGGGCTGGGGAGACTACCAGGATCTATATTATCCAGCCTGTCACCCAGCCCGGCTGTTGATGGTAGATCACATGAATCAAAATCTCTAGGACCAATGGTCCCCACCGGGAGCCAGGTCCTTCTCCTACATTAGGCAGAAATAAAATAAGCTGCTGGATGCAGTGTGAGGGGTTATAGCCAGTAGGACCGCCCCCTGGGCGGTACTGTGCAGTTTTGCGGTTTTTAACATATTCTGCCTAGTCCTCTCCTGAAGGTGGCGATAGAACTCTAAGGTCAAGATTAAGTTGCTGTGTCCGTGAATGAACGAAAGAGAAATATGCATTTCTGCCACTAGAGGGCACTGCCGGGGGAAAGGCTACTGTTGAGCTTGCTTGTGGGCTCCATCTTGCATCTCCTATAGTTGGGCGATTGTTGGGATAAGTAGATGATAGTTTCTGTTCTCTCAGGCCTTAAAGCAGAGTTCCACCCAAAAGTGGAACTTCCGCTTAAACCACTCCTTTTTTTTTGGGGGGGGGGGGAGTGGGGGCTTCAGTAGGAGTGCGACTTCCTGTTCCACTTCCTCCTTCTGCCCAGGGACCGCTTAGGTGACTCGTCATATCGCCTTTTGGCGGCTCCTCCCTGTAGGCGATCACCTGGGACACGTGCAAGGTCCCAGGCGATTGCCTGTCCACTCAGGGAGTGCAGCGCCGCTCGCGCATGCGCAGTGTGTGCCCGACCGTGAAGCCGAAAGCTGTCATGGCCGGGCGCCCAGTTAGAATGGAGGCGCCGGCGGAGAGGAGCGAAGCTCCGGGCGTCCGCGTCGCTAGACAGTGGAACAGGTAAGTGTCTGTTAATTAAAAGCCAGCAGCTACACTTTTTGTTGCTGCTAACTTTTAATAAACATAAAAAAGGCTGAAACTCCCCTTTAAAGTGTTACTAAACCTAGGAACCCGCATTCACTATATCTGGTCTCCCACAGTACACAGAACATGGAAATGCAATTATTTTAGTAAATATAAACTACTAAATATCTTCTCTTGTCAACCATACATAACAGTCTTGTGACTTCTATCAGTGTCTGATTAAGGCTTGTATGAAGTGTTTTCATTCTACTCTGACTGTCCTATCAGGCTGCATGACCCCTGACCCTTTGTCTGGACAGTGCCGATTGGTCCTGTGCTAATCACATCAAGAACAAAAACTCTAGCAACACCAAAATGAGCATGTGCAGTGTGACTTTAAAGGCTCTGCCTTATCAGCAGATGGATTGGGGACTGTGGAAGAAGGGGAGGAGCAGAGAAGACAGGATCAAACAGTCTTTTTACACAAAGCAGAGAATTAACCCCTTAGGTTCCACAGTGAATATACCAAGCATGCTTTACTGCATATACAGACTGATTTTACGGTTGTGGGTTTAGTAACACTTTAAATGGATTTTTCGGTTTGTGGTGCTCAGATGCAGTGAAGATCCGCTTTAAGATCATCTCATATTAATGGGTACATTAGGGCGCACTTGTGTTATGGTACTAAATATATGCCACAGAGATTTCCTGATCAAACAGTACATGCAGGACCGTATATGGTGGATGCTGTACCTTGGCATCCCCATCAGGAAGGAAGAGATAGGCTCCACTTTTATCCTTGGAAGTACGTGTTCCGTAAATGAGAAATTCCATGTTTATCTTCTGTTCCAGCTCTTCTCCTGCTCGTTTAATACCCTGCAGAAATCAATATATAATAAACTGGATGTCCAACTCATACATGATTTCAGTACATCTCATTTTAAAGGTGTGAAATGGAAAACCAAGTTAATTCAGCTTGTGATGTCATTCAGATGCAATATTACTGAACCAATCCCACCATTGCCTCTATAAGGGTTTGCAGTAATGCAAGGTATTCATGGAAAACTATCTTTTTGTAGCTTGTAGTGAACCTCTGGCTGCCACTGTAGCAGAAGTCATTACTACTGCCTCTAAATTACAACGTCGTCATGAATAGTTCCTTCTCAAAGCAGTATTACAACCAAAACCAAAAATGTAATACACTGCAGCTTACCAATGTGATGGCTGCATTCATTTATTTTAGGCTTTTTTCCCTCTGTATAAACCTGGTGATTTGGCCAGTAACACACCTCCTGTATTAGAGTGCCTCCACTCTGGATGTAGGAGCACAGGGGGCACCTTTGGACAGCAGCATTCTGGGGGGGGGGGGGGGGGAGGGTGCAAGATGTACTAGCAGATTTTAATATGCAAACAAATTGAAGCCAATCTCCAACTAACACTTTATATAGGTTATAGCAACACTTTTTTTTTGCCTTTTGGGATAAAGGCTTTACATTAAAGTGGGTCTAAAGCCTAAACATTTCTTACCCTAATGCATTGCTTGCATTAAGGTAAAAAAAAAAAATTGGCATCAGCATTCCCCTTACTTACCTGAGCCCTCATTCCATCCAGCACTGTGCGCATCTGTGCCTCTTCTCCCCTTTTGCTTCTGGGTCCCACTGGCTTTGCTTGGGCATCGGGAGCTATTAGCTCCCAGTGTTGTCAATCAAAGCCAGTGACGAGGGGGTGGAGCCAAGTTCCACTGTCTGTGTCAAAGGACGCAGCAGCGGGGCTCAGGAAAGAGTGGGGGACCCAAGAGGAGGAGGTTAGCGATTGCTCTTTTTTTTTTCTTTACTAAAGCTATGATTACAACTGATCATTGTAAGCAACCCTGCCAGTGTTGAATGGTTTGTCTCATTTGTGTAACCGATACATCTGCAAGAGAGCTTGTTCTTTTGAAAAACAGACTTACTGGTCAGATAACCAGATGAAAATAGAAGAAAGAAAAACCTAAAAAAGAAAACTAATGCAGCCACCACATCTAAGAATTGAGAAGCTACAATATAATAAATGATTGCTTTTGGGTTTAATACAGCTTTAACCCTTGATCTTAATTACTACCATTTGTCTCTAATAAAAATAATTCAGGTTTATATAAACTATTGTATAATGGCCAACATCTATAGTTATATAATGAATTTGAAATAGAATTGATATCTTCATTTGAAGACTACTTAGTCCACTTTCACACTGAGGCACTGGCCGCGTTGACGGTAAAGCGCTGCTTGTTTTAGTGCCGCTAGCGGGGCGCTTTTAGGGTAAAACGCATCCGCAAAGCGCCATCTGCTTCTGGTCCCTTCCACAGTACTCCTTTGTTACTCTGATTTAAAGTATAACAAAACACCCAAAGATATGTCACTTCCACCTTCCAGCCATGCGGCGGTTTCAGCCCTCTCTTCCCAGAGAAAGTCAAGTGACCAGTAATGCAACGCTTGGGGCGGAGCCAGTGACATCACTTCTGGCTAGACGGAAAACCGGAAGTGTGGTGAGAGCCGCTTGTTATACATTAGTACACACTACACAAAGCTTTGTTTTGGTTGCGAGTGCATTTTTATTAGTAATAAATGGTGGTAAATCTACTTGGGTGTTGCGTAATGAGATTTTCTATATTTAATGTCCAAGCCGTACTGCGATTGGAGGCGGCCTGATCTGGTCTCCTAAAGGAACAAATACGATGGGAAGTGAGCACTAACAGCCAGATGGTGGATATAGGACCATTATATAATAAAGCGCATTTGATCTACCTCCCACTGCTGGAGGATTGGTGACACACTGGAAGTTGGCATTGGATTTTTCACAATTGAAGATTTATGTATTTTACTGCACACAATACATTGATGGAAAATGGACAGTTGATTTGTCACTATAAGACGTTTTATCTAGTCATTATCTCACCATTAATGTCTTTTAAACCTTGATTTATTATATACATATATGTTTTAGTATTTTGTTTCCCTATTTTTAAAAAGTTTATCATATACAATGTAAGGAAAAACATTTTTTGAAAACGTTTTTTTTGGGGCTATTTATGCACATCATTGTAAGTATGAGGAACTTTTTGATATAAAAATGTATGTTGTTCACTTAAAGGATTAGCGCACCACTATATTAGTGTTATACATCCTTCGCCGGCCGCTGTTTTTATGTCAGGTTTTCTGCCTCTTGATTGGTCGTTAGGGGATGATGTCATCCAGAGCATGCAAGTCAGTTAGTCTTGCATAGCCAAAGTGTGGCGGAAATGCATAGCGGGCTGCACATGCGCAGCCAAGTGTGCATTAGCTAGAATGCTGTGATCAGGCAGGCAAGTTTGTATTACTGCAGAAAAGACCCAACGTGTCTCTTCTGCAACAAAAGCTGCCTGCTCGCAGTTTTAGAGAATTTAAGTTTAGTGCCACTTTAAGATTGTACATGCCATCTGCTGGTAACAATTGGCATTGCAGGCCAACTATTGTGAAACACAAAAGTTCTATGTTGCTCAAAGCACGGTAAATAAAATTCCTAATGCTATCCACAACGGCATGTACCTCGTGTTGACTTTTGAACAAACAGCATGGCTTGCACATCACCTTGGACAATATTCTTAAAGTACTTCTAATGTTAAAGTGGAGTTCCACTCATTTTTAAGAGTTAAAGGGTTACTAAACACTCTTTTTTTAAAATAACAAACATACCATACTTACCTCCACTGTGCAGTTCGCTCTTCTGGGGTCCCCTGGCAGCGGTCGCGGCTCCTCCTGGAATCTTTAAACCACCTAGGAGAAGCGCTCTCCCGGTGGGTTACCGCACACTCCCGAGTCCAGCATTTGCATCCATAGACACAGAATGCCAGACTCGGCCCCGCCCCGGCTTCATTGGATTTGATGGACAGCAGCGGGAGCCAATGGTTGCGCTGCCATCAATCTAGCCAATCAAGAGCCAAGACAACGGGCAGAGAGTGAGCGCGTCTCTTGCGTGGGAACGAACGGCTCAGGTGCATTCAGGTGAAAAAACATGAGGGTTTACAACCCCTTTAACTACATTGTACTGTGCATCACTAGTAAATTAAGATTTGAAACGGATATGTTGTAATTTCTGCAGAAAGTACTTTTTTTTAGTGGTCTTCCCTGCGACTTTAGTTTGCAGCCACCTAGGCGATTACTTCACCAGCCCTGATGCGTTGACTCCTGGGATAGCTCATCGATCCCAGGAATCTTTGGGCATCTAATGCAGGTACCGCAGTGAGATTTCCTGACCGCAAGTGATGCAATCGGCGCCATTTTAGAAGAATTGCTATGGCAATCTGTAATTAAACTGCGCCACGCAGGGTCATTACTGCACAGGTGCGAGATCCCTAAGTGCATGCTGGGTAGCCAGCTGCACATTATCCTGGAAATACACACGAGCGGGCTTCAGATGCCCACATCCTCAATGGCTCCTGCCTGCTTCCGAGATCATGCAAGTTATTACAGATTTAAACCTAACAAGCATGAAGACAGTTGGGACAGTATCCAAATACAAATGTACTACTATTACCAACAATCCCAGGGGAGATTTAAATTGATTATGGGGACTGGAGCGCCGCTTTAAGTAACACTATGTACAATATTGAATAGATAAAACGTGAGGAGGGGCGTGTCCGGATGGCAGAGGGAGCAGACGTGTGAGACTTCAGCTCTGTCTTCCGAGTGCCATCCTGCAGGCATCCTAAGTCTGATTTGCACCAGACCAACTTCTAAATACTTCCCACAGTAGTGGGAACATTCCAGGCTGGCATCCATGGTGAAATACGGGCCACCCGCGCCAGCATCCGCGGCGGGACAGCTGGCCCGATTCAGATTGCAAGATGGCTCCAGGACACAGGCAGAGCAGCATGGCACGCTGTTGCATCCACCCATCTCCACTCCTCAAGAAATCACAGGCTCTGGTGAGTGAATCTGCCCCTGCTCCCCACGGTGCACAGCCAGACCCCCTGCAGTCTCAGGACTCCCCCATAGACAGTGAGGATGGCTCAGGCTCCGATTCCCCTCTGCTGAGCCCACCCTGGCCTCCATCTTGCATGCTATACAGGACTGCAAGGCCTCTCTCACTGCACAAATTGCATCAGTCCGCATTGACTTTTCTCTCCTGAAGCAAGATGTGTAAAATTTAAAGGGACAGAGCTGGGGAGGCTGAAGAACGTATCAGCTCCCTTGAGGATGTTGTTCACCCCTTAGCCATCACGGTGAGGGATCATACGGGGGAAATGGCGGCCCTTCGCGCCAAAATCGACGATTTGGAAAATCGCTCGAGGAGGAACAACCTCCGTTTCGTTGGTTTCCCTAAAAGGGCGGAGGGCTCCCACCCAGAAAAATTCCTACATAATTGGCGGAGAAACATTTTTGGGACTGACGCACCATCCTTTTCACATGTCATTGAGCGTGCCCACCGCACCCCTTCGCGTCCCCCCACCTTCTAGAGCACCCCCACGATCCATTATAGCAAGGATCCTCAACGTCCAAGACAAAGTTGCTATTCTGCACCTGGCCGGGAGAAGGGTCCACTTAAATACAATGGCAACACCATCTCAGTGTACCCCGATTTTTCAGCAGATGTCCAGCGACAACGCACCTCCTTTGTGGCAGTGAAGGCCCGCCTGCGTACGGAGGGCCTCTCCTACGCCATGCTTTTTCCCCGCCAAGCTGTGCATCATTTATGAGGGTAAAGCGCACTTCTAAACCAAACCCCAAGGAGGCTATGGCCTGGCTCAATGATCGATACAGAGTTCTTCCTAGGCACAGGGCTGCCTAATATCTGTGGTCCTAGGCCCCTGCATTCTCCTCTATGTTTGCTTGAACCGATTATGGATATGTCCATCCTTCCATTTTGGAGAACTCGTTTACCTTGACTGCACCGTCTGATCCGGATTTTCATGAAGGTATGGTACGCCTCCCTGCAATAAGCCTGAGAACTATTACCCTGCCATCTTTAATCCTAATAGACTGAAATTCCTTCTTATTAACAGGCCTATCCCCCCTACAACTTCTGCCGGTTGTTTACTCTGCAATCTACTGTATCCGCTGTTGGACTGTGATGCTTTTCACCCCTACATTGCTGCTCGGGAGTCACTCTGGACTCCACTACACCCCCCGTACCAGTTAGTGGCGACGCCACGGTACAGCTCTCTCTCAGTTCAAGGAGGGGGGTTTTCGTTTTACAGTTCAGGGATCCAAGGCTCGCTATTTTGGGGTTGGTCGAGCGGGGAGCAAGGGATTTTATCTGAGACTTTGTTGGTGTTTTTTTCTCTTTTTTTTTTCTATGTTCCCTTTTGCACTTTTTGTCTCCTAGATTTTTTCTCAGGTGGCTGCCTATGGCGGAATATTAATGTTTTTTATTATTTCATTGCTGGCTCATGATGTCCTGATGGCGGATCCACGCACTTTTTTTACTCATGTGCATTGCATGTGCTTCAGGTGGCGCGGCCTGCCTGGTCATTTATATTCTTGTATGCATGTTACTTTGTGCTTATTTACTACTGTATGTTTTACAATGGCAAAGCCCCCAAGGATAGTCTCCTGGAATACTAGAGGTCTGAATGCGCCCCAGAAGAGATTTCTGGTCTTTTCATTTTTTTTTAAATGTCGCCCTCACATCATCTGCCTCCAAGAAACTCCCCTTACAGGCTCTAAAACAAGGGCCCTAAAACGCCCATGGTTGTCATGCCATTCATACTAATTACTCCAGGGGGGTTTCCATCCTTCTAGCCAAATCTCTCCCGGCTGAGACGGTACAAGTTAAAACCGACCCGGACGGGCGGTTTATTGTTCTTACTTTGCAAATTTCTACTGTGACCTTTACCCTGGGGAACAATTATGTGCCCCCTCCCCCCCCCCCCGTTTTCGGTGGAGGTACTCTCTAGACCAGGGTTTCTCAACTCCAGTCCTCAAGGGGCACCAACAGGTCATGTTTTCAGGCTTTCCATTATTTTGCACAGGTGATTTGATCAGTTTCACTGCCTTGCAATTACCACAGCTGTTTTATCTGAGGGAAATCCTGAAAACATGACCTGAGGATTGGAGTTGAGAAACACTGCTCTAGACTGTCACTTCAGCTGCTGACTAGACCCCCTGGCCCCTTACTTTATGTGGGGGACTTTAATGCTATATTAGATCCAACTATGGACCGCCTGGCTAGTGGAGGTAGACCCTTTCCCTCTTTTCTAGACTGGGCACAGGTTCATGGCCTTACAGAGGTGTGGCGATGGAAACATCCGGATGTACGCCACTTTTCCTGCCACTCGGATTCTTTCCACACCATGTCCAGACTGATATGGATATGGCGTTTGCTCCTGCCGAGACCCTCCCTGTTGTCTCTGCCGTTACATATCTGCCTAGAGGGGTTTCTGATCATGCCCCCCTCTCTCTGTGGATCTCCTCCTCCTCCCAGGTTCGGGGCCTGCCATTTGGTGCCTGAACTCCTACTGGTTAGAGGACGAGATAGTGCAGGGAGAATGCAGGACAGGCATCACAAACTATTGGAGGGATAATCTGGGAAAAGTAGACCCTTCCACTGAATGGGAATAAGACAACTGAGGGCCACTTTCATGTCCATCACAGGGGTCTTGCGCAAAAATAACCGGATGCTTACAGAAGAACTTGAGACTGTTATGGTCTGCTTATGCTTCTAACCCTGCCCCTGACACACAAGGGAGGCATGGTTACAGAGCCTTAGGGAGTATTAACTCCATCTGTTAGATCTCACGCAAAAACGCATTTTGCATGCCACACAAAAATCGTTTGAACATGTTAATAAAGCTGGAGGTCTCTTGGCATATCAGACTAGACCTGACCATTCTCCCATTTCAATCCCACGTATCCTTACTGCTCAAGGCCCCATCAGTGACAACCCAGGGGATATCCTAGACTCCTTTTTATGCTTTTACAAAGACCTGTATACCTCTAGGGTGGACTACGATGACTCCCAATTGAATGACTACTTGGCTGACATATCTCTCCCCTCCTTGTCAACGGAGGGGCGTGATGTGCTGGATGCACCTATCTTGGTTGAGGAAATTGCTGCAGCCATTTCACAAATGCCTGCACATAAGACTCCGGGCCTAGACGGTTTGCCGACTGAATGGTATTCACAATTTAAAGACCTTTTGTGCCCCTTTCTTGATGCTGCACATGTGATCAGTTTAGACACCAGCCACTGGATGGTTTGACAGTTTGGTTTAGAGCACCACTAATGGGAGTGTTACATTTCCGGCACGTGCCGTGTTTAATGGATGGGTTTACTTCCGCTTTAAATGCAAATCTTACCGTCCAATTTCTCTTATTATTGTGGATGTTAACATTCTGGCCAAAATATTAGCAAACCGTTTGAACACTGTAGTCACGTCCTTGGTCAATAGTGACCAAGGGGGCTTTATCCCCGGCAGGTCCACCAGAATGAATATCCGCAGGCTGTTTCACAACCTGCAATATCCACATGACTGTCCTCCCACTCGTGCTTGGACATTTGCAAGGCATTCGACAGTGTGGAATGGCCATATCTGTTTCGGGTGTTAGATATATGGCTTTGGCCCCCGTGTTGTAGCATGGATAAAACGCCTTTACACCTCCCCGGTAGCTCGGGTGCGGGTCAATTCCTCTATCACTGACCCCTTTCCGATTACTAGGGGCACACGACAGGGGTGCCCGTTCTCACCCCTCTAGTTTGCCCTGGCCATGGAGCCTCTTCCGGTTCACATTCGCTCCTCCCCCTCGATTAAAGGACTCCCAATTGCTAATATAGAGGAGCGCATTTCACTTTATGCGGATGACACATTGGCGTATCTGGCTGATACTATTGACTCACTTCAGGCCCTGTTGGTGGAGATTAATACCTTTGGAGACTATTCTGGCTTCCGGGTGAATTGAGATAAGTCTAGTCTTTTCCTCCTAGACGTGGCTGAGCCTCCCCTGATTCACCCAGATTCCAAGTTTCAAGTGGTATCCTCCTTTAGGTACCCTGGGGTTCTGGTGCAAACCCCTTTTTCTTCATATGTCGCCAATAACTTAGATCCTCTATTGGCCGCCTTAGGCGCAGACCAAGCAGTGGATGGATCTGCCTCTGGATCTTATGGAGAGGGCCAACGTCCTCAAAATGATCTACCTACCGAGATTACTCTATATCCTTGCCAATTCCCCTTGCAAAATAGTTAAATCTATTTTTAAATGCATAGATTCAATATGTACTACTTTCCTGTGGAAGGGTGGCTCCCCCAAGGTAGCACTTGAAACACTACGGTTGCCAGCGCACTTGGCAGGTCTGGCATTTACCAACTTCTTTCTATATTATTTGGCATCCCAGTTGATGCACATCCACTATTGGCTGTGCCCGGTTCCGGCCAATGCCTTTACCTCCACGGAAGGAGCCATCGCATCTTCCCTGGAAACCCTACATATCATCTACAGAGGCCGGGTTCCCGATCGCCCGGAACCTTCCTACTTGCCACTTCCCTTTCCTCTTTCTGTTATATTGTCACAAAATTATCCAGGCACACCTGGCTGAAATCTCCCAACAACCCCCTGTGGTTTAACCCTAATCTGCAGGAACAATACTCCCTTCCCGATCCCAATCGCTGGTACTGCAAGGGGGTTAAACATTATGCCACCTGTACAACGCTCAGGGCTTTAAATCTTTTTCTCAGCTGCGTTTAGACTTCGATCTACCAAGATCGTACCTATTTTATTACTACCAGCTCAGGCACGCTATTCGTGCCCAGTTTGGCTCCCTGGATGATCCCACTGACATGCCCCCGTTGGAAAAACTGCTCAGACAGCCAGATCCCACTAAAAACTTGTCTCCACCTATTATGCAGCCCTAATGACTGACTTTAACCCCAGGTTTCACAAAGCTGAGTTAAAATGGACCTCTGGACATCTCCCTGGTAGACTAGGACTGACTGGTCAGAATTTAGTGATCCGTATAAAACCTCTGTTATTGCTTCCCGGGAACGCATCATACAGGTCAAAATTTTTCCTCAAACCCACCTCACACTGGCTAGGTTACACAAGATGGGTCTCCTGCCCTCGGCTGCCTGTTTCCGCGGCTGTGGCCAAGAGGCCGATTTCTTACACTGCTTTTGGTCATGCTCGGTAGTCCGGGACTTCTGGGAAGAAGTGGGTGCTTTCATCTCATCGGCGCTAGGCCTCCCAAACCTAATCCACCCCAAGAACTGACTATTAGGCTTTTTTGGCGAATTACACCTATCATCACATGCCAAGAGACTGCTCCGTATACTCTTCTTCTATGTTAAAAAAGCTATTTTACTGTCCTGGAAGGGCGCACAGACCTCTCTGAAATCCCTCTGGTTAAAACCTATTAATGACGCTATCCCACTGTATAAACTTACTTTTGAACTCCGGAAACGGAACAAAACCTTCCACAAAAATTTGGGGTAGATGGTTGGCTAGTCCGCTAACCCTCTCCCAGCACTGATTGTACTACTCTTGCTTGACCATTGATGGGCCGTGCCTCAGGGATCTCTAATGACTGGACCTCCGCTTTTGCTATATCCCGGTAGTATTATACCTGAGCCTTTTACCATTGTGCCTACTTTATATTTTGCACTGATGTCAGTTTATTTTTCTATGTTTGAGTGTATTGCCTAATGTTTATGACCAGGTTGTCTGGTGGTGGTGGTGTTTTTTTTGTATGTTTCTTTCTGTTGGTTTGTCTTAAACCTAATAAAAATATCTTAAAAAAAATAAAAAATAAAAAATAGATAAACGTGAACATTTGGAAGATTAAAAACTGCAGGTCATGGGATTGCTTTTCATTCCCGAGCGTCTTGCGGACCTACAGATAGGCGTATTTATATCGGGGCATCAGGTCATAACAGGACGTGACACTTGCCGCCAAGAATCTGCATTTCCAAGGTGATGAAACACAATCCTAGAGGGTGGCATTACATCACTTTTACCTTTCCCCAGCCGAGCTGTGCGAGTTCAATTACGGGAGGAGGGATGAGTAGGGGGCGTGGCTGTAAACTGACCACAATGTGCTTGTATCTACGAATAGGACGACGGAGGATGTAAACTGACCACGCGAGCATGGATCGTCTTCCATGCTTAGTGCGGGCAGTTTAATAACAGGAAGAGAGGAACTGGCAGGATCAACTAGGTAATATAGCAGCACTCTAATATGCTGTCAATATGAAAAAGCACACAAGAGTACATTAAAAAGGACAGATGCATGCATTTGTATTTTTAGGGTTACAAACACTTTAATAACATTGTTAAAGTGGAATTTCAGGAATTGTATCACTTCTATAAATATGCTTGTTTATAAAAGGGGGTAGGGGGTCAAGTCTAATAAGTTGAATGCCACCCTGTTTAACTTTTTTTTTTACTATATACATTTTTAATGTGTAGTGGGAGTATCGTTAGCACTAAACTCCTAGATCTCTGACAGGGGAGATGCGCTCTGCTACACAGTACTTTGAATTTCATGGCTGGGTTCACATAATACAAAGCCTTCCATGATTAAGCAACATGAGAGGGCAGGCAGAGCAGCTGAAAATGACTAGGGAGAGCTCCCCTGACTTAGTATTCAGGGATGGCTTTGGCTAGAAAAACAGGGTTTGCTAGGACTTCTGGCTAGGCAGATCATGTTAACCTATGCGCCCTTCAGGAGCCTTGCGCCCCAGGGTCAGGGTACGAGTCCTACCCTTGGGGGGTGGACAAAAGCACACCCTTAAGTGCACTTTTTTGTGTGTTCACATGCACGTTTTTTGTACACTTGCGGGTGTTTTCGTTACAGGATTTGGCACCACCGCGGATCTAAAGAAAAAAGTGAGGCGAAGACTTTTGGAGGATGGCCTGGTGTCAAGAAGGGCAGCAAAAAAGCCACGTCTCTCCAGGAAAAATATCAGGGACAGACTGATATTGTGCAAAATGTACAGGGATTGTACTGCCGAGGACTGGGGTAAAGTAATTTTCTCTGATGAATCCCCTTTATGATCGATTGTTTGGGGGATCTGAAAAAAACCTTTTCCGGAGAAGAAAAGGTGAGCACTACAATCAGTCCTGTGTCATGCCAACAGTAAAGAATCCTGAGACCATTCATGTGTGGGCTCACTCACAATTTTGCCTAAGAACACCGTGAAGAATGGTACAAAAACATCCTCCAAGAGCAACTTCTCTCAACCAACCAAGAACAGTTTGGTGATGACAATGCCTTTTCCATTGCCTTGTCATAAGGCAAAAGTGATAACCAAGTGGCTTGAGGAATAAAACATTGACATTTTGGGTCCATGGCCAGGAAACTCCCCAGACCTTAATCCCATTGAGAACTTGTGGCCAATCCTCCAGAGGCAGGTGAACATAAAAAAAAAAAAACAAAAAAAAAAACACAAATGCCGACAAACTCCAAGCCTTGATTATGCAAGAATGGGCAGCCATCACTCAGGATAAGACCCAGAAGTTGATTGACAGCATGCCAGGGAGAATTGCAGAGGTCTTGAAAAGGACGGGTCAACATTACAAATATTGACTCTGCATAAACTTAATGTAATTGTCAATAAAAGCTTTTGACACTTACAAAATGCTTGAAATTATACTTCAGTATACCATAGTAACATCTGACAAAAAAGATCTAAAAACACTGAAGCCGGAGACTTTGTGAAAATTAATATTTGTGTCCTTCTCAAAACTTTTGGCAACGGCTGTACACCTTTTTGGACTTGACCCCTTATAACCCAGCAGATTTTTTAGTTTTGCAATTCATGGCATTCCACTTTAACTTATTTACCAAACGTACTGATAAGCTACTAAAACTAATTTACCTATAAATGATTACATTATTGAAGCTGTCATTTAGGATTACTGACCCACTTATACGGGCATTTATAATGCATTTTAGAGTTAGGGCAACTGCTACTAAATGTTTACCAGCCTTATAACTGATAAACAGTTGATCCTCTCACCTTTAACAGCCCTGTGGTGCCAGAAAACCAGACCTGCATGTACTGATTCTCCAGATAGAAGTCGTCAGTGTTGGTCTCCAAGATCTTCACTGGAAACACATCCTGCTTCTTTATAGTCAGGTCCCTGCCATGGAGGTACACCCGGACACTGGACTTCAGGGTAGTGTGTGCATCGAATGACGTGTACAACTGAAAGATGCTCAGGCCAAGTGAGGGCAAACGGGCAGTGAAAGAGACCTGCAACAGAACATTTCATAGATTTCTAAGAACAATGTAAGAAAGGAAAAACATTACCAAAATTAATATTATTCTTGTAATTTTAAAAATGGTAGAAAATTCCCCTTTAATGTTGTCCTACAAGTAAGCTTATATTACCTTACCTGTAGCTACCGTAAATATATCTCCTAAACATGCTCAGTTTAAGAGATATTCACCTTGACTCAAGCTCTTTCTGCATTCAGGGCGCACTGAGTGTCATGATTGCAGAGCGTGCTGTACCATGATTGTGCTCCTGCGTGCATGCACAGGCGTGACATCATCGCGGCTTGGCCATTCAACTGGCCAGAGAGCGCAAACCTGGAAGTTTTAATAGCACATTATGAAAGACTTTCACACAGAGCCCTTCAGTGCTGAGCTGTCACTGCCGGGTCTTCCATCTTTGTCTGGTCTTTCTTCCGAGTTTTTGCCCACTGGCCATTTGAATGGGCAGGCTGCAATGTCACTCCCGTGCATACACACAAGAGCACAATCGTGGTACAGCAAGCTCTGCCATCATGAAACACTCAGTGTGCCCTGAATGCAAAGAGTGCAGCACATGCGCAGTGATGTCATCAGCTTGAGCCAATGTGAATATATCTCTTAACTGGAGCATGTTTAGGAGATATTCACAGTAGCTACAGGTAAGACAGATAAGGTAATATAAGCTTACTTGTAGGACAACATTAAAGGGGTTGTAAAGGTACATGTTTTTTCACCTTAATGCATCCTATGCATTAGGGTGAAAAAACATTGGACAATACCGCCCCCCCCCCCCCCAGCCCCCGTTTTACTTACCTGGCCCCTCGAAAGTCCCGCGCTCGCTTCTGTCATCCTCCGAGTTCCTGAGCCCGGCCATTGATTGGCTACACTGGATGGATTGAAAGCAGCGCAGCCATTGGCTGGCGCTGCTGTCAATCACATCCAATGACGCGGCGCACCGGGGGGCGGGGCCGAGTGATACAGTCGGCGGCTATGGCCGCCGCTGTATCACGGGATCGCGCCCGCAGTAACTCCACACCATGCGAGCTCGCTCGCATTATGGTGTGGAGTCTTTGCGGGGAGGAGCTGAAACAGCCGCCTAGGGACCCCAGAAGACGAGGATCGGGGCCACTGTGTGCAAAACAAGCTGCACAGTGGAGGTAAGTATAACATGTTTGTTATTTTTTTTTTTTTTTAAACGGGAACCTTTAGTGTTCCTTTAAAGAGGAGTTTACTACCACTTTAAAAATGGCAAGATTAATCTTAATAAAGTTAAATTGTAACTAAAGACAAAAAATGTCTTAAAGTGGGTGTAAACCCACTTTTTAAACAAAGCCCTACAGGTAAGCCTAGATTAAGGCTTACCTGTGGGTGCAAGAAATATCTCCTTAACCTACACGGTTAAGGAGATATTTGTATGTAAATGCGGCGACGCTGACGTCACCCCATTCACAAATTCGGCTAGGTCGCAACATTCGACGACGTAGCCGAATTTGACAGCTCACGCGCGCATGCGCGGAGTCACGTCTTCTCCGCTCCGGCCAATCACAGCGCCGGAGCGGCGCTGTGATTGGCTGCAGCGGCGATACCCGGAAGTAACATTCCGGCTATCGCCACAGCGATGGATGCGGCTAGAGGAGGGACACGGACGACTTCGGGGGCCCCGATCGAAGGTAAGTGGTACATAATGTGCTAGTATGCTAGTCATACTAGCTCATTATAGCTTTGTCTTGCAGGTTAGTCAAGAAAAAAAAAAAAAAAAAAAAAAAAAAAAAAAGGGTTTACAACCACTTTAATGAGTAAGGGAGGGTTAGAACTGCTGTCAGTTTTTTTTTTGCAATCCGTGTTCAATAGAGGAGATTTCTCTTTGCTTCCTGTTCCATAGCCAAACAAGAAATAAGAGAAAATCCCTCCAAAGTAAGGGAATCCCAGGGCGTCACCTGGGTCACCAGAACTAGCGTTCCTATTGGAAGATATCCCCCTCTATTACTTTTCTGGGGACAGCCCAAAATTAGGGATTTTCTTTTACTTTCACTTTGAAGGATAATGGTAAACAGGACAAAGAGAGGTTGAATCTCTTTAACAGGGAAATACAACAAACAGTCACTTCCATTGCTAAAAGGTCTTCCAAGGTGAGGGGCAACAGGTGTCAAATATAATGGTGGTGTGAATGGTATATGTGGTATCCCCAGATTAGGTGGATGCTGCCTTCCTCAGATGAGGTAATCCGAAGGGAACTACAAGAAAAACAGAAATGGAAGGCGTGCACACCTAGTGCATTACCAGAGATAATTTAATTAAAAATTGTATATTAGTGGGTACTCACAAAATTCAACTGATAAAAAGCCATAAACACAGTGCATGGACATGCACAGAACACAGGGTAAAGCTAACGCGTTTTGGGGGCGCACCCCCTTCCTCAGAGCTAGGCTGAAGAAGGGGGTGGGCGTGCCTTCCATTTCTGTTATTCTTGTAGCTCCCTAACAGGAGTGCTGGCGTTGTGCGTTTTTTTGGGGCAGAAAAAAAAATGCACAAAAAAACAAAAAAACACATTACACCAGCCTTGTGGTATGAACAGGGTACAAAAAAAATGGAGAATAGTTTTTTTTTTTTTGAGTACCAGAACACAATACGTTTCCCGCACCGCATTCAAAACACAGTGCAGCCGTGATCTGCAACCGGTGTCAATGTCAACGACACCCCTAGCGCAGATCGCAAACTGTGTGTTTCCCTGCACTGGTTTGCATGGTACAGAAGTACCATGCGATCTTGTTGCAGTGCGTTTATGACGTAATGCATGCACTACTTTGAGCATGGTCCAGCCCATTCAAAATGAATGGGCTCAAAGTGCACCACACTTGAATCGCAAAGAAACACGTATTGTGTTCCTGTGTGATTCCTGGTGTAAACAGGCCCTCTGTTTGTTGCAGAGAAATGCAGGTCTCTGCTCATGGTGTGAAGTAGGCCTCATGGTGTGATATTATTAGACTCTGCATTGTCGGTTACCTGGTAGACATCAGGGTTCATATCAGTCAAAGACTGCCATACTGGACTGATCTGTACGGCCATCGGCTGTCCTTCCTCTGTGAGCACTCGGACATGAGGGGTGTTCACCAGAACAGAGACCACACACAAACGATTCTGCTCCACAGGATTGAAAACTACAACATACCTGTAACACAGCAAAGGAAAACTGAACAACTATACTAACCCATACTCAATTATCCAACAATTTTAAAATGATCGGCCTCCAATCTCTAGCTATCAAATACAAGAATCAATCCTGCCAGACAAATAAAACTTCAGCAACCATAAATATATACTTGAAATTTTTAAAGAGTCACTAAACCCACATCATAAAAACTATCAATAAATTGTGTATTACATGCTGTTCATACTCGGTCACTATGGGATTTGTTTTCTGTATTCTGCAAAAAAAAAAAAAACTGGTTGATCCTGCAGCTCTCCATCTCCTGTTAATGTCCCCAATTCAGCTAGCGATTTTGCAGAGCAGTGTTGGCAGCTCTGCACATGCTCAGTTTTCAGTGCGTTTCTATGCCGAGCATTTTCCTCGCCATCACATCTGAGCAGCCCATGTGACTAGAGCACCACACATGTGGGCGTATACACAGTTGTAAATTACAGCCCAATCCTTCCTCCTTCATGTCTACTAACCAGCTAAACACAATGGGGAGGGATATTACATGGTTTCTTCACCACCTCCTTATGCCAAGACACAGGCTAGAGGGGCGTGACTGGCAGAAATTTGCCCACACCATGTTATTTTCACAAAATAATAAACATTTCCTTTCAATATATATATATATATATATATATATATTGTATGCCTATATAAAGCAGTTTGATATTTATTTTTACTCTGTATTCCAAAGGCTGTATTTTATTTTGAACACGTGACCATCAGCAGAGGACTAGAAGTTCCTCCTGCTTATGTTTCCCTGCAGACAGGCTGGGAAAGAGCTGCATCATGTGACAGCTGTATATTGATTAGGAAAAAGCGACAGATTTTTTTTTATAAATTAAAGTGCCATCATCCATATAAAGAAAAATTGACAATATAAATTAAACAGTGTGTGTGTGTGTGTGTGTGTGTGTGTGTGTTTAGTATCACTTTAAGAAATGCCTTAACCAACATACCGTGGAGAGGAACCTAATTTGATGATAGTTTTCTCTGGCATGGTTTCTTGAGTCAAACGGCTGTCATCCTATAAGAGAACATACTACATTTAATGGTTAAAGAAAAAAAGGATATCCCATACAATTTTAGTACATGGAAGCCGTGTTTTCAAAGTACTTCAATGGAGCCACAAAGAGTATGTACAAGTACATAATGCCACTGAATTCAAATGAATGTTTTTTTGTTTCTAATAATGCATACTGTAAATCTATTTCCTATCCACACATCTGTACTTCCAACTGCATGCATTTTCAGAGAGGAGAGGGATCTAAACCATATAGAATGACAAAGTCAGCACAAAAGTACATTGTGTTAAGAAATGCAAAAATATTAATGAAAAAGTGTTCACAGCTGAAATGCTTTATTACAAAAATAAAAAACATAATTTGATTTCAGGACTTCCATTACATTGTTTTTTTGTGACATCACGCAATCCATATACTGCATGAATAAATAGTTAGACTTAGGCTGCATTCACACCCAAGTGTCATTTTTTGGAGCGTTTGTATGCACACCTTTGAGTGTTTGCGTACTGCGTTTTTAAAGTGTTTGAGCATTGGCGTTTTTAATCAATCAATAGAGAAAAATATCATCTGTTGCCATGTTTTTCATTTTTTTCCTTCGCTTTTAATTATATTTTGTTAACTTTTTTTTGTAATGGGTTAAGGGTTTAAACATTAAGGGGATTTATTTATTTTGTTAGGTGTTAATAGGACTAGGGTTTAAGATTAGGGGGTTAATATTAGGGTCAGGGATTAGGACTAGGGTTTAGGATTTTGGGTTAATATTAGGGTTCAGGGTTGGGGGATAAAGTTTTATTAAAATTATTATTAACGTGCAACAACGCACTAAAACGCTCAAATGAGGTGTTTCCATGCATTTCTATGGAAAAAAAAAAAAAAAAGACGCACCAATCTGCCCAATTAGAGCTACAAAAAAAAAAGCGCCAGAACTTTTTTTGACCTTCAGGCGTTTTGGCTTCAGTTGACTTGTTGTTGAGATGTGAACCACCAAAACAGAGAATTTACTTTTTTCTCCTCCAGCATTTTGGAGCTTTGAGCTTCAAGCTAAAAACACTGAGGTGTGAATAAGGCCTAACTTGGGATGCAGCAGGTGCACAGACACAGTTGCAGCTCCCAATGCGACATCCTCGTGGGTGGAGGTCCACGGCCACTAATGCACCCAGGGTAAACACGGCCGACACACAGGGTACAGATTCATACACCCCGTGTGAATGAGGCCTTACACAACCATAAATAACATTGATCTGACAGATAAACTAAAATCTGACTAGGATAGTTTGAATGTGAACATTTAATTTTACAGTGCAATCCTAACTTGTATTTGGGCACTGGGGGGCCTGAAAAAAAAAGAAGAGGAAAATACAGGGAAGGCCTCAGAAATTAGTTGATGCTCTTTAAAAATTCAGCGAGCAGGCAAGTCACAAGACTGGTATAGAGAAATAAAATTTTAGCAGGTAAAATGCTATTCAATTTACAGCCAAATTCTGTTAGCTTGCCTCCCAGCCCAAAAAACCTCAGAGGATCGGTTCACATGTAAATCGCACAGTACCGTGGCTTGCGTTCCTATGCAGTGAATTGCGATTTTCAGCCCAATGTGCTTGCTATGGGGGCACCCAAGCCAAGCCACAGCTCTGTGTGTCTATTTCAGACATGGAGCCACGACCTGGCCTCGCCCCCCCTCTCTGTGGCTCACTGACTTTGACAGAAGTGAGAGCCAATGGCGCTTCACTGCTGTCTCAGCCAATGAGGAGCGAGAGTCCCGGGCAGCAGATTCTCTCGTGCAACATTGTTGGATAGAGATGAAGCTCAGGTAAGTATTAAGGGGCTGCTGCACATAGGGGGGTTTAGAATGCATCAAGATAAAAACCATTCTGCCTTTACAACCACTTTAACTATACATACATGTGACTGGTTAAAAAAACAATCTAAATGCCTTATGCTCATAGTAAAGTGACAAAGGACCCAATGAACTATACATATACGTGACTGGTTAGATAACACTTTAGGCCCTAATGCTGGTCAGTTAATTAAATTGTGCAGCAGGTTTGCAGGACACTGAATTATGCTGCAATCTCATGGCAGGAATGGGAGCGATTCGATTTATTTTATTTTATTTTTCAAACCTACTTGGCAAAAGACAGCTAAAACCTGATTTATCTTCCTAGTACAACGCAGACTATTTTTACCATAGGCAATAAATAGGCCTACGGTACAATATGAAAACACCATAAACTAGAAGTGACAAACATTGTTATGAAGAATAGGACAAATCAAAGCTATGAACTATTGTCCTCCATCTGCTTCTATTTACAGACTAAGCTGCCTCCCAGCAGAAGGACTGGACTGAGATTTCATTACTCTCTGTCTTATCTGAAGTCACAGTGGAGTTTATTAAGTCACCCTGACCCATTAAAAACACAGGAGAAGAGCTAGTTTGTTATGTCCACAATACAGTTACCGTGCTGAAGAATGGAACAGAGTGATCATAGTGATACTTCTCCTTGTCTGCCACAACCAGGTAGTGAGCTGCATTGATAATGATGCGTTTCAGGTTCATCAGTGAATGGAGCAACCTGAGTAGGATACAGAAATAAATATGCAGACATGACATGCAAAGGAGACACAGCCAGATACAGATTGGGGTTAGAAGCAAAAAAGAGTTATGTTAACATTAAAAATGAAGTAGGAGATTCTAGGCAATAAAAGGAAGAAAAAACAATCATGATTTAATACCCACATCTATGAATAGGTGTTATGCAGTTAACAGAAACAATGGCTTGGGACAATAAAGGACAACAATTTCAGTATATTTTTAAATATTAATTTGATTCTATGGAATATTTACACAATAAAAAAAGTATCCGAAGCTCTGCTCAATGGCTTGGAAAAAAAAAAAAAAAAAAAAAAAAAAAGGGAGTTACGAACCCTGTAAAATTGCATTTTTTTTAGCACTTTAAAGATGCTGCTTGGAGAAGGAAGCCATGCTCATTTACGCCCCTATGGCATTTATAATGCGTTTATAATGTTTTCATTGTGTTTATGAAGCATTGAAAAAGCTTCAAGAATGCTCAATAAATGCCCATAGAAGCATTGCTTTTCTAGTGGCAATTGCTTAAAGGGGAAGTGATGTAGAGAAAATGATCTAATTTGAGATGTGGTTAGGTTGTGCCTAGATGGACATTTTTGTGAATTCTCTGCAAGATGGATTCATAGACTTTGATCTGACACTTGGCTTGGTCCAGCTCAACTTTTCTGAAGCAAAAAGCTTTGTCACTGGCAATCATATAATACCAAGAGCCTCTGCTCCTACCTGGCAATGTCAGTATTGCTGGCTGGTTGATGCTTTTGCGAGCACACAAAAGCAAATAGTGTCATTGCTGTAGAAGCAGGAAGTGGCTGGAGCTGCTGTCATAGTTCTCTATTTACCAGTGCATTCTGGGATACAGTAACTTCCACTGCCTCTCCCCCAGTGCCCAGCTAACACTTTATAAATGTTTCACCAACACGCCATGAACGATATAGGTGTTAAGGTGTGGTTACAAAGCATCATCATTGAAATCAATGGAGGCAGCTGACAAGCGCTGATGTCTCATGAAAGCGAAATGCTGCTTAATTTTTAACATGACAATGCTACTGCTCCTGTGCAAGCTGCACTGTGTGGTGCCATTGTAGTATTCATGGCAAGCGTTAAAGGGCAGCTATAATGCTTTAAAAATGCAGAATAAATGCCACATAAAACATATGCTACTGATTCACATGTAAACAAACTTTTAACCACTTAAGGACCGCCCACTGCAAATATACTGCGGCAGGGCGGCCCTAATGCCAAAATAGCGTACCCGTACGTCATTTCACGCACAAGACATGCGACACGTCCGCCGGCCACCAGCGATCACTCCTCAGAGGAAAAAGGGGATCTGCCAGTGTAAACAAAGCCGATCCCCCGTTCTGACTTGAGAGTATAGTGAGATCGTCTGTTCCTAGTGATCAGGAACAGCGATCTCTCTGTACTACCTGTCAGTCCCCTCCCCCCCAGTTACAAACTATCCCTAGGACACACTTAACCCCTTAAACCGCCTAGTGTTAGCCCCTTCCCTGCCAGTGTCATTTATACAGTAATCAGTGCCCAATTTTTTTGTTTATAGCGCAAAAAATAAAAACCACAGAGGTGATCAAATATCACCAAAAGAAAGCTTTAGTCACCAAAAAATTGTCTGATTATTAAGGGGGTAACTCATTCTGGTCCTTAAGTGATTAAAGAGCGTCTCTAGGCAGACATATTTTTTTCTTAGTTTTGGATAGAGTGGGGAGGGGTTACACCCCCTCAAGTTTTTATTGCCATTCGTGTCCCCATTGGGAAGCTTCGCCACTCTTAACTGGTGACTAGTGATGATCCTGGGTTCAGTCTGAACACAAGCTCCTAGGTACCTTCCTTAAGGTCTGGTTCACACCTATGCGGTTTTTAGTGATTTTTGCAGAAAGCACTACAGTCCATTTAACATGGTCTCCTATGGGACACGTTAATGTCTATGCCTTTTTTCAGCTGCTTCGTTTTTCCATCTACCTTTAAATGCAAAAACTGTGCATTTTTGGTTCAATCGACTTCAGTGGAGAAGCTGCAGAAAAGTATGTAGTGCGTTTTTGCAGTGATTTTGCCTCGATTTGTGTTTTTAAATTTGCCCAACAAATTGGACAAAAAAAAAAAAAAAAAAGCATAAAAATGCAAATGGTATAAAGAAATGCATGTGCAAAGAAACGGATCAAAAGCAAACTGCATATGTGTGAACCAGGGCTAAAATGGTATGCAAGGAGTATAGAAAATTCCTATAGACTAGAATCCAAGGCAGTTGTCTGTCCAAACAAAAGCAACAGGAGAGGGGGGGGGGGGGGCGGGGGGCTTGGATTTCCCCTATGGCCATCTCAATCTCCACCAACTACCCACACTACACTCAATCACTCAGGCACACAGGTTAATAATGAAAGCTTTGCTCTATTTGCCTGACTCCGATTATCGGAAAACCTAGTACACCTGCTAGTTTCCATGACCATGGCCTTTTAATCTTTGGGCCTGGCTCACACTGGTGAGACATGCACTCCCACTTTGAGAGTGCATGTCGCATGAAAAGTCTTGCCTCATTAAGTGCAATGGAACCGTTTTAATTGGAGAGACTTTAGTCGCTCCAACTTAGAAAAAGGTTCCTCCACTACTTTTGGGAGACTTCGGCACGACTTGCATTGACTGCCATTAAAGTCGTCATAGGGCAAGTTGTGCCGAAGTCGCTCTGGGATGTCAGCTTCTATGTCACGCCAGTGTGAACCGGGCCTTATTTAACCAAAATAACTTCAGAGATACAATACGTATGAGAGTGTAAATGTTGAAGTCGGTCTCAGATTCAAAACATGACCACTTAATCATGCATGCTAGAGCAATGCAGAATTGATCTTTGATTACCTCTCTACTAGCTCCACCTACTTTACAGACCACCACTAGACCCCTTTAAAGACATGTGCCTGGACACTGGTCCTCAGAGGCATACTCTCTCCTAAACATACGTGTAGCGCACCCACCTCTCCCCAACCTGCATTTAATTAGGCTCCTCGCAGGCAGAGAGAGGCACACCGCACCACAAGCCCGTACCCTCCTGAGTAAAGAGGTTGAGCGGTGTTAGTTTTGGGCCTTGTCTGCAGCCAGAGTCAAAGTCCTCCCAAGAATGATCTCACCTCTACCTTAGATAGATGCAAGTCCTTGTTTTCCCCAGGAATGTGAATGTCCACACTAGCTGAAAGTCCAACTCAACATTTATTTCACACAGGATAATAAACAGCCTCTTTGAGAGCAGAAAGGTTGGAGCGAAGATACAGGACAGCTTAGGTGTGGAGGAGGTCCAGGCACAAACGTAGATTAACTCTTTAGACTGTTTAGGTTTCTCAAACAGCTTTGGCGCACGATCTCTGCCACAGACCGTGAGGTTGGTCTCTGCCACAGACCGGGTGAATAAAGTCACTGCCACTGACTTTGAGAGTAGGGTCACTGCCACTGACCTGGTGAATAGGGCCTTGCCCTATGAAGTCACTGCCACTTATTTGAATGAGTAGGGTCACTGCCACCGACCTGAATGTGAACTTCCTTCTTAAAGTATTTGGCCCATGTCAAGGAGAAAACATCCCTCCGGAGAGTTACCAGAGGCCCCCACCGTCACCACGACTCTGTGCTGGGTCTTCGGAAAGGGTTACCTCCCTGGCCTCATCCCAGATACGGTTCCCCTCGCAAGGCAGCACCCTGAGAGTCCTTGATCCCTAGCGGACCCCAGCCGAAGGTTGCTGGGCCCCGGACCTTCAAAATAGTACCTCACCCCAGACTGAAGGTGTCTGGGATGGAACAGGAACTCCACCTCTGGGCCTAAGACACCCGGAGACGACCCTCCTCACGCCCAGGCCGAAGGTGCCTGGGCGCGGACGAACCACACACACCCAGGCTGAAGGTGCCTGGGCATGGACGAACCACACACACCCAGGCTGAAGGTGCCTGGGCCTCGAACGGATGATGTCCGCCCTTTTATACCCTCTCCCGACAGGCACAGCAGGTTCCCCGCCCCGCCGTTCTACTGCCAAGAGGGGACACAAAAAACGCAGCCCTGCATTGGTGGTTCAACCCTGGCCCATGGCGACAGCGCCACCTGTAGGCCACAGGGAACTGTGCACCAACACTATCTCCCATGAACAGAAATCGTCCATTAACCCCAACAATCAGTGTGTCTGAGCCTAATTACCACTCAGACACTCCGCTTAAATGGAACACCCCGCTACATATGGTATGTTAAATCGCCCCCTTTCAAACTATTCACCACCTTACCTATGGGAAAAAGACCTTGGTTTACTTCAGAACAAAGAATAGATTCTATATTTTGTCTACAAAGTCTGCATCACCAGCAAAATTGAAGAATCAGGCCTTCAAATTGCGGCAAGATGGTATAGGGTTCCTGCATACTTTTTGTACAAAGCTGCAGAAGGCAGGGTCCAGTGATGGAGTGTGCAGGCTGAAATATTAGAATCTTAGGAAGCTGTGTAGTGTCATGCTGTAGGAGGTGCATGATACATGAATGACTGGTTGCCCATGAGGCAGTGCAGCTCTTTATGACAAAACTGTGAAGGAGTGAATGAGCAAGGAGCAATCCCCTAGAAGACAATGGCTCATTCCCAAACAGGAAACTATAATATTAAGGGAATACAATATGTAGTGAAGATTTGTCAGCAACACTTTAAAGAGGATAGACATGAGCTTAAAGAGTAACTCCACTTTTGTTGAGAAAAAAAAAAAAACACATTCCCCTCTGGGTGGTCTATGTATATTGCAGGGATTTTAACAAAACGTTTTTGCAGATTCCTACCCTTTGTTATTCTGAAGAAATAATTATTTGTTTGTGTCCATGTGCAAAGTGAACCTAATGGGAGTGTCTTTATAATTATCAATCATCTGCTGCACTTGCAAAGCTTTAATGAGGAAAGTTGCAGGGTCTGCATTCCCTTTAGCCGTGATTTCCCTTTGGGAGCACCTCCCCAAAAACATTACGCTGTGACAGCGAGTAAAAGATCTACACTCATGGCTACGTCATTTCTTCACATCAATCTGTGAATGAACAAAATACAACTACTGGCTTGTAGTTCTCAATGAACTGTGAGGGCAGTGGTGAGCCCTCTCATAAGTCATGGATCTTCCTGCTCTCCAGTAACTGTCTGCCCATATTGGAGGTAGGGGCAGACAGCTATATTGAGATTCTGCAGGAGCCTGACACTGAACCTGCAATCTGCTGATCAAGGGTGCAATGCTCAGCAGGCTCTAGAAAATAAAAAATTGCACATTTTTTTATCTGCAAAAATTTGTGAAATTATTAATATATTTTTTTCTTTTTTTAAAGGTAAACAGTTTTTAAAAATATAAAAAAATTGGTGCTTACGTTTTTACTTCTTAAAACTTCTACCAGGCTTTCACCTTCTATGAATTGGTAAAGAGGGGGCTGTAGAGTTATGCCTACCATAATTAACCCTCCATCTATTGTGCTGGCAGAACCGCATTGTCATTTGTAAACAAGATGTGCACACTGTCCTAACAAAAGTTTTTTTTTTTTAGATTGTATTATTTTTTAGGAATGCTGTGTGAACACCACCATACAAGCATATAGTAGTGGGGATCCTCAAATTTGATAGCAAAAGTAAAAATACACTTTAAAAGCGGACCTTTACGAACAAGTGAAAGTGACACTTCTCTTCTCCCCATGCCCCCAACTCTTTTTTTTTTTTTTTTTTAACAGAGTGGGTACTTTTTTCCCCGCCTAGGTGAGAATGTTGTTGCTCATCCTACCCACCTTGCCACCGCCCACAGCCTCCTGGGACAAGTCACATGTCTCGGGAGACTGCAGGAACACTGCATCCCACTACATTGTGTGTTCTGGCAGATGTGTAGTGGGGAGCTGGATGTGATCCCTCAGGAAGTCCCAGCCAGCTCCCAAATCCAAGATGGCAGCAGCGTGGACCCAGAGTGGTAAGAAGAACCGGCTGCAAGAAGACTGCGCTAGACACCAGGGACTGGAAAGGACTTGACTTAAAAAAAAAAAAATAGGATTTTTATAACAGCTTACCTGTAAAATCCTTTTCTTGGAGTACATCACGGGACACAGAGCGGCATAGTCATTACTATGTGGTTATATAGTTTACCTTCAGGTGCTGGCACTGGCAACTTCCAAACCGGAAGTACCCTCCCCTATATAAGCCCCTCCCATCCGGGAGCACCTCAGTTTTGTAGCAAAGCAATAAGTGTCCCCAAAAGAGGGGTGGGAGCTCTGTGTCCCGTGATGTACTCCAAGAAAAGGATTTTACAGGTAAGCTGTTATAAAAATCCTATTTTCTTTCTCGTACATCACGGGACACAGAGCGGCATAGTCATTACTATGTGGGACGTCCCAAAGCAATGCCCAATGAGGGGGGCGATACACCATACATAAGCTGGGCGCTATCTTAGACATGAGGATCTTTTGCGGCCTGCAACACACTGCGCCCAAAGGCGACATCCTCCTGACTTCTAACGTCCACCTGGTAGAACCTAGTAAACGTGTGTACTGAAGACCATGTTGCGGCCTTACAGATTTGAGCCAGGGAGGCCTGGTGATGCACTGCCCATGAAGTTCCAACTGCTCTCGTGGAGTGCGCCCTAACTTTGAACGGAGGCGGTCTCCTTCTCAAGCCATAGGCTTGCATTATGACCTGTCGAATCCACTTGGCTAAAGTAGATTTTGACGCTGCCTGACCCTTTCTGGGGCCTTCCGGCAGAACAAACAAAGAATCCGTTCTACGAATCTGAGCAGTGGCTTTTAGATAAGCTTTAACTGCTCTTACTACATCCAAAGAATGTAATAACTTTTCCTCTGCCGAACTAGGTTTGGGGAAAAAGGAAGGAAGAACCACATCTTGGTTCAAATGAAACCTCGATACCACCTTAGGAAGAAAGGCTGGATGAGGACGTAACACTACTCTGTCCTTATGGATAACCAGATATGGCTCTTTACAGGACATAGCGGCCAATTCCGACTCTTTTAGCCGAACAAATGGCTACTAGAAAAATCAATTTCCTGGTGAGAAGAACCAAGGAAATGTGCTGTAATGGTTCAAATGGTTGTTTCTGTAGAACCGACAGAACCAGGTTTAAGTCCCATGGACATACGGGAATATTAACCGGAGGGCTAATACGCATCACTCCTTGTATAAATGCTTTGGACTAGTGAATGCGAAGCCAAGGGCCTTTGAAAAAATATTGACAAGGCCGAAATCTGACCCTTGATAGTACTCAAGGCAAGCTTCCTATCTACAGCCCACTGTAGGAAGTCCAGAATCCTACCTATTACGTACTTGCGTGGATGCCATTTCTTGGCCTCACACCAAGCGATGTACGCCTTCCAGATTCTATAGTAGATCTGCCTGGATACCGGCTTCCTGGCATTGATCATGGTAGATACCACAGGATTAGAGAGACCTCTCTTTTTTAGAATGTGGGCTTCAATAGCCAGGCCGTCAAACCTAGGGCTAGTAAGGAAGGGTGGTATATCGGTCCTTGTGAAAGCAGGTCCGGACGATGTGGGAGGGTCCAAGGACTCCCCACAGACATTTTTACAATCTCCGCGTACCATGCTCTTCGGGGCCACGCTGGAGCCACCAGAATCACTGGTTTCTTTTCTACCCTGATTCTGCGGAGTAATCGAGGTAACAATTGTGGCGGTGGGAATGCATATATCAGCTTGAACTGATCCCAAGGGAACACTAGGGCATCCGAGCCGCAAGCTAGGGGATCCCTTGTCCGAGAGACAAATCTGTCCACCTTTGCGTTGAATCTGGATGCTAGCAGATCTACATCCGGTGTTCCCCACCGCTGACAAATTGTCCGGAAAACCTCGGGGTGAAGGGACCATTCCCCTGGGCATAATTGTTGGCGACTTAGAAAGTCCGCCTTCCAATTCTCCACTCCTGGAATGAATACCGCGGATATGGCTGGGACATATCTTTCTGCCCATTTCAGGATGCAATTTACTTCCCTCTGGGCTGCACGACTCCTGGTGCCACCCTGATAATTGATATATGCCACTGCCGTGGCATTGTCTGATTGAATTCTGACAGGGGACCCTTGGAGTTTGGATGTCCATGCTACTAGGGCATACCGGGCTGCTCGTATCTCTAAGAGATTGATGGGCAGGGCCTTTTCTGCATCCGACCATCTGCCCTGGAGAGACCATTGCTCCAGTACTGCTCCCCAGCCTATAAGGCTGGCATCTGTAGTGACCACCTTCCAAGAAATCGGACTGAAGGATTTCCCTTTTTCCAGATTCTGGGGAACCAACCACCAACGGAGGCTCTTGCGAACGGAAGGGGACAAGGACATTGGTAAGTCTAGGGCCTGAACTTTTTTGTTCCAGGCTGACAGTATGGCCCTTTGCAAATTCCTTGAATGGAATTGACCGTAGGGTACTGCTTCGAATGATGCCACCATTTTTCCCAGCAGCCTCATGCACAGGCGTATGGACGGCTGTCTTTTTGTACCCACTAGGTGGATCAAATCTCTCAAAGACGACACCTTTTCTTGAGGCAAGAAAATTTTTCTCTGGTCTGAATCCAGCCTTAGCCCCAAGTATTCCAGACTTTTGACTGGTTTTAGGGCTGACTTGTCTCGGTTGATAATCCAACCGTGAGATTCCAGATACTTGATTGTCTTGTGAACGACCACTTCTAGTTTTTCCACTGAGTGGTCTATCAGCAACAAGTCGTCTAGATATGCCATTATCGTTACACCTTGTGTTCTTAGATTGGCCAATAATGGGGCCAGAATTTTTGTGAACACTCGTGGTGCTGTGGCCAGACCGAAGGGTAAGGCTCTGAACTGAAAATGGCGCCCTTCTACTGCAAAGCGTAGAAATTTTTGGTGAACTGGAAAGATGGGAATGTGCAAATAAGCATCTTTGATGTCGATCGAGGCTAGCCATTCCTCCCCTTGTAGGGCAGTGGTCACCGATCGGATCGACTCCATCCTGAAAGTTCTGATATGTAGGAATTTGTTTAGCCCTTCTAGATTTAATATGGGCCTCACGTCCCCGTTTGGTTTCGGGACTGTAAAGAGGTTTGAGTAAAACCCGAACCCGCATTCTTCCAGGGGAACCTCCATAATTACTCCTTGGAGCAATAGTTGTTCTAGTGCCAACAGGAGGGATCCTCTCTTCCGGGGATCCCTTGGCATGTTCGACCTTATAAAATGGGAAGGAGGGGAGTCTTTTAACTCCAATTTGTATCCCAGACTTACTGCGGAGAGCACCCATCTGTCTCTGATCGTGTCCCGCCAGGTCTCTGCGAACAACTGAAGTCTTCCCCCCACCCGATTGAGTGGGGGCAACCCTTCATGCATTTGATTTTGGGGGAGGTTTTGTACCTCTCCTGACCCAGGGTTTCTTGTTACCCTGCGATTGTCCCTGATTTTTACCCCCGGGATTTGACCGAGGAGGCCGTCGGAACTGTTTCACAGCCGATGTCCCAGGGACTGGAGAAGCAGGCCTCTTAAAAGAGGGACCTCCAACTCTGTTTTTAACCGGCAAGAGTGTACTTTTACCGCTGGAAATTTTCTGGATATATTTGTCCAGGTCTTCCCCGAATAAGCGTTCACCATGAAATGGGAAGCTAACCAGCAATTTTTTACAGGGAGCTTCAGCAGACCAGTTTTTGAGCCATAGAAGCCTGCGCATATGTACTACAGACAGCGTAAGGCGGGAGGCCTGATGGATTGAATCCTTTATGGCGTCAACCGCAAAGCATAAGGCTCTAGGTAGATCAGCTATGGCAAGGGCCTGCTGATCTGGCAGGTCCCTTAAGACCTGTTTCAACTGATCCTTCACTGCTTGGCAGACCCCAATAGCTGCCACTGCTGGTTGTGTCACCAAGCCTGCTGTAGAGAAAGCAGATTTTAATAAGGACTCCAATTTTTTATCTATTGGGTCCTTGAACATTTGGACATTATCTACTGGACATGTCAGTGATTTATTCACACAAGAGATGGCTGCGTCCACTGTAGGGACCCTCCATTTTTTGATGAACTTATCCTCCATGGGATAGACCACCGGAATTCTCTTGGGAGGAGTAAATATTTTATCAGGATGTTCCCAATCCTGGTAAATGAGCCCTTCCAGTAAAGGATGGATTGGAAAGGAACAAACCGTCTGGGGAGCTTTTAGCGACCCCAACGAGGAGACAGAAGTGGATGATGGCTCCGCAAGGGGCATTTTAAATGCTGATCGGACCATGTTAGTCAGGGACTGAACCCATAATCTTTCAGCATGTGATGCTGAGAATGGCTCTTCCACTGTTGATTCCTCTACAACAGAATCAACCTCATCCTGATCCCCTTCAGGTAGGTCGATCCCTGTATGGGACTGTTGCTCTGCTAACAGGTACTCTGAGGGAGGAGACGGAGATCGGGCGCGCTTTCCCTCTGACAGGGAAGCAGCGATCAATGTTGTCAATCTCTCTTCCAGTCCTCCCAGAGCTGAGGAAAAAACCTCCTCTGTTATATACACATGAGCAGGTGAACTGAGGACAGCCACAGTACCAGGTACTCCTGAGGGTGCTCTACGGTCACTAACCTCTGATTTTTCAGGGGAGATTGGTGCAGCCAAAGCATGCCCAAGATCCTCAGAGCCCGATGGAGACCCCCTTTGCTTCCTGGGATTCTTAGTCCCGGAGACTTTAGACGGCATATTCCTAAGCCCAAAGCTGAGGTATTCCAGCTGAAATACACCACTTACTGACAATAGTCTAGCACAATTGCTGCTATATAAACAGTTGGTGTCTACTAATGTGCCTTTCTATGGGGATGCCTGCATCAACCGCCTGCTGTATGCCTTTCTAAATGTTGCCAGCTCTGTTTCTGCCTTCCATAACCAGCTGACAACACCTAATTGTGCTTTTTAACATGCTGGGACGCCCGCACATGCGCAGAAGCGCTGCGGCGCGCACAGAGCGTCATCCACCAAGCTCCGCCCCTTTTTCCAGCTCACCTCTATAAATAGAGGCGCGGGCACGTGCGCCTTCGGTGCTCTTTTTGAAAAGGAACTAGGGATAGAAGCCAGGGCCCTGTTTGCCACAGGGCCGGGGGATGGACGAGCATTGCAACATGGCAGAGGAAACAGTTTCCCATTCAGAGAACTCACCATCTGCCTGGATTTAGACTTGGAAAGAAAAAATCCACATGACAAGAAAACAACGTTCCACAGCGGCCTCTAGTGGTTTAACACAGGTACCGCGGTTTAACCATTTTTTTTTTTTTCTTGACCACTCTTAAAATTATTACATTTTTTAGTAGTTACAGGCATGCACAAATATTTAGCGGGAATACCGTTAGGTAACAGGCAGAAAGACATATTAGGCTTGGGGGTCCCCCAATAGAACCAAGTTCCTGAGGGGCCCCCACTTACCTTTTCCCCGCCGCTGGACTCTGTTTGGTCCACAGAAGCCCAAACTTCACCTCTCACGGCAGGCATTGTAATTAAACCTTCAGGGACCGGGTTCCCAAGGATTCCACTCCCCTGGACCTGTATAGCACCCTGCACAGAAAAAATCTTGGTCGTGGGTATGACCAGAGCTCTGGATCCCAGGGTTAAGCCCTCCTAAGAGAAGCATTACAGGCAAAACCTTGCTCTTCTCTGCAAGGCCCGGGTACCGACCGTTTAGCTATGAAGCTTTTTTGGTCGGATCCGGAATAGCTTACTGAGGCCCAAAAGAACCTGTACGCAAGCTCAGTGAAAAACACATGTTACTTCTTGGCCAACACCTTAGACACTGGCAAAAGACTGAGGTGCTCCCGGATGGGAGGGGCTTATATAGGGGAGGGTACTTCCGGTTTGGAAGTTGCCAGTGCCAGCACCTGAAGGTAAACTATATAACCCACATAGTAATGACTATGCCGCTCTGTGTCCCGTGATGTACGAGAAAGAAAAGTCAGTAGCTACAGTATTTATGTGATTTTGAATGCTCCCCTTCCTTCAGCTTTGCAATATTATGTCTACTATAAACAGGTTTTTTTCAAACATTGATCAAGTGTGCCAATTCACCCACATATCTGTACGCCATAATACATAATCAGCAATATGACATTCAGTGGTAGAATCTAGCAGATTCAAACGATCTACAAGTGAAGATTTTAGCTGTTGTACCATGCTGAAGTATACTAGCTGGATACTCACCGTACACCATAGTCAATAACCACAGCTTCCTTTGCTGTGCCAGTGATGGCATCATGGTGCTGAAACAAACCAAGGTTGCGCCTGGCGTCCGTTAACAAAGCGTAATCAGAGAGAGGATATTTACTTTCCAAGCCAGCTCTCCTTGCATAATTGATCGCCAGGGTGTACAGGATCTCTGCACCTCTGAAAGCAAATACACAGTTATATTAAATTTACAGACTAGATTTAGATATATTTAAGACAAAAGAATCAGAACCATGTTAACACATGTGTAACAGATACAGGGCTCTAGTGGCCATAGACGTTAAAAGAGAATGGCGGGTTCTAAAAAAATAAAATAAAAAAAAATACATACTCACCTAGCTGGATGTAGCATCTGCCCCCCATCGCCTCTAAGACGAGAACTGAGCGATCAAAGATAGTACTCGGTCTTCAGTGAGCAGAGAGCCAGTGAATGTCAGTCACAGCTCTCTGCTCTGCCCCTTCAGCGCTCACTGGGGTGCTGGGCTGTGAAGGGAGCGGGAGGCTCAGGTTTTTATTTTTTATTTTTTTATTTTTTTTATTTTAACAAGGTGCTTTATTCAAGCAAGAGAAAAAAACAATACAGGATAAAACAGATCAGACAATGTCAAGTCTACACAAACCAAAGGCAGCATAAATACAAAAACACACTATTGGGAGATGCAGAATTATCATATCCATTTCACATTGTGGGTATCCTAAAAGGTGGAGGCACATATGACAGTTCACGTCAGTGTCCATGGTGCCCAAACCTTTTCATACTTCCATGCACACCCCCTGTTGGAGTATGTCATCTTGTACAGTGGTAGTGCCTCATTCACCAACTTTTCCCAAAGAGACACTGTGGGTGGGGATGAAGAGACCCATTGAAGAAGGATTGCCTTTTTGGCATAGTACAGCAGGTACGCTATTAGTAATTTAGAATGATGTGGGCGTTGTTCATCGTCAGGGATTCCTAGCAAGGCCATGGCTGGAGTAGGAGTCAGGTGTAGTTGCCACCTTAGATTAATTTCATCAAAAATCTCCCTCCAGTAAGATATGACAGGGCACTTCCAAAACATATGCATATAAGACCCCAAGTGGAGAGAGCAACGAGGGCAGTTGGGGTCACGGTCTGGAAACATCCGCTGAAGTCGTTTAGGGGTGTAGTATACCCTGTGGAGGACTTTTACCTGAATAAGTTTGTCCCTAGAGAAAATAACTAACTTGGGACCCTGTTCCAAACTATCCTCCCAAGATTCCCTATCCAAATGAGGGAATGTCTGCATTCCAATATCCCCATAGTTTTTCCATTTTAGCGGCGTTCGTGCAAAGGAGCGCACTATAGAGGGTAGATATAGGTTTATCTAGCACCCCCTGGGACAGCAACTCCTCAATAGGGTCCATGGAGACAGTAGGGGGCCGAGAAAACTGGGACCTAGCTGCATGTCTCAATTGATGATACCTAAACAGCATCCACCCTGGCAGGTCAAACTTCTGGGACAGCTAGTAGAAGGTTAGAACGCCTGCAGGCATGATGTCCCCCACTGTTTTGATGCCAAAACACACCCACACCTGAGGACCGGGGACAGTACGGAAGTGGGGAAGACCTGGGTTACCCCACAAAGGCTGGACAGGCGATATCCACCCCAATTGACTAAAGCGTCTAGTGTCTGCTCTCCATACCTTCTAGGTGGCATGTGTCGGTCCCGGCAAGAGGGGGTATGCTCGCGGTTCCCTGAAGATCAGGTTGCGGAGGTCCATTAGAGAGCCCAGAAATGCTTCTTCCACACACGTAGCCGCGTTAGACCTAGCGCATTGAAACCGCCAATAAGCCGACACCAAAACCGCCGCCCAGAAGTATACCCCTGAAATCCGGGAGCGCCAAAACCCCAACCTCTGTGGTAGGGATAGGGTTTCATCTCGCCAACCTAGGGGACGCTCCGTTCCAAATGAATGAGCCAATACAACGATCTCTCTGAAGAAAGCCACAGGTACTGGGACTGGGCAGTTTCGGAACACATAGTTAAAGCGAGGAAGCAGCATCATCTTGACAAGATTAATGCGGCCTAGGAGATTCAATGGAAGCCCTGCCCAAGATGAGCAATTTGCCTTCAGTGCAATAAGTAGTGGCTGGAGGTTGCGGTCAAAGAAGTCCGACTTCTTGGTTACCTGGATCCCCAGGTATCTGAACTTCTCCACCCAGCAAAGCGGACTGAGGCTCAGGTTTTCAGCAGCACATTGAGAGGCTGAGCCAGCTGCAGCTCAGCACATTAAGGTCAGGATCTCTCCAGAGCCTGGACCAGCTGAGTGACGTCAGCCAGGGGGATTTAGCCCACTGTCATCTGAATATAGATCACATGAGTACAGAACGAAGTGCATTCCTGTGACCTACAGTGAAGTAGGCCAAAAGAGCGTTTGATCTACTTCTCTAAAGAAAAGCCAGATATGCAGGTTTAATCTGCCCCATAAAGTCTCTTGCCAGATCCCCTCCTATATAGGGGGTGCTCTAGGCAAAGAAACATTCCTGCACTGGGCAATCGAGAAGGGAGGAGTGCCATCTGCAAACAGCTCAGACATCAGGAAAAAAATATATATTTAGGCATGCTTTCCTGGCCACTCGGCTGCTTGGTTTTGTTTCCTGAGAACACAGATTCAAAACTGTTGTGTACTCCTCCACAGACACGGAATTGTCCCCCAATAGAGAATGCTGCCCAAGGACACTTTTGACATGGTACCCCTTGTAGTCTTTAAAGTAGAACAAAAAGGCAAAACATTGGAAAATCCAATGTTATCACCAGGATTACCAGAACTAAAGTCCCCATTGGAAGATTTCACCTCCTTTTCTGTTTTGGTGACAACCCAAAATTTGTGATTTTCTTTCCACTTCACCAAATACAAGAAACAGGGAAAATAGAGAGGGTGAATTGCTTTAATGGGACACAGACATCTATAACCGCCTAACAGAGGTTCTATTTCCTCTCCAATCTTGCCAACAAAATAAAGCTGTTTTTAGTTAGGCCCCAACCACACTTGCGAATGGGGCCGTGTGTGATTGGATGGGGGACATCTCAACATGGGTTCCCTGCGACTAGCTGCGAGTCAGAAGCCCCATTGAAAGCAATGGGAGGCTGACAGACCCTGCAGCTATTCAAGGCCACATTTCTGTAATCGCTCATGAAATGATTACATGCAAAGGTTTGGCCCTGGGCGCAATCTCTCTGCCGATCATTCACAGGTTTTGTGCAAGCGGTTTAGGGTTGTACCTAAATGAGCCAGTTGCCTTTAAACCTTATAGTGACTGCTCCCCTACTGGTAAAAAAATTAATAATTAAAAAACAAACACCGTGCTGGCTCTTGCTCTGCCTCCTCCTCTCTTCATAGAGTGCAAAAGCAAGCCTGCTTTAGCCAAAAATTCAGGTCTGTGCAATCATCTACTGCTGTTAATTAAACATGACCACATCACGCCTAGAGGTCGGCCGATATATCGGTCGGCCGATATATCGGCCGATTTTTGGCATTTTTTCATTAATCGGCTTTGGCCGATATTCTGAGAACAGAAGCCGATATAAAAAAAAAAAAAAAACTTCAGCGCGGCTTGGAAATGACATCTCTCATAGAAGTCAATACAAGTTGCCTGAAGTTTCCCGTGCAGTGACTCATCTTTGGGCAGCCTGCCAAGTGAGAGAGAAAAGTTACAAATGTTTCTTCTTATTAATGAACTGAACTTGTGAGTAGAAGTTCTCAGTTTAACCATTTAAAGGCTAAATCTTTTCTGACACTTGTAGCTTACAAGTAAAAATCCTGTCTTTTCTGCTAGAAAATCACTTGGAACCCCCAAACATTATATATTTTTTTTTTGCAGAGACCCTAGGGAATAAAATGGCGGTTGTTGCAATATTTTATGTCACACGGTATTTGCGCAGCGGTCTTTCAAACGCAATTCTTTGGGAAAAAAATACACTTTAATGAATGTTAAATAAAACTAAACTTTTTTTTTCGTCAAAGTTTTGATTACCTGTTTTTGTGCCTGCTTCCTGATTCCCTTACCGAAGATGGCGGCGGCAGCACCCGAGAGCCGAGAGAGAGATCGGCTTCGGGTGCCGACATCGCGGGCGCCCAGGACAAGTAAGTGTCCATATATTAAAAGTCAGCAGCTGCAGTATTTGTAGCTGCTGACTTTTAATATATTTTTTTTTTTTGGCGGAACTCAGCTGCTTTCACACTGGAGCGGGCAGGCGTTGGCGGTAAAATGCAGCTAGTTTTAGCTGCGCTTTACCATAATTTTAGCGGCGATATTCGGCTGCTAGCGGGGTGCTTATAACCCAGCTAGCGGCCGATGAAGAGGTTAAATGCGCCCGTGTAGCACCGCTGCAGAAGCGCTTTGCAGGCGCTTCAGCAGCAGTGCCCATTAATTTCAATAGGCAGTAGTGATGGAGGAGCAGTATACACCGCTCCAAAGATGCTGCTTGCAGGACTTTTTTTTAACGTCCTGCCAGCGCACCGCCTCAGTGTGAAAGCACTCAGGCTTTCACACTGAGACTGCAGGGGAGCTGTTTTGCAGCCATTTTTACAGGTGCTATTTTTAGCCCAAAAGTGCCTGAAAAACACCCCAGTGTGAAAGGGGTCCAACTGTTAGTTTTTTTTTTTCCCCTTCATCGGCCTAACATATCGGCCCAAAAAAATCGGCATCATATATCGGCCATCGGCCACAGCGATTTCTAAATATCGGCATCGGCCAGAGAAAAACCCATATCGGTCGACCTCTAATCACGCCTGCACATGCAATGCCCCGATACATATATGGACTACCAAAGTAACCAGGTTAATATGTTCCACTGTGACTAGAGCAACAAAATAAGAGTATACAGTATCTGATTTTAAGAAAGTTTTATGGAGCAGCATACGTTTGGTGATGTAAAAATTCTCCAGGAGCAGCTCACTGTACAAGACAGACAATCATATTCTAATGAACTCTTAATGAAATGCCTGGGATACAATGGCTGCATTGAAGTATATTCAGTTTCACAGTCTGTTGACTTGTACTTCTCTAGGGGACCATATTACAATATCTCCTGGAAATAGAGATTAAAGATGTATGGTAGGTGATTATCGGAGTTGACAACATGAAAATTACTGAGGAACGTGCTGATGAATCCTTTCACCGCTGCTTCAGCTACAAGAACATCTGCCCATATGCCAAGGCGGTTCTTTGCTGTATTTGGATCAATGATTGCATAATCAAAAATGAAAAGGAAAAATAAATAAAATGGCCATAGCAATAAAAAAAAAAAAAAAATTCTGTTTCAGTGAGAAAATGACAGCTAAAATCTTTTCTCTTTTTGGTGATGGAAAGCATTGTTGGTATCGAATCCTGAAAATATTATTTGGTCTATAGGTTTTAAAAGGTTATTGGGGTTAAGTTATGAAATGAGACTGTCCACTTAGCAAAGTGGATGTCTACATTGCAAAATGATATTCAGAAGTAGAGACCGTTCACAACAAAATGGTCACTTACGGTACCCTATTAAAGTGTTACTAAACCCAGTAATGTGAAAATTGTTCAACCCCCCCCCCCCCGCCACAGTGCCCACAGCTATAAATCTTTTTACATTAAAATACTGCCACTATATACCTTTTTGGCTCATCTGTATACCACGGTCACATTAGAAACTGCAGGGTCTGCCCGAGTGTTCAGGTAGGAGGTTGATTTCCACAATAGCCCGTGTCCTCATGCTGTTACGGGAGGCGGATCATCCATCAATCAAGATGTGACATCCCACCCACTGCGTTCTCTTGCATCTACTGGGCATGGAGGAGGGAGCAACTGGGCTGTCATTTAGGATCTGTATACATGCCCACATGTGCGACATCAATATCATGTGACCTGAAAAGCTCAGCTCAACAGACAAATATTCTCTTCAGCAAAAGAGACTAAACTGTGCATGTGCAGCTTTACTACTCTGACTGTGCATTATCTGGCCATATCAAGAGAAACCCTAGAGGGGGGAGCTGTGCATAAAGGATCAAAGAGAATTTTTACACAATACAGAGGATTAACCCCTTAAGTTCCACAGTGAGTATAACGAGCATGCTATTCTGCATATACAGACCGATTTTTACAGTTGTGGGTTTAGTAACACTTTACATCTTTGCACTTCAACGCATGCATTGTAAAACATTGCATGTGTCATAAAAATAACTTATTTAATGAGGCTGTTCCCTCTGTGGCATGCTGTGGTTTCAAGAAAAATTAGGCAGATCCATTTACAACTGAATAGTGCAAATTCATTGCAACGCATTAGAATACGGAATAAAAGCAGACACGGATAGATGCATAACTGCCCATTTACGACAGGACCTTAACATTTTCTCTTCAGTGGCCTCTTGTATTACCATTGTATTACCATACTGACAACCTTGCAGATCAGCCACTAGAGGGAGCTCTAAATTGCTTAGTGCAATCTCTTGGCCTAGCACTGTGAAAAGAAGCAGTAAAGCTCAACCAGGGTGAGACACTGAAAGGCAGTAAGCATGTCTGTGCATGTGCATGCGAGGAGCAAATATGACTGCCCCGTGAACATAATTGAAGAAAGGTTTTTAAAAAACTAATATTTAATAGTAATAATAAAAATAAACTTTCATTTTATAAAGCTCCTTTAAAAAAAAAAAAAAAAAAAAACCAACCTTCTCAGAGCGTTTTTTAAACTCAAAAAAAAATTGTTTTTATTAGAAAAAAAGTTTAAAGGAAGGTGACTGACTTTCTTTGCAAGAAAATTTCAGAGATTCAGGGCATAACAGGAGAAGGCCCTGTCCCTCATAGGGTGTAGATGGGCTAAAGGGACAGAAAAAAAGATGAGAATTAGAAGACCGAACGGGAGTAAGATAACTATTCAGTGAAGTGCCAAGCCATGCAAACCCTTACAGGTGAGCATGAGGATTTTGAAGTCAATGTGAAACCTGACAGGTTGCCAGTGCAAGGACTGGAGAATAGGAGTAACATGATCACTTGGCACTAGGCCTAGTCAGGATTCTGGATGACGAATGTTGGACGTTCTGCAGTCTGCTTAGTGTAGATTTTTAGGTACCGCAGTAAGCAGAACATTACAGTAGTTAGGTCAGGAAAACACAAATGTATTCATTAGCTTTTCAAATCACAGTGTATGATAACATAGGGCCAGAGGCGTAGCTTGAAGCTTGTGGACCCCAATGCAAAAGTTGACCTGGATCCCCCGGAGGCACAGCGCCCCATTGTTGGCATCAGTAGGAGGCACAGCGCCCCATTGTTGGCATCAGTAGGAGGCACAGCGCCCCATTGTTGGCATCAGTAGGAGGCACAGCGCCCCATTGTTGGCATCAGTAGGAGGCACAGCGCCCCATTGTTGGCATCAGTAGGAGGCACAGCGCCCCATTGTTGGCATCAGTAGGAGGCACAGCGCCCCATTGTTGGCATCAGTAGGAGGCACAGCGCCCCATTGTTGGCATCAGTAGGAGGCACAGCGCCCCATTGTTGGCATCAGTAGGAGGCACAGCGCCCCATTGTTGGCATCAGTAGGAGGCACAGCGCCCCATTGTTGGCATCAGTAGGAGGCACAGCGCCCCATTGTTGGCATCAGTAGGAGGCACAGCGCCCCATTGTTGGCATCAGTAGGAGGCACAGCGCCCCATTGTTGGCATCAGTAGGAGGCACAGCGCCCCATTGTTGGCATCAGTAGGAGGCACAGCGCCCCATTGTTGGCATCAGTAGGAGGCACAGCGCCCCATTGTTGGCATCAGTAGGAGGCACAGCGCCCCATTGTTGGCATCAGTAGGAGGCACAGCGCCCCATTGTTGGCATCAGTAGGAGGCACAGCGCCCCATTGTTGGCATCAGTAGGAGGCACAGCGCCCCATTGTTGGCATCAGTAGGAGGCACAGCGCCCCATTGTTGGCATCAGTAGGAGGCACAGCGCCCCATTGTTGGCATCAGTAGGAGGCACAGCGCCCCATTGTTGGCATCAGTAGGAGGCACAGCGCCCCATTGTTGGCATCAGTAGGAGGCACAGCGCCCCATTGTTGGCATCAGTAGGAGGCACAGCGCCCCATTGTTGGCATCAGTAGGAGGCACAGCGCCCCATTGTTGGCATCAGTAGGAGGCACAGCGCCCCATTGTTGGCATCAGTAGGAGGCACAGCGCCCCATTGTTGGCATCAGTAGGAGGCACAGCGTCCCATTGTTGGCATCAGTAGGAGGCACAGCGTCCCATTGTTGGCATCAGTAGGAGGCACAGCGTCCCATTGTTGGCATCAGTAGGAGGCACAGCGTCCCATTGTTGGCATCAGTAGGAGGCACAGCGTCCCATTGTTGGCATCAGTAGGAGGCACAGCGTCCCATTGTTGGCATCAGTAGGAGGCACAGCGTCCCATTGTTGGCATCAGTAGGAGGCACAGCGTCCCATTGTTGGCATCAGTAGGAGGCACAGCGTCCCATTGTTGGCATCAGTAGGAGGCACAGCGTCCCATTGTTGGCATCAGTAGGAGGCACAGCGTCCCATTGTTGGCATCAGTAGGAGGCACAGCGTCCCATTGTTGGCATCAGTAGGAGGCACAGCGTCCCATTGTTGGCATCAGTAGGAGGCACAGCGTCCCATTGTTGGCATCAGTAGGAGGCACAGCGTCCCATTGTTGGCATCAGTAGGAGGCACAGCGTCCCATTGTTGGCATCAGTAGGAGGCACAGCGTCCCATTGTTGGCATCAGTAGGAGGCACAGCGTCCCATTGTTGGCATCAGTAGGAGGCACAGCGTCCCATTGTTGGCATCAGTAGGAGGCACAGCGTCCCATTGTTGGCATCAGTAGGAGGCACAGCGTCCCATTGTTGGCATCAGTAGGAGGCACAGCGTCCCATTGTTGGCATCAGTAGGAGGCACAGCGTCCCATTGTTGGCATCAGTAGGAGGCACAGCGTCCCATTGTTGGCATCAGTAGGAGGCACAGCGTCCCATTGTTGGCATCAGTAGGAGGCACAGCGTCCCATTGTTGGCATCAGTAGGAGGCACAGCGTCCCATTGTTGGCATCAGTAGGAGGCACAGCGTCCCATTGTTGGCATCAGTAGGAGGCACAGCGTCCCATTGTTGGCATCAGTAGGAGGCACAGCGTCCCATTGTTGGCATCAGTAGGAGGCACAGCGTCCCATTGTTGGCATCAGTAGGAGGCACAGCGTCCCATTGTTGGCATCAGTAGGAGGCACAGCGTCCCATTGTTGGCATCAGTAGGAGGCACAGCGTCCCATTGTTGGCATCAGTAGGAGGCACAGCGTCCCATTGTTGGCATCAGTAGGAGGCACAGCGTCCCATTGTTGGCAAAAAAAAAAAAAAGTTATACATGAAGTGAAAGTGATTTTGAAGTTGTCCAGAGCCACGTCATTGGGTTTTTTTTTCTTTTTGGTACAAGGTTGATATAGCGGTTTTGAGAATAATTTCTTGCAAGACCAGCGCTCAAGAAACGATTTAATATATTGAAAGTATCAGGGCAGAGAGAAGTAAAGCAAGACTTAAACACATGGCTGCAAGTGGAATCAAGCATTCTGGTAGAAGATTTCAAATTAGAAACCAGTTTAATGAGAGATGCAGTCAAGTAAAGAAAAGAGGGAGAAAGAAAAACCAATAAAGTCGGGTAAACCAAGAATAGATGTGTTATGGAAAAGAATGTGAAGCCGGATGTTGTCAATTTTGCAAGTGAAAACACGTGAGAATGTGTTACAGAGCTGTGCTGAGGCTGGTAATGTAGGGAGGGAGAGTGAAAATATATCTACTCACTGTCTAGGGTTGCTAGGATATTTTTTTTAATTCATAACAAAATGTACCTTTAGGCAATGTATTTTATGGGTTAAAACAACAAAACACTGGGCAGACTATAAGAACCCAGACACATGATAATTCCCAACTTTATTTTGTTCCACGAACCTTAGATGTGATTCCAGCACTCTGTCCATGCTCTTGTAAAAAGGCCTTGAGGTGAAGTATCCAGTCCAGTAATGATCTTCTCTGTCAGCATAGGAGAAGAAATCTCCGCTGAGTGTGGGAAAGTCAGGAGGTCTCATTCCGGGTGTGACTCCCGTTTTCTTGTACAGTGTCTCAAAGTAGTCGGATAAAGTTCCAAACTGTGCCTGTAGAAGGAGCCCCAGACAAAAAAATGAGATCTGATGTATGCAAGCATTTTATTCAAAAAGACTATGGGGAGAACTAGTTACATAGGTTTTTGCAGGCTGAACAGACGCAGTCTAACAGATTCCTTCATCCATACTATACAGCGTGGATGGACAAATCCCCCTGCTTCCCTACTGTATTCTGACAGCCACTGCCAGCAGCTTTCAGAATACCTGAACAGTGTCTTCATCTGACTGGATGCAGCTGCTGTTCCGCCAACAACTTTTACCACCAGCTTCTTAGATTTTTCAACTGAAGGATGTTGGGCTGGAGGGGATGGGGGGATGGAGGGGATGGGGGGATGGAGGGGATGGAGGGGATGGAGGGGATGGAGGGGATGGGGGGAGGGGCGATCGGGCGTCTTGTTTCATCAGAAATCAACTGAATTTCAAACAGTGTGTGGGCCAGCTTTAGTAACCCCTTTCTCACCAATATACATAAACAATGACAATACAGGATTTATTTGCGATGTGTAATCTATACTTTTTCCTGCAGTTTTACATCTAATATATTACAAAAGAAAATATCACTTTTCTTTGGGGTTATGTGATATAACATTCCAGTATTCTCTCCACTATGTTAATGCAAAACTGCATGATTGTAATGTGTTAATAAAGATTAAAAGGTTGAACAAGCAATGCTGAAATAATGGACAGTGAAAAACAGTGCATAATTTATCAGCCCTGTTGGCTCGGTTTCCTTGTTCTGCCATAGTACAGACTACACCAAATTCAAGTGGCTGCAATTACTTCCAAACCTAAATAAAGCTTCCCTAAACAAAATGTATCTCTTAATATTCTATAAATAGAAGAAGCCAGTTTATACGGTCAATAAATGTTTAGCTTTTACCGGTATCCTTTTCGCTCCTTTTCCAGATTGGGTAAAATAGCTCAGTTGCTGCTTTACTTAAAGCCGAACATCTAGGTATAAAGTTGAAATAGATGTACACTATACTGCCAAAAGTATTGGGACACCTGCCTTTACACACACATGAACTTTAATTGCATCTATCAGGTTGAGGTCAGGACTCTGTGCAGGCCAGTCAAGTTCCTCCACCCCAAACTTGCTCATCCACATCTTTATGGACCTTACTGGTCCAAATCAGTTGGTGGAGGGGGGATTACCGTATGAGGTTGTTTTTCAGGGGTTGGGCTTGGCCCCTTGGTTCCAGTGAAGGGAACTCTTAAAGCATCAGCACACCAAGACATTTTGGACCATTTCATGCTCCCAACTTTGTGGGAACAGTTTGGTGATGGCCCCTTCCTGTTCCAACATTACTGCGAACCAGTGCACAAAACAAGGTCCATAAAGACATGGATGAGTGAGTTAGGGGTGGATGAGCTTGACTGGTCTGCAAAGAGTCCTGACCTCAACACAATAGAACACCTTTAGGATGAATTCGAGCGGAGACTGCGAGTCAGGCCTTCTCATCCAACATCAGTGCCTAACACAAATGCGCTTTTGGAAGAATTCCCATAGACACACTCCTAAACCTTGTGGACAGCCTTCCCAGAAGAGTTGAAGCTGTTATAGCTGCAAAGGGGGGGGGGGGCAACTCAATATTGAACCTTACGGACTAAGACTAGGATGCCATTAAAAAGTTAATGTGCGTGTAAGGGCAGGCGTCAAAATACTTTTGGCAGTGTGTGTGTATATTAATTATATATATATATATATATATATATATATATATATATATATATATATATAAAAAAATAAAACACACACACACACACACACACACACACACACACACACACACACACACACACACACACACACACACACTGTATTACCCACCAAAGAATTTATCTTTGGCCAGTCCGGCGATTCACAGTCCACTGCCACATTACAGTCAAACAGGTGACTATACCCAATTTCTTGGGTGCAATGCGTGGATCCTGCAGATGCTCAGTAAGCAGTCTGCCCGTACCACTGATATGGGCAGGTAGTTATTGAATGGCAGGAGGAGTCAATTGACTATGAGCGTGCTCACCAGCATCCTGGCAGTTCATTGAGAACTACAAGCCGTCGGCCACAATGGCTGATGGTACCTGTAGTCTAATTAATTTAAAGGAAACCAAGAATGAATGATGCTGCCCTGTAGTCAGAGCCCTGCGCAGTCACACAGTCTTCAAATTGTGACAGCGGGGAGAACAACATCCACCCGCTGTCAGAGTGGGGAGTGCTGGCAGGGGAAGGTGGGTCACCAGGAGCATGTTACACCAATTATTGGGGAAACACGCTCCTAAAAAGGTGAACTTCGCCTTTAAAAACCCATTCACACTGACATACAATGGAAGGTGCCTTTTTGGTGCACGTTTGAAAAAGTGCAACAAAGATGCAGCATGCAGGACTTTTCAAAATGCAGTGTGAACAGTTACATAGGATTTGATGGTGAATCATTTTCATGCACTTTTGGTCGCCCTGGAAAAAGCACGGTAGAAGCACGGTAGAAGCTTACCAGTGTGAACAGGGCCTAATTGATTGCTCCATTCACACAAACAAGGTGGATAGAGGATTCTCCTTCACCAGGAAATTTCATTCTGACTGCGGTGCTTGCCGCTGTCAGAATACACTGATCAATGGCTGCAGCTGATTGGATGCAGGTACTGATCATTGGAAAAATGTCCTACATGTCCCGTCAACAGAAGATGATTAAACAATCAACTTCTGTTGAGAGGGGAGAGCCACACACTGAACCACTAAATTGCGATTAATGTATGGCTAACTTAAAAGCGTTTGTTACCCCAACACTTCATATTCCTGATATGTGCCCCTGCTGTACCATGTATTTGTATGAGAAAGTATCCTGTTCTCTTCGTATGGCTTCCTTTGTGTGAAATCCCTGGTGTTCTTGCTAGTCCTCTTTCTTTCCTATTAAACTGACCACACTGAGCAGGAAAGCACATAGAGGTCAGTTCTTTAGCTATGCTGGGAACTCTGTGTACTCTCCTCCAATGATCAGACTTGTCCTGACACCCTCCTGCTGCGCAGCCATTCAGGGGAAAGCTCAATGTACTGCTGTTTCTCCTCCCCACAGCCCTTATGCAGCCGAGAACAAAGAATGTGATTGTAACGAGAGGGCCCATGGAACCGAGAAGTTCTTAGAAAGTATGAGCCAGAAAATAACTGACATTCAGAATATGTCTTGGATTTCTTTAAAATGGGTCTGTAATATTAATCCACAATATTCCCCAGGATATCTGTAAAGAACTATTTACTGGTTGTCGATTCTGAACACAACAGGTTAATTGAAAGATGTTAATGTCATCACCTCCAACCACCTGGCTGCCTGTGTAATGTAAAGGAGTCCAGGCTAACTTCTAAAGATCTTTTCATTGTGGATTGTGATAATTAACTCTGTAATTATAAAGGGATTAGTTAATGAACTCACCTGTTGTCTGCTAAGGGATGTCAGAATAACGTGTATAGGGGGCTCGTTATGTAACCATTGTGTGATGTTGTGGGTGGAGTTGGGTCATTGTTCATTTGGACTACAGTATTCTTTTAGTGTATATAAGAGCCTGCTTTCTCAATAAAGATTGTCAGACCTGCTAGAAACCTCAACACAGAGCGTTTTCTCGTTTGTGGAGGGAGAATTATTTGTATGGGGTCTTATTCGGCTGGTTGAGAGTGTCTGGTAGCTGCCGTGTGTTCGGGAATGGAATATCTTAAACGACGTTAATCCCTGTCGTTACAGTGATCACTTATAAAATAAAAAAAAAGGGGGGAAAAAAAAAAAAAAAGTACAATTTTTTTTATATCTACAAAAATGTTTTGCCTTTTATTTCTATTTTAAATGGAATGGGTTGTTTTACAAAGTGATCGTTTACAATCACTTTAGCCAATATAAAGCTAGCTTGCAGAGCTTGTACAAGGAGGTAATGCAGCAATATTTTACTCCACCAATACTGCCAACAATTGTATCCATTTAGTTTAGTTTTTTTTAATGCTGTGCAGCACTAGAGACGTTACCTATTGCTAATAAGGTGGGTCCCATGTCTGGCTGATAAACCTCAGTCAACGTGAGTGTTAAAGAGCTGCGCAACTCACCTGTCCGCCTCATCCATTCACAGAACTCATACCTAGAATCCAAAGCGTGTTGTGCTTTCTGTGAAAGAATGTTACAGGTTCTGTTAACAGTGGAGGCGGAAGAAAGGGGCGGGTGAGTGGTGCATCACTTTCACACTCACAGCGGCTGATATCACCCTACTGTGATGTTGGGAGGACCCGGCAGTGGGGAGGCAGTTTCTACACTATGCAGCAGTCATCCAGACATGGAAAACACTTTTATTAGGAGGCAGGTTACTGGTAACCTGGTACTGCATAGCAAAAAAACAAAAACAAAAAAAACCGCCTAACTAAATTTCAGCTTTAACATTTGCTTTCACTTTTTTTCTATAGGTCATTACTGTTGACTCAGTCAGTGGTAAACTTTACTATCATCTTGCATGATTTACACCAGCTGAAATCAGCGACTAAATATGTAGAAGTAATCTTCTTACTTTAACATGGAGTTCCGGATGTGAGTTCATGTAATCGAAAAGCTTTTGGTAGTTTAGGAACTGAGCATCCCACTCTTGGATTTTATCGTAACGAAAGTCATCTCCTAAGGGGACAAGGACCACCTTGCTGCGATACAGCTTGGACTTTTTCCTGTACTGATCCAATAAGAGGTTTGCTCTGGGATCCAAAAAAAAAAAGAAGTATAGTAAGAAATATTAACAGGCAATGACGACCCTTCAATCACTGCTGCTACCAGGACTTGGAAGCATTACAATGTTATACTGCAAAGAACTACAAGAAAACAAAAACAAAGCAACCCATATAAATTTGTTTATTAAATCCTCTCTAAAGCTGGCTAAACAGGTAAACTAACAGATTCCGCCAACCACATAAAGAAGGTGAATGGAGGAATCCCCAGCTGGGACACTGTATTCTCACAGCGGGACTCTGACAGAATTCACCGATTCGTGGTTGCAGTTTCTGATGGCCATACGTTTTCCAGCATGTCAGCAAGTCAATCTAATGAGCAATCCTCTCTCGAACCAGGAGGGCCACACACTGATGGAAATTCACCCTGTCCCTACTGAACCGGCAAATTTTCAGTCTATGGCCAGCTTTAGGCTTCATGTACACTAAACTTGTTTTGGAGCTTTTGCCATTGTTTTTTTTGCCAAAGCTCCTAAACTGAACTCCTTAAAAGCCTATGTGTCCATGTACACACAGGCTTTTAGCAGAGTTTAGGAGTTGATGCGGTTAGGGGAGGTTCAACCTCCCTATCCTGAATGAGTAAGATTTGGGTTTTCTGTGGTACATCACTGCTAAGTCCAAGTGTACATGAAGTTGTTAGATGAACATAAATCTCGGCAGGTTCAGCAGGGACCAGCCAAGATTCGAACGATGTATGGGCAGGCAGAATGTACCCAAGTTGATCGATCGAGTTGGGTACAACCAGCCTGTCGGATTTTACATGCGATTATTGCTAGCGGCTGTTATAGTCTCTAGCATTAATCACTGTGTTCTTCAGGGGGGGGGGGGCACCAACCCCCCCCCCCAGAGAACGCAATGGCTCCACATGAGGGATTTCCCCATCAACACTTACTGTGTTGATGGGGGAATCAAGCAATTTTCTTTCCTGCAACACGGGGCTGCAGGAAAGAAAATGGCTCCGTCTATGGCCAGCGTAAATCTTACTACCCAAACGGCTTATCTAGATATTCTAGTTAAAAAAAAAAAAAAAAAAGAAGAAGTATTATTATTTTTTGCCAATTCATACTTACCTAGGTGGATGCAGCCTGATGCTGCATCTGTCTCCCTCCGCCTCTTAACTGAGAACTGAGCCACCGAACATTGCTGATGGCTCGGTTCTCTCACCTCCCCGAGCGGAGAGCTGCTGCCTGTCAATCAGCAGCTCTCCTGCTCTGCTCCTCCACGCTCAGCTCATTGGAGCACCGAGCTGTGGAGGGGTCGGGGAGCGGCCGTCTCAGCGGCTTGCTGAGAGGCCGAGACTGCCATCAGTCCAGGCACCTGGCGAATCCAGACTTCCCAAGTAGGTATGACGCACTGCCTGGACTGATTCCAGTGACGTCAATAGAGAGCGGACTCTCCGCTGTAAACGGGTCACAGGAGTGCAAAACTAATTGCACTCCTGTGACCCATAGGAGAAGCCCAGAGTAAAAATCTCAGGCTGGACTTATCCTTTAAGAGACTAATTTGACAGCAATTTGTCTTTTCTCAGCAGGAGGACAATTTTACAATTCACTATCAGAAATACCTCCAACACTTTGTCAGAGCAAAATGGAATAAGAAAAAAAAAATCTCATCACAGGAGATGCTGATCACATGACATTGTAATACAGTATTTAGTGATCTATTTCCATAAATCGTTCACAACTGATTCGCTTTCCATAAAAATGGCAGAAACCCAATCTCTGAGCAATTGTATGTGACTATTGAATAATATTAATAAAGCCAAATCCATTACCCTTCGAATAGGAAAGGGTTAATGCTGTCTGCCAATTTCCTGTCACAGGTAATCACAGAGACAGGCGATCAATAGCGGTAATTAGAGACAGGAGATCAATTAGGACACATACAGAAACACAAATATGTTTGCAATAGAGTGGAAATGGATTAGAATCATTACTGTTTTTTTTTTTGCCAATTGTGATGCCATTTGGAAAATACCCGCTCTCCTCCCATCACAATCCCACGAGAGAACCAGTAAGCAAATGCATAGGTTCTAATCCTCTAAATATATAAAAAAAAAAATTTAACAGCACAACTATTTTGTTTACAGCTAAGCTGGCCATACATTCTACATTTCTTGTTCAATTTTTTAGATTTACCTTAAATCACTTCAAATAAAATAAAAATATGTGGCTCACGGCCAAAGTCAAAAAGCTATAAACAAGGAGAGCTTTTAAAAATATATATAGAAAAATGAAGGCACGCTATCGTCGTTTAAATGTTACAAAGAATATAACAGAGAATGTAAAAAAGATATCAAGGACGCAAACATTTTAAAACAAACGTCAGATTGCAAAAGATAGGACAAACCCCCAAAAATTCTTCAAATATATTAATAGTAAAATAGTCATGTCTGAGCATGTAGGCCCTTTACAAAATAATCTGGAGTGGGTGACTGGGGACAAAGAGAAGGCTAATTTATTAAATATCTTCAGCATTGTGTATACAAAAGGAGCATGGGGGAGAGCTCAAGACCATAATGGGGGTGGTAGTGACAGCCCCAAATGATCCACAATGGCTCAAAAGTGATATGGTCCAGAAATATTTCGACAGAATAAAGGTGGATAAAGCACCTGGACCAGATGGCATCCACCCACAAATCCTAAAATAATTGAGCTCTATCATTTTAAAGCCATGGTTTCTAATTTAAAGGCGGGAATAGTACCACTGGATTGCCATAAGGCTAATGTGGTGCCCATATTTAAAAAAGGATCAAAGTCTTTACCAAGTAACTATAGACCTGCTAGTTTACTTCTATAGTCGGTAAGATACTGGGGAGTTTATTAAAAAGAACCCATATATATGAGTTCTTTCTGGAAAAAAATATTTTAAAGTAACAGACAAGCATGGATTCACGAAAGACGTCAGACAAATCCGATTTATTTTTATGAAGGAGGTAAAACCTTGGACAGAGGGGTGGCGGTGGACGTGGTATACTTGGATTTTGCAAAAGCGGTTGACACAGTTCCGTACACACGGCTCATGTGTAAGGTAAAGTCTACAGGTTTGTAAAAATCAGTTTGTAAAACGGACAGAAAACGGTCTAAAAGACAGAATTCAGAGAGTAGTGGTTAATGATTCTTACTCTGAATGGTCTAAGGTTATCAGTGGTGTACCCCAAGGTTCAGTGCTGGGACCCTTTTAATACATTTATAAAATGATATTGGGTCTGGGATTAAAAGAAAAATTTCTGTCTTTGCAGATGACACCAAGCTATGCAGTGGAATAATGTCCTTACAGGATGTCTCCAAATTACAAGCCGACCTCAATGCCCTGTTTAATTGGGAAACTATGTGGCCAATGAGGTTTAATGTTGATAAATGTAAAAAAAGTTATGCACTTGAGGGGGCTAAGAATATGCATGCATCATACATACGTACGTACAAATGGTGGAGAAGGATCTGGGTGTTCTGGTAGATCATAAGCCTAATAATAGCATGCAATGCCAAGCTGTGGTTTCCAAAGCAAGCAAAGTCTTTTCTTGTATTAAGAGAGGTATGGACTCCAGAGAGATATCATTTTGCCCCTGTACAAATCATTATAGTAAAACCTCATCTGGAATATGCAGTTAAATTTTGAGCACCAGTTCCCAAAAAGGATATTGGGGAACTGGAGAATGTGCAAAGAAGGGCAACCAAACTGATAAGCATGGAGGAGCTCAGCTATGAGGAAAGATTAGAGGAACTGAATTTAGTATGTCTTGAGAAGAGGAGATTAACCACTTAACGACCGCCTCCAGTAGATATACGTCGGCAGAATGGCACGGACAGGCACATCAACGTACCTGTACGTCCCCTTTAACTGCCCGACATGGGGGGGCGCGCTCGCGAGCCCGCTACCTTCCCTGTGAGTCGGACCGCAGGGATCCCCGCGATCGTCTCACGGAGGGATGGAGCAGGGAGATGTTAGTGTAAACACAACATCTCCCGGCTCACCTACTGACACTGTCACTGATCTCCGCTCTGTGTAATCAGAACGGAGATCGGTGACGTGTCAATCGTAGCCACGCCCCCTGACAGTAGTAATCACTCCCTTAGGCACACTTAACCCCTTCAGCGCCCCTAGTGGTTAACCCCTTCACTGCCAGTGTCATTTTTACAGTAACCAGTGCATTTTTATTGCACCGATTGCTGTAACAATGACAATGGTCCCCAAAATGTGTCAAAAGTGTCCGATGTGTCCGCCATAATGTCGCAGTCACGAAAGAAAAAAAAAAAAAAAAAAAAAAAAAAAGCGCTGATCGCCGCCATTACTAGTAAAAAAAAAAATTATGAATAAAAATGCCATAAAACTACCCCCTTTTGTAAACACTATAACTTTTGCGCAAACCAATTAATAATTTTTTTTTTACCAAAAATATGAAGAATATACGTATTGGCCTAAACCGAGGAAAATGTTTTTTTTTTTTATATATTTTTTGGGGATATTTATTATAGCAAAAAGTAAATATTGAATTTTTTTCAAAATTGTCGCTCTATTTTTGTTTATAGCGCAAAAAATAGAAACCGCAGAGGTGATCAAATACCACCAAAAGAAAGTTCTATTTGTGGGGAAAAAAAGGACGTCAATTTTGTTTGGGAGCCACGTCGCACGACCGCGCAATTGTCAGTTAAACAACGCAGTGCCGAATCGCGAAAAGGGGCCTGGTCTTTATGCTGCATATTGGTCCGGGGCTTAAGTGGTTAAAGGAGTTGTAAACCCTCGAGATTTTTCACCTTAAGGTGAAAAACCTTCAGCCACCCATTACTGAACATAAACGTACTTGCCTGAACGTTGTGCCATCGACAGGGATGAGCACAGCAGCTCCAGCCGCGGTCTCGGGTCCTCATTGGATAGATTGAAAGCAGCGCAGCCATTCGCTTCTGTCAATCAAATCCACTCAAAATCCATAAAAAAAATTAAAAAAAATCGCAGATTGCTCCACCATTACCAGTAAAAACAATAAAAAGTCCCTAAATCTTTCCCCTATATTGTAGACGCTATAAATTTTGCGCAAATCAATATATACTTAATGCAATTTTTTTTCTTGGGATATGTATTATAGCAGAAAGTAAAAAATATATTTTCTTTCAAAATTGCCGCTTTTTTTGTTAATGGCGCAAAAAAATAAAAAAAACGGAGAGGTTATCAAATACTACCAAAATAAAGCCATTTGTAGGAAAAAAAAGGACATCAATTTTGTTTGGGTACAATGCCGCACAACTGCGCAAATGTCAGTTAAAGCGACACAGTGCCCTATCACAAAATATGGCCATGTCAGGAAGGGGGTAAATCCTTCTGGGGCTGAAGTGGTTAATAACTTAGAGAGGATCTGCAAAGAGTGGGATCCCTCCTGAGATGTGTGCAAACCTTGTGGCCGACTACAAGAAACATCTGACCTCCGATTTCCAACAAGGGTTTTGCCACCAAGTACCAAGTTATGTTTGTGAAGGGGTCAAATACTTATTTCACCCATTAAAATGGAATTCAATTTATAACTTTTTTGAAATGCGTTTTTCTGGATTTTGTTGTTATTCTGTCTCTGTTAAAATAAACCTACCATTAAAATTATAGACTGCCCACTGACAAAGAAATGATCAAACGTACAAAATCAGCAGGGGATCAAATACTTTTTCCCTCACTGTACATAATATAACTGGGTAGTGACATTTATAGGAGGCTACATGGCCAGGTACATAATATTTTCTCCTAGGTGAAAATAGTGGTGGGGGGACAGTGCCCAAGGAAAAAAGAAAAAATAATATGGGAGGAAAACAGTGTAAATAGATGCAGGGAAACATCTTTTTTTGATTGCAGTGGAGTTTGGAAAAAACCTGCAAAAAAAATGTGCATTTACGATTTTTTTTTTGCCTGTACTTTATAGCTTCACACTGACCTTTATTTAAAGGATAACTACAGATTTCATGTCTATCACCTACCGTTCAGCCACATTTGACTCTGTGATTGCTCTTGGTGGTGATTTCCATGGACAATTGATTCTACCTCCAGGCAAGCGCCTGAAATCAAACTGGCAGCAGATCTTGGGATCAGGGCCGCATGTGTGCGGGACATCATAGCTATAAAATGGCATCATGTGGCAGAAGATGTCAGTGCCGGAATCTGGATCTGAAACCGATACCATAAAAGGAAACAATTTAGGCTTTTTAACAACCAAATACATATGATGTTTCCATCCAATAGCAGTGTAGAATATTTAACAAATATATTTCTAACCCTTAAACTAGAAGGCTCCACTAGATTATTTTGAAGGACCGCAGCCAGCATGTTTCTTTGTGTCTGCCGAGCACTGCCTCGACTCTGGGCCTCAAAGAGTAGATCGAGCTAAACAGCTCAATACATGCAAGTGTTCAGTGAAGCATTTGCTAAGCTGCCTTTCACTATAGAAAAAGCAATTGTGCCTGCAGTGTTTGTTGAAGAGGAACCTGCTGTTCTCACTTGCACCTTGAAAAAGAAGGCAGCGTGAGTATTTACAAAACAGAAATCTTAAAAAAGGGTATAAATTCAACTTGTTACATTACACAAACTCAGATATGCAGCGTTGTCCATGCACAACCAGATTTCATCTTGGGGTTCACAAATTGGCAATTAAATTTTGCGGTTTTGTAGTAAAGGATAAGTGTACCTCTGTTTTTAGGGTGGAACATGGAACATGTTCTCACTGCTGCAGCCGCGCCCTAACCCGCCACCTCTAAGGACAGCGAGCTGGGAATCTTCTCCCCAAACAATTATTTTACGTCACAATTAATTTTTTTTTTCCCGGGGTTATAACCCTTCTATACATCCAAAATGGGAAAATTTTTGCCTATAGTTCCACTTTAATCATTTGACAATAAAATCTAGAAGCCGATTGGTTACTATGCACAGCTGCACCAGACTGTGCTCCTGTTTTAGTACCCCCCACCATAGCATCCAAGTACAATCAATTCTACATTTTTTTTTTTTAAGTTATTTTTATTAGCCAAATGTACATACAATGTGACAAACAGAATACAATCTGACGTGCATCCCCAAATAGTACAAATAGTACATTTTGATTGGTTTCTATACATGACTTGAAGTTTTGTTTCTTGAACTGGTCACTGAATAAGGCTATTTAACCAAAAAATTCTAAAACTTATTGGGGTACTTAAATAGAATATTTAATTTGTGCTGTAATTTCTGTTACAGCCCGTTTGGAAAAACTGACAGGGCTCACAATCAGCCTCCCAGGCACTTTACTGTGCCCAAGGCTGTTAGTAACAGCTAGTAAAGTAAAAACATACACCATGTGCATGATCATCCATCTCCCAATTGGGTGTGCAGGCACGAGCAAACTTAGACTTGCATAAGTGTAAGAAAACAAGTGCAATCACTGGAGTAGATCTACACCCAGGTGCGCAACATAAGCACATACATTTTTAAGCAGTGAATATGAAATATTCTGCATGTGGCTCGAAATTATTAATTGTTTATTGAATTAAAAAAATTATTTTAAGATCAGAAATAATAATAAAAAAAAAAAAGATGATGCCACACAAAGAAGAAAGGCAAAGAAGGGAATACAGAGGTCAGCGCATTTAATGATGCAGCTGAGCTTTTGATGCAAGCTCCCCCAATCTGATTTTTACAGACCGTAGCTATAAAAAAGAGGAAACTGCCATACAGAAGGCAGCAGATGTGCACTCGACGACAGACTGGCTAGAAGCACAAATTGATAACTTCAGCAGAAACCTTCAAACCCACACATTCAGGAAAAGTGGCAAAAACCTCTTGTTTCCATACCCCACGTCTGTCTCCACATAAACTCCAGACTTCGAGTGGCTGCAAAATGCTTCTTGATGGAGTAATGCACTCTCTGAATCAGCATGCTGGTTATATTGGAGCGTTTTAGAAGGTATGGCATGGTGGAGCTGTGCCCAAAAGGATCCACCGCCCATCCTGACTTTGGGTTAACACCTTTCAAGAGAAAGAAAGGATCCAATTAACAGAACATTTCTTTATTAAGCTGAAGTTATTTGGGTAATAAGTTTAATTGTTCATTAGTAACTGCAGAATCATTGCTGCTCTCTAACCCAAACCCATTCAAACAAAATGGTTTCCATACCAATGTTTTTCTTCAGCCACTGGTGTCCTTCAATCATCTGGTCGATAATGGCAAAGTAATGAGTATTGGCTTCATCAGGCATCACCCAGCCACCAGTTGTCATCTCCAGTTGGCCATTAGCAACTAACCTTTGGAGAGGAAACACGCAGATCAACGAGACTAGGCATGCTTCAAATAACATAGAAGTATCAAGTAAATATAATTTATATTACATATATACACACACACACACACACACACACACACACACACACACACACACAGTAAAATAAGTATTGAATATGTTACAATTTTTCTAGGTAAATATATATTTCTAAAAAGGTGCCATTGACATGTAAACTCAACACATGTCGGTAACAACCCATGCAATCCATACAAAGAAACCAAAACAAATACGTTCAGAAATTAAGGTAAGTTATGTGTAATAAAATGGAATGACATGGGAAATAGGATTTTTATAACAGCTTACCTATAAAATCCTTTTCTTGGAGTACATCACGGGACACAGAGCGGCATAGTCATTACTATGTGGGTTATATAGATACCTTCAGGTGCTGGCACTGGCAACTTCCAAAACCGGAAGTACCCTCCCCTATATAAGCCCCTCCCATCCGGGAGTACCTCAGTTTTGTAGCAAAGCAATAAGTGTCCCCAAAAGAGGGGTGGGAGCTCTGTGTCCCGTGATGTACTCCAAGAAAAGGATTTTACAGGTAAGCTGTTATAAAAATCCTATTTTCTTTCTCGTACATCACGGGACACAGAGCGGCATAGTCATTACTATGTGGGATGTCCTAAAAGCAATGCCCAATGAGGGGAGGGGGATACACCATACATAAGCTGAGCGCTATCAGGCATGAGGATCTTTTGCGGCCTGCAACACACTGCGCCCAAAGGCGACATCCTCCTGACTTCTAACGTCCACCTGGTAGAACCTAGTAAACGTGTGTACTGAAGACCATGTTGCGGCCTTACAGATTTGAGCCAGGGAGGCCTGGTGATGCACTGCCCATGAAGTTCCAACTGCTCTCGTGGAGTGCGCCCTAACTTTTAATGGAGGCAGTCTCCTTCTCAAGCCATAGGCTTGCATTATGACCTGTCGAATCCACTTGGCTAAAGTAGATTTTGACGCTGCCTGACCCTTTCTGGGGCCTTCCGGCAGAATAAACAAAGTATCCGTTCTGCGAATCTGAGCAGTGGCTTTTAGATAAGCTTTAACTGCTCTTACTACATCCAAAGAATGCAATAACTTTTCCTCTACCGAACTAGGTTTGGGGAAAAAAGAAGGAAGAACCACATCTTGGCTCAAATGAAACCTCGATACCACCTTAGGAAGAAAGGCTGGATGAGGACGTAACACTACTCTGTCCTTATGGATAACCAGATATGGCTCTTTACAGGACATAGCTGCTAATTCCGACACTCTTTTAGCCAAACAAATGGCTACCAGAAAAATAAATTTCCTGGTGAGAAGAACCAAGGAAATATGCTGTAATGGTTCAAATGGTTGTTTCTGTAGAACCGACAGAACCAGGTTTAGATCCCATGGACATATGGGAATATTAACCGGAGGACTAATACGCATCACTCCTTGTATAAAGGCTTTGACTAGTAAATGCGAAGCCAAGGGCCTTTGAAAAAATATTGACATGGCCGAAATCTGACCCTTGATAGTACTCAAGGCAAGCTTCCTATCTACAGCCCACTGTAGGAAGTCCAGAATCCTACCTATTACGTACTTACGTGGATGCCATTTCTTGGCCTCACACCACGCGATGTACGCCTTCCAGATTCTATAGTAGATCTGCCTGGATACCGGCTTCCTGGCATTGATCATGGTAGATACCACAGGATTAGAGAGCCCTCTCTTTTTTAGAATGTGGGCTTCAATAGCCAGGCCGTCAAACCTAGGGCTGGTAAGGAAGGGTGGTATATCGGTCCTTGCGAAAGCAGGTCCGGACGATGTGGGAGAGTCCAAGGACTCCCCACTGACATTTTTACAATCTCCGCGTACCATGCTCTTCGGGGCCACGCTGGAGCCACCAGAATCACTGGTTTCTTTTCTACCCTGATTCTGCGGAGTAATCGAGGTAACAATTGTGGCGGTGGGAATGCATATATCAGCTTGAACTGATCCCAAGGGAACACTAGGGCATCCGAGCCGCAAGCTAGGGGATCCCTTGTCCAAGAGACAAACCTGTCCACCTTTGCGTTGAATCTGGATGCTAGCAGATCTACATCCGGTGTTCCCCACCGCTGACATATTGTCCGAAAAACCTCGGGGTGAAGGGACCATTCCCCTGGGCATAATTGTTGGCGACTTAGAAAGTCCGCCGTCCAATTCTCCACTCCTGGAATGAATACCGCGGATATGGCTGGGACATATCTTTCTGCCCATTTCAGGATGCAATTTACTTCCCTCTGGGCTGCACGACTCCTGGTGCCACCCTGATGATTGATATATGCCACTGCCGTGGCATTGTCTGATTGAATTCTGACAGGGGACCCTTGGAGTTTGGATGTCCATGCTACTAGGGCATACCGGGCTGCTCGTATCTCTAAGAGATTGATGGGCAGGGCCTTTTCCGCATCCGACCATCTGCCCTGGAGAGACCATCGCTCCAGTACTGCTCCCCAGCCTATAAGGCTGGCATCTGTAGTGACCACCTTCCAAGAAATCGGACTGAAGGATTTCCCTTTTTCCAGATTCTGGGGAACCAACCACCAACGGAGGCTCTTGCGAACGTAAGGGGACAAGGACATTGGTAAGTCTAGGGCCTGAACTTTCTGGTTCCAGGCTGACAGTATGGCCCTTTGCAAATTCCTTGAATGGAATTGACCGTAGGGTACTGCTTCGAATGATGCCACCATTTTTCCCAGCAGCCTCATGCACAGGCGTATGGACGGCTGTCTTTTTGTACCCACTAAGTGGATCAAATCTCTCAAAGACAACACCTTTTTTCGAGGCAAGAATATTTTCCTCTGGCCTGAATCTAGCCTTAGCCCCAAGTATTCCAGACTTTTGACTGGTTTTAGGGCCGACTTGTCTCGGTTGATAATCCAACCGTGAGATTCCAGATACTTGATTGTCTTGTGAACGATCACTTCTAGTTTTTTCACTGAGTGGTCTATCAGCAACAAGTCGTCTAGATATGCCATTATCGTTACACCTTGCGTTCTTAGATTGGCCAATAATGGGGCCAGAATTTTTGTGAACACTCGTGGTGCTGTGGCCAGACCGAAGGGTAAGGCTCTGAACTGAAAATGGCGCCCTTCTACTGCAAAGCGTAGAAATTTTTGGTGGACTGGAAAGATGGGAATGTGCAAATAAGCATCTTTGATGTCGAGCGAGGCTAACCATTCCTCCCCTTGTAGGGCAGTGGCCACCGATCAGATCGACTCCATCCGGAAAGTCCTGATGTGCAGGAATTTGTTTAGCCCTTTTAGATTTAATATGGGCCTCACGTCCCCGTTTGGCTTCGGGACTGTAAAAGAGGTTTGAGTAAAACCCGAACCCCCATTCTTCCAGGGGAACCTCCATAATTACTCCTTGGAGCAATAGTTGTTCTAGTGCCAACAGGAGGGACTCTCTCTTCCGGGGATCCCTTGGCACGTTTGACCTCATAAAATGGGAAGGAGGAGAGTCTTTTAACTCCAATCTGTATCCCAGACTTACTGCGGAGAGCACCCATCTGTCTCTGATCGTGTCCCGCCAGGTCTCTGCGAACAACTGAAGTCTTCCCCCCACCCGATTGAGTGGGGGCAACCCTTCATGCATTTGACTTTGGGGGAGGTTTTGTACCTCTCCTGACCCAGGGTTTTTTTATTACCCTGCGATTGTCCCTGATTTTTACCCCCGGGATTTGACCGAGGAGGCCGTCGGAACTGTTTCACAGCCGATGCCCCAGGGACTGGAGAAGCAGGCCTCTTAAAAGAGGGACCTCTAACTCTGTTTTTAACAGGCAAGAGTGTACTTTTACCGTTGGAAATTTTCTGGATATATTTGTCCAGGTCTTCCCCGAATAAGCGTTCACCATGAAATGGGAAGCTAACCAGCAATTTTTTACAGGGAGCTTCAGCAGACCAGTTTTTGAGCCATAGAAGCCTGCGCATATGTACTACAGACAGCGTAAGGCGGGAGGCCTGATGGATTGAATCCTTTATGGCGTCAACCGCAAAGCATAAGGCTCTAGGTAGATCAGCTAGGGCAAGGGCCTGCTGATCTGGCAAGTCCCTTAAGACCTGTTTCAACTGATCCTTCACTGCTTGGCAGACCCCAATAGCTGCCACTGCTGGTTGTGTCACCAAGCCTGCTGTAGAAAAAGCAGATTTTAATAAGGACTCCAATTTTTTATCTATTGGGTCCTTGAACATTTGGACATTATCCACTGGACATGTCAGTGATTTATTCACACAAGAGATGGCTGCGTCCACTGTAGGAACCCTCCATTTTTTGATGAACTTATCCTCCATGGGATAGACCACCGGAAATCTCTTGGGGGGAGTAAATATTTTATCAGGATGTTCCCAATCCTGGTACATGAGCCCTTCCAATAAAGGGTGAAGTGGAAAGGAACAGACAGTCTGGGGAGCTTTTAGCGACCCCCAGTGAGGAGACAGTAGTGGTTGATGGTTCCACAAGGTGCATTTTAAATGCTGATCGGACCATGTTAGTCAAAGACTGAACCCATAATCTTTCAGCTTGAGATGCTGAGAAAGGTTCCTCCACAGTTGATTCCTCTATAACAGAATCAACCTCCTCCTGATCCCCTTCAGGCAGGTCGATCCCTGTATGGGACTGTTGCTCCGCTAACAGGTACTCTGAGGGAGGAGACGGAGATCGGGCGTGCTTTCCCTGTGACAGGGAGGCAGCGATTAATGTTGACAATCTCTCTTCTAATCCTCCCAGAGCTGAGGAAAAAACCTCATCTGTTACATACACAGGAGCAGGTGAACTGAGGACAGCCACAGTACCAGGTACTCTTGCGGGGTCTCTATGGTCACTAACCTCTGAATTTTCAGGGGAGACTGGTGCAGCAGAAGCATGCCCAAGATCCCCAGAGCCCGATGGAGACCCCTTTCGCTTCCTGGAAGATTTAGTTCCGGAGCTTCTGGACGGCATATTCCTAAGCCCAAAGCTGAGGTATTCCAGCCGTAATACACCCCTTTTACTGAGAATAGTCTAGCACAATTGCTGCTATATAAAACAGTTGGTGTCTACTAAAGTGCCTTTCTAGGGGATGCCTGCATCAACCGCCTCTGTGTGCCTTTTTACTGTTGCTAGCTCTGTCTGTGCACTTCAATAGCCAGCTGTGATTGGCTTTAAACATGCTGGACGCCCGCACATGCGCAGTAGCGCCGCGGCGCACACCGAGCGTCATCCACCCGCTCCGCCCCTTTTTCCAGATCGCCTCTATATAGAGAGGCGCGTGCCCGCGCTCGAGCGCGGGCACGTGCGCCTTCGGCACCTTTTTTGAAATTTTTACATTTTCTCAGTAGTAACAGGCATGCACAGAATATTAGCGGGAATACCTTAGGTAACAGGCAGAAAGACAAAATAGGTTTGGGGGTCCCCCAATAGAACCAAGTTCCTGAGGGCCCCCACTTACCTTTTCCTCGCCGCAGGACTTTGTTTGGTCCACAGAAGCCCAAACTTCACCTATCACAGCAGGCATTGTAATTAAACCTTCAGGGACCGGGTTCCCAAGGATTCCACTCCCCTGGACCTGTATAGCACCCTGCACAGAAAACATCTTGGTCGTGGGTATGACCAGAGCTCTGGATCCCAGGGTCCAGCCCTCCTAAGAGAGGCATTACAGGCAAAACCTTGCTCTTCTCTTTTGCAAGGCCCGGGTACCGACCGTTTAGCTATGAAGCTTTTTTGGTCGGATCCGGAATAGCTTACTGAGGCCCAAAAGAACCTGTACGCAAGCTCAGTGAAAAACACATGTTACTTCTTGGCCAACACCTTAGACACTGGCAAAAAACTGAGGTACTCCCGGATGGGAGGGGCTTATATAGGGGAGGGTACTTCCGGTTTTGGAAGTTGCCAGTGCCAGCACCTGAAGGTATCTATATAACCCACATAGTAATGACTATGCCGCTCTGTGTCCCGTGATGTACGAGAAAGAAAAGTATTGAACACGCTAGCTGAAATTTATTTAAAATGTAATACAAAATCTTGTTGGTAATGACAGCTATAAGATGCCTCCTGTATGGAGAAACTAGTCGCATGCATTGCTCAGGTGATTTTGGCACATTCTTCCAGTGTCTTCAAATCCTAAAGGTTCCGTCGGCCTCTTCAATGAACTCTGATATTTCATTTTTTCCATAGATTTTCTATTGGATTCAAGTCAGGTGATTGGCTGGGCCATTCTAGCAGCTTTTTTTGTTTTTAAACCAATTGAGGGTTTGCTTGGCTTTGTGTTTGGGATCATGGGATCATTGTCTTAATGAAAATTAAATAAGGGTGGACATTTCAGCATCTGGCAGATGGCAGCAGGTTTTTATCAAGAATGCCTTGGTACATTTTTCCATTCATCCTTCCTTCAATGATATGAAGTTTGCCACTACCGTATGCTCAAGAACCTCCCCACACTGTGATGTTCCCACCTTTAAACATCACTGTTGGTATGGAGGTTTTTTTTGTTGGCGGGGGGTTGGTGTAGTGCCATTTGACCTCCAAACATGGTGTGTATTATGTCATCCAAAGAGTTTAATTTTGGTCTCATCTGACCAGACTATATTCTCCCAGTATTTCACAGGCTTGTCTAAATGAGCTTCAACATGCTTTTTCTTCAGCAATGGAGTCTTGTGTGGTGAGCGTATATACAGGCCATGGCGGTTGAGTGCATTACTTATTGTTTTCTTTGAAACAATTGTATCTGCTAATTCCAGGTCTTTCTGAAACTCTCCACAAGTGGTCCTTGGCTCTTGGACGACTCTTCCGATAACTCCTTTTCACTCCTCTGTCAGAAATCCTGCAAGGAGCACCTGGTCGTAGCAGGTTTATGGTAAAATTATGTTCTTTTCGCTTCTGGATTATGGCCCCAACAGTGCTCACTGGAACATTCAGAAGTCTAGAAATCCTTCTATAACCAATGCCATCAGAATGTTTTGCAACAATTAGGCTCCATGTACACAGAAGCTCAAAAACGGTCGTTTTGAACGCCAGATTTATGGCAGAAAAAGCTGCTTTAAAATATAGCTTTGATCAGCATTTTTTACTAGCGTTTATTAGCGTTTTTCAGTGTAGCGTTTGTTTTTTTTCAATGGATCAAAAAACGCTAAAAAACGCTGGCGCCCAGCGTTTTAGCGCTTTGCGTTTTTTACTGCCGAAAAACGGCACTTTGAACGCAAATTTCTTGCGTTCAGAAAAAAGCCCATTAACTCCACTGCTCATTAACGCTAAAAAACATTATGTGTACATGAACACATAGGCTAACATAGAGTGCAGTTAATGAGCTTTTAAAAAAAAACGCCAATAAACTGAAGTTTATCAGCTTCATGCCGCGTACACACGATCGTGATTCACGGCGGTGAAAACACCGCCGTGAATCACGACATGAAATAAAATGAAAAATTAGGGAACGGCATTTTCCCCCACACACGACCGTTTTTCCCGTCATTTTTTTCTTTGTCGAGAAAAACGACCGTCTGTGGGCTCCGCGGCAGTGTCTCCCTATGGGAAAACTGCCGCGGAAAAAAATGGAAAAAACGATGAGAAAATTTAGAACATGTTCTAATTTTTCTCATCGTGATTAATGCCGTTTTTCCCGTCGGGAAAAACGGCAAAAAGCCCACAGACGATCGTTTTTCTCGTCCAAAGGAAAAAATGTAATTTTTCCCGACGGGAAAAATGATCGTGTGTACGCGGCATCAGTGTACATGGAGCCTAAGGTTTGCAAAGGTCTTGAATCAGCCTTTTGATTTAACCCATCATGAGAGGTTTCTTGTGCGACACCTTTTTTATATGGGTCATCAGTTCAGGCTGAAACAGCGGATATTAATTAGCACTGACAAGGGGTAGGATTGCCTTCTAATTACTGATAGATTTCAGCTGGTGTCTTGGCTTTTCGCGCCTTTTTGCATATCCTTCACGTGTTCAATACTTTTTCCCTGTGTCATTACATTGAATTACACACAACTTAATTTCTGAACTTATTTGTTTTGGTTTCCTTGTATGTGTGGATTGCATGGGTTGTTACGGATATGTGGTGAAAATTTCATGTCAATAGCACCTTAAGAAATATATTTACCCAGAAAAATGGTGATGTCTTCAATACTTATTTTTACCTGATATACAGCATCTCTCAAAAGAGAGTACACCCCCTCACATTTTTGTAAATATTTTATTATATTTTTTCATGTGACACTGAAGAAATTACTTTTCTACAATGTAAAGTAGTGAGTGTAGAGCTTGTATAACAGTGTAGATTTGCTGTCCCCTGAAAATAACGCAACACACGGCCATTAATGTCTAAACCGCTGGCAACAAAAAGTGAAAATTTCCAAATCGGGCCCAATTAGCCATTTTCCCTCCCCAGTGTCATGTGACTCGTTAGTGTTGCAATGTCTCAGGTGTGAATGGGGAGCAGGTGTGTTAAAATGGGTGTTATCGCTCTCTCATACTGGTCACTGGAAGTTCAGCATGGCACCTCATGGCAAAGAACTCTGAGGATCTGAAAAAAATAATTGTTGCTCTACATAAAGATGGCCTAGGCCAGGGATATGCAATTAGCGGACCTCCAGCTGTTGCCAAACTACAAGTCCCATGAGGCATAGCGAGACTCTGACAGCATTAAGCATGTAACCCAAAGGCAGAGGCATGATGGGACTTAGTTTGGCAACAGCTGGAGGTCCGCTAATTGCATATCCCTGGCCTAGGCTATAAGATTGCCAAGATCCTGAAACTGAGCTGCAGCATGGTGGCCAAGACCATACAGTGGTGTAACAGGAGATGTTCCACTCAGAACAGGCCTAGCCATGGTCGACCAAAGAAGTTGAGTGCATGTGCTAAGCGTCATATCCAGAGGTTGTCTTTGGGAAATAGACGTATGAGTGCCAGTATTGTCAGTGCTCAGACCATACGCCACACACTGCATCAAATTGGTCTGTATGGCTGTTTTCTAAAGATGATGCACAAGAAAGCCCACAAACAAACAGTTTGCTGAAGACAAGCAGACCAAGGACATGGATTACTGGAACCACGCCCTGTGGTCTGATGAGACCAAGATAAACTTATTTGGTTCAGATGGTGTCAAGCGTGTGTAGTGGCAAACAGGTGAGGAGTACAAAGACAAGCGTGTCTTGCCTACAGTCAAGCATGGTGGTGGGAGTGTCATAGTCTGGGGCTGCATGAGTGCTGCTGGCACTGGGGAGCTACAGTTCATTGAGGGAACCAAGGAATGCCAACATGTACTGCGACATACTGAAGCAGAGCATGATCCCCCTCCCTTTTGAGGGCTGAGGGTAAATGACTGTCCAAACATGTCTCCAGACCTAAACCCTATTGAGTATCTGTGGGGCATCCTCAAATGAAAGGTGGAGGAGCGCAAGGTCTCCAACACGTCCACCAGCTCCGTTATGTCATCATGGAGAAGGGGAAGAGGACTCCAGTGGCAACCTGTGAAGCTCTGCGGAACTCCATGCCCAAGAGGGTTAAGGCAGTGCTGGCCACACAAAATAGACACTTTGAGCCCAATGGACATTTTCACTTAGGGGTGTACTTACTTTTGTTGCCAGCGGTTTAGACATTAAATGGTTGTGTGTTGAGTTATTTTGAGGGGACAGCAAATTTACATCTTTATACAAGCTGTACTACTTTACATTGCAGCAAAGTGTAATTTCTTCAGCGCAACTCACACATCGCACATGCGCAGGAAGAAACAGGCAGTGAAGCCACAAGGCTTTCCCTTAGTGAAGATGCCAGTGCCTGCACCCGGAGCCGATGGACAGATCGGCTTGGGGTGCGGACATCGCAGGATCCCATTAAAAGGTAAGTGACCATATATATATATATTAATTATATATATATATTTTTTTTTTTACAGGCTGGAACTCCTGATTCAAGAATGCACATATGTACATTAGAATATCATCTAGCTTGCTGTGTGGGACATACCTCAGCGACGCATACAGCACATCCAGCCTATATAGTCCAACTTTTTCTCTAGTTTTGGTTTCCCTATATATTCCTTCTGAGTAGCAGACAAAAAAACAAACAAAAGACACACAGAAATGCTAAAGAATGTTGTTTGCAATATTTCCATGTCTCTTTTCCTGTAGTTGGTTATCTTTAGCAATATATGGCAAATTAGCTTTTGTGGAAGAGCCAGAAACTGACACAGCTGGAAAGGAGAGACAACTCTTTGCCTGGGTCCCATAGAATAGGAAAGAATTGGAGGGGAGAAGTATGAAGCTTTTTTGGCCATACTCCTATGGATCACAGGAGTGCAGTTCGTTCTGCACTCCTGTGACCTGTTTCCAGGCGATAGTGGGCTAAAGTTAACCGTCTCTTGATGTTACTCAGCTGGTCCAGGCTTGGGAAAGACCCAACCATATGGTTGGGATCCACTCAGATGACAGGATCTGCACTTGGCTCAGCAATCCGCTGAAAGCATAAGCCAGCCCCTCCTACTCCCCTCCACAGCCCAGCGCTTCAGTGAATCCTGGCTCTCTCCTTAGAGCGGAGGGGGAGAACTGAGCGATCAGCTGTATTTGATCACTCAGTTCTCACTGCAGAGCCAGCAGGAGATCAATGCTCCATCCACATAAGTGAGTATAATTGTTATGTTTTTTTTTTGTAATACCAAACTTATTTTTTAAATCCTAGTCAGTTCCATCCAAAGACTGAAAAAAAAAAAAAAAAAGGTTTACTTTAATATAGCCAACAGCATGACCAAAAACTGCGGACAAACCTACAGATACTTTGCCCACCTATGACACAAGGTAAGAAGCAGGGTACACACACACACACACACACACAAGAACCCTTAACGCTACCTTCGCACTGCTGCCCTCTTCTGGGAATTGATGTTATCCCACCACTTTGAAAAGAAGGAAATCTCTGACCAGATGAATCTTCGACGTGGATCCTCTTGCAGTTTGACTACCATATTGTTTAGGATATGCTGAGTCTGGTCATAGTAATATTTATCAAATGTTTTTATCCAACCTGTGAAGCAAATCATATTACTGGTATCAAATTACTTGATCATAAATGAACATAGCTCCACAATCAATTTAACGGTCATTTTCCAATCACTGAAACCTTCAATAAGAAAAAAGTAAACCGTTTATAACACTTCCCTACACAGTCCAAATAATGGGCAGCACACCAATGATGTTCAACTCCAGCCAAGGTTTAATTGCAATGACAGCACATCGTTCACTCCCACCCAAAGCCATGCCCCAAAAGGTTTCATCCATAGCTGGGCTTAATTATAGGGAAACATGTTGGGGGCACGACTTTGGGTAGGAGTGAGGAGTGTGCGGTCATTGCAATAAGCTTTTGGGTGGAGCCGAACCTCTTCGGTGTGTGACCTGTTATTTGGATGGTGGACTACAGTGGAACAAGATCAGACTTCAAGGTCTTGGCATCCAGATGATTGCAGGGAATCGATTAGGATGCAGGCTGGCCTGAGCAGTGAAAGGGGTTGCGTTCATCTAACCTCCCTACATATTGCATATACTAATCCAAGCTGTCCCAAGAAGAGACACAAAGCATACTGGGCTTTGATTTACCAAAGGCAAATATGCCATTTTGCAAGGAAGTTTTCCCTTAGCTTAGTGAATGTGGTGAAAATTCACCTTTGTGAAGAATACCCAAACACATGCAAGGAAATTCAAAAACTGTATTTTTGCTTGCACACGACTGGATGGAAACAAAGCCTCATTCATTAAAGCGGTAGTAAACCATACTAGCACAATATGAGATACTTACCTTAGAACGAAGCCCTCCAGTGCCACATGGTCACTGCTGAGAGGGCTGACATCTTCCCCCCGTTCTTCGTTCCTTCCCGGTTCGCATCTCCTAGCTACATGAGTGGCCAGGGGGCAAGAGGACGTCACTCCCGCACGGTAACGTCACCAGCTGCATTCACTCTGAATATCTCCTAAACTGTGCACGTTAGAGATATTCACAGTGCCTACAGGTAAGCCCAACTATAAGCTTGCCTGTAGGCACAATTGGTGGAACACAGTTTACTACCACTTTAAATAAAAGAAAAACTATTTAAAAAAATAAGCAGCCTATTTGCTCTTAGACCCCTTTCACACTGGATCGCATTGCAGGCTAGAAAGCAAAAAATAGCGACTGCAAAGCGACCTGAAACAGCCGCTGCTGTCTCTCCAGTGTGAAAGCCCCGAGGGCTTTCACACTGGGGCGGTGCGCTAGCAGGACGGTAAAAAAAGTCCTGCTAAAAGCATCTTTGGAGCGGTGAGTATACCGCTCCTCTACCGCTCCTGCCCATTGAAATCAATGGGGCACCACGGCTATTCCGCCGGCAAATCGCCTCTGCAGTGGCTTTTAACCCTTTCTCGGCCGCTAGCGGGGGGTAAAATAGCGCAGCGAAATTGACCGTAAAGCTTTACCCCCGACACCGCTCCTCCCCCAGTGTGAAAGGGGGGCTTAGTAAACCATCCCCCATTGTGTCTGCATGATCATGTGCAGGTAACAACTGTGCTGTAATATGTTGCCCAAACACAGATCTACGGTAAAACCTTTTTGCTGGACAATAAAACCAGCATCAAAGTGTTAAATATAAAGTGTGTCAACTTTCTCCTAGCAGTCAGATATTTCTCTCTCTCTCTCTCAGTGAAAATAACATCCTTTTGTTAGCTGGTGTGAAGGTAGACATGAGAATGACTGTCTTTTGTTTGTTACTTTGTAATTGTATGCTGTCTAGCTGTCTGAAACCTTATAACCCTTTGTACTAACAAAGGTATTTCAGAAGGCTTTCTCTGCAGCCGAATACAACCTGACTGTTATGTTTAAATGCGAAGACCCACTTTTTGTGGACTTGTTGATAAATGAGCTGAAATTCACATCTATAAATGGAAACAAATATTTTAATTAAGAGTTTATTGTTGGCTTTAGTTTTGCAGTGCTTACTAAACATTATATTACCCAGTTATAATTAACAGGCAAGAGCAAAATTTTATTATGTATGTACCATGAAGCTCCCCCTCCAGGATTATCCTATCCTGTCTGGGGTGTCTCACAGGTGTCCTCGTCCCCGCTCTCTTCCTCCTTCCTTATTTAATTTGGCTCCTTATATCATCTTATAGATGTCAATCTTTTGCCCTTAAGCACAGGACTTTTTTTTTCAGAGGGAACTTGGTGGAACTCGGTTCCACCACCTCTGGCTCAGACCCTTTGGTGCCTGCTCACCACAATCACTTGTAAAAACAGAAATCAGACTTCTGTGTTTACAAGTGACAGCTCTGCACTCTGTATGTAATGCAGTCCTGGTATTTAATGCCTCCTACCGTCTGCGAAATTTGACTGAACACACCCACTATTTGGATGTGATTTGAAGAGTGTGTGTAGGGAGAGGGGTTTTGTGGGGCTGTGGGTAACTTCTTCAGACCCGGGCCATTGTAAAAAGACGGCCACAAGGTGGCTCTACAAATCCGGGAGGCCGTCTTTTTACGGCCTCGGCTCCTCCAGGCACTGGGGGGGGCGCGCGAGCGCCACCGGTGGTGCGCACGTGCGTGCCCGGCGTGTCACCGAGATGCCGATGCGCGTGCCTGGTGGCCGCGATGTCCGCCAGGTACCCGCGATCGGCCGGTACACAGCCAAGGACGTGGATCTCTGTGTGTAAACACAGAGATCCACGTCCTGTCAGGGAGAGGAGACCGATGCTGTGTCCCTTTGAACATAGGGACACAGATCGGTCACCTCCCCCAGTCAGTCCCCTCCCCACACAGTAAGAATCATTCATAGGGAATACATTTAACCCCATCCTCGCCCCCTAGTGTTAACCCCTTCCCTGCCAGTCACATTTATACAGTGATCAGTGCATATTTATAGCACTGTTCGCTGTATAAAATGTGAATGGTCCCAAAAATGTGTCAAAAGTGTCCGATATGTGCGCTGCAATAGCGCAGTCCTGACAAAAATTGCAAATAACCGCTATTACTAGTAAAAAAAAAAAATAATGTCAGAATTCTATCCCCTATTTTGTAGAAGCTATAACTTTTGCGCAAACCAATCACTATACACTTATTGCAATTTTTTTTTTACCAAAAATATGTAGAAGAATACGTATCGTCCTAAACTGAGAAAAAAAAATATATAAAAAAAAAAAATTTGGGATATACATTATAGCAAAAAGTAAAAAATTGTTTTTTTTTCCAAAATGGTCACTCTTGTTTATAGCGCAAAAAATAAAAACCGCAGGGGTGATCAAATACCATCAAAAGAAAGCTCTATTTGTGGGAAAAAAAGGACGTCAATTTTGTTTGGGGGCCACGTCGCACCACCGCGCAATTTTCATTCAAAGCGGGACAGTGCCGAAAGCTATAATTTCGCCTGGGCAGGAAGGGGGTATATGTGCCCAGTAAGCAAGTGGTTAAGTTCCAGCACCTATTGTTTGAGAAAAAAAGCCCTGCTTAAGCACAAAGTTATACGCGAAGGTCCCAGCCATAGACTACATATACAGTCTTGGTCTTCCCTATGATTGATCCGATTTGGAGTGTTCTGCTGTCATCGTTTGACCCTCTACATCATTTGATTACATTGCTTGTTATTTTCCACTTTCTGGTAAGCAGATTGTGAGCACATTGGGGTGGTGTGCCTTATATTTCTCTTTTTGCACACTGAAGCTTGGTGGCGGTTTTACATCATTTCTACATCTATTCAATGTTGATTGACCTTACATTTTTGGACTTTGTCATTTCACTGTAGCGCTGCATTTTTGGACTTTATTATTTGAGTTTTACAGATTTGTACATGTATTTAGTAAAGAAATACCATTTTGGACGTCATCCTATGTTCCTTATTCTGACACTTTGCTCCCAGGACAGTGCCCCCTGCCTGGCCCAACTTACCGTATCCCCCCCCCCCCCACTTCTTTTTCCTTCCGTCAAGCCCTTACACTACCCCCCGCCCTTTTCCTACCGCTTCTCTACCCAATGATCTGCCAAGCTCATTCTTGCCAACCAAGTTGGTTAAAATTACCCATGATTTTGATTTACAAACACAAATATCTAGGTTATGTACCAGTTATAGTTATTTTTTCAAGACATCTCGTGTTCTGTTCTGTGTGCTTTTCTTTCCATGAACATAAACAACATATATCAAGGACACATGCTGCTACGCACAGACTGATATCCTTTGCATTTCCATTTATGCCTTTGTCTTGATTGTACCACCTGCTACGGTTTTCCTTGGATGCAACTGCTTTTCAGGCGTTAGAAGGCAGGCATTGAAAATGGCCTGATTGGGTAATAATCTAATGCGGGGGGGTCAGCAACCTGTAGATTGCTCCGGGCTTGCTGACTAACCATTCCAGAGCATCAGAGTGCAATGCAGAGGGACTACTTGTAAAGTTGCAGCTGAGCTGTAGTAGGGAACAAGAGCTGCATAGGCAGATTCCTCCTCTGTAGTACTGGCTCCCGTCTTAACCAACTGCACTCCCCCTCTTATCCCAGCTAGCTCCAGAGTGGTGCAAACAACACAAAAGACAAGATCTTCAGGTCAGTGTGAAGCAATACACTGGAAAAAATTGTATAGGGCTGCTTTCACACTGATGGGCTGCGGTTTACCCACACCACAGGTGCAGTGTACCTGTAGCTTTCCTGCGCTTAGCCATAGACTTCCATTATCTCCTGCTGTTTTACCACCCCCCCCCCCAACTTTGTGTGAACGAGCCCTAGGGGTGCCGCTATCGAATGCATCCAAGGGCTCATTCACAAGTGCGGCAGGCACTGCTGCGCCTCTCAAAAGCGATACATATATGTGTTGACAGGTGTTGAGGCGATTTGTTGCCTCCTCACCACCTGATTTAAATCCATGATTGCTATGCAATGCACGCGATTGCGACCCGGTAGTATGGCAATTGGGAGGTTTATATCAGGTGTGAGGAGGCAACACTGTGCCTGGTGATCTTAGACGTCTCCCATGCTGTTTAGGTAGATCTCCACCTCTTTAAGGTTGCCTACCCCTGATCTAATGTGTAGAAGGCACAATAAGTCGCTGCTCTGGGACATGGCTTGACAGGAATGATGATTAGACAGGTTAGATATGCTTATGTAATCACTATAGTTTTTCTAGTCCTGATAAATCAGGGTTGGGGCAGACATCTACGGTGCAAGTTACCCCTCCCTTCTCCATAGGCCTAAACATGTCAACACATCCAACCATCCTCTGTCTTTGGCCAGCATTAGTGTCAGTGCACATTATATCAGCTAAATTGCATATCACCTATATAAAAAGGTACATGTGATATGACTGGCACATCACATGTACCTTGAAATACTGTAGGTGACCAGCTAAGAACCTAATCTGCCTACAAATGTGATGTTTGCCCTCACTCCATCTACTTTTTCTGATAGTAGATTTTTACCTGTTTTCCTATATGTACAGCCTTTTAGCAGAAAGGTTTTTTTTTTCCTGAGCTGTAACATGCTGGGGTGAAGAATGGACACACACAGGACGCAAGATTCCACATGCAGCAAATTGGGAAGGCAGTCAGAGGCTTCACAGTAATAAAGATGGGTTGTACTTTTATTCTAAAATATCACATGGTTAGGCCATTTGATATAGTCTTTAGAGGAGTTTTTAAATAATCTAGTGAACCAGCAATGTTGCCGTATAAAGAAATTAAGCACCGGCTACCGACATGTCACATTTATAAACTGCAATACACACCGTTTCCTTCTCTTGCAGTTTGGTTTTAAAAGTCAGATTATAGCAGCTGTTATTTTACTGTTTACTTTTATATCTTGATCCATCAAATGACCCATACAAACAGGCTACTACAAACTGCCAATGGCTGTTTTTCATAAATCAAATAAAAACATGTGAATTGAAATACTGAATTTCTTAGCCAAGTAGCAGCCTGAGCCCCTGCGAGGGCTCTAGGATGGAATCCTGAGTAGCACAATGACAGCTGCAGGCTTTAGGACTGCCAGACTTGGTAATTTGGATGGACACTAGGAAAATTCTGAATACAAAAATCCTAATCAGACTTTGACAGGAACCAGTTTTGAGACAAACAGAATCATATAACGCAAATGTACAAATAGTTTAAAAAGCTACCGATATAAAAAATTGCATACAATTCAGTTTTACCAAGTTATCCTTCAATATACATTTTATATATCGTACCCCATGTAAATGCTGGGACAATGTCAGATGACACAGCGGGGTTAATCTACTAAAACTGGAGAGCGCAAAATCTGGTTCAGCTCTGCATAAAAACCTATCATCAAATTGACGACTCATCTGGCTATGTGTGTAATTGCCATCATCCCTCAGGCCAGGTTCACACTGGTACAACAAACGCTCTGACATTGGGAGCGCATGTCGCATGACGTGTGAAAAAACAGTGTTATTACCTGTTAACTACTTTTTCCAGGAATCTTCCAGGACGGCTTACAGAGAGATAGGCTCCTCCCACCTAGAACAGGAAACACATGATCCACATCATAAAAGTCTTACTCATGCATTAGCCCCTCAGTATTTAACAAATAACCGAAGGCCTCAGAATCATTAAACCTGGATCAGCGTAGCTCTATCCTTATATATGCTTTACATTGCTACTCACCTCATAAAAAGGGAGGGAACTGACGCCGTCCTGGAAGATTCCTGGAAAAAGTAGTTAACAGGTAATAACACTGTTTTTCCAAGTCATCTTCCAGGACGGCTTACAGAGAGGACAATATAGTACTACCTGATCAGGGCGGGACCACAGCCTGCAGCACTTTCCTGCCGAAAGACTGGTCCTGGCTGGCAAGCAGGTCCAGTCTGTAATGCTTCACAAAAGTCTGGAAACTGGACCAGGTTGCGGCCTTGCAGATCTGGAGGGGAGATGCTCCTGCCCTTTCAGCCCAAGAAGTAGAAACCGCTCTTGTGGAGTGAGCATTTATACCTAATGGAGGTGTGCGGGAGACTGCCTTGTATGCCTCCGCAATGGCCGACTTCAGCCACCTGGCGATGGTACCTTTGGATGCCTCTTTCCCCTTGTTAGGACCTGCGAATAAAACAAACAAGCTGGTGGAGCGTCGCCACTCCTTGGTGTGCTCTATGTAGGCAATCAGGCATCTCCTGACGTCTATTTTATTAAATCCTGCTTCCTTATCATTCTTTGGATTTCCGCAGAATGATGGTATCACGATTTCTTCTGACCTATGGAAGTTAGACGATACCTTGGGGAGAAAAGCTAGGTCCAGCGAGAGGATAATTTTGTCTTGTAAAATGGTGCAGAAAGGCTCGATCACTGAAAGTGCCTGGATCTCACTGACTCTCCTAGCCGAGACTAGGACCACCTAAACTACTGTCTTCAGGGTTAACAGTTTTATGGGTAGTTCATCTATAGGTTCAAATGGTGCCCTACCGAGACCCTGTAATACTGTTGATAAGTCCCAGGGAGGGAACCTCCTTGCTTTGGGGACTCGTTTCCGGCTGATGGACACAAGAAATCTTTTGATCAGTCTTTGATTTAAAAAGTTGGACAGGGCAGCCACCTGAACCTTAAGAGTACTAACTGCAAGGTTTAGATCTGCTCCGGCTTGGAGGAAATCTAGAACCGCCGGGACCATGGCACCTGACACTCTGTTGTTGAGTCTGCGCCAGTCCCCAAATCTCTTCCAAATTTTATTATAAATTGTGTTAGTGGACGGCTTTCGGCTGCTAAGAATGGTATCGATTACCTTGGCCGATAACCCTCACAGCTCTAACAGCTCCCTTTCAGAAGCCAAGCCGTCAGAGAAAGAGCTCAGTTCTGGATGATTCGCTTCTCCCTGGTATAAGAGGTCCGCCCTGTAAGGTAGTCTCCAAGGTTCTGCAATGCTGAGTCTTAGAAGACCTGAGAACCAAGACCTCCTCGGCCAAAATGGCGCGATCAGGATGACCTTTGTGTTGGACCCTCTTATCTTCCGGATAATCCTCGGAATGAGGGCAAACGGTGGAAATGCGTATACCAGATCTGCCTCCCAAGACTGGGATAGGGCATCTAGGCCCCGACTGAGAAGATCTCTCTGTAGGGAATAGAACTGTTTCACCTGCCTGTTGTGTCTTGTAGCAAAAAGGTCTATCTGTGGGTCTCCCCACTTCTGCACTATTTCTTCGAACACTGTTCGATTCAAGCACCATTCTGTCGAAGACAGCGTCTCTCTGCTTAGGGCATCTGCCAGAGAATTTAATTCCCCTTTTAGGTGAATGGAAGATAGGGATAACAGGTTTTCTTCTGCCCATTGAAGGATCTCTCTTGCTATCCTCATCAGACCCGGGACTCTCGTACCCCCTTGCTTGTTGAGGTAACAAACCGTGGTAATGTTGTCCGAAAGGACCTGCACATGTCTTCCCCTTAGGGATGGGCAAAAGGCTACTAGGGCCTCTAGAACCGCCTTCATCTCCCTCGCATTGGAGGAGAGGCCGGCTTCCTGCCGGTTCCAGAGCCCCTGGGCTATCAGAGTGCCTGAATGGGCCCCCTAGCCCTTCCCGCTGGCGTCCGTGGTGACTGCCAGAGGACAGTGTTGGGACCAGAGTCGGCCAGCCGAGAGGTTTGCAGGGATCAACCACCATTCTATTGAGAGCTTTACTTCCTGCGGAATTTCCGTCTGTCTCTGAAGTGAATTTGTTTGTCCATCCCAGAGAGAAAGCATGAACGCCTGAAGCGCTCGAGTATGGAACTGAGCCCACTGGACTCCTGGGATGGCCGCTGTCATTAACCCAAGGACCCTCATTATACTCTGAATTGAGGTCCTTGAACAAGTGCAGAGGTTCCTCACCTCTGTCAAAATTGTCTCTTTTCCTTTGTCAGGAATATCTTGGACTTCCTTGAGTCTATCAGGTATCCTAGGTATACAATGCTCTGAGTAGGTACTAATTGTGACTTCTCCTGATTTACCAGCCACCCTAGTTGCTGAAGGTGTCTGGTAGTTCTGCTCAGGTTCCGTCTGACTACGTCTGCTGAGTCTGCAAAAATCAGTTGTTGGGACTCCTCTCGAATAGGGACGTGAAGATAGGCGTCCCTTAGGTCCAATGAGACCATGAAGACCCCAGGGGTTAACAGCTCTCTGGTGGAGTAGCTTGATTCCATCTTGAAACTTCTGTACTTTACGTACATGTTTACTTGTCTCAGATTTAGAATCAGTCGAAATTTTCCTGATGATTTCTTTATCAGAAAAAACTTGAGTAGAATCCCTCTTTCCTTAGAGATGGGGGGATGAAGCTTATCACCTTCTCTTCCAGCATACTCTGCAGGAGGGAAGACATAGACGCGGAAAAAGCCACAGCTCTTGGGAGACTTGTTATGAAAATTTTTTGAGGGGGGCAGCCTAAAAGTTCTATCCTGTACCCTGATGCGATCAGATCTAGGATAAAACGGCTGCTGGAGATGGTCTGCCACTGTGGAAGGAATGACCCCAATCTCCCCCCCACAGGCCCGACTGAGTCACTGGGAAGTGTTCTTAGGCTGGGAGGGTCTAAAGAGGAAACCTCCTCTGCCCCTTCCCCTCCTGTATTGCCAACCCCCTTTCTGGTCTTGGGCTCTGTTATTCCGTCTCCTATCCCCCCGGTGAGAGTTCTTCACTTGACACCTGAAAGGGACGAAAACTCCTCCTTTGTTGTTGTTGCCTCTTGGGAAAAGGGAACCCTTTCTTTTTATCGGCCGACCTCTCTAGGACGGATTCCAGCTCCTTTCCAAAGAGCAGATCTCCATCAAACGGGAGGGAACAGAGTCTTGTCTTTGAGACAGAGTCTCCTCCCCAGGTCTTCAGCCAGATAGCCCTCCTGGCTTCATTAACCAAGGCTGTGGATCTGGCCGAGAATGTGACCGACTCCGTGGATGCATCCGCTATATAGGCCACTGCCTTACTTAGCGTGGGTAAAGCATCCAGAATCTCTTCCCTAGGAGTGTCTGACTCCAGAAGAGTGCGGAGCTGTTTAAGCCATAAGTCAAGTGTACGCGCCACGCATGTGGTGGCTAGTGCGGGTCTAAAGTTGGCGGAGCAAGCTTCCCACGCCTTTTTTAAATAGCCCTCCGCCTTCCTGTCCATTGGGTCCTTCAGGATACCTGTATCCTCAAAGGCAAGTTCTGAAGCTCTAGAGACCTTGGCTATGGAAGCGTCCAGTCTGGGACATCTATCCCACAGCTTTGTATCCTCTTCCTTAAAGGGGAACCTTCTCTTTAAATTTTTAGGGAAGAATACTGCTTTCTCCGGCTTCCTCCATTCATGAAGTATGGTCTCCCTTAGGGATCCATGCACCGGAAAGGTTCTGCCCTGTCTAGGCTGAAGGCTTTCATATAGGAGGTCATGCACTGACAACTCCTGGTTCTCTGGGGACTCCAGTTCCAGGGTGTCGTGGATTGCTTTCAGGAGCTCCTCTGTCTCCTCTGAAGGAAAAAGGAATTTTTGCATCTTTTCTGGCCCTTCCTCCTCAGGGTCTGAGGCTGAGCCTGAGTTGTCCTCCCCGTCCTCCAGGACTCGATGCTGGTGGACTGCCCGTACCTGGGCCCTAACTTCTGGCCTCACGGTAGTACTGGTGCCTGAAGTACCTGGGCTGGGTTCAGCAAGTGTCTCTTGCTGTGTGGGCTTAAAGGACTGAAACGTCTGTTTCATCCCTGACTTTAATGAGTCCATAAAGCCTTTGAGAACAGGGCCTGTTTCTCCCTTGATAAGTCTGTCTATGCAGTCCTGACAAGCATTCTTTTTCCACCCAATTTGCAACTTCCTGGTACATATTGGGCATCTTTTTCTAGGTGTTTCTGTTTTATCTCTGGGCTCGTGGGTCCTGTAATACAGTAAATGACAAGCGCCTGCATATTACTTACACTGAAGTAAACACCCAAACCAGAAACACCACGTGGACTCTCTTATTCTAGTCTAAGAATTATGAGAAGTACCCACTACCAGAGCCTATGCTAGAATATGTGACGTCTGCCACCATCAGCATAGGAGAAACAAACGGTCTCTGGAATAAACAGACTCCCCCTGTGCCGCCCCCACAGGAGGGTAAGAAAAGGAAAGAAGCGGTCTGCCCCTTATTTTCTTACCTTAGGGCCCGATGCGCCATCTTTAGGTCCGGGTCCCTTAAATATGAGAGGAGTGGAGGTCCGGAGCGGCGCTGTGGATCCGACGCCGCCCCACGGCACAGCACGCCTGTTATTTTCAACTAGGCTTCCAAATGGGTGTACCAAGATGGCCGCCGCGGGACTTCCTGTCGTGTCACTTCCTGTTTTCTGCGCCGGAAGTGACACACTAGCTGTGCGCCCAGCTCCATGCTGTCCTGGAGCTAGAGACTCCCCTCTGTAGATCCATCTGTCCGGGAAGGATACCGGCTCTACGGCTGCCCGAGCCTCCGCCAGGAGGATACCCTGCTGTGCCGCGGCTGGACCCACTGGATCACCTCCTCCACCCTCACAGGTAACCTCGCTGAGGATACACCCGACTTGGGAGGTGGGGTCCCATACCAACACCCATGACCCCTGTTTCGGGTCTCCTGGGTGGCCCCAAACTGACTCATACCCCAGGGGAACTACCCCTGTTGACTGGGTATGGACGTCGGGGGGGCCCCTGCCGCCTGGCACGAAGGCCCAAAAAAAATAACAAACATCCCTTGGATAGTGCCTGTCTAGCCTGAGGAAACAAATACTGAGGGGCTAATGCATGAGTAAGACTTTTATGATGTGGATCATGTGTTTCCTGTTCTAGGTGGGAGGAGCCTATCTCTCTGTAAGCCGTCCTGGAAGATGACTTGGAAAATAGTATTTTTGTACTCGCCATAAAATCCGCTTCTCTGACGTCCATGGACTGACACAGCCTCTTCATACTGAAACACGTGGGTATATGTCCCAAAGAATGGCCTGCTAGCGGTCGTTGAAAGAAACCGGCCAAGGCAGAAATCTGACCATTAATGGTGTTCAAAGCCAGTTTTTTGGTCACACCATGCTGCAAGAACCGCAGGATTCTGGGGACAGAATACGTCCTTGGACGCCAGTCTAGCTCTTCGCACATAGCAATGCAAGCCTTCCAGGTACGGTGATAGATCTTTCTGGAGGAAGACTTCCATGCCCTCAGCATGATCTAAATGACCGAATCCAGGAGACCTCGGTCCTTCAGCACCTGGCTCTCAATGGCCATGTCGTTAAAGCCAGAGACTGTAAAGCAGGATGAAATATAGGACCGTGAGACAGAAGGTCCTCCCTCATTGGCAGTCGCCAAGGAACATCTGCGAGGAGACTTACCAGATCGGCGTACCAATGGCGCTGAGGCCAATCCAGAGCAATGAGGATCACCGGAACTCCCTCGGCCGCCACCCTGTACAGCAGACGAGGAAGCAACTGCAGAGGAGGGTAAACATATCAGACGATACTGACCCCACGGGGCAACCAACACGTCCGAGGCGTCCGCCCAGGGGTCCCTGGACCTGGCCACAAACCTTGACACCTTGCGATTGAGTCGAGAGGCCATCAGGTCCACATCCGGCGTGCCCCACCGCAGGCAAAGAAGTTGAAAAAACTCTGGGTGCAAGGAGCACTCCCCCTGGTCCAGTGTCTGGTGACTCAGATAGTCCGCCTGCCAGTTTTCTACGCCCGGAATGTAGACGGCCGACAGAGCCAGCACGCTTCTTTCCGCCCAACTTAGGATGTGGGCGACCTCAGATGCCGCAGCCGAGCTCCGAGTTACCCCCTGATGGTTGACATATGCCACGGCCGTGGCGTTGTCCGACTGGATTCTGATCGAGCGGCCCTGTAGCTTCTCCGACCACGAGGAGAGGCACAGCCTGATTGCTCGCAGTTCCAGGACATTGATCGGCAGATGGGATTCGTCCGGAGTCCAGAGCCCCTGAGCTGACAGGACTCCCCAAACTCCGCCCCAGCCCGTCAGGCTGGTGTCAGTCGTGATCACCGTCCACTGGATGGGGAGGAATGACCTTCCGGACCAAAGAGCCGGGGACCTCAGCCACCACGTCAGGGACGCCCTAACAGAGTGACTCACCTGGATCTGAAGATCCACTGACAACGGGGACTTGACCTAAGTAGACAGGATCTCCTTCTGCAAAGCCCAAGTGTGTGATTGGGCATACGGAACGGTCTCGAAGGAGGCCACCATGAGTCCCAGTACTCTCATGCAGAAACGGATTGACGACCCTTTTCGGGACGTCAGGACCCGTACTGCAGACTGAAGCGTCTGCAACTTCTCCGAGGGCAGGAATACTTTCGCTTCCGAGGAGTCCATGATCAAACCCAGATACTCCAAACGCTGAGTTGGGACCAGGACCGACTTTTGAATGTTCATGAGCCACCCGAAGTCCCGGAGGGTCTGACTATTGTCACATTTTCTTCCAACTCTGAGCCATTGTCTGCATTTAGAAGAAGATCATCCAGATAGCCCACAATAACAATGCCTCGCTGTCTTAGCAAAGCTAGAACCGGAGCAAGCACTTTGGTGAAAACCCGCGGTGCCGACGCTAAGCCGAAGGGAAGGGCCACAAATTGATAGTGGACTTCGCCTATCGCAAAGCGCAGAAACTTCTGGTGCCTTGCGCAGATTGGAACATGCAAATAGGCGTCTTTGATATCCAAGGATGCCAGAAAGTCCCCTGGAAGGAGTGCAGCGATCACCGTGCGAATGGATTCCATATGGAACTTTTGCACCTTCACAAAGGCATTCAAGGCATTGAGGTCCAGGATTGGCCTGACCCCGTCCTTTTTCGGGACAACAAACAGATTCGAGTAGAACCCCTGAAACCTCTTCTGTAACGGTACAGCCACAATTATTCCGCACCTGAGCAAATCCTGTACAGCCCCCAAGAGGGCCGCCCAACAGGCAGGAAGGAGAGGGAGATGAGGGGAAGAATCTGTCTGGGGGCCATGAATGTAACTCCATCCTGTACCCTGAGGTGACCACCTCACACACACACTGGTCGAAGACCTGGGAGGTCCACCGATCCATGAACCTGCGAAGTCGTCGCCCCACCCCAGAGTCGGGCAGGGGCCAGAATTCATGCGGTGGCGGGCTTGGGAGACGGCTTGTGCGGCTTACGCACCCAGGGACGCTTCTGTCCACCAGCCGCACTGTTGTCAGTCTGGGAGGGTTTACCCGCGGATTCTGACTGACGAAAAAAAAAAAAAAAAACTTTCGGGGCCCGGCTTACGGCGGGGCTCCTTTCCCTTCGTAGCCTGAGGAAGGAGGGTGCTCTTACCCCCTGTGACATCCTTAATGACGACATCCAGGGCAGCCCCAAACAGTCTACCACCCTTAAAGGGCAAATCAGCCAGGAGCTTCTTGGAGGCTAGGTCAGCCGACCAGAATTTCAACCAGATAAGACGATGCAACACCACCGCAGAGATAGAGGCCCCAGATATTAAGGGGGCCGCGTCCAGAGTGGCATCGCACACATACACCAGACCCTGCACAAGTTGGTGGGCCAGGGCAATGGCATCTGGAGGGAGATCATGCTCCTGCACAGTCTGGTGCAAAATCTTTGCCCATTCCGTGAGTGTCTGAGACACGAGGGTCGCCGCTACGATAGGACGTAAGGCTGATCCCAACAAGGCAAACAGTTCTGCTCACCACTTCCGACCTCCTGTCAATGGGGTCCTAAATGCAGGAGTCACCTCCATCGGGAGAGTGGTAGCCTTATTCAAACGGGCGACCGGTGGGTCAACCACCAGTAGGGGGGGGGGGGGGGGGGGGGAGGCCCACTTTTTAACCAGGGCCTCCTCAAAAGGGGTACCTAATAGATAGATGCCGCGTTACCGTCAAAGGCTTCTGTGGCTTTTCTGATCAATGAACCTATCAAAGAAAGGCATGTATGGAAAAACCTTTTTAGAAGGCATAGCCTTCAAAAGAACCAAAAGGAGACAGCCTCCACCTGAGGTTCTGCAGCATCCAGCTTGAGAGTGTCCCTCACAGCATCAATGAGTTCACTTACAAGCGCCCTGTCATTTACCGACTCAGAACTGGAGTCTTCCTCACAAGGAATGTCCTGTTCAAACACATCAAAATATTCAGAGCTAGGGTCCTGAGCAGCAGCAGCTAGGCCCATATCTGAATCAGAGCACTCCCCATGTGGAGATTGTGTGGGGAGAGGGCTCTTTATAGCTCCCTTGCGCTCGCAAACCGCTTCCATCCTGACAAATGTTTCCAGGACTGCCGACAACTGGTCTAAGGGGACCGCAGGTGCTGGAGCACTGCCTGTTGCCTCTGACAAGAGTGGGGAAGCAGGTGAACCAGACTCCATAACTCGCCAACCTCTTAGACCTTAATGCACAAAGTGAAGAAAAGTTCACCCACTGGCTGCGCTGACTGAGGAGGGGATACCCAGAGGACTCACCAACCCGGAGAGGACCGCTCAGTTCCGCTGCCTGTACCGCGCTGTAGCAGCGCGAGTGAGCCGTGAAGAGAGTGATCAGATTCGCGCCGCTCCAGCAACGATAGAGGCCAAAGTAAAGTGAAAAGTGCGCGCGGCTTCAAGAAAATGGGCGCCGGCCGAGTGTAACTGCGCCATCGATCCGCGGCAAGATGGCCGCCGTGTACACAGTAAAACACTACAGACAAGGCGCCGAATGGCGCCCAGGCCCAACACACACAAAAAATCCCCAGCTCCATGCAGACAGTCCCGAGCCCCCCCTGCCTGGCCAGAGTGACCCCCCAGGCACCCCCACACAGCACAGCGCCAGAGTAAGGTGCAGAGAGCAGCATAACAAGGGGGAGACAGGGAAAATCCCCCATACAGAGAAAAAAACACAGCATGTACTCACCTGCAAGCAGGAGAGACTACTTACCCGTCCCAGAGGGACCCACTGGTGTGTTTGACACACCTAACAGTGCGGTACTGAGTAGCTGTCGGCCCGGTCCACCGCAAAAAATACAGCAGGCATTGTTCAATCTTGTGAGGACCGCGGAGAATAAAAGCCCACCGGCCACCCCTGGAGTCATGGCACAAGGCGAGGATCAGCACGCTCCATGGTCGGGCAGGAAAGACTACGAGGTTACCTTGTACCCAACCTGTTGCCCAGCCGACAGTCGATTGAGAATTTTATTTTATTTTTGAGATCTTCAAAGGAATAAAAATCTTCCAGGAGACTAGCTCCCGAGAAAGCCACGTCTTCTCCTCAGCTAGGCAGAAAAAAAACGGAGGCTGCTGACTGCAGGTAGGAGGGTTATGTCCGGAGGGACCGCCCCCTGGGCGGGGCAGTTCATCTTTGTTTTTTTAGAATGTATAACATCTAACATTCTGCCTAGATCTTCTCCTGCAAGCAGGGACATATACCCACGTGTTTCAGTATGAAGAGGCTGTGTCAGTCCATGGACGATAAGAGAAATCAATGTTTCCCTATGGGAGCCGTCTTAACTGGCCCGACACAAGTCGGTCCGACTTTGAAAATGCCCCCTGTACTACTTTGGTCCCACTTTGATCCTACTTCAGCCCATTAAATACCATTGAAGTTGGATCAAAGCCGGATCGCCGTCTTGCCTCATCAGACATCAGACTTTGGCATGCGACTTTTGCTCTGATGATCTTAAGGGGGAACTTCACGCAAAAAAAAAAAAAAAAAAAAAAAAAAAAAAAGGCATGAGTTCCCCCTCCAAGAGCATACCAGGCCCTTAGGTCTGGTATAGATTTTAAGGGGAACTCCCCTACGCTGAAAAAACGGCGTGGGGATCCCCCCAAAGTCGATACCAGACCCTTATCCGAAGTATGCAGCCCGGCCGGTCAGGAAAGGGGGTGGGGACAAGCGAGCGCCACCCATCCTGAACCGTCATGGGTCGCATGCCCTCAACATGGGTAGGTGGGTGCTTTGGGGCAGGGGGGGGGCCCTGCGCCCCCCCATCCCAAAGCACGTTGTCCCCATGTTGAGGACAAGGGCCTCTTTCCGACAACCCTGGCCGTTGGTTGTCGGGTCTGTGGGTGGGGGGGCTTGTTGGAATCCCAGATCCCGGCCCTCCACCCTATGTGAATATGGGGTACTTTGTACCCCTACCCATTCACCTGCAAAAAAAACAAACACACTACACAGGTCAAGTAATTAGGCAGCTCCAGGGGTCTCTTCCGACTTCTGCCCTCTTCGGCTCTTCTCCACTCTCTACGGTTCTTCTCCCTCTGTCTTCTGCCGGGTCTCCTCTGCCATCTTCTGCTCTTTTGCTTGCTCTTGCCCGGTCTACTTTGTTGTCTTCTTCCGATGTTGACACAACAGGACATCACCACCCATCATGCCCCGGCGGTGACGTCATAAAGGGGTGGGGCCTCTGGATGCCCCATGCCTATATAAAGTAGTGGCACGCCGCGCACTGGGCATTAGATTGGGAGAGAGCGTCGTGTCAACATCGGAAGAAGAGAAGAGGGAAGAAGACAACAAAGAAGGCTGGGCAACAGCGAGCAAAAGAGCAGAAGATAGCGGAGGAGACCCGGCAGAAGACAGAGGGAGAAGAACTGGAGTGGAAGAATTTGGCGTGGAGTTCTTCCTAAAGATTCATACCAGACAGTGCCCAGTATTGTCGGGGGTCAAAGTCAGATCCCTGTTCATTGAAGTCTGACTTCAAGTCGCAGGGCAAAGTCGGATCCAAAAGTAGTACGACTGTAGTGTCGTACCAGTGTGAACCCAGCCTCATAATTGAATATTTAGAAAGAACCTCAAAATTGGGACTTTAAAAAGGCAATTGAAAAAAAAAAAAAAGAATTGTATTGTTAAAAAAATATTTCCACACAAGAGTAAAAATGTATGAATAATGATAAAAAAGATGTGCATAATATGAACATGGTATACCAAGGGATATCCCCATCTACCATACACCATCGTAACGCATAATCGATAAAGGAATAACAAGTAGCTGGGGAATACCACATCAGAATTGTTTAAACTCTTTATTTGTGTGATGTCATCATGTTGGTATACCATGTTCATATTATGGAAAAAAATATATTATTCATACATTTTACTCTGATATGGAAATAGCTTTAACTTTCAATTGCCTTTAATTTCCCAATTTTGAGTTTCTTTCTAAATAAAAACCAATCAGCTTCCAGGTTTTTTTTTTATTCGTCAAGGCCTAATTGAACAAGTTGAAGTTAGAAGACGATTGGCTTCTATGCACAGCTGCACCAGATTTTGCACTCTCCAGTTTTAGTAAATCAACCCGAGTCTATGCTAGAAGAATATCAGATGGCACACCACGTCAATGCAAGGACAATGTCAGATGGCACACCAGGTCTATGTTAGGACATTATCGGATGTGGGATCCACAGCACTACCTTTAAGCCACTGTTAGATTATATTCTCTGGAAACCTGGTTTTTCCACTTGCCTCTGCAATTCTGATGCTGCATACACTTCTGCTTCAAGCACAGAGTTTTTAAACGTTGATAATGATGAAAATATACAGAAAATCTGTTTATGAAGGATGTGTATGTAAAATATGGTACAAAAAGGCTGTGCGTTTTCTTCTTACCAGGATCATTGTGCGAGTGTGGAACTACAAACACCTGAAGAGGTTCAGTCTCCCATTCATTAGGATCATAGGTGATGTCAAATCCTTGTTTCCAAACTCCTCCATCCACATTATCAAAAGGCAACTGTGTGTAAATATCCAGCATCTGAAAAATATTGCATACATTGATTAAAGTAAAACTGTTATATAAAAAAAAAAAAAAAAAAAAAAAAAAAAAGAACAAGAGGAAAAGTAAAGTAGAGACAATATAGGGGTAGATAAAAGAGAAGTGTGTGCATGTACATTACCAAAAGTATTGGGACGCCTGAATTTACACGCACATGAACTTTAATGGCTCATCCATGTCTTTATGGACCTTGCGTCGTGCACTAGTCAAAATCATTTGGTGTAGGGGTTGTTTTTCAGGGGTTGGGATTGGCACCTTAGTTCCAGTGAAGGGAACTCTTAAGGCGTCATCATACCAAGAAATATTGGACAATTTCATGCCCCCCAACTTTGTGGGAACAGTTTAGGGATGGGCCCTACCTGTTCCAACATGACTGCGCACCAGTGCACAAAAGCAAAGTCCATAAAGACATGGATGAGCGAGTTTGGGGTGGAGGAACTTGACTGGCCTGCACAGAGTCCTGACTTCAACCCGATAGAACACCTTTGGAATGAATTAGAGCGGATACTGTGAGCCAGGCCTTCTCGCCCGCATCAGTGCCTGACCTCACAAATGCGCTTCTGGAAAAATGGTCATAAATTCCCATAGACACACTCCTAAACCTTGTGGTAGCTGCAAAGGGTGGACCAACTCAATATTGACCCCTACGGACTAAGACTGGGATGCCATTAAAAGTTCATGTGTGTAAAGGCAGGTGTCACAAAACTTTTGATTATATATATATATATATATATATATATATATATATATATATACATATATACACATATACATACACACACACATACACACACACACCCCAGGTGATTGCAGATTCACATTTGAAAATTGCAATGAATGCTGGGACTTGAACATACTTCTTCCTCCACAAGCTGGACAGTCAGCTACTGATGAATATCAGTGGCCACTGTTTTGATTGATTTTAGAAAAAGAACTAAACTTGCAAGTACTGGTAGATGTATCTCATTTTTGATGAGTCTCTGGGGAGGTGGATGATCACTGTAGTAGTTAGCACTACTACAGTGATAACCGATATCTTCCAGGATCTGTGCCAAGCAGCTTACCCTCTGCACACTAACCACAGGGGGTCAGTGTGCAGAGGTGAAACAGCCCACACAGAATCTGAGCAGGACCCAAATTACTGCAGTAGTGCCATTCAGAACCCCGGAGAGATATTGAAAGCAATGATGTCCTGCTAATAAGCAATATCTTTTTAACAGTTTCCAGTGCAGCATAATAGAAAAAGGTACTGTGCTTTATTAATTGCTTAGTACACAGTGCAGCGGATGTAATAGATCATGGCAACCAAATATAAGCTTTGGTTAATAAGATAATATACTGCTGAAGACTCACTATTTAATATGGACTATAAGTCTCAATTTGATCACCCATATTAAACCATATTTGTGTTGATTATTTATGTAAATTAAAAGATCTCCATGTTTTTCCCCTTCATTATGGTGGATGAGCTAGGAATAAAAAAAAAAAAAAAAAAAAAAAAAAAGGAAACTGCAAAAAGAGCACATATAATCCTTTTGTATGCGCCAGAAGACAATCCATAATGCCAAGTGACACTTCTGTCAGAACTTTGAGAAAGCATGTCACTCGTACACCGACACCATCTGGTTAAAGTGGACTTGCCACTAAAAGTCAAGGTCTGCTTATGAACCTCACCCCCCCCTCAATCCTACGACCCTCACTCCCCTCCCCCCCAATCCTACGACCTTCACGCCCCCCCCTCATCCTACGACCTTCACGCCCCCCCCCTCATCCTACAACCTTCACGCCCCCCCCTCATCCTACAACCTTCACGCCCCCCCCTCATCCTACAACCTTCACGCCCCCCCCTCATCCTACAACCTTCACGCCCCCCCCCCTCATCCTACAACCTTCACGCCCCCCCCTCATCCTACAACCTTCACGCCCCCCCCTCATCCTACAACCTTCACGCCCCCCCCTCATCCTACAACCTTCACGCCCCCCCCTCATCCTACAACCTTCACGCCCCCCCCTCATCCTACAACCTTCACGCCCCCCCCTCATCCTACAACCTTCACGCCCCCCCCCTCATCCTACAACCTTCACGCCCCCCCCTCATCCTACAACCTTCACGCCCCCCCCTCATCCTACAACCTTCACGCCCCCCCCTCATCCTACAACCTTCACGCCCCCCCCTCATCCTACAACCTTCACGCCCCCCCCTCATCCTACAACCTTCACGCCCCCCCCTCATCCTACAACCTTCACGCCCCCCCCCTCATCCTACAACCTTCACGCCCCCCCCCTCATCCTACAACCTTCACGCCCCCCCCTCATCCTACAACCTTCACGCCCCCCCCTCATCCTACAACCTTCACGCCCCCCCCTCATCCTACAACCTTCACGCCCCCCCCTCATCCTACAACCTTCACGCCCCCCCCTCATCCTACAACCTTCACGCCCCCCCCTCATCCTACAACCTTCACGCCCCCCCCTCATCCTACAACCTTCACTCCCCCCCCTCATCCTACAACCTTCACTCCCCCCCCTCATCCTACAACCTTCACTCCCCCCCCTCATCCTACAACCTTCACTCCCCCCCCTCATCCTACAACCTTCACTCCCCCCCTCTACGACCCTCACTCCCCCCCTCTACGACCCTCACTCCCCCCTCTACGACCCTCACCCCCCCCTCTACGACCCTCACTCCCCCCCTCTACGACCCTCACTCCCCCCCTCTACGACCCTCACTCCCCCCCTCTACGACCCTCACCCAACCCCCTCTACGACCCTCACCCAACCCCCTCTACGACCCTCACCCAACCCCCTCTACGACCCTCACCCAACCCCCTCTACGACCCTCACTCCCCCCCCCCTACGACCCTCACTCCCCCCCCCTACGACCCTCACTCCCCCCCCTACGACCCTCACCCCCCCCCCCTACGACCCTCACTCCCCCCCCCCTACGACCCTCACTCCCCCCCCCCTACGACCCTCACTCCCCCCCCCTACGACCCTCACTCCCCCCCCCTACGACCCTCACTCCCCCCCTCTACGACCCTCACTCCCCCCCTCTACGACCCTCACTCCCCCCCTCTACGACCCTCACTCCCCCCCTCTACGACCCTCACTCCCCCCCTCTACGACCCTCACTCCCCCCCTCTACGACCCTCACTCCCCCCCTCTACGACCCTCACTCCCCCCCTCTACGACCCTCACTCCCCCCCTCTACGACCCTCACTCCCCCCCTCTACGACCCTCACTCCCCCCCTCTACGACCCTCACTCCCCCCCTCTACGACCCTCACTCCCCCCCTCTACGACCCTCACTCCCCCCCTCTACGACCCTCACTCCCCCCCTCTACGACCCTCACTCCCCCCCCCTCACTCCCCCCCTCTACGACCCTCACTCCCCCCCTCTACGACCCTCACTCCCCCCCTCTACGACCCTCACTCCCCCCCTCTACGACCCTCACTCCCCCCCTCTACGACCCTCACTCCCCCCCTCTACGACCCTCACTCCCCCCCTCTACGACCCTCACTCCCCTCCTCTACGACCCTCACTCCCCCCCTCTACGACCCTCACTCCCCCCCTCCAATCCTACGACCCTCACTCCTCCCCCATCCTATGAGCCTCACTCCATCTAAAATCACTGCATAATGCTGTAAAAACAAAAAAAACACACACCTTATTTGGGTGATTTTCCCTCACTTCGTGCCTCATTGACACAGACAGCAGTATAAAGCTTTCCTTTACTTCACTAGTAACAAGCTGTCACAGGGACAGGAACTAACAGGAAATGGCAGCAGAATACAAGATAAAGTGGCTGGAGTTATACTTGACCAACATTATACAGTATGTAGTCTGCAAGCAATTTACAGGAGATAAAATCCTACTTCACCAATCGCACATTCCAATCCAATCTACAGAGAAACTGGTGGAGATTCTAGAATTCGTAATCATCTTTACCTATAAAGCATCAGCCTATCCCATTATACTCTAAGTTTAAAAGGAAATTATAATGATATGAGTATCAACTACCAAATGATATAAGTGGTAGAGCCTGCCTTCTAGAGCTTAAAAACGGGAACTGGTTATTTCCAAAGTATGCATGTTTTTCTCATTAGAAAGAAGAATACACAGTTAAATATATATTTCCCAACTTTGGCAAACTGTTTTTTTTTTACCTGTAAATCGGTTTTCTTGCCTTTACTTGTTACAGCAAACTGACAGTCCTGGGGTGATATAGAATAAAAGCTGGGCCGAGGGTCTGGTGGGATAACCCAACTCCCATTAGACGTGTGATACGGGATCAGGATTGGTTGCCCATCTGCATTTGCTGTTAACTCTAGAACGGAATCCTTAATGTGGCTGATGATTTCATGGTTCTCCTCCAAGAGCTGCTCCAGTTGCTCTATCCGGTTCTGCAGGACAGAAATCTGGCTCTAGATTTGGGGAAAACAGGCAAAATGTTTAAACAGTTCTAACTGATAATGCTTTTGAAGAATCTTAAAAAAGGAGCCAAGTCCCAAAACATAAAATACAGCCAATATCATGGAAACAAAAAAGGGATCCTATTAGAAGACCAGAACAAAACGGGTCATATAAATTCAGCCAGTTCAGCAGAGAAAAGGCCAAGAATCGGTCCATCTATGGGCAGGCTGATTGTACCAAAGTAGATCCATCAGAGTTTTTTTTTTCCCCCCCCCCACGCAATTACCACTGCCAGCTATAGCTGCTACCAGTAATTATGCTCTGCAAGCCAGGAACGCTCCCCACACTGGCAGAACATAAAATTGCGCTGCAGGAGGCATTCCCCCCCTCAACACTGACTACGTTGATGGGGGATCAAGCAATATTCTTTCCTTCCACCTATAGTGGCTGCCAGCAAGGAGGTTAGACAGTGCATCTGTGCCTTCCACCCCACGATAATGCTGTAATCTCATGCACAGAGCCATTAAACGCGTAGTGTGAATGCGGCTCTATTCCTTTGAACCCTAGTTGATGCTGCATATTTAAAAAAGGACAACCCTAGCCTCATGTATGCAAAAATGTAAAGGAATTGCATTGCCCATATACGCGTTTGTTAACCAAACACTTCATATCCCTGATTTGTGACTACTGTACCATGTACTTGTATGAGAAAATATCCTCTTCTCATCGTTTCCTTTATGTGAAATCCCTGGTATTCCTGCTAGTCCCCTTGCTTTCCTATTAAAAATTGACCACACTAAGCAGGAGAGCACAACATGGTCAGTTCTCTAGCTGTACTGTGAACTCAGCCTGCTCTCCTCCAATGATCAGACTGGTCCTGACATGCCTTGCTGCACAGCCATTTACTGTGAAGCTCAGTGTTCTGCTGCGTATCCCTTCCCCCCCAACCCCCAAGCTTTTATGCAGCTGAGAACAGAGGGAATGTGATCACTTTTAGGTCGCTTTCACACTAAAAGGCATTTTACAGGCGCTTTTGCCCTAAAAATAGCGCTTGTAAAAACGCCTCTTCTGTCCGAGTGCTTTCACACTTGGGCGGTGCGGGAGCGCTGTATTTAGCGCTCCTAAACCGCCCCTGCGCTTTTAACAATTTTTCAGCCGCTAGCTGTGGTTAAAAGCGCCCCGATAGCAGCCGAAAAGCGCCGGTAAAGCACCGCCAACGTGGCCAGCGCCTCAGTGTGAAAGTGCCCTTAGAAAAAGGGAAAAGTGGTATTTATACTGTTTTCTTATATTGAGACACAAAAATTTTCGTTTACATTTTAAACTGAATGGGTTGTTTTACAAGGTGATCATTCACAAATCACTTCTTCCTTTGATTTTTAATGAACTATATTTGAGAAAGATAGATCCGATTGTCCTGGGCAACACACACACACACACACACACACACACACACACACACACACACACACACACACACACACACGTTTCACCAGACAGAGGCTACTGTGAAAACAAAGTAAAATTCAAAAGACCTCTATGCATACTGTTAAAATGTTAGGAAAAGTAATATTTGAAACTGCTATAATTGTACATGGCTAGGAATGAACTTGCACAGAAAAAAGGAATACTGGTACCTGATATTTGTGTAACTTTGCTTTACAGCAGTTGCTTCATTAAGCAAGGATATAACAAAATAAGAGCTGGCAGCTGTAGCTAAATAAACCTTTAGGCACCACAAAGCGCCAAACAGTACAGTTTCTTCCCCAACCCAACATGACAGTGACCGATTGCCAGCCCCAGGGCTGAGAAGAGGATGCCCGAACATCTCAAGGTACATGCGACACCTTATGGTACCCTGCTGTCCAGAAGTAAAGGGTCTCTAACAAAGTCTGCTGTTCGTAGGAGAAATTAGCACCTCCAATATACTGTAACCTCATTATTTATTTATTTTTATTCTTCCAATTCTTCAGAGCATATTTACTTGAGACTTTTATTAAAAGCACTTTTTATAAAGCATTTTATAAAAAGAATGCAATTTATGTACAGCAGTTCTTTAATACCCTATTGAAAAAACACATTCAGCAGACAAACCTTGCTTTATGGAAGAAATTTCTCTTTGAAAGTGCAATGCAGGAGTAAAAAACATACTGTCCTCCAACTGCACCCCATACCAAATCTTAATTGCTGTTATCGAGTATGAAACTTCAGGATTGAGGCTTCTCTTATCATACAAGAAGAAAAGGAGGTCAGGCAGAGGTGTATGGGAAAACAGGCATTATGTAAGAGAACACACACATCACAGAAGAAAATGTGTCACTGCTCCATGAAAATGAAATATGGAGATTAGAAGCTGTTTTAAGTGGAAACAGTGAAGGTCACAAATGCATCATTTCTAAAAGCTTGCCTAGACTTACAGTGATGCTACGAGGCGAATGTAATTATACAGAGTTCTAAATCCATGCTACAATGTAAATATTTTATAGCTGTATAATGCAGAATATATAAATAGGCATTGCCATAGGAGGGCATGTTAGGAGAGGCTGAAAGAATATCCCCGTCAAAGCTCCATAAGCAGCTGACCTTCATTCATTCTCTAAAAGTCTTTCATGCAATTATGTGGTAACATTTAATGGCTAAGCAGTGATCAGATCTCTTCATACCCTGGGAAAGTTGCCTCCGTTCTGTCTCCTGGGAGGGTCGTGTTGCACCTTGTCCAGCATAAGATATAAAGAGAAGACGGCCACGCAAAAGATGGCCGCTCCACACACAGTAACCTGCTTCTTCAGTTTCATCCCTGGGAGCTCAAGGAACAGACCTGAAATAGATCACAATAAACGGGAGATGCATTAAAAACCTTCCCAACCGAGTCTTTTTTCCACAAAACCTTAGCAATTCAAATTGTTCTGCAGTGAATTTGGCTCCATTTAAAGTGCTCCTGTCACCTACAGGAAAACGGACTGCAGCTCAAAGCCCGCAAGTCTCTGTGGTTTCAGGTGCCGGCCGATGGAGATCGTCAATGCCCCCCACATGGAACAAACAAGTCGGCCGAACTCCAATGACATCAGCTTTCACAAAGCTTGATCATTCCAGGACTCTTCCTATGATCTATTACTGCAATAATAAAGCTTTGAAAGGCTTGTGTCATTGGCAGTGGGACAACTTGTTCACACCTTCAGATAAACGGATAGACTTTAAAAGTCCAAAGGGCATTTTTGTTTTTTTATTGTGTGCATTGATCAGGTCTATAGTTATGCTCTTTGAAAGAATAAATGAACAACCTGTTTCACTAGCAAGGCTCTTGGGTGAAGAAATGGAAAGGAGTACCTAAACGCGGGATAAACCCGTATGTCTCGTCATTAGTGCAGAGCATGCACTGGGCGTATTCTGGGCAGAAAAGGAGAATATAAAACACACATAGTTTATTAAGCCATGGACAATCATTATTTGAAAGGAGGACAGTTATTTCCAGCAACAAGGCCTGAAACCAAAAGTCACATGGCTAAAACTAACTATATCACATATGTGTTCTAGCTTTGTGAATTGAGCCCCTGGTCTTTCAGAAGTCTTTTTATTCATGTGATATCTGCAATTTCATTGTGATGCTGAAAAGCTCACAAGTAAATTCCAGTTCTTTACAAAGTCCACGGTTTCCTCCATATTCTCAGTTTTTCTCTTCCAGGCACGGCTCACACCAATGCGACAAACCGCTCTGACTTCGGAGCACTTGTCGCATCAGAAATCGGACCCCATTCTGTGCAATGGAACCGTTCTAGTCATTGCGACTTGAGTCGCTCCAACTTAGAAAAATGTTCCTGCACTACTTTTGGTCTGACTTTGGTATGACTTGCACGGACTTCTGTTATGGCTCTGATGGTGACACAAATATGCAGGTGGGGGTGGGGCTTTGATGGGAACACAAATGTGCAGGGAGACGGATGAGTGATGGGGACACAAAAATGTCGGGGACACTAATGGGGACACCCCGTTTAGTGATGGGGTCACAACTGTATGGAATGACTCCCATGCGGACACAGATGAATGGGGAGAATGATGGGGACCCAGTTAAAAAGGTTGACTGATGACACAGTTGTATAGGGAAAATGATGGGGACACAGATGTAAAGCCTCATGCACACTGGAAGTTTAGCCCCACTGCATGATGCTTCAGCGTTTAGGTACCAGCAAAAGGACGCAGGAGCACCATCCAGCCCCCCGCTGTCAGCAGTAAGTCAAATTCCATTATATTCTTCTATTGTGGATTAATTTAGGATTTTTCCAGCCTGCGAATATGTGTAAAATATAGAATGTGGCCCTCAAAGTAAAACGTTTGGAGACCCCCTGGCATAGAGCATTGATTTGAGATCACCGTTTCTCTTTGCCAATGTGACCGATCTATGTTTGGCATGATTTTCTTCTTTTAGGCTGTTCCAATTGACACATGAAATCATCTTCTTTTTAACTGATGCACATGTAATGTAGGCATCAATTCTGTTACCTTATTGGAACTCTATTACGGTACTTCATATTGTTTTTTGACAACTCATGTCAAATTGTGACAAAATTGGCATTTGCAACTGTTTGCGGTAACTAAATCAAAATCCCAAAGTTAAAATATTATTGATTTGGTGTACCCATTCTACCATTGAAACGTGCATTATAATTTTTTAAGTTCGCTTTTATTTACCCATCAAAATCTATCATTTAGACAACACTTTAGCATTTTTTTTTTTTTTTTACCATTACAGAGGGGAGTGGGTGGGGAAGGATTAAGTGCACAGACGAGAATGTTTTTTTTTTGCTTGTTGTTTTTTGTTCTTTAGTTCGGTGTAATGTGTATTGTGTAATGTGAAAAACTGCAATTACAAGTAAATTGAAAAAAGTACTTGCCATTACCTACAGCCAGTCATGTAATCAAAGATATTTCCAAGTATGACTTAAAAGGGGTGGTAAATCCTTGTGTTTTTTCACCTTAATGCATCAGATGGAAACGGGCAGGCATTCCGTTTCCATCCAATTGCCCCATAGAGGATAGCGGCACTGCGTCCATGTGTGCTCTGCATAGCGAAGTGGACCTGTCATCCGCCTGCTCAGTAGAGATCAGCGGCGAGATCCCCGTAGAGCAAGCAGGTTCCGCTCAGCGGAGGCGCCTGTGTAAAAGGGGCCTAAATGCTTTGGAGAGGGGCAAGTAAACACTATAGAAATATGTGCTTTGTTCAGATTTCATGTCTAAGGTTAACAACCACTTTAAATAAAAAGGTAGCCCTCTTTTTGTTTTTAGAAGCTTTTCAGTTAAAAGCCTTTCTCATCCTATTATAATGAGATCTGGTGCAACCCACACCTTGGCCCATAAGCAAATCCCAGCAGAACAGTTTACCGCACAAAATCTACAAAGATTAACATAATAAATATATTGCTTTAATAAATACATAAAATGTATAATGCATTTTTATACAGGTCCGTACTTGGCAGATTTATGTCTTCAATTTCCAGCAGAGTGTTAATGGCAGCCTAGGGACTGCGTTTCTCACCCGTTCAGTAATTATAGTTTGTGGCGGGTAAAACTAATTTACTTGCTTAAATTGTTTCTTTTTAAAACATGTGACCCTTGCAGAAGCGCAAATGCCCTCTCTAAAAAATTGGACGCTCTTCATAGCACAATTTGCTTTTGCTTTAAAACACACAAGACTCCAGAGCACAGCAGAACGTATCGGTCTCGGTTCAAACATCGCCCGTGTCCTACTTTGTTTAATCCCATGTTAATGACAGGCTGGGGGCAGGAGATATTTTTAGCTGGAGCCCCGGATCCGTGACAGAAACATATACTATACAAGACAAGGGTACTGGTAAGACTAATCCCAGCCGCAATGGGGTGTAAAAGTCAAGATCATCTTAACAACATTAACATAAGCCAATGTAAAACAAAAAAGGGATCAAGGAGTACGGGATATGTAGACAACCAACACAACATTTCGGGCTCTTAAAGCTGATGGCCAGGTAAACACGTTTATATGGGAACGGTTACCTGGCAAAGGTTTTGAAATTAAATTTAGCCCAACTTATGATGCAGGTACTCCTGCCAAATATCACAGCCAGGATGGTGACCTTAACAACCTCCCCTCCCCCACAGCGCTTAAGGGGACAACTTGGTCTTCAACCTGTCAGAACTCCGAGTAATAAAAAAGCAATACAATAATAAATAAAATAATAAATAAAAACAATAAAAAATTAATGTACTCAGCTCTGATCTCCCCTCCCGAAAGCATGCTCATATTGTTGACTGACAGCACTATTCAAAAGCAGCAGAGCCCCGATTAGCTGACACAGCTAATCATTCCTCTCCCAGTCTGCCGCTGTGCATGAATTACAGCAGGCATCAAGACACATTCGAGACTTATGCTAGGTGTATAAAAAAAATAAAAAAAAAATAAATACATATATTTGCCAACGGAGTAGCTTTGTATTCATTAATACATCATTAACCACTTTCCTTCCAGAGAGTTTTTTTGCACACATTAAAAATCTGTATTTTTGGCTACAAGATTACTCATCCCCCACCCCTGCCAAAAGAGTATATATTTTTTTGAAAGCAGAGGCCCTGTAGTGGCCAAAAGTTTTGAGAATGACACAAATATTAACCACTTAAGCCCCGGACCATTTTGTAGCTAAAAAGGACCAGGCCCCTTTTTGCGATTCGGCACTGCGTCGCTTTAACTGACAATTGCGCGGTCGTGCGACGTGGCTCCCAAACTAAATTTACGTCCTTTTTTTCCCACAAATAGAGCTTTCTTTTGGTGGTATTTGATCACCTCTGCGGTTTTAATTTTTTGCGCTATAAAACAAAAATAGAGCGACAATTTTGAAAAAAAAAAAGCAATATTTTTTACTTTTTGCTATAAATATCCCCCAAAACTATATAAAAAAAAAAACAACTATTTTTTTCCCCTCAGTTTAGGCCGATACGTATTCTTCTACATATTTTTGGTAAAAAAATAAATCGCAATAAGCGTTTAATTGGTTTGCGCAAAAGTTATAGTGTCTACAAAATAGAGGGTAGTTTTATGGCATTTTTATTAATTTTATTTTTACTAGTAATGGCGGTGATCAGTTATTTTTATCTTGACTTCGACATTATGGCGGACACATCGGACACTTTTGACACCATTTTGGGACCAGTCATTTTTACAGCGATCAGTGCTTTAAAAATGCACTGATTACTGTGACAAGGACACTGGCAGTGAATGGGTTAAACTGTAGGGGGAGCTGAAGTGGTTAAGTGTTTCCTAGGGAGTGATAACTACTGTGTGGGGGCGTGGCTTGGCGTGTGCCATCACTGATCGGCGTTGCCTATGACAGGGAACAGACGATCAGTGACACTCACACTAGGAAGCGGTTGGTTTACACTTGCCTCTCCCCGTTCTTCAGCTCTGTGACCCAAACGCGGGACACGGGAGGCGATCGGGTCCCGCGGTCACGGAGCTCAGGACCGGGGCGACCCACGTCTGGGCTTCTTAAAGAGGACGTACCTGTACGTGCTTGTGCCCAGCTGTGCAATTCTGCCGACGTATATCGGCGTGAGGCGGTTCTTAAGTGGTTAAATTTTCACAAACTCTACCGCTACAGTTTTTATGACAATTTGCATATACTCCAGAATGTTATGAAGAGTGATCAGATGAATTTCAATTAATTGCAAAGTCCCTCTTTGCCATGAAGATGAACATAAAAAAACAACATCTCCACTGCATTTGTGAAGACTTTAGGGCACCCAAAAAAGTTCAGCAAGCGCCAGGACCGTCTTACAGTTGATTCAGCTGCTGAATTGGGGCACCACCAGTGCAGATCTTGGTCAGGAACGGCAGCAGGCAGGTGAGAGTCCATCTACATGCACAGGGAGGTGAAGACTTTTGGAGGTGTAAAGAAGAGCAGCAAAGAAGCCACTTCTCTCCGGGAAAAACATCAGGGACAGCCCGATATCATGCAAAAGGTACAGGGAATGGACTGCTGAAGAGTGTGGCAAAGTCATTTTCTTTGATGAATACCATTGTTTGGAGCATTTGGAAAAAAACAAACATTGTCCAGAGAAGAAAAGGTGATCGGCCACCACCAGACCTGTGTCATGCCAACAGTAAAGCATCCTGAGACCATTCATGTGTGGGGTTGCTTTTCAGCCAAGGGATTGGGGGGCTCACTTACAATTTTGCCTAAGAACACAGCCATGAATAAAGAATGGTACAAAAACATCCTCAGAGAGCAACTTCTCCCAACCATTCAAGAACAGTTTGGTGATGAACAATACCTTTTCCAGCATGATGGAGCACCTTGTCATAAGGCGGAAGAGAGAACCAAGTGGCTTGGGGAACAAAAATATCGACATTTTGGGTCCATGCCCAGGAAACTCCCCAGCTCTTAATCTCATTGAGAACTTGGTTTTTGTAGAGAAGGGATAAGGGGTTTTTTAGGGTGCCATAAACCAATTTTATATATATATATATATATATATATATATATATATATATGATACAGATAAGTACTGCATGTATGGTCACTACAGATTAGAAGCAAAACATTAGTGTCAAATACTATTACAGTATATAACACTAGAGGTCGACCGATATATCGGCTGGCCGATATATCGGCCGATATTTGGCCATTTTTGATAAATCGGCATCGGCCGATTTATTATCAAGATTAGGCCGATATTTCAGACTGACCTCCGCTCATTCTTCCTTCTCCACACTCAGCGGCTCTGGCTGCATCAAGCGCCGCGCTGAGTGTGTGAGCAGAGAGGAGCTGTCAGCTTGATGTCGGAGGTGGGCGGGACCCGGCCGGGGTGGGCGGGACGACCCGGCAGCTAAATTACACCAGCCAATGATTGGGCTGCTTTAGAAAGGGGGCGGGGCCACATACACGTAGCGACCCGCCCAGATACCATCCCATTAGCTGGTGTAATATAGCTGCTGGGTCCCGCCCACCCCGACATCGAGCTGACAGCTCCTCTCTGTCTCTCTCTCCTCTCTGCTCACACACTCAGCGCGGCGCTTGATGCAGCCAGAGCCGCTGAGTGTGTGAGCAGAAAGGAGAGAGAGAGAGAGAGAGAGAGGAGCTGTCAGCTCGATGTCGGGGTGGGCGGGACCCGGCCGGGGTGGGCGGGACCCAGCAGCTATATTACACCAGCTAATGGGATGGTATCTGGGCGGGTCGCTATGTGTATGTGGCCCCGCCCCCTTTCTAAAGCAGCCCAATCATTGGCTGATGTAATTTAGCTGCTGGGTCTGCAAAATCAGTGCAATCTGTCAGTGCCGCCAGCCAGTGCCACCCGCCACCGCCAGCCACCGTCAGCACCACCCGCCACCGCCAGCCAGTGCGCCACCCGCCACCTCCAGCCAGTGCCACCGCCAGCCAGCACCACCCGCCGCCACCGCCAGCCAGCACCACCCACCGCCAGCCAGCGCCGCCAGCCAATCAGTGCCATCTGTCCCAAACTAGTGCCATCTGTCAGTTCCAAACAAGTGCCACCTGCTAGTGCCAATCAGTGCCAGTCAGTGTCAATAGTGCCATCTGTCAGTTCCAAACCAGTGCCACCTGCCAGTGCCATCTGTCAGTTCCAAACCAGTGCCACCTGCTAGTGCCAATCAGTGCCACCTGCCAGTGCCAATAGTGCCATCTGTCAGTTCCAAACCAGCGCCATCTGCTAGTGCCAATCAGTGCCACCTGCCAGTGCTAATCAGTGCCTCCTGCCAGTTCCACACCAGTGCCACCTGCCAGTGCCACCTGCCAGTTCCAAACCAGTGCCACCTGCCAGTGCCAACTGTCAGTTCCAAACCAGCGCCATCTGCTAGTGCCAATCAGTGCCACCTGCCAGTTCCACACCAGTGCCACCTGCCAGTTCCAAACCAACGCCATCTGCTAGTGCCAATCAGTGCCACCTGCCAGTTCTACACCAGTGCCACCTGCCAGTTCCAAACCAGTGCCACCTGCCAGTGCCAACTGTCAGTTCCAAACCAGCGCCATCTGCTAGTGCCAATCAGTGCCACCTGCCAGTTCCACACCAGTGCCACCTGCCAGTGCTAATCAGTGCCTCCTGCCAGTTCTACACCAGTGCCACCTGCCAGTGCCAACTGTCAGTTCCAAACCAGCGCCATCTGCTAGTGCCAATCAGTGCCACCTGCCAGTTCCACCTGCCAGTTCCAAACCAGTGCCACCTGCCAGTGCCAACTGTCAGTTCCAAACCAGCGCCATCTGCTAGTGCCAATCAGTGCCACCTGCCAGTTCCACACCAGTGCCACCTGCCAGTTCCAAACCAGTGCCACCTGCCAGTGCCATCTGTACTGAGGACATCAAGTGTGTGCTAGAGTGACGGGAGTAAGCAGGAAGGAGTGGAGTGGGTGAGGGTTTTTTTTTTTTTTTTTTTTAATCGGCCACACAAAAATCGGCCATCGGCCGCCCAAATTTCTAAATATCGGCATGCGAAAAACCCATATCGGTCGACCTCTATATAACACCAAATATATAATATATATATAATATATATATATATATATATATATATATATATATATATATATATATATATACACACACACACACACACACACACACACACAGGTATAGCCAAAAGAGCTTTGGCGGTGCTTGCCCTTTAAAAATTGCAATTCGGGTCAGTTCACACAGGAAAATAACTTGTGGTAAGACTTCACATACTGCCCAGTTTTCTAGTTAGGATTTTTACAGTCATGAACTGGAAGTTGAGCGATTCCTGTTCACACTTTTGCCGAAGAAATAGTGGTTGTTCTTCACTTCCCTCCCACTTGCTATCCTGATGTAATTTGTTATGGTCCTGGATCCTGGGAGAGACTGGGAACTACTGAGGGAGAATGCCAGTGGGTAGGTGGGGGTGTTACCACGCAAGTACCAAAAAAAGAGATTACCGTATATACTGGAGTAAAAGCCGGCCCGAATATAAGCCGAGGCACCTAATTTTACCACAAAAAAAAAAATGGAAAAAACGTATTGACGCGAGTATAAGCCTAGGGTGTCCATGCCTCACTGTGCCCATGACTAGACTGACGTTTAACATGGGAGTCTATGGAAGGGGTGCCCAGGTTTGGGAAAAAATAATAAAAATCGGTGCTCCCCGGCCGCAAGTCCCCTAGACATGCAAACATATAGAGGAGAAATGGGGCTACATTTGTGCCAAGTTTCAGGTCCAGGGGACGTACGACCGTCCGGTACCGGGTCCCCAAAGTAACCAGAGAAATTACCGTTTAACATGGGAGTCTATGGAAGGGGTGCCAGGCTTTGAAAAATCGGTGCTCCCCAGCCAACAAACTTTGCACACTTCTACACACATCCTAGCTTTGACAGATGTAACAAAAGTTAGCTTACAATGGCAAGAAAAAAAAAGGCAGTGTAAATATGAAAGAAAAACAATTACTGGCACAACAGCAGTAAAGGGGCCTATTCGTTAAGCCATGAGGGCCAAGGGGTCCTGGGGGGGGGGGGGGGGTTCCCTACAATAACGTGGCATCCCCTGGGCCAGTATGATGGAGAAAATCATTCATATAATATATATATATATATATATATATATATATCACCCTGGTGTTTTTAGGAGCAACCCTGCGTATTTACCTGCCAGGTATAGCTACCTTGGCCTATTGTTAGGGATCAATTGATTTCACTCCAAGTCTGTAATTGCTGCACTTCTCTCTTTTGCCGCTAGGTGGCCGGGTACCTGGTAGCATTAGATGAGAGAAGGGCAATGCAAGGTCAGATTATGGGTGAATGGATATCCCAGCCAATGGGCAGGGGTTTTCTTAAATCCCTTGGCCTGCTGGTAGGACCTATATATTTGGGAGGAGTCAGGTGATCAGGGTTCAGTGCCACCTGGACGGCTGTCTGGGTGGACATGTGTTGTATTGCCCAAGCTGCTAAGCCGGAGTTTGGGCCTATCCCAGGCACATCTGGCTGCTAGGCTGTCTGAGGGCCTATCCAGAAGCAAGAGAGCAGTTCAGGGTTGGGATTGCAGCTTGCAGTCCAACCAGAAGTGAGGGTTCTGCCGGCCGGAGAACCTGTCGCCACTAAGGGACCATCCACTTTATTACCAGGGACCACATTGAGTAGCTGAAGTACTAGAAGTATTCTCACCAACCGGGGACGATGAAGAATCTAGAAACTACAGCAGAGAGGCGGGGGTGATGCTTGAGGAAGATACTTCCGTGTAGATTGAAGGAGCTCATGGGATTCAGTGGCAGTGAAAAAACTTGTCTAGTGAGAGAGACTGGGAGCTCAGTGGGCTGAAGAACTACAAGAAGTGATTGTAGTGGAAGCGAAGCAACTGTTACAACTTGTGTTAGAAACAATTAGAGAGACTGTTGCCATAGGAGACAGCATTCCTACACATGCAGAGTCTTGCTGGATGCCTTTCCCTGCATGGCTGGCCTCCTGTTAATCTCGGAGTCCGACAATTACCATTGCAACTACCTGAGGGTGTCCTGGCCCTAACCCTCTCTCCCAAAGTTCTGTTAAGAGAAATAAAATCTTTTGCATTCAATAAGTGTCTGGTGCCCAATCAATAGACCTTGTACTGCACCCACTATGCCTTGCAACCCACCATATACAGGAGGATGTCAGCTATCCCTGGAGGTTCTCATTAGACCGAAGGAGGCCTGGGACCTTGCTACATTTATATCAATCTGTTTAGCCTATGCATCAAAAGGGTCGCTCTGGAGATCCTAGGACGTTTTGTTAGCCTAGATCAGGGGTGCCCAACCTTTTGAAGAGCAAGGGCCACTAAATGATCTAGTGCCTGAAACAATAAGTATTTTTGGAGGATCCGAAGGAGCGCTGGTTCTTAGAAACCTCTGAGGAGAAAACCCCCGCAATTCCAGCCTGTAACCGTGGGATACCGTCAAACCGCTGTTCTCCAAATGTCCGCAAAGTGAAGCAGCCTTCCCCCCCACCTGAGAGAGTGGGGGCTTCCCCTCAAAAGGAGGGTTTGGTCCCGGGTTTAGAAGAGTTTTGGACCCAGGTTTTTTTTGGCCCTGGCCCTGTGGTTTGCCCCTGGCTCTAGCGCTCTGTTGGCGGCGGAATTGCCCTGGGGCAGAGACACCTGAGGAAGCGATCCCTGAGGTTTCAAAAGAGGGAAGCCTGGTCCTGCTCTTCACAGGAAGTAGAGAGCTCTTCCCTTCGGAAATCTTTTGAATATACTTGTCCAAATCATGACCATGGAAGGGGAACCCTGCCAACAACTTCTTACAGGGAGGCTCAGCTGACCAGTTCTTAAGCCACAAAAAGTCTACACATGTGTACAGACAAAAAGAGCAAAACAAGAGACTTGCTGTATCAAATCCTTCAAGACATCTACAGCAAAACAACACTCAAGGTATTTCTCATGGTTAGGCCTGTCTGGCCGTCTGACCTGATCCTTTAAAGGACTGGCAGACTCCAATTGCTGCACGGCACTTAGAGCTTTGGAGAGACATAAGTCAGTGGCGTCACTAGGGTTGGTGTCACCTGGTGCAGTAAAATATGCCGTCACCCCCCCTCCACCAACTATAGTCACCCCTCAGTACAGACCCCCCTCTTTCAGTAGAACCCCCTTCATTAGTACAGACCCCCCCCCAGGACAAAGCACTCCCCTACCTCCCCCAGTTAGAGAGGGACAGACAGACAGACAGAGACAGAGAGAGACACACAGAACACAGGCTGAAAAAAAACTGTAGAAGCGAGCCAGGGTTTTTGTCACCCTTTGGGATGTCATCCCTGTAGTGGGTGGCACCCGGGTGCGGACCGCACCCCCCACACTGACGCCACTGACAAACACTCCTGATATAGGTGCCTAGGTTAAAACTTAATGATGGGGTTTACAACCACTTTAAGAAACTGCACGTGCAAAGTCTCCTGAAAACTCATCCAAAAAATTGACTGTTATTACAAATTAAAAATAAATAAATCATGTACAGTAGTCATCCGTTGTTACAAATTTTATTTATCTGAAAGGAACTACAAAATACATCTGTAAATATACAATCACTACCTCATCAGCTGGAGTACCTGTGATTAGTCTGTTATATATTTCTAGATGCACAGAAGAGATTGATCAGCAGTGCTACATAAGATAAATATGAGGTGTGAATATAGAAGAGATTGTATGCAGCACATAGATGTAACAGTATATACGTAAGTGCAATGTCACCTCCTTTGGAATCTAGGTCAATATATTTTCTAAGCCAGTATGAAAGGCCCAGAATTTGGGAATAGCTCTGGCACACCAGGGGTGACATCAGATTCCCAACAGTGAACCCGATTTCAGCAATCCTCTAAAGTATAAGCTGCCTGTGCTATCCTTGAGACACCATATTCTTCCATTTCTTCTACAACTTTACTAGGGAAGGTTGAATGAGGAGTGCCTTTGTGGGTCACAGGAACGTTGTGGTAATACATTGAATCACTAGTGATGCTCTATATTGTTGAAAGATTTCAAGTCGCAAGATCCTAGCTTCCAATGACTTCCACAACAGCTTGCTGTATAATCCTATGTTGGCCATAACCTTGGCAATTTTTAGGTTTTCTGGTAGCTTACCTCCACAGCAATCCGACACTCCTTTAAATCAGGGGTTCCCAACCCCTGGGCCGCGGACTGGTATCGGTCCGTGGCCTGTTGATAGCCGGACCCCACAGCAGGAGGGAAGCGAGCGGCGACCGTGATCTGGACAGGCCCTTAAAAACTTTACACATTTTTCTGACCCTCAAAAATAATCTGTTATAGGTCTATACAATGGGCAACACAGTCCCTCATCCATGTCAAGGGCAACACGGATCCGAAACAATGCTACCATGCAACACATACAGTTCTAATTTTAGGGTCTTTTAATAAAGGAGGCTCTATATGCTTTTTTTGACAGGGTATCATTGACAAAGATCTCCCCACCACAGCATGACAGACATTCATTCAGGTTCCTTGTGTAGCGGGTATTTAAATTTAGGGGGGGGGGGGGAGCATCTGGGTTATTTAACTCAGATGTACAAAATTGTTAGGGAATCGGAGAATCCCTTTTGTCTTTCTTGGAGGTCTCTGGTGGGGCAAGGTTCCCTGTGGCCTGCAGGTGGCGTTGTCGCCCTGGGTCGGAGTTGAACCTGCACCGCAAGACTGTACCTTTTTGTCCTTTCCTGGCGCCGGTACAGCGGGGAACCCGCTGTGACGCAAAGGGGAGAGGAGATAAAAGGGGCGGAGGCCCTGACCTTGGGGTTCAGAGTTGTAGGCCACGGCCGCACCCAGGCACCTTCGGCGTGCTGGCGTTCAAGTTCCGGGCCCAGGTGCCCTTGACCTGGCCGGCGCGAGGAATGGAGTCCATCCCAGGCACCTTAAGCCTGGGGTGAGGTACTACGGCCAAGGCCTGGAGCCCAGGACTTCGACTGGGTTCCGCGAGGGTGGAGGAGTCTGAGGGGCCCTAAAGGTGTTGGGACCCGTATCTGAGGCGAGGAGGCCGGGAAGTGCAACCCTTCCGAATAGCCCGGTACAGCATTAATCCGGTGACGGCGGAGCCTCTGGTAACTCCCTTGGAGGGAGGTCTTCCCCCTGACAGGGGCTGCAACCTAGCGAAGGTAACTCCAGTTCCTGTTCACTAGTCGCTGGAAGAGACTCTGAAGCCAAAAAGTCCACTTAACAGCCACTGTGCTTAGCAACCGTTGGTGAAACCTCAACGGTTTAGTTTCTTTGAGGATTGTGCCTTGACCTACTCCCCACCAATACTGAACGGTTCTATGGGTCTCAAACTGTCTGCTCGCAAAAGGACCATTTGTTTGCCGTTAGGGAATAAATAAGTGTTGGACCTTTTCAGTGTGTGGTACTCCAATTACTGGGAGCAAAGGGGGTTATCAGCAGAACAGACTTGGCTCCAAGTGTATACACAGCCCGAAGGTAATCTGATGCTGGCCTTCACCTCTACATGCTGTAATCTAGAGGACATGGGCCGTGGCGCACCTCGCTCTCCCCTTCAAGGTACCCCTAGACCGAAGCCAAAGTAACCGTTAAAGAAGAGAGAGAGGGTGAGGCCGCTACACTTGCATTTAGCCCGAGTTTCTTCTATTTCTCTGGAGCAGGGGTAGGCAACCTGGGGCCCTCCAGCTGTTGCAAAACTACAAGTCCCATCATGCCTCTGGGAGCCAGCCTTGCAATGCCTCATGGGAAATGTAGTTCCACAACAGCTGGAGGGCCCCAGTTTGCCTATCCCTGCTCTGGAGCATACGCTTGCAGGAACACGTTTGTGTATTCTACAGGGACAAATATGGATAAAGTTAAATCGATATTAAACCGTTGGCTTTTTATTTTTTTTATAGTAAATGAGGTCTAGAGCAGGGATATGCAATATTAGCAGACCTCTAGCTGTTGTAGAGCTACAAGTCCCATGATGCATAGCAAGACTGACAGTCACAAGCATGACAACCAGAAGCATGATGGAACTTTTAGTTTTGCTGGCGGTCCGCTGGTCTAGAGCAACTCTAAAAGACTGATCTTATGCCTTGAAAATCATAATTTCCACCTCCTCTAGCTGAACCTCAGACATCCTCCCTGTTTGCAGGTGTCTCCTTGGCTGTTCAGGTGCTAAGAAAACATGCACGCTTCTGCGCCCCAGCCAGAACCTATCCATAGGTCACACACTGCACCTCGCAAGCCATGCTCCTGCATCCTCCTCCTCCCAGCAGATTGAGTGATAGCTGTAGCAGCCCATCATTCCGCCTATATTTAGCAAGGCCCTACAACCCAGAAATTTGGGGAAAGCAGCACACTGGGACCTGCAGCAGACTGTGGTGAAGAGGGGAATACGTAATTGTTTTGGGGTGGGGCATGCAAAATGTAAAAAGCGTTTTTTTTTTTTACCTTAATAGCGGAACTTCTCAAACTGACTAATTTTAATCCTTCTGCTGCTAGCATTAGTAAATAAATAGGAAAGTATATCATGTTTACTTGTTGTAATTTAATTTTTCTTCCATTTCTTCCTGATTTCCAAGCCCAGGCAAATGATGTCAAACATCCCAGGAGTCTTCAAGGAGCAGAGGAGGGGTTTTCTCAGCCAAACAATCCTTCATGCACGCCTGAGTTAAGGGCAGATGGATTCCAGGAAGTAACTGCTACACGACTCATTTGCCCTTACTCAAGTTGGCCTTGGACAGATATGCAAGGGAGCGTTTTGGATATTTTTTATTCATTTTAGATTGTAACTACTTCAGGTCCGCCCCATAGCAGTCTTAATGCTACATGGCGGCACCTGTGTGCTGGATAACATATACATGTGATCTGGCTCTTCGGAGTAGGGGGCGCGCATGCACGCTGCCCACTTCTCGCTCCTGCTGTGATCACACACAGTGGGAGCCCAGCAGTGGTTACCTCAGACTTGATGCCCCCCACCCCCGATGATCGACCAGAGAGGCAGAGCGGCAGTTTGCCTAAATAAACAAGGCGGATCACCGTTCTGACAGGGAGGGAAGGCATGGATCCGGTATCTCTGCAAAGCAGGGAATAAAATCCATCTCTTCCCCTAGTAAAAGAACCTCCTACAGTTTAGAAAAACACTGGCTAGGCCCACATGTAACCCTGTGATTGCCCCGATGTTAAACCCTCTCCCAGCCAGTGTCATTATTACAGTGACAGTGCATATTCTTTAGCACTGATCACTGTAATAGTGTTTTTTTCTCCTCAAAATGACCAGGCTTTTGTTTAAAGCGCAAAAAATAAGCCCCCCCCAAAAAAATGCAGAGGTGATAAAATACCACCAAAAGAAAGCTTTGTCAGAAAAAAAGGACATACATTTTATCTGGGTACTCTTCAAGAGGTCAAGTGGTTAACAAATTAGAACATAAAAAAAAACAAAAAAAAAAACACATCTTTTGCCTATGGGCTTCGTTACATTTTCCTCTTTACCGTTTCCAACATAAGCCAGTTTGTTAGATTCTTCAAACAGAATGCTTTTTTTTTTTTTGGATCTATCTTAAGGTGCAGTCAGAGGTCCCATACTGAAAAATACATGAAGAACCATGCAATCTTTAAGAGCACAGCTCAGGTAGTATTTGCTATACAGAAACCCCATTCCCCAGAGTGTCCCAAGTGGCATGGCTCATCCAAGCTTAGATCAGCACATCTATGAGTAAGGCCACACAAGTGTGTCATCAAGAAAAGGAATGGCTTGATTCTGATATGCTTGAGCAGGAACACAGATGTTCCCGGTAATGTGTGCTGTATAGGCTTGTACACCCTCAGCGGGGTTTGTGTATGAAAAAATACGAGAAAAAGAGGAGGTGCCACTTGTAGCAACCAATCCAATTCCAGATTGGAAGAGAAAGAAAGGAAAAAAAACAAACAAATTATTCTAGTCACACCTTGAATTATGCAGCATTAACATGGGCTTGTGTCCTTTTCATCCAAACATTGGCACATGTTCTGCCTGCAGCCATATACACTATTATGCAAGTGTCTTGGGTGTATAACAAAAAAACAAAAGCTGTAAATAAGGAATGCTTTCAGGAATAAAAGTATTAAATTGTTTATTTTTGATCAACTAACAAAATGGAAAGTGAACAGAAGAGAAAATCAAATCAATATTTGGTGTGACCGCCCTTTGCCTTCAAAAACAGATCAATTCTTCTAGGTAGACTGGCAGTTTTTTGAGGCTCGGTTCACACCCAATGCCGTTGCGGGGACGCCGCATCCAATTCGCAATAGTGTGAACCCGGCAGGTAGGTTGTTCCAAACATCTTGGATATATACAGTGTGTGTGTGTGAGATATATAGATGTGTGTATATATATATATATATATATATATACACACACACACACACACACACATATATACATACATACACTTTTTTTACATTGATCTGGTCACATCGGCCCAAGTACAAGCAGGAGTTTACAGTCTATGAATCTTATCTAAAGCTGCTCATGGACATGGAGATTACAGATTCCTGGTCAGTCTACGTTGAGACAGCAGTAGGGAGGTATACTACCTATAGAGAGCCCACTTTAGAGAAAAAAAAATACACACACAAAGGAATACCCAGACTTCGTACTGTAGAGATGCTATAAAAAAAAAAGGACCATATATAGAAAAGACAAATATTAAATGTAGCGGGGTCCCCAAATTTAACCCCGCTATACCTAAATTTAGGGGAAGGTTTGAGCAGAAGTTGGGCTCAGACCACCTTAATTGTTAGGACATTCTGTTTTATACCGCAGGTAGTATACTGGTGAGTGGTTCCCTGTGGCCTGTGGGTGGCGCTGCCATAATGGGCCAGGGTTGAACTGCTGGTATAGTGATGTGCCTTGGATGTCCTCTCTCTGCGGTTGTGTGGTGGGCGTGGTCATCCTGCTGTGCACACCGGGAGAGGATATAAAAAAAGGGGCAGACGCTGCTTGCGGAGGGGTTCGTCGGGGGTTCGGTGGTCTTGGTTCCAGAGTTGGAGTCCTGGTACATGGTACCTGGCCCTCCTGGCCAGGGACCCACGTACGCATCGGTCCCAGGCACCTTTAGCCCTCGGGCTGCAGCGACAACCTTGGGCCAGCACCTTTAGCTGGGGCCCGTGTCCTGGAAGGAGAAATCCCCGGGTGCCTCTGGCATGGGGACCCGTTCTGAGATGAGGAGGCCGGGGGAGGACCCTTCTGAAGGACCGGTGAAGGCCTAGTAACTCTCTGGAGGGATTAGATCCATCCAACACCAGAGGATTGGGATTAACTGTTCTGTGGCAGAGAATCTCCTAGTCGCATCTAAAAGGGAAAACTAAAGAAACGTCCGAGCATCACTTCGGCTGCTAGGTTCCGCTTTCATAGGGAACTATCTGGGTGAGCCAAGTCTACTTGAAGAACGAGTAGTGAATTCATAAATTGTCTTGTGCCTGGACTTGTAGCCAAACTCTTACTGTCCTGTCTTCTATCCACCCTTTTTATTCATTGACTTTGCATATAAAGAAATAAACTCTACATTGGAGTTTACTACTGGTGTGGACCTTGGAGTTACTTGGGGATATAAAGACTTGTCCTTACATATCAGTGAGAGACGAGAACCATTTAAAGGGAGAACCTTGCTGCAGGACCCTAGTTTGTGACACCGCTCAACCTCTTCACACAAGAGGGTACGGGCACGTCGCATGGTGTGTGTCTTTCCTGTGATTGAGCCAAAAGGGAAGATGTGGTGTGTGCTACATTAAATAATTCCAAAGGTCGTAATATTAACCACTTAAGCCCAGGACCATTTCGCTGGCCAAAGTCCAGAACACTTTTTGCGATTCGGCACTGCGTCGCTTTAACTGACAATTGGGCGGTCGTGCGACGTGGCTCCCAAACAAAATTTACGTCCTTTTTTCCCCCACAAATAGAGCTTTCTTTTGGTGGTATTTGATCACCTTTGTGGTTTTTATTTTTTGTGCTATAAACAAAAATAGAGCGACAATGTTGAAAAAAATGCAATATTTACTTTTTGCTATAATAAATATCCCCCCCCCCTCAAAAAATATATATAAATAATAAAAAAAAACGTTTTCCCTCAGTTTAGGCAGATACATATTCTTCTACATATTTTTGGTAAAAAAAGAAAAAACAACGCAATAAGCGTATATTGATTGGTTTGCGCAAAAGTTATAGCGTCTACAAAATAGGGGATAGAATTATGGCATTATTTTTTTTTTACTAGTAATGGCAGCGATCTGCGATTTTTATCGTGACTGCGACTTTATGGCGGACACTTTTGACACATTTTTGGGACCAGTCATTTTTACAGCGATCAGTGCTATAAAAATGCACCGATTACTGTGAAAATGACACTGGCAGTGAAGGGGTTAACCACTAGGTGGCGCTGAAAGGGTTAAGTGTGCCATAGGGAGTGCTTCTAACTGTGGGGGGGGATGGGCTGTGTGTGACACGACATTGATCTACACTTCCGATTACAGGAAGCTGTGATCACTGTCCTGTCACTAGGAAGAATGGGGAAATGCTTGTTTACATAAGCATTTCCCCGTTCTTCCTCACTGTGACACGATCGCGGGTATGCCCGCGGACATGGAGTCCGCGGGTCCCGCGGTCGGAGTCACGGAGCTCGCGGTGGGTGCGCGTCCACAATGCCGCTTCTTAAAGGGGACGTGTATATATACACTAGGGATGAGCCGAACACCCCCCGGTTCGGTTCGCACCAGAACCTGCGAACGGACTGAAAGTTAGCGAACGTTTGAACCCTATTAAATACAATGGATGCGAACGTTCGAAATCTAAAGTGCTCATTATAAACGGCTAATATGCATGTTATTGTCCTAAAAAGGGTTTGGGGACCCGGGTTCTGCCCCAGGGGACATGAATCAATGCAAAAAGAAGTTTTAAAAACGGCCGTTTTTTCGGGAGCAGTCATTTTAATGATGCATAAAGTTAAAAAAAAAATATTCCTTTAAATATCGTACCTGGGGGGGGGGGGGGGTGTCTAAAATATGCCTGTGAAGTGGCATGTGTGTCCCGTGTTTAGAACTGTCCCTGCACAAAAATAAATTTCTAAAAAGGAAAAAAAAGCCATTTAAAACCGCTTGCGGCTTTAATGTAATGTCTGGTCCCAATAATATGGATGAAAATCATTGAGAAAAATGGAATGGGCCCCCCATACCATTACTAGCCCCTTTGGGTCTTGTATGGATATTAAGGGGAACCCCGCACCCAAAATAAAAAAAGGCCCTATATACTCTGAACAGCAGTATACAGGCGGGGTGCAAACAAGACAGGGACTGTAGGTTTGTTCTTAAGTACAGGTGAAACTCGAAAAATTAGAATATCATGCAAAAGTTCATTTATTTCACTAATGCAAATTAAAAGGTGAAACCAATATATGAGATTAACTATCTTGCTTTGCATGTAATGAGTCTAAGCCGTGATTTGTCATAATTGTGATTATTATGGATTACAGCTCATGAAAACCCCAAATCCACAATCTCAGAAAATTAGAATATTGTAAAAAGGTGCAATATTTTAGGCACAAAGTGTCCCACTCCAATCAGCTAATTACCATAACACCTGCAAAGAGTTCCTGAGACTTTAAATGGTCCCCGAGTCTGGTTCAGTAGGAATCACAATCATGGGAAAGACTGCTGACCTGACAGTTGTGCAGAAAACCATCATTGACACCCTCCATAATGAGGGAAAGCCTCAAAAAAGGTAATTGCCAAAGAAGTTGGATGTTCCCAAACTGCTGTATCAAAGCACATTAATAGAAAAGTGTGGAAGAAAAAAGGTGCACAAGCAGCAGGGATGACCGCAGCCTGGAGAAGATTGTCAGGAAAAGGCCATTCAAAAGTGTTGGGGACTTTCACAAGGAGTGGACTGAGGCTGGAGTCAGTGCATCAAGAGCCACCACACAGACAGATCCTGGACATGGGCTTCAAATCTCGTATTCCTCTTGTCAAGCCACTCCTGAACAACAAACAACGTCAGAAGCGTCTTACCTGGGCTAAAGAAAAACAGACCTGGTCTGTTGCTCAGTGGTCCAAAGTCCTCTTTTCTGACGAGAGCAAATTTTGCATCTCATTTGGAAACCAAGGACCCAGAGTATGGAGGAAGAATGGAGAGGCACACACTGCAAGATGCTTGATGTCCAGAGTGAAGTTTCCACAGTCTGTGTTGATTTGGGGAGCCATGTCATCTGCTGGTGTTGGTCCACTGTGCTTCATTAAGTCTGTGGTCACCGCAGCCGTCTACCAGGAGATTTTGGAGCTCTTCATGCTTCCTTCCGCAGACGACCTCTATGGGGATGCTGACTTCATTTTCCAGAAGGATTTGGCACCTGCCCACACTGCCAAAAGCACCAAAACCTGGTTCAATGACCGTGGGATTACTGTGCTTGATTGGCCAGCAAACTCGCCTGACCTGAACCCCATAGAGAATCTATGGGGCATTGCCAAGAGAAAGATGAGACATGAAACCGAACAATGCAGAAGAGCTGAATGCCGCTATTGGAGCATCCTGATCTTCCATAACACCTCAGCAGTGCCACAGGCTGATAGCTTCCATGCCACACCGCATTGAGGCAGTAATTTCTGCAAAAGGGGCCCAAACCAAGTACCGAGTACATATGCATGCTTATACTTTTCAGAGGTCAGATATTGTTATATGTACAATCCTTGTTTTATTGATTGCATGTAATATTCTAATTTTCTGAGGTTGTAGATTTGGGGTTTTCATGAGCTGTAAGCCATAATCATCACAATCATGACAAATCACGGCTTGAACTATCTTGCTTTGCATGTAATGAGTCTCATATATTAGTTTCACCTTTTAAGTTGCATTAGTGAAATAAATGAACTTTTGCACGATATTCTAATTTTTCGAGTTTCACCTGTACAATCTGTTTGTAATTTTGAACAGGTACATTGTTTAAGTGTAGCTCCAGCCCAAAAATATATTTTTAAGCTTTTTGGAAAACATAGGGAAGGGTTATCACCCCTGTAACATTTGTTTTGCTGTCTGTGCACCTGTTCAGAACATTTCACCTCACTTTCCGTCACAATGACAAATGTTTTTGGAAAAGTGGATTTTTATTGAAACAGGGATTGATGATAAAGCATCAGTAGAAAGGAGACACCTTTTTCCCATATTAACTCTTTTAGGAATCAGTGCAGCACCACAAAGTCTGCATCGCACCGATTCGGACGGCGCCATTGCTGGCAATAGCTGACGATTTGCAATGCGATTTAACATGTCCGATAGCATGCTAAATCGGCCCAATGTGAATGTGGGCTAAATTAATGCCTACCACACTCCTCTACATTAGCCAAACAGGAATGCTTATGCCTCGTTCATATGGGCAGATCTATGTGTACACCTATATAAAAAGAGCCACCTTTCACAGTCACCGGATGCACAGGTGTTCTGTTCGTCTGCATGCAGTCCCATACAGTGCCTTGAAAACTTATTCGTACTTCTTAAAATTTTCCACATTTTGTCATGTTACAAACAAAAACTTAAAATGTATTTTAAGTTTAAAATCAAGGCATCAAGGGTAGGTACAGACTAATGTTAAAATGTATTTTATGTAATAGACCAACGAAGTGGCAGATAAATGAAGTGGAGGGAAAATTATAAATGGTTTTCAATTTTTTTTTACTAAATATATGAAAAGTGTGGTGTGCATTTGTATTCAGCACCCTTCAGGGCAAATAAAATGCGATGTCTGTGTAATGCGATTTCAATGCAAAATCGCATTCGGACAAAACTCGCACAGGGCCCTTTTTTGGTCCTCACCAGAACCGAATCGCATGGGTGTTCACACCTATGCGATCCAATTCATGTCTGAACTGACAGTGCTATATGAGAGCTGAAATGGGGTGTCATTAACAATGTATTGACACTCCCCAGCAGTTCGCATATGGCAGTGTGAACTGCCGTGTGAGTTGGGTGCGATGCAGGAACCTGCAGTGGATTTGCAGGGTTCCCGCATGGCACTAGTGTGAACCCAGCCTCACTCCGATACCCCCAACCACAATCTAGTGATAACTCTGGAGGAGCTGCAGAGATCCACAGCTCAGGTGGGAGAATCTGTCCACAGGAAAACGATTAGTCATGCAACTGGCCTTTATGGAAGAGTGGCAAGAAGAAAGTCATTGTTGAAAAAAAGCCATAAGAAGTCCCGTCTGCAGTTTGAGAAGCCATGTAGGGGACACAGCAAAACATGTGGAAGAAGGTGCCAGGCATGTACTGGCTATCTGGACTACCAGGAGTTTCCCGGTGGGCCGATGGCTCAGTGGGCTGGTTTCAGTCACAGACAGCCTGTCAAAATATTTGCTGCGCGGCCCGCGCAACCATTATTTAAGCACTGCTGTACTACCCAGGGCCGGCCCTACCATGGGACCAAGGCGGCAATTCAAGGGTGGACTGGGCCGGGAGGGTGGGAGCTTGCTGGGTGCTTCCTTTGGCTCTGCCGCTGCGATGTGTCTGTAAGGTCACGCTGGTGGGTGGGGACAGACCCATCAGCCGGATCATCCCTGGTGTCAGTGTGTGGGCAGCGGGTGACAGTGGAATCGGCGCAGCTGCTTTAGAAGAGGGGATCCGCACACTGATCTGTCCAGCATGCCTGAGCAAGCTTGTGACACACCGCATCTCCCGCCCCTCTCTCCCTGCCCGTGAGTTGCATCTATGAAGAGCAAGGGGGAGCAGGAAGATTAAACAAGCAGCCGACAGCCACATTAAATCCCCTCCTGGACCATTCAAGTGAGCCGAGCACTGTCACTGATCAGATCCCTCTCTGGCCACCCCCCCTCTCTCTCTCTCTGCGACGATAAGTGGCCCGCTGCACCGGGTGGCAAGTGGCCCGCTGCACCGGGTGGCAAGTGGCCCGCTGCACCGGGTGGCAAGTGGCCCGCTGCACCGGGTGGCAGTTGACAGTGGCATGTGACACGCTGCATCTGGTGGCAAGTGACAAGCTCAGGGATCCCACCGATTCTGCATTCTGGTTGAACTATTTCATTATATATTACAATGTAGTAATAGAAAAATTGTGATTTGATCATCCGGACACCATATTAAGCATGGGGTTGGGATGTTTTCATTGCCAGAACCAGCCATTCACCCAACAAATCACCCCCACCATTGAATTCCTTGTCAACCATGAAGACTACATTCCCCCGTGGTCCTTGGTAAAATTGTCCCTGAATGGCAGTCTAGAAATGTGGTCAAGAGAGAAAACAAAAAGCAACAGGCGCCTCTTAGTAAGACCGTTTAGAATTTAATGGCCAGATGTATTAAAACACTCGCATTTAAAATTCTTTATGTTCAGCGCAGGGGAGTCCAGTGGAGTCAGATTTGATCTCTGCAGTTCAGATGGTATTCAGCTCTATTTCTCCATGCTGCCAGCGTCCTGTATCACAGTTGAATTCCCGAATTCATGCGGGATCCAGAACGAAGCTTTGGGCGCATCCGAGCAGTCACAGAGAGGGCTGGAGTGCAGAGTTCAGTGAAGTGACTGTACTGCCGTAAAACGACGTGTTTGAGCATGCGCACCAAGGGAATACACAAAGTGCGCGCTCCTTTCTCAAGAGAAAAGAGCGCGTACGTCTCCATGCTGCCAGGACGCTGGCAGCATGGAGAAATAGAGCTGAATATCATCTGAACTGCAGAGATCAAATCTGACTCCACTGGACTCCCCTGCGCTGAACATAAAGAATTTTAAAATGTGAGTGTTTTAATGCATCTGGCTATTAAATTCTAAACGGTCTTACTAAGAGGAGCCTGTTGCTTTGTTTTCTCTCTTTTACATATCTGGAGTGGCTTCAACTCCCTGTACAAGGCTGCCCTACCAACAACAGACTACATCTTCACACAGAGCTGTATATGCTCGAAGGACTACCTTATGAACTTACCTTTTGCTTATTAATTTACTATAAACCTGCACCGCTACCCATTGTTTTTTTTTAGAAATGTGGTCACCCTACCGGGTGCAAGGTGACAATTTCCCCCTGGGCCGCTCTGATGCCCCATACAAAGGCTGCACCGCTTCCCTCAGATCCATCCCAAACTCAATAAGTATCTATATCGCGCTATTGCATATTATTTTTTTATACTGTTTTTGTGCATGTTTGCAAAATTAAAGTGGGCCGGTCTGGGTGAAGTCCAGGGCCAAAAACTTTTGTCCCAGTCCAGCCCTGGAAGGTGCTCTGGTCAGATGAGACCAAAATTTTGACCTAAAAAGCAAAACGCTATGTGTGGCAGAAAACTAACACTGCACATCAACCTGAACACTCCATCCCCACCAAGAAACATGGCAGTGGCATCATGTGGTGGGGATGATTTTCTTCAGCAGGGACAGGGAAGCTGGTTAGAGTTGATGGGAAGATGGATGGAGCCAAATACAGAGCAATCTTAGACGAAAACCGGTTAGAATCTGCAAAAGACTTGACCGTTTTTGGTTGTAACATGACAAAATGTGGAAAATTGGGGGGGTTAAATGCTTTTTCAAGGTACTGTATAAGCCTATTAGGATGTAATTGTACAGTGCATGTCTCTGAATGCAAACTGTCTGCGCTCTGGGAAACAAACCTGCATAGTTTTCAATTTGGGATTAGAGTCAGTGTACCACTGCACTCCAAAAGATTTGAACAGGACTGCCTACATGCAGATGCACAAAACACCTGTGCATCCCATGCAGGTAAAGCAGGGATGTGCGCACTTGTGAATTAGGCCTCATACAACCAGAGCACTCAAATGGCTGACTTGTACACACACACACACACACACACACACACACACACACACAACCCCAACTGTTCTCTGATGTATATGGCCAGCTGTGGAATTAGGGCAACTTACTACTGAATGTATCCTGAATGTAAAAGAAATGACTGAACGCCAAGCCCCGTATATTAAAACAAAAATCATTACTGTGTGTGACATGCTATTGTTGGAGAGCAGCCCACAGCTAGGCACAGATGAGGTGTAGGCTACACACAGACAAGGATATGTGCTTCACACTTCCAAATATTCTACTATTTTTCTTGAACTAAGGAATATTAAACTTAGTAGTTTTATTTGTAAAGCAGCACAAAAACAGCAATGATGTGCAGTACAATCTTTTCTTATATCATGTATACAGTGGGTACGGAAAGTATTCAGACCCCCTTAAATTTTTCACTGTTATATTGCAGCCATTTGCTAAAATCATTTATGTTCATTTTTTTCCTCATTAATGTACACACAGCACCCCATATTGACAGAAAAACAGAATTGTTGACATTTTTGCAGATTTCTTAAAAAAGAAAAAAAAAAAAAATTGAAATATCACATGGTCCTAAGTATTCAGACCCTTTGCTGTGACACTCATATTTAACTCAAGTGCTGCCCATTTCTTCTGATCATCCTAGAGATGGTTCTACACCTTCATTGGAGTCCAGCTGTGTTTGATTATACCGATTGGACTTGATTAGGAAAGCCACACACCTGTCTGTCTATATAAGACCTTACAGCTCACAGTGCATGTCTTAGCAAATGAGAATGAGGTCAAAAGGAACTGCCTGAAGGGCTCAGAGACAGAATTGTGGCAAGGCACAGATCTGGCCAAGGTTACAAAAAAAATTCTGCTGCACTTAAGGCTCCTAAGAGCACAGTGGCCTCCATAATCCTTAAATGGAAGACGTTTGGGACGACCAGAACCCTTCCTAGAGCTGGCCGTTCGGCCAAACTGAGCTATCGGGGGAGAAGAGCCTTGGTGAGAGAGGTAAAGAAGAACCCAAAGATCACTGTGGCTGAGCTCCTGAGATGCAGTCAGGAGATGCAGTCAGGAGATGGGAGAAAGTCAACCATCACTACAGCCCTCCACCAGTCGGGGCTTTATGGCAGAGTGGCCCAAAGGAAGCCTCTCCTCAGTGTAAGACACATGAAAGCCTGCATGGAGTTTGCTAAAAAAAACACCTGAAGGATTCCAAGATGGTGAGAAATTAGATTCTCTGGTCTGATGAGACCAAGATAGAACTTTAGGCCTTAATTCTAAGCAGTATGTGTGGAGAAAACCAGGCACTGCTCATCACCTGTCCAATACAGTCCCAACAGTGAAGCATAGTGGCGGCAGCATCATGCTGTGGGGGGTGTTTTTCAGCTGCAGGGACAGGACAACTGGTTGCAATCGAGGGAAAGATTAATGCGGCCAAGTACAGGGATATCCTGGATGAAAACCTTTTCCAGAGTGCTCAGGACCTCAGACTGGGCCGAAGGTTTACCTTCCAACAAGACAATGACCCTAAGCACACAGCTAAAATAACGAAGGAGTGGCTTCACAACAACTCCGTGACTGTTCTTGAATGGCCCAGCCAGAGCCCTGACTTAAACCCAATGGAGTATCTCTGGAGAGACCTAAAAATGGCTGTCCACCAACGTTTACCATCCAACCTGACAGACCTGGAGAGGATCTGCAAGGAGGAATGGCAGAGGATCCCCAAATCCAGGTGTGAAAAACTTGTTGCATCTTTCCCAAAAAAGACTCATGGCTGTATTAGATCAAAAGAGTGCTTCTACTAAATACTGAGCAAAGGGTCTGAATACTTAGGACCATGTGATATTTCAGTTTTTCTTTTTTAAGAAATCTGCAAAAATGTCAACAATTCTGTGTTTTTCTGTCAATATGGGGTGCTGTGTGTACATTAATGGAGGAAAAAAAATGAACTTAAATGATTTTAGTAAATGGCTGCAATATAACAAAGAGTGAAAAATTTAAGGGGGTGTAGCAGGGTCTCTAAATTTAGGTGGGATACACCTGGGTGGTAGTATGATCCAGGTGTGTAAATTATGAGAGTAATTGGTCCATTTGTATTCATGGAGGATTGGGCGGTGTAATAATCTCCTTGGCCTGTGGGTGGCGGGGTGCCCGCAGGCTCAAGGTAGATTTACTGCCATAGTGCTGTCCTTTTTGTCCCTTCTCGGAGATGGTACGGCGAGGGCGGGGAACCTGCCGTGGCATCAGTGGAGGGGATAAAAGGGGGGAGACGCCCTGGCCACGAGGTCTTCTTCTGGAGTTTCTTCATCACGCGCCCAGGCACCTTAGGCCTGGGTGCGGGCGGTTCTGAGTTCCGGCCCAGGTACCCTAGGCCTGACCGGAATGGAGTTGGAGTCCATCCCAGGCACCTTCAGCCTGGGGTGAGGTACTAGACCAGGAGGCCTGGGGCTCAGTGACTTCGACTGGGTCCCGCAAGGGTGGAGAAGTCCGAGGGTCCCTGAAGTGGATGGGGCCCATGTCTGAGGTGAGGAGGCCGGGGAGGTTACCCATTTGGAGAGTCCAGAGCAGCATCAACCCGGTGACGGATGGGCCTCTGGTAACTCCCTTGGAGGGACATCTTCCCGACAGGGGCCGCAACGCAGCAAAGGTACTCCTATCTACGTTCTCTTGAGTTGCTGGTAGAGACTCACAAGTTCTAAGTTCTCTCTTAGCCGATGGCTATAGTAACCGCTGGTGAAACCACAGTGGTTTACCTTACAATCAGGTTAGTGCCTCGACCTGCTCATTCCACCGTATCAAACTGTTCTTGGGTCTCAACCAGTTGGCTACTGAAGCACTGTTTATTGTGAGTCATGCAATAAAACAAGAGTTGGACTGTGATCGGTGTGTGGAACTCTGGTTAATGGGAGCAAAGGGAAGTGTTGGCACGGCAGGACTTGATCCTTGACTAAAACACACAGGCCCGAGGAAAACAACTGGTACTGGCCTTCACCTCACCCACAGCTATGGGGAGGACATGGGCCGTAGCGCATCTCACTCTGTCGTATGTGATACCCCTAGACAAAAGAGATGGGGTGAGGCCGCTACACGTGGGGGCTCGTGAGTCCGGGATGATGTGTGTTTTGACTCTGGATGTAAGAATGGCTGTGTCTGGACTTTGCTGCCCGGAGGAGTTCCGAGCAGGTCGGCCATGTGATCGGCCAAAGTGCATCCCTGCTCAAAGTTGTGGAAATTACCCTAAGACGGAAAAGGCCCATGCCGAAGAGCGAGAAGTCCAGCCGTGTGACGTACTACATGTGGGGGCTTTTACTGCACTGCGCCATGAGGCACCCCGTGACTACACAGTTCGTGGGCGAAGTTTTATGGAAGCCCGCGAAAACGTGCAAGTCGTGGGAGGAGTCTGGCCATGTGGAGGAACTCACGTGGAGACTTTGGCGCGTGGTCAGTGCGTGATGGAGCAGCAGACAGTCGGGATGGCCTCAAGCTCCCCGTGGATTCCGGTTCCCTACCCCACGAAGAGGACTACCTTTGCTGCTCCCCTTACAGACACGGGGATAAGACTCAGGCCCCGAGGGCGGTTGGCTCTGTACACCTGCAGAGACACGGAGGCCCTCGGCGTGATCTGTCCCGGATGTTCGGGACTGGTGGTCCACCTGAAGCCATTCGGGCGTTGCGAGGCATGCAAAGAGTTCTTGTTCGAGGTGGAGCCATCCACAGTAAGGCCCCGGGCCCTTCGCCTCAACAGTCTCACAGGTACCGCTACTCTGGAAGGGGAGATCCAGGCCTTTGCGGAGGTTGCCGTACGCACTGACCAGGGCGATGTGACTGCCCAATCAGAGACTGAGAAAGACAAATCCGGGGATGCTGCTTCGGTCACCACAGATTCTCTGCTCAGACCTCCGAAGAGGAAAGTCGGCCTGGTGCAGGCCTCCTATGGTCGTGGAAGAGCTTCACCCCGTCGCTTGCCTGGCCTGGATGGATCCGGTATGGAAGAGTCCTGGACATCCCAGTTCTACGAAAGGTCAAGGTGAGAAAGGGGCTGGGACTGTGGTGGTGGTTGGAGGTGTCGGGGGTCCACAGTCGGTGGAGCCCGCTAGGGAGGGTAGTTCCACGTCTACTAGAGACTACCTTCCCGCGGAGATGTAAGACACTTCCGACCTAGAATCGCTGTCGGACTGTGGAGATGACGGTGAAAGACGAACTCTTTCATCGTAAGGGCTGGGACAAACGCCCATTACCTGTGTTACGTGCACCCCAAGATTCACCTAGGTCTATAGGAGATAGCACGCCCCGGGCGGGAGGCCCCGGAGTCTACGAGGAAGCCTAGTCCTCCAATTGTTCTTTCACAATATCACCCGTTTTGTTGGCAGGGACACAACGAGCGTCACTACGGGCACCTAGAGCAAAGCCATCCGAGGTAGTGAAAGTACCTCGGCACCCGGAGGCCATCATTCAACCAGGAGAAGGTGAGCGGGCCACAATGCCTCCCTTGGCCCGATTGCAACGACTCTTTTCTCAGAGGGTCGCCCACGAGTACGGATGGGAATATCCTTACCTGCCCAGGGACTTGCTGTTTGAGGTTGAAGTTCTGCGACAGCGATGGTATGAAGAGTTCGTTTGGGAGAAACTTAAAGTGCCTCATGCCCGGCGATACTTGTCCTGTTCGCCACCTGTGTCGAAAAAGTTTAGAGACTGTAGAGCAGACTGGATGTTGGGGCGCCATATTCATGCGGACAAGGTGCTTATCTGCCGGAAAGATGGAGAGGACGTTGACTATTCGATTGAGGTTTTCGATAAGCATCTGAAGCCCTTGTTCTTGCCTGACCCGAAGTTTTACTTGTGAGAAGAGACTCACTTGTGTGGTTTTTTTTGCAGCATATTTCTGAAAGTGTCCTTGCCGGAGCATCCGAACTGTACCCTAGTTTTTTATTTGGGTTTTTGTTTTTTTGTTTGTTTTTTCTACTCTTTGGAGGAATGAGAGCTGTTTGTTTGTTCTCTCTTCTTTCACAATTCAAAGACAGAGACTTTGGGGGTAGAATCAGAGTAGGGACGCAGGAAGAAGGAAGATTTCACCAAGTGTCATTACCGTGGCACTGTCACCAGGTGGCGGTGTTGCGCAACGGCTATTGTTTTACATTTGCATCACTTTACTCATTGGAGCGAATGGGTCTCTTGGCTGATAGACCCATTCATTCCAAATTAACACAAAATGTCAGGATGTTTTTTTTTGTGTGTGTTGTTTGTTTCCCTTCTGCAGGAGATTCAGCTGTCAAGATTACGGAGTATGGGGTGGTTCCTAGACAGTAAAGGGAGGGATTGTATATGTGTACATGCTTAGAGGGTTTTATGAAAAAGTTTGTTTTAAGTTCCCCTTCCTTTGAGCAGGTCTTGGCACGGTTAGGGTTCAAATTTTTAGGGATGCCTCTGGGGTCAGGCTTATGTCACCACTCCTTGGGAGACATGGGTTTGCACCAGACAGCATCAAATCACAGGGGGGAGTATGTAGCGGGGTCTCTTAATTTAGGTGGGATACACCTGGGTGGTAGTATGATCCAGGTGTGTAAATTATGAGAGTAATTGGACCATTTGTATTCGTGGAGGATTGCGCGGTGTAATAATCTCCTTGGCCTGTGGGTGGCGGGGTGCCTGCAGGCTCAAGGTAGATTTACTGCCATAGTGCTGTCCTTTTTGTCCCTTCTCGGAGATGGTACGGCGAGGGCGGGGAACCTGCCGTGGCGTCAATGGAGGGGATAAAAGGGGGAGACGCCCTGGCCACGAGGTCATCTTCTTCTGCAGTTTCTTCATCACGCGCCCAGGCACCATAGGCCTGGGTGCGGGCGGTTCTGAGTTCCGGCCCAGGTACCCTAGGCCTGACCGGAATGGAGTTGGAGTCCATCCCAGGCACCTTCAGCCTGGGGTGAGGTACTAGACCAGGAGGCCTGGGGCTCAGTGACTTTGACTGGGTCCCGCGAGGGTGGAGAAGTCCGAGGGTCCCTGAAGTGGATGGGGCCCATGTCTAAGGTGAGGAGGCCGGGGAGGTTACCCATTCGGATAGTCGAGAGCAGCATCAACCCGGTGACGGATGGGCCTCTGGTAACTCCCTTGGAGGGACATCTTCCCCTGACAGGGGCCGCAACGCAGCGAAGGTACTCCTATCTACGTTCTCTTGAGTTGCTGGTAGAGACTCACAAGTTCCAAGTTCTCTTAGTCGATGGCTATAGTAACCGCTGGTGAAACCACAGTGGTTTACCTTACAATCAGGATAGTGCCTCGACCTGCTCATTCCACCGTATCAAACTGTTCTTGGGTCTCAACCAGTTGGCTACTGAAGCACGGTTTATTGTGAGTTATGCAATAAAACAAGAGTTGGACTGTGATCGGTGTGTGGAACTCTGGTTAATGGGAGCAAAGGGAAGTGTTGGCACGGCAGGACTTGATCCTTGACTAAAACACACAGGCCCGAGGAAAACAACCGGTACTGGCCTTCACCTCACCCACAGCTATGGGGAGGACATGGGACGTAGCGCATCTCACTCTGTCGTATGTGATACCCCTAGACAAAAAAGAGATGGGGTGAGGCCGCTACAGGGGTCTGAATACTTTTCGTACCGTGTGTGTGTGTGTGTGTGTGTGTGTGTGTGTGTGTGTGTGTGTGTGTGTGTGTGTGTGTGCACACACACACACACACACACAATATATACACATACATATATATATACACACACACACACACACACACACACACACACACAATATATATATATATATATATATATAAAAAAAAAAAAACCACACTGAATATTTTTAAAACATTATTAAAATGTGCATTTCCAAATATAAAATTGAACAAAAGTAGGAAAAAAATAAATAAAAAAGTGCTATGTATGTCCTATTTTGTTAGCAGGCCATATAATCAAATATACATTTAAAGTATCAAAAAGCAACACCTCAGTGCTTATAGCCAAACTGCAACCATCCAGTGCTTGTTATATCCTCCAGGTGTGTCCCACCACCATTCATTACATACACTCACCTCAGCTCCATTGACCTATATACATAAATAGGTCTTTATGCATTTTTATTCCACCACAACCTTGATGTAATTTGCTGCTCTCTCTTCCATCTTGGATACAATCTTCTATATACGAATAAACAAATATTGATGCGCTAAACACCAACCTAATTAATGTGCACTGGTGAAGTGTTCAAACAACTCTCCATGCTGAGAGCAAATAAACCTGCAGTGAAAAAATAGGATTTTTTACTCACCGTAAAATCCTTTTCTCTGAGTCCATGGACCGACACAGCTTCTCCATTGACAAAGTGGGTATTATCCGTTAATTAGGAGTGACTAGGCAGAAAAACTTGTAAAAAGTGTTGCATCACACCTTCTACAGTACCGCCCAGGGGGCGGACCCTCTGGGTATACCCTCTCAGTCTGCATCTTCGCAGATCAGTTCGTCAAAAAGCAGTACAAACTTAAAAGGAGGGGTGGGTGCTGTGTCGGTCCATGGACTCAGAGAAAAGGATTTTACGGTGAGTAAAAAATCCTATTTACTCTTTCGTCCATGGACCGACACAGCTTCTCTATTGACAAAGTGGGACGTCCCAAAGCAGTGTCAGAGAAAAAACGAGGGGTGGTAACAGCATAAAAATAAACTTCACCCCAAACACAAAACAGCACTCCTCCAACGGAGGAGTTGCAACTCTAAACAGCCGCTTGCAAAACCTTGCGGCCAAAAGAGGCATCCGAAGATGCACCTACATCAATTTTGTAGAATTTTGTGAAAGTGTGAGCGGACGACCAAGTCGCCGCTTTACATAATTGGGAAACAGACGCTTGATGTCGGAAAGCCCAAGAGGCACCTATTGCCCTGGTCGAATGCGCCGTGACAGGAAAGGGGGGCGCCTGACCCTTTAAGGCGTAAGCCTGGATTACTATCTGTCGGATTCACCTAGAGATAGTGGCCGATGAGACTGCTTGGCCCTTCTTGGGACCAGCCACCGACACAAACAGTGAGTCTGACTTCCGGAACAGGGAAGTAGCAGATAAGTATACTCTCAAAGCTCGGACAACGTCCAAGGAATGCAACGCCGACTCCTTAGGATTCGACGGCTGAGGACACAAGGATGGAAGTACAATGTCTTCGTTGAGATGAAAAGCCGAAACGACTTTCGGAAGAAGGGAAGGCTGCGGCCGCAGCACCACCTTATCCTTGTGGAAAATCAAAATCAAATAGGGAGCCTTGCAGGACAAGGCTGCCAGCTCAGAGACTCGTCTAACTGACGTAACAGCCACCAAAAAGACCACTTTCTGAGAAAGTGTCAACAGGGGAATATCTCTAATATTCTCAAACGGTGCCTTCTGAAGCACCGAGAGGACCAGGTTCAAGTCCCACGGAGGTAACGGGGGACGGACCGGAGGGGCCACATGTCGGACCCCCTGCACAAATGTACTCACGAGAGAGTGAGTCGCCAGGGGTCGCTGAAAAATGACAGCCAGGGCAGATATCTGTCCCTTAAATCGTACTTAGGGCAAGCCCTTGGTCCACCCAATGCTGTAAAAACAGCAGGATTCTGGAAACCAAATAGGTACGCGGATGCCATTTCATTTCCTCACACATGGAGATGTAGGCCCTCCAAGTGCGGTGATAGACCTTCCTAGAGGACGGTTTTCGAGCACTTCTCATAGTAGAGATTACCGAGTCTGACAGGCCCCGGTCTCAGTACCTGGTTCTCAACAGCCATGCCGTTAAAGCCAATGACTGTAAAGCAGGATAGAATATGGGACCTTGCGATAGCCGGTCCTTTGGTAGGCGCCAGGGGACGTCTGCTACCAGACGTACTAGATCGTCGTACCAAGGACGCTGAGGCCAATCTGGAGCGATTAGGATCATTGGAATTCCCTCTGCCTCCACTCTGCGGAGCAGAAGAGGAAGAAGCCTTAAGGGAGGGAAGGCATAGATTAGCCGATACTGACCCCACGATGCTACCAACGCGTCCGTTGCGTCTGCCCATGGGTCTCTTGACCGGGCCACAAATCAATACCTTCCAAATGAGTCGGGAAGCCAGAAGATCTACGTCTGGTGTGCCCCATCTTTGGCAGAGGAGTTGGAACACCTCCGGGTGTAAGGACCCTTCTCCCTGGTCCAGCATCTGGCGGCTCAGGTAGTCCGCCTGCCAGTTTTCCACACCCGGAATGTACACGGCCGACAGTGCCGGTACGCTCCTCTCTGCCCACTTCAGGATGCGAGCGATCTCCGATGTTGCAGCTGAGCTTCTTGTTCCTCCTTGATGATTGACATATGCCACTGCTGTGGCGTTGTCTGACTGGATCCTGACTGGACGCCCTTGCAGCCTCTGAGACCATTTGAAGAGGCACAGCCTGATCGCCCGGATTACCAGGACATTGATCGGCAGGAGGGCTTCCTCTGGGGTCCAGCGACCTTGCGCCGACTGAGCACCCCAGACTCCCCCCCCAACCTGTAAGGCTGGCGTCCGTCGTGATCACTATCCAGTAAACCGGAAGAAATGACTTCCCGGCCATTAGAGCCGGTGCTGTTAGCCAGCATACCAGGGATCTCCTGACTATGTGGCTCACTCGGATTTGATAATCCAGAGATGATGGACATCTGTTCCATCTGGACAGAACTTCCTTCTGTAACACTCGAGTGTGGTATTGAGCATATGGAACCGCCTCGAAGGAGGCTACCCTAAGGCCCAACACTCGCATGCAAAAAACGGAGTGACGACCAATTCCTGGAAGTCAGCTGCCGTACTGCAGCCTGGAGGGTCTACAACTTCTCCACAGGGAGGAATACCTTTGCCTCTGAAGAATCCAGAATCAACCCCAGGTACCCTAGGCGTTGAGTGGGCACCAATACTGACTTTTGCGTGTTTAGTATCCAACCACAGTCTCGAAGAGTCTGACAGGTAATGGACACGCTTACCTCTAATTCTGAGCTTGAAGGGGCCTTCAGCAGAAGGTCGTATAAGTAGCCTGTGATAGCGATACCCCGCTGTCTTAGAAGTGCCAGAATCGGAGAGAGCACCTTGGTGAACGTCCTGGGTGCTGAGGCAAGGCCCAACGGGAGGGCCACAAACTGGTAGTGGTCCTTCCCGATAGCAAATCGCAGAAACCTCTGGTGTCTGGAGTATATGGGGACATGCAGGTATGCGTCCTTGATGTCCAAGGAGGCCAGAAAGTCCCCCGGATGGAGAGCCGTGACTACAGATCGAACCGACTCCATCCGAAAACTTTGTACCTTCACAATTGAGGGCTCTGAGATCCAAGCTTGGACGAACCCCCTCCTTCTTCGGCACAATGAACAGATTTGAGTAAAAACCCCGTTCCAGTTCTGGAACTGGAATAACTACCCCGCATTCCAGTAGACCCTGGCCCGCCCCATACAGGGCCTCCCGATGGGTCGGTAGTAGCTGGAGATTGGAGGTGTTGAATCTGTCCGGTGGACAAGAGAGAAACTCTATCTTGTAGCCTGAGGAGATTACTTCGCAAACCCACCTGTCGGAGATTAGTGCTGTCCACTGAGTTGCGAATTTGCGAAGACGTCTCCCCACCCGAGAGCTGGGTGGGGGTGGACCTTCATGCAGACGCAAATTTGTCCGCAGGCTTATTAGGTATGCGGGACCAGGGACGCTTTTTGTCCTTGGGCAGGCGCTTTAATCGGCCTGGGATCTTTTCCCTGTCGCCCTAGGGGGGACGAAAAAAAACACTTGTGTGCAGTAAAGGAGGGCCCTTGCCCTTGGCGTGGCCCCTTACCCTTGCTAATTTGGGGAAGCAAAGTGCTTTTACTTCCTGTGGCATCCTTGATGATGTCATCCAGAGAAGCCCCAAAAAGTCAGTCGCCCTTAAAAGGCAGATCCAACAGGGCTTTCTTGGAAGTCTGGTCCGCAGACCAGCCTTTTAGCCAGATCAGGCGGCGTATTGCTACTGCATAAACCGACGTTTTAGACAGCAGGGGAATAGTATTCATGTCTGACTCGCAGACAAACCTAAGGCCCTGGACCAACAGGTCGGCCAATGTTATCTCATCAGGAGGAGCATCTCGCTCCTTAACCCCTGGAGTAGCAATCTTGCCCATTCAGTAAGTGTGTGAGACACTAGGGCCCCCGCCAATGCCGGGCGTACTGCCGAGCCTACCACTGAGTATAGGTAGCAAGCGAGTGCTTCAGCCTTCTTATCCACAGGGTCCTTGAAAACAGGAGCCCCTTCTACAGGAATTGTGGTGGCTCTTAAGTCTGGACACCGGAGGGTCCACTATAGGGGGGAGAGGTCCATTTCTTCAGAAAACTCTCCTCAAAAGGGGTACCGTACCGCAAACCTCTTTGGGGCTGTAAAGACCCTCAGTGGGTTCTCCCATTCCTTGTATAAGAGTTTATCAAAAGACACACAAGGGAACACCTTAGCAGTGCGGGCAGGTCTATGAAACCCAAGTGGACCGGAGTCTCTGCTGCTTCTGCAGTATTTTCCAATTTTAGCATATCCCGCACTGCAGTAATAAGGTCAGATACTAAAGCCGTCTCGCGTACTGACCTGGACTTTGAGTCATTCTCACTGTTCGGTCACGGTCTGCAGTCTCTGATGCGTCAGAATCTGGGCCCAGAGCCGTAGCTGGACCTGGTTCTGCACCAGAATTATCCCCAGAAGCTTGCAGGGGATGGGGCGTTTACTACCCCCTGTATTCCCGTGTGCTGCTTCCACCCTGGCAGCAAACGCCTCTAGGATTGCAGTCATAGCGTTCATAGACACCTCAGGGGCACCAGCTGCTAAATCTGGTGTTTCAGGGGAGAAGACATCTGGCTCAGATGCCATGCTGACCACACGCTGACACTCACAGGGCTCCAGGCAAGATATCAATAGGCCACCCTCCTGTGCTGCAGAGAGGCCGGGTCACCCAGAGGACTCACCACCCTGGATAGGTACTGCTATGCTGCGCCTGTGATGCTGTCCCACTGCTGCTGTGTCAGTCTGCTTCTTTTATCAGCACTTCCTGTGTGAATTTTCGCGCCAGTGTAATGCACCCTAGAGGCCGGAGGCTCTCGAAAAATGGTTGCCAAAAACGTCTGTATGGAAGATAATGTGGGCTCTAAGAAAATGGCTGCCGACAGAAGATAGAGGTCAAGCAGCCATAGCCCACAAAAAGATGGCCGCCGAACGGCAATATCTGCATACAGGGTGGACAAACATGGCCGCCGATCAGCTGATAGGGGCCAGTGGGTGTGGCCGAACCACAGGAAGATGGCCGCCGGGCAGTCACAAGAGGCCAAACTTGGCATGGACCACCTCAAAATGGCCGCCGACAGCATGGAGGAAGGACACAAACACAGGTAAGAAAAAAAATGACATTTCTTTTAAAAGTTAGTTACAGCCAGCCCCGCTCCAGTGGGACCCCCTAGGTGACCCCCAGCACCCAGCAACCTTTAGCTAGAAGCCCAGGGAGGAGGGAAAGGCAGGGAGAGAGGGAAGAAAGGGGCCACAACCACTTACTTGATCTCTCCAGGAATGTCCAGCTAAATCACCCAGCCGAGGCAGGGGAGTTTTACTTACCTATCCTGCATGTATTCTGCTGGAAGACATTCCAAACAGATCATTGTCCGCGCACGGAAGGTGACTGTTGGCCAGGCATGCTGTGATTGGACCCAGAAGGGACGATCATATGTATGCCATAGAGCATGACGCTCACCGGACAGGCTGCTGCGACTCGGCCGTAAGGTCAGCCGAAGCTGAGCGGTCCGATGCAAGCCTTGGAGCGTAAGCTCACCGGCCAGGCTGCTGCGACTCGGCCGTAAGGTCAGCCGAAGCTGAGCGGTCCGATGCAGGCCCTGGAGCGTAAGCTCACCGGCCACCCGTGGAGCGACGGGCATGTCGTGGAAAACCCAGCGCGTAGCTAGGGTCGGCACACGCTCAATGGGCGAAACTGGGGAGACTACAAGGATCGAGGATCCAGCCTGTCACCCAGTCGGCAGTTGATCGAAGATCGCAGGAAACAACAAATGTAGCAAAAAAAAATAAAAAAATTTATATTTATAAATAGAGATAGAGATATATATATCTCTATCTCTATCTATATATCTATATATCTTTTTTCCCCGGACCAATGGGCCCGAAGGGAGCCATGTCCTACTCCTTGCTAGACAGAAAAAAACTGATCTGCGAAGATGCAGACTGAGAGGGTATACCCAGAGGGTCCGCCCCCTGGGCGGTACTGTAGAAGGTGTGATGCAACACTTTTTACAAGTTTTTCTGCCTAGTCACTCCTAATTAACGGATAATACCCACTTTGTCAATAGAGAAGCTGTGTCGGTCCATGGACGAAAGAGTAATAATTATTGTGTAACCATACAATTTTCCCAAACCACACAGTGCTGTGTATAATGTCCAGAAACAGCATAGATTACAATGTGGGCTGTAGTACACTTTATGTCCCCAGTCTATATAAATTACTGATCAATGTAATGCAAAAACCATCTGCACCATAGAGATTTAAACAGTACTTACTCCTAGACCAGATTCCTCCTTAGACGCTCCGATTCCCAGGATAATTCCATATGTATAAAAAAGGAAAACAGATCATTGCGCAATAGCCTATACAAGACACAACCTGTAACAGCTGTGGCCTGCACTCACATAACCTCAGGGATAATCAGCGTGTGCTCAGCTCAGTAGTTCCTGTGTTCCTCACTCAGACTGCCGATGCGAGCGTCACTTAGGCTCCCCCTCCCCCTACGCGTTACGTCACTGACACGTAACTTAATCATGGGTAACGTCTGCTACATTCCCACACCCTTATGTAGAGGACGACAGAACGTTTGTACAGGCTATTGCGCAATGATCCATTTCCTTTTTTATGCATATGGAATTATCCTGGGAATCTGACCGTCTAAGGAGGAATCTGGTCTAGGAGCAAAGTACTGTTTAAATCTCTATGGTGCAGATGGTTTTTGCATTACATTGATCAGTGATTTATATAGACTGGGAACATAAAGTGTACTACAGCCCACATTGTAATCCATGCTGTTTCTGGACATTATACACAGCACTGTGTGGTTTGGGAAAATTGTATGGTTACACAATAATTATTATTTTCACTGCAGGTTTATTTGCTCTCAGCATGGAGAGTTGTTTGAACACTTCACCAGTGCACATTAATTAGGTTGGTATTTAGCGCATCAATATTTGTTTATTCATTTATACGTTAAGACCACAGGAATTTAATTGATTGCAGCTTTCACCATTTGGTTATCTTTTTATTGGATTTACACAATTTTTTTCATTAGCGCTTTAGTAATTCACCCATATAATCTTCTATATATATTTTTACATTAGCCCTGAATTAAACATGCAAGAATGACTCCTCCGTTTAAAAAAAAATACAAATAAAAAACACAACCTAGCATTTCACCTTTGAAAAACCGACTTTATTCTAATAAAAAGCCAATGGGAATACCACTTACAATGCGGGTGAATTTCAAATCCCAGTGCACACTGTAATAGATCACTTTAAAAAAAATATATACACAAATTAGGGAGTCTTCTTCATGCCTTTTGAATTGGCATTAGTTTACTGGGCAAACTCGGGCCATCACTTCTGGACTGGCATAATGACGTCAAATTGCTCCGCCTGAACACATTTCATTACATCTGCCTGTGACTTCCTCAAGAGTGAGAGATGATACCGCTCCAAAAACTACAAATCCCTTGGGCTTGGCTTCCGTCCCACTAAACCACAAAGTGCTGGCTATGCACAGGTGCATTGGATAGAAGAAAATCCTGGACTGTCGCACTCCATTGGGCAAGTAAAATCCAAAAACAACCAAAACTATACAGTCAAAATAAAGTAAACAGGAAAAAAAATAGCTGACGTGTTTCACATCGAGTAAGCATCACACAATGTGAAACACGTCAGCTATTTTTTTCCTGTTGTTCACTTTAATTTGACTATTATTTTGGTTGTTTTTGGATTTTACCTACCCAATAAAGACGTTGTTTTAAGGAGTGCAGCAGTCCAGGATTTTCTTGTATCCACTTCCTCAAGAGTACTGGGAGCCAACCCGGAGGTGTTGCTTTGGGACATTAATGTATACTTGATCATATGGACTGCTAACAAAAAAGGAATTTTTTTATTTGTACTTTTGCTCAATTTTCACATTTTAATATGACAATTTAAAAATATTCAGTATAGGGATAGATCTGGTTACTGTGGCCAAAGGGCCATCATCCCTGTATATAGACAAATGGGAAGTACCCCCTCTAGGGTGGGACTATACCAGCACAAAATACAATAGGAGTATAAAAAAAGTCATTTATTGGTACCATAAATTAAAAACTAGAAGTATTGTACATAAGTCATAAAAATAGGGCATAAAACATTACATATATGTTGAAACAAAGGTGTCACTGGTTTGTTTAAAAATATATGTGTAGCGCCCCTTTACTTTTTAGGGGTGTTATGTGATTTGATTACTAGGTATTTGCTTCTGCCTATGTGATGCTGCCTGATGTATGGTTCCCTGTGGCCTGTAGGTGGCACTGCCATATCAGGTCAGGGTTGAGCCATGGGTGGCATTGCTGCGCCTTAGGGTGTCCTCTCTCGGCAGCGGTACAGTGGGGGTGGTCGATCTGCTGTGCAGGCCGGGAGAGGGTACATAAGGGGCAGACGCCATCTTTGGGAGGAGGGGGTTGGAGAGGAGAGTTGGAGTGGAGGAGCCGGAGAGGTGTGCCCCTCGGGGGTGCGATGACTGGCCCGAGGCTGCAACATTCCAGGTAGGCCCAGTACCTTTAACTGGGTCTACAATTCGCCCATTGGAGTCCCAGGGTGCCCGGGTGAGGGTACCCGCTCTGACCGAGAGGAAGCCAGGGGAGGATCGGTCCCCACTGAGATGAGTAATGGAAGATTGCTGTCTCGGGAGAGGCCTGGTGACCTTTCAGAGGGAAGGATTCCTTATTTCGGGAAAGCTAACCTGTAGAGTGCCCATTGGCATTATCCTGTTCTTAAAATTCTACAGAGGTTAGAGGATCTCCTGTACCCGTCCCTGGAGGGGATAGGGTGGCAGAACTGTTCGAGCTCCACACTGGCTGCTAGGACTGTGAGAGAGGACTATCCGGTGAGCTAAACCCACTCGGGATCGAGTGGCGACGAGGTTGCTAGTTGTGCCTGGATCTAATCCCTCACACTTTTCCTTCTTTCATCCATCTGTCTCTATCTACTACTCAGTAAATAGAAAATAAACTCTCTGTTGGAGTTAAAGTGTTTCTGGACATTGGCTTCTTTGGGGGAAGAAATAGAGACTTGACCCCATACTCTGGGGAAGAAAACCAGTGGAAGAAGGTAACTCGCTGCAGGACCCAAAATTTGTGAACACCGCCTAACCTCTTCAAAAAGGAGGGTACGGGCATATAGCACGGTGTGCCTTGACTTGCAAGTGAGCCAGGAGAGAAAAAAGGTCCGTGTGCTACATATGCAATGTTGTATGCCCTATGTACAATACTTCAAGTTTTTAATATTTTGTACCAATAAACATTTTTATACGCCTATTGTACTTCTAGTGCCGGTATAGTCCCACCCCTAGAGGATACTTCCCATTTGTCTAAAAATATTCAGTGTTCTGTATGAGAAAAGATTGCACTACGCTAGTTTATAAATATAAGTATCTGATTGATGTGAGAAACGCATGTCAGTGATAGCTGCAATCGAAAAATATTAGGACAATAATTTGTGGATTTTCACGTTGGTTTGCGCAGAGATCTTTTGACAATTGTAACTAAAGCTTTGTAGTCATTTTCAGAAGACCATCCGATTTTAGTTTTTGTTAATCACAATCAAGAGAAGGCTTTTCCTTGGCTGTAGCAATGTTTTGTGAGTCACTGGCATACTGGAAAAATAAATACATGGCTTAATAGTACCTGAAGGAGACTAAGAAACGTCTACTTTACATTTTAGAGCAACATTGCCACTTTATGGGTTCTTTCACACTGGCTTTAATGCTCATCACTAGAGTTGCACCGATACCAGTTTTATTTACTGGCAAGTACGAATACTTGTACACAACTACTCGCCGATACCAAGTACCCATACCTTTGTGGTGTGATTTGAGTTCATACAAAATGAATGAGCTCAAATTGTAATGCAAAGAATCACATGCAATTTGAACAGGAATGTGGTGCGATTCCTGACCGAATAGTATGCGATTTCCCACATTGTCATAGTGACTTCAGCATGGGTTCACACATGAGCGGTGCGGGAAACCAAATGCGATTCGGACAGGAATCGAAAAGCATTCCTGTTCAAATTGCATGCGATTCTTGCGTGTGATCTGAGCCCATTCATTTTCTATGGGCTCTAATCGCATGGCAAAGGTATCTTAGGTATTGGAGCATTTGCATGCGTACAAGTACTCATGCAATTGCTTAGTATTGGCACAACCCTAATTATAGCCCTCTGAAAAGTGAACCGGGGCGCATTTTAGAGGGTGGTATAGAAGTTGCTGACAAGCGTTCAGGAGACACTATTGTTACCTCCTGACACTTGTCTTTTTATTTACTTTAATTTTTTAATTGCCGTATTTTAAATTGCAAAGAAAGCATTAAGGTAAACAACCTTCAACCTTTACAATCATGTTAAAAAGGGGAAGTGTGGGGGGGAAACAAAAAAAAAAAAAAAAAAAAAAAACACACACACACATACTACCCTATATGGCTGCATTGTTCACCACCAGCTCTAAGACTGAGAACCAAACAACCACTTGACAGCTGATCGCTCAGTTCTCAGTCTTACCTAAACATTGAGTGGTGACTGCCAGTCCCTGCTCTGCCCCTCTAGCGCCCACCGAAGTGCCGGGGTTGAGAGGGCAGGAGCATCAGGCTCAGGCTTTTAGCTGTGTGCCGAGCCAGCTGCTGGTCAGGCATCTGGGTGGATCCTGACATTAAAGTTGGGATCCCTGCACAGCCTAGACCAGCTCTGTGCTGTCAGCAGACCATGGAGAAGTACTGCCAGACAAGCGTCAGGCATATTCCTCTTTAAAAAAAAAAAAAAAAAAAAAAAAAAAAAAAAAAAGGTATTTTGATATGTTAGACAATTTTTATTAGTGTTTTATTAGTGTCATATGCTGAATCTAACCTTGACATCTGTTTGAAGATATATCTATTGTCAGGGTCAGTTCCCAATAGAATTTTTAAATAAATTCTTCTCCCAGATACTATTACCTTGGAGAAAGAATAATCGGTTCATTCAAGCAATATGATCTTGTGGAATTTCAGCAGGTCACTAAATTCATCTTAAAAGAGTACCCAAACTATTGTCAGTAGATTTTGACAAGAAAAATAAATAAAAAAAAAAAAAAAAAAAAAGGGAGTGTGTGTCATGAAACCTGCCTCTCATATGCTGCATAACTGTAAGGGTACTTTCACACTGAAGCGGTGGGTGCGTCGGCGGTAAAGTGCCGCTATTTTTAGCAGCACTTTACCAAAGTTTTTGCTGCGATTTTCGGCCGCTAGCGGGGCGGTTTTGACCCCCACTAGCGGCCGAAAAAGGGTAAACCTGCCCGCAAAACGCCGCTGCAGCGGCGCTTTGCGGGCAGTTCGGAGGCTCTGCCCCATTTGATTTCAATGGGCAGGGTCGCTTTAGGAGCGGTATATTCAAAGATGCGACTGGCAGGACTTTTTTTTTACCGTCCTGCCAGCGCAACGCTCCAGTGTGAAAACCTTCGGGCTTTCACACTGGAGATAAAGGAGCGGCTCTTTCAGGGCGCTTTGCAGGCGCTATTTTTAGCGCAATAGCGCCTCAGTGTGAAAGCAGCCTAAAGTAAGTTTGTAAGTTATGTATATAAAATTGTACTCCATTTTGTATGCATTGCACACTGCACTCACTGTGTCCATGGCACAAATAACGTTTTCAGTACGTTTGCATTCTTTCGAGTCCCGATTAGCATTAGCCTGCCTATGTTACGCCCCTTGTTACAATAAAAGTACAATTGTAAATATTAATGCGATACCTATGTAGTCATGTGTATAAAAACTTTCAATTGCTTTAAAATAAAGCAGAACAGTTATTTGGAAAGATGCAAAGTGTATCTTGTGTTTGTTCCCTACTGCGGTAGTTATTAATTTGGAACCACTAATCAATATGAGAATAGGCGTTGCCCATCTATAAAATATCCAGGACAATAATGCATGTGAAATGTAACCTAACCACCATCCCTTTGGACATGCTGTATTTTGTAGGTTTATAGGACATAAAAAGATACAGGTGAACAAATAAAACTTTGCAGCTGGTCCTTATGTATTTAGCCCTCGTTCACATTGGAGCTATTTGCCTTGCCATTTGACAGGTCAAATAGCATGACAAGTCTCAGCCTATTGCCAGCAGTGGCACCTCGCCAATGCCGACTTTGGCGCCGCACTGATTTGCAAAGATAGTTAATTTACTGCACTACTTTTGGCGATGTCGGGTGTGACTTCAGCACAGATGTCTTCCAAGTTGCACTGAAATGCAGCTTTGAAATGGTGCAATTTCAGATGAAGTTACAAGTTTTCACAGTCGTGTTTAATGTGAACGAGGGCCAAGGATCCTTTTTAGGCTTTTTTACAAACCTAGCAACTGTTACCGATTAGAAACTTCCAAACAGAAATGAGAAACACGCTTTCCTTTTCAATGCCTATTTCCAGCCCCAGAGTTTATATCTTTGGCTAATACCTGTAGTCACATACCTGTAGTCGTTCCTAGGGATCTTGTAGAAAACATGAAGTATAATTTAGTTTCTTTTACTTAGCAGGCATGGCATCTTGTCTGTCAACACTTTTTTTTTTAATGAGCAAAAAATGACACACCCACTTTAAATTGTCAAGAATATGTGGCTATAGATAGCATTCTGTGACTGCAAGGAGAATATCCAAATATAGGATCTTTGATTAAAATCACAAAGGATTTTATGTGTGCATGCTTGATTGATTAAACACAGTTACTGTGCAGCACTGCTCTTTGCACTGCCTTATTAAATAAGCCCACACATCAAAGTGAACAGTTGGAAGTCAGCTGAAGTGAAGGCTGCAAAGGAAGCCTGTATGATCATCTTGTATATAAAAGAAAAGATCTGCTTGCAACTATTCATTAGTTTTTGGGCGTAAATTAAAAAAAACAAGCATAACCTGAAATTACACATACTGATGATCCAGCACCCTCCGGCCATGCCAGTAATCGCCAATTTTTGCCCTGCTGCTGCCTGTCATTAAGATGTGACAATCGTTCCAGCTTCAATGGGGAATCTGCTGCCATCAGTACCACCACCACCCGTACCGCCATCGGTACCACCACCACTACCACCAGCAGTACCATTACACAGGCCAACCAATAAGCACTGCCATAATGTCCCAAAGGGTTTACACACCTGAGGAGGCATATGCCATTCTTGCCATGTCGGATGAGGAGAGCAGCGGGGAGCTCCCATTATCCGATTCTGGTTCGAAATACGAGCCAGTGGGAGGATAGTGGCTCAGAGTCCGAGTCCCCGGAGGAAACCGTCCCTCCCAAAAGAATGCGATCAGGAAAACTGCCCACCACCAGCAGCACCATACCCCAGGAAGAGGAGCCCAGTACAAGTAATAGAAATACACGCCCAACCAGAAGAATCCAGCCCCAGTCCTACCTTCCCAATGCCCTGGCAAACCCCTTATGGTTGCCTGCCAACTCAGGATTCGCTATCCCCCTTTCACCGCACAGCCAGGTGTGCAGCCCGACACTACAAATTTTTCTAAATGTGATTATTTTAGATTTTTCCCACAAGATTTGCTGCAGAATATAGTGGATCAAACGAATCTGTATGCATCCCAATTTATTGCTGCCAACCCCAACTCTTCCTACGCCCGCATGTTCCAGTGGCGGCGTCTAACATTGGACGAATTTAAATTGTTTTTGGGCCTTATGTTCAATATGGGGCTTACAAAAAAAAGAACGAAGCATGTGCATATTGGTCCAAATGCCCCAACACATGCCCATATATTCCGCTGTCATGTCCAGGAAAAGATACGACATGATCATGCGTTTTCTCCACTTCAATGACAATTCACAGTGCCCTCCCCAAGATCATCCCAACTACGACAAATTGTACAAGATACGCCCCCTAATCAATGCCTTTTCCCAGCGATTTCAAGAAGTTTTCATCCCAGACCAAAAAATTTGTGTGGACGAGTCCCTCATACATTTCACTGGCCGACTGCAGTTCAAGCAGTATATACCAAGCAAGAGAGCCAGGTATGGGTTAAAATTAAATAAATTATGTGATCGAGCCACTGGATACGTCTTCACATTCAGGATCTACGAAGGCAAAGACTCTCAGCTCCAGCCCCGTAATTCCCCCACATATATTGGAACCAGTGGGAAAATTGTCTGGGAGTTTGCATACCCCCTGTTCGGAAAAGGTTACCATTTATATGTTGACAATTACTATACCAGCCTGCCCCTTTTTCGCCACCTTTACAGTAAGCAAAACCAGGCCTGCGGTACCTTCAAAAAAAAACAAAAAAAAAAAAAACGAAGGGATTCCCACAAAATTGCGACCTGGAGAATCGGCATTCATGAGGAACGAGGAGGTGTTGGCCATGAAGTGGAGGGACAAGAAAGAGGTCCACATCCTCTCTACAATCCACAATGACACCGTGGTGGAGAGCCAAAGAAGACGCGACCCCATTGTAAAGCCCGAATGTGTCCACGACTACAATTTGTACATGGGGGGGGGGGGTGGATTTAAACGACCAGATGCTACAGCCCTACTTATCAACCATAAAGTCCCGTTATTGGCACAAGAAAGTTGCGTTTCACCTGTTTCACATGGCCCTTTTTAGTTTGTCTGCTACCAAAAAGCAACTCAAAATCAACAACTCCCCTACCTCCATTATATCGAAGATATCATCGATGCCCTCATTTACCAACAAGATCCCGCCCCATTCGCACTGATAGTGTGAGTCGGCTTCACGAGCGACACTATCCCTTTAGCATCCCCCCCACAGAATCTGGAAGACGACGCCAAAAGAAATGCCGTGTATGAAGCAGGAGGAGTAAGAAGAGACACCACCTATTATTGTCCCTCCCAACCTGGCCTGTGCATCGGAAATTGCTTCAAAAATTATCATACATCCATTAGTTCCCCTTATTATTAACAGACGGGCATTTCCCCATTTGCCTGCTACGATGTTACGAACTACCTTCCATGTTAATTAACTGACCCTGGCCTGTTTACCGACGATGTCTTTGCTTGCCGATTTAAACCACGTTTCTGACCTCCACGTGCACCAACCTCAGCCTGTTAAATCGACCATGTTTTTGCCTGCCACTTGGACTGATCTTTTGGCCATCTACTTTTAGTACAAAGGGGTCTCACATATGTGAGGGGCTTCAGAATAGCGTTCTGAGTAGAGAAAAACAGTTTTTTGTTTTCTGTGCTCCAAGAACAGGGTATGGTTGCCCGGAGGCTTCAAAGCGATTTGGGTGGGAGAAACCTCTACCCGTCCCCCTGGCCCAAAGCTTGATGGTCCTTCCTGCTGCCTGGACCAATACTTTGGCTGTGCTGACCATATTACTGCCTGTAATGACCCATGACATTATGGACCAGGTTTCTTCCTGCTGCTTGGACCAATACTTTGGCTGTGTTGACCTGCCTGCCTGCTGCCTCTACTGACTTGACAGTATTTCTGCCGGGACACCTCTGCCTGCTACCTGGACCTGTGCTTTGGCTGTGCTGACAGTATCTCTGCCGGTACGAACTATGGACAGTATCCCTGCCTGCTGCCTGGATGATTGCTTTTGCTGTCGCTGACCTCATCCCTGCCTGGACTGATGCTCTCCTCTGTGGACCACTGCACTTCTAAAACTACAGGTAATCTTTTGTTATTTGGTATGCACCTGCTATATGATAGATATATGAAGGGCCTTCAAAAATGTGATCGGTAGTCAGAAAATGATATGTGCAATTAATGCTGCTAGAATGCCTGGGAGGTGCTACTTGGATGCTGGGCCCCTGTATGTAGCCAGGCTATATAAAAGTCCCAAACATGTGGTATCACCACACTCAGGAGGAGTAGCAGAATGCATTTTGGGGTGTAATTTTTTGCTATGTACAGGCTATGTGTTAGAAACATCTTATAAATGGACAACTTTGTGTAAAAAAAAAAAAAAATGCATTTAAATATTTTCCCACATTTTTCAAAACCTTCTGGAAAAAAAAATGAACCGTTCAAAAGGCTCATTATGCCTCAGATTATACGTTGGGGTGTGTGCTTTCCAAAATGGGGTCATTTTGTGGACAATTCCATTGTACTGGTGCTCCAGGACCTTCAAAATTGTAATAGGTGGTTGAGAAAGGATATGTGCAATTTATGCTTGTAGAACGCCTGAAAGTGCTACTTCAATGTTGGGCCTCTGTATATGGCCAGGCTGTGTAAAAGTCTCACACATGTGGTATCGCTATACTCAGGAGGAGTAGCAGAATGTATTTTGGGGTATAGTTGCAATTATGCATATGCTGTGTGAGAGAATTTTTTTTTTAATATGACCAGTTTGTGTGATCAATTTTCAGTGATTGGCACCATAGTTTGTAGACTCTATAACTTTCACAAAGACCAAATAGACACTAATTTGGGTTATTTTTACCAAAGATATGTAGCAGTATACATTTTGGCACACATTTATGACGAAAAATTACTTATTTGCAAAATTTTACAATAGAAACTAAAAAAAAAAAAGTGTTTGTTTTTTTAAAAAAAAATGCTGTTTTTTTGCTTATAATCGCAAAAAATAAAAAACCCAGTGGCGATTAAATACCACCAAAAGAAAGCTCTATTTGTGAGAAGAAAATACATTTTTTGTTTGGATACAGTGTAGCATGACTGAGTAATTGTCAAAGTGTGAGAGTGATGAAAGCTGAAAATTGGTCTGGGCGGGAAGGTGCATAAGTGCCTGGTATTGAGGTGGTTAAAGAAGAATTCTAGGTGTGGATATTTTCATAGTTACATTGGTAAAGACTGGACCAATGTAACTTTACATATACCATACCTGTGGGATACCTCTAGAACAGTGATTCTCAACCAGGGTTCCATGGAACCCTAGGGTTCCTCCAGAGGTTGCTAGGGGTTCCTTCAGCATTGGGCAATTTCTGTCTCTCAGATAATTTCCTACTGACACCATTGATCTTTTTAGCTATCTGTAAAGGAGGTAATTCTTCCCAATGACCACAAGTGTAAGGACCATCCTTCCCGCTGACCATCACACTAAGGTTTCATGAATTGTAGATCTGTAATTTTTAGCAAGGGTTCCCCGAGACCGGAGAACTATTTCAAGGGTTCCTCCATGTTGAAAAGGTTGAGAAAGGCTGCTCTAGAAGCTGGAAATTACTATAGTAGGCACTACTGCTCCAGTGATCTCCAATAGCTTTCAGGTTATTTACGGTGAGACTGCAGTGCTGCATTTTGAACACAGGAAGTCATCCGATTGGCATGGCCGCAATTCAGTGATCTCCGATTATTAGTCAAGCCTCATCATTAGCACTTCATCAGCACACATCAGTGAAGAAAAATTTGTTATTTACAAAATTTTATAACAGAAACTAAGGATTTTTTTCAAAAATTTCTGTTTGTTAATCAAAAAATAAAACCCCAGTGGCAATTAACCACTTGACCTCTGGAAGATTTACCCCCCCCCCCTTCATGAACAGGCCATTTTTAACAATTGCACGGACGTGCAACACTGTAGCTTCTACAAACTATGGGATATTTTTTATTTATTTTACTAGTAACGGCGGCGATCAGCGACTTATAGTGTGATGGCGATATTGCGGCGGACATGGACACTTTTTTTTTTAACACACTTTGGGAACCAGTGACACTAAAACAGTGATGCTACAAATACGCACCATCTTGACACTGGCTGGGAAGGAGTGGACTTCAGGGGTGATTAAAGGGATAACTGTGTGAGGCGATTTTACTAGGGGAAGACATGGATCGTAGTCCCTGCTTTGCAGAGAGACAGGAACCATGCCTTCCCAGCTGTCAGAATGGCAATCTGCCTTGTTTACATAAACAGATCACTGTCCTGCCTCTCTGGTTGATGATCGCCGGCGGACATTGAGTAACGGACAATCGGCTCCCGCTGTGTGTAATCACAGCCGGAGTGAGAATTCAGAAGTGCAGGATCGTGTGTGTGCACACATATACATACACATGTGATCCGGCGCACAGCTGCCACCCTGTAACAGTAAAACTGCTATAGGGCGGTCGCCAAGTGGTTAAATGCCACCAAAGGAAAGCTCCATCGGTCTCAAACATATTGCAAAAATGTCATATGGGTGTTGCATGACCGCGCAATTGTCAAAGTGTGACAGCGCTGAAAGCTGACAATTGGCCTAAGCAGGAACGGGTGAAAAGGGCCCTGTATTGAAGTGGTTAACAGATTTATTTAAGAGTTTGCCTTCACTGGGTCTATGTAATAAAATCCTCCCTTCAACTTTCTCTTGAGACAGACAGCCTCAGATGGTGAACAGAGCGTACACATTTCACATTTAAAGTGGAACTAAATCCTTAAATTGTTAGGAGGTAGAGCTTTTTCGGAGAAGCGATGTCGTATGTTTCTTCGGCCAAAAAATAAATAAATATATAAAATACCAAGAAATTAGTTGGGTGCATGAATGATTCAACTTGAGCAGCAGAAAATGACAGCGGTGTGGACTGACTGGCAATGAGGATGTCAGAGCTGTGAGCAGCGGAGGATGACAAATTTAGAGTTAGGTTGGCCATAATGTCCATATTTACTATGCATACTTGCACATTACGGCAGGAGCTCAGTACTGCTGTAAACTGGCCACAGCCAACTTTATTACTGCTAAAGCAATAAATGGACGTAGGTAGTATCTGTAAAAGCTATAACCACATTTTGACTGTAATATGCTGTACAGTAATACCTTAGTTTGCGAGTAACATGATCTACAAGCATTTTGCAAGACTAGCAACATTTATTTATTTTTTTATTTAACTTCACATGCAAGCTCGTTCTTGCAAGACAAGCAGTAGAAGGATCAGTTATAAAATGCAAAAAAATTAAATGAATACAATGTCTCGCAATGTTAAAGGAGTTTGGTGTTCATCCATGTAAAGCCGCTGTTGTATACAGTACTGTATGTGGCCAGAGGTCCGGGGGTGCCGGTGTCTCCCAGCGCTTCCTGGAGAACTCGGAGACACTCCAAGCTGGGTGGGGCGGGCATAATGCATGATCAGAGCACCCGGAAGTGATATCAACAGTTCGAGTGTCTGAGTTCTCCAGGAAGCGCTGGGAGACACCGGCACCCCCGGACCTCTGGCCACATACAGTACTGTATACCGGCGGCTTTACATGCATCAGCTCCAGACTCCTTAACATTGTGAGTATATATTTATATTACACACACACACACACACACACACACACACACACACACACACACACACACAAAACTGATCCTTTTTTTCAAAAAGGCAAAAGTGCAGGTTAATTGGTTTTATTTTTACAGTACACTTTATACTGTATTTTGTATTGCCGTAAACATTTTTATATGCATAAATGGTTGTGAAACTAATCATCTGAGTTTCCATTATTTGTTATGGGGAAATTCGCTTTGATATACAAGTGCTTTGGATTACAAGCCTGCTTCTAACAAATTATGCTTGCAAACCAAGGTATTACTTTCCATTTTGTTGCATAAACCTGTATTGGAAAAAATAAATAAAAAAAATTCATGAACATATGCAGTATTTACAGTATCATAAAAAAAAAAAAAAAACCCATGCACAGAAAAAAAAAAAATCTCCACCTGTCCAAATGCACTAAAGGTTGAGGTTTCTCTCTGAAAAATGCCTTCTGTGTAAGAATTTTTACTTACCAGTTGCCAATACACAAAGGGGTTGCTTTACTAAAACCGGAAAGTGCGAAATCTGGTGCAGCTGTGCAAGGTAGCCAGGCAGCTTCTAACTTAAACACTAAAAGCGTTTGTTTTTTGTAGATTTTCAAACATGTTATACTTACCTGCTCTGTGCAATGGTTTTGCAGATAGCAGGCCCTCCCCCCTGCTGAGTGCCCCATAGTAGGCCGCTTGCTATGGGGATACTCATGTGTGCTCACTCTTGAGCCCCGCTCTCCGTGTTCCCATAAGACACAGAGTGAGGCTCAGGCCTGCCCTGAGATTGACAGCAGTGGGAGCCAATGACCTGGGAACATCTCGGCACAGCAGAGAGACAGTTGTTGATAGTCACCAGCTGTCTGCTCACTGAAGACTGAGAACTGAGCAATCAGCAGTGTTTGATCACTCAGTTTTCAGAGCACAGGCAGCAGGGGACCAATGCTGTATCCACCTAGGTGAGTATAAATGTTTGTTTTTCTCAAACCCTGAACTTCTCTCAAAGCAGAGTTCCACCCAAAAGTGGAACTTTCACTTGTCTCCTCGCCCCTCCGGTGCCACATTTGGCACCTTTCCTCCACCGGGCCAATTAGAAAGCGCAGCGCGCTTCGCGCATATGCAGTAGGGAGATGGCTGTGGAGCCAAAAGGCTTCACTACCGGGTTCCCTTACCAGGAATGGCGGCGGCTGCACCTGACAGCTGATCTGAATATCGGCTGGGGTGCGGACATCACAGGCTCCCTGGACAGGCAAGTGTCCAAATATTAAAAGTCGGCAGCTGCAGGATTTGGAGCCGACGACTTAATTTTTCATGGGGGGGGGCCACCGCTTTAACAGACATGCACTCAAAAAAGTGCATTTACTTGTTTTTTGTAATGCAGTGCACTGTAAGCACTGTAGTACGTTACTATGCATTGCAAAGATTGTCTGTTCCATTTGCAAGGTTGGATGGGGTGTCAAAAATGAATGGCACCCCAACTTAACATGTGCATTCCAGCAGCGCAAAAAAAATAAAAAAAAGAAGAAGAAGTGTAAACACAGCCTAAAGGATTACTTCACCAGAAACGCAAGACTATATTAGTCCAGTTTCTTAGGAACAACTGGTTCTCCCAAAACTTCATATCCTTGGAAGATCCGAGTAACCTGCATCCCTAGCCTCTCCAATGTGAAAGCAGTATGCTTTGCCTCTTCAGCCACTAGAAGGCGATATGTACACCGAAAGTATATGCTATGCAGTAATAATAGAAACGCGATCTCTGTGGGAAACTTGACTCTTCTTTCCTGAGAGACAAGACAGGACCAATGAAAACTGGTTACTGTGGTTGCGTTGAGTGCTCTGGGAACCCAACTGCGTGTTCAGGCCCTGGGCAGATCTCAGAAGGTACAAAACATTTTTTTTTCAACCATATACTGTACCTTAAACTATGTAGTGCAAGGGCCTGCCTGATTGCATACAATTTTAAAGCGTTTAGGTTTGACCTCATATTATATGGTTTTGGTAAAAAAGGAAAATTGTGGCAAAAGAAAAAAAAAAAAAAAATTGTATAATGTGTAGCCAACTTTAGGGAACCTCTGCTAAACATAATTATATCTACCGTTCATGGTACATTAGTGTGACCACTAAATTGCAGAACCTTTAACCACTTCAATACCGCACGCCGTCATATGACGTCCTTGACTGTGCAGGGATATCTGAATAATGCCTGCAGCTACAGACATCATTCAGATATCCTTTTCAGCCGGCAATTCTGTGCACGATAAGAACAATCATAGCGGCAGTTTCGCCGCTTGATCATTCTTATAGGCGACGGGAGGGGATGTCCCCCCTCCCGCCACCATCCGGTGCTTCTCCAGGCTCTCCCGTGACATCGGAGTCCCGGAGAACAAAACGGCCGGCACCGGATGACGATAATAGAGATTTCCGGTGACCATGTGGTCACCAGTCATCTCTTTGACTGTCGGAGGCCTGGGCGCGATGTTTTGACGTCACGCCCGGCTTATGAATGTAAACAAAGCCGCAATCGCGGCGTCAGCACGAGATCAGTGAATTTTTTTTCTCGATTTCATGCTTTCCAGCCTGGAGGAGAGATGTGGGGTCTTATTGACCCTGCATCTCTCCATAAAAGAGAACGTGTCACAATAGATTCCTATTACAAGGGATGTTTACAAAAAAAAAAAAAAAAAAATTAAGTAAAATAAAAACTAAAATAATAAATATATCTTTTTTTAAACGCCCCTGTCCCCGGTAGTTTGCACTCAGAAGCGAACACACATGCAAGTCCCGTCCACATATGTAAACGCCGTTCAAACCACACATGTGAGGTATCGCCGCGTGTGTTAGAGCGTGTGCAACAATTCTAGACCTCCTCTAACTCTAAACTGATAACCTGTAAAAAATTTCAAAGCGTCGCCTATGGAGATTTTAAAATACCGAAGTTTGGCGCCATTCCATGAGTGTGCACAATTTTAAAGCGTGACATGTTAGGTATCTATTTACTCGGCGCAACATCTTTCACATAATACAAAAAAAATTGTGCCAACTTTACGGTTTTGTTATTTTTTAATTCATGAAACCGTATTTTTTTTTCCCAAAAAAGGCTTTGAAAAAATGATTGCGAAAATACCGTGCAAGATAAAAAGTTGCAATTTTATTCCCTAGGGTGTCTGCTAAAAAAAAAACATATATAATATTTGGGGGTTCTGAGTAATTTCTAGCAAAAAGATGATGATTTTTACATGTAGGAGAGAAGTGCCAGAATAGGCCCGGTATTTTAGTGGTTAAAATATAAATATGGTGTACCCAACATATTGACACCCTGGGCAATCCAACAATGTTCTGATGGCTACTTCCAGCAGGATAATACACAGTGGGGGTTATTTACTAAAGGCAAATCCACTTTGCACTACAAGTGCAAACTACAAGTGCAAAGTGCACTTGAAATTGCACTTGGAAGTGCAGTCGCTGTAAATCTGAGGGGGACATGCAAGGAAAAAAAAAAAAAAAAAAAAAAAAAAAAACACAGCATTTTAGCTTGCGCATGACTGGATCATAAAATCAGCAGAGCTTCCCCTCAGATTTACAGCGACTGCACTTCCAAGTGCACTTGTAGTGCCGGTGAGTATAAAAATCTAAAGAAAATTGAAGAAGAAAATCGTATAATATGTATTATGTAACCAGCTTAAGAACTGAAGAAAAACCCCCGCCGACATCCAATCATGTTCGCTAAACAGACGGTTGGAGGATCCATTCACCATCTGTCTGGCAGATCTGATGACAGTTGGATGGAAATGGACCGCCCATAGAGGACAGTAGAATGTGTCCGTGTCTGCTCTGCATAAGCGAAGCAGACATGGACCTTTAATCCGCCTGTTCAGCAGGGATCAGAGGACAGATTCCCCGCTGAGCAGGCAGATCCACTGCCGCAGTCCACTCAGCTGAGAGGGGCCTTTAAAAAAATAAAATAAAAGAAGGTATAGTTCTGCATCATACCTCACAGGTACTCCTAATTGCACTGCCATATTCTGCTCCATGGAGAATTAAAAAAAAAAAAAAAAAAAAAAAAAAAGGTAGAGAGAGGGGGGTGCAATGATTATAATAAACACATTTTTCATCTTCCACCTGGGATCTAAGGCAAGTGTGTAACTCATCAAAAAGGTGCAAATTTAATTCTGCGATTTGGTCCTTCCATTATGTTTCTTGTATATGTAGGACGGCATTATTCAGAAATGAAAGCCCTTAAAAGAAATGGGTATTTTTAGTGTAGCACTTTAATTTCTATGACAACTGCAGACTACCTTTAACCAGGGACCACTGTTAGGCTAGGTTCACACTGCTGCGACTTCAAAATCGCGAAATTTTACCGCGATTCGTGGCCCTGATTTTTAGGGAATGCCAGTCTATAGAGCTGAATTTGCATCGCACATGGATCAAACTCACAGGACCCTTTTTTCCCACAGATTAGATTCGCAACGCATTGATGTGAACGGTACTAATGTAAAAACAATGTTATTTAAATGACTTGCGAATTTGAGCAATCGCAACGGCTCAAATTCGCAATAGAATTCGTAGCATTGTGAACCTAGCCTCAGTGCTCCTGAGAAAGAGTGGGACTCAACTGTTAAACTAGCCATGCCCCACAGATTATACCAGGAAAGTGGCTTGACTCAATCTGCAGCTTACAACTTGAAAAACCCATTACATGCCTCTGGGAACCTATGCACTGGTTTACAGTTGTAGGGTCTCCATGCAAAACTAGGCCAGTAATTTGGTTTCACTTGACTCAAATACACCAAGGTCTTTTCAAAGAAAATAAACCAAGGAGGCTATAAATCACATGCTGGCCATTATAAAATTTGCAAGGTACATATTCCTTTTCTAACCAATTCCATTTTAAGCAATAAGAAATGACAGATCATTCTTACAGTAAAATGAAAAAGTACAGCCAAAGCTCACAGGAGTACAGTTCGTTCTGCATCCTGTGACCCGTTTTCAGCAGACAGGGGGGCTAAAGCGCGCTGTTAGCTCTGACGTGCATCACAGAACCGGTCGAGGCTCAGGAAAGAATGCGACCATATGGTCGGAATATGCCTACATGGACTAGACTGGCACCCAGCTCAGCATCTCAGTGAGCTGCCGAGAACCTGAGCCAGCGGCTCCCGTCCTCTCCACAGCCCATCACACCAGTGGGCGTGTGCGGGGAGGGAGGGTGTGTTAGAGCAGACAGCGGTTACCGACACTCACCAGCTCTCTGCTCAGGGAGCTCTGAGCAATTGCTTGATTGCTCGGTTCTCAACCATAGAGCTTGTCAGGGGAGGGATGCAGCATCAGACCAATGCTGCATCCACCTAGGCAAGTAGGATTATAAAATGGAAAAAAAAAAAAATCCCATACCTCTTTTAAACATTTTTATTTCTTCCATAATTTATGTAGCATCTACAGAAATGTTCAAGCTTGCAGTACAGATGTGTAGTTCCAGATTTTCCAGTTAGCCCATTTCAACAGATGAGCTATGCTCAGATCCACAGATAACCTCCATTTGTGCAAAAATAATAGCATTTTAATCAGTGGTTAGTGCTGCAGATGTGGATGATTCAAATTGCTCTACATCCACAATGTGGCCATTAACTAGGTCCCATATTGGTCACACAGGCAGTAAATAAAACATTACCAGCACAGGTTGAGCTTCTCCGCATTTAATTTGCAGGTTCTGAAAGAAGAGAGAGCTCAGCACGAACAGGCAATGATTGCTGGAAATAAGTACACATAGGAGGCACTCAATGCAGGATCATTGTATTTACCAAGATTATTGCATCTTTCAGTCTAGATACCTATATTCTATGTACAACAGAAATGATACATAATTATACCTTATCATTTGCCAAGTTTAAACAATAGTTTCTCCATTTCCTGATTACCGAATTTATCACATCTGCTTGGAATACACGGAAATTGCAAAAGTAGAAAAGATCATGGCATTTTCAAATGTTACAAAAACAGAATAGAGTGCACATGCACTTAACATCCGTAGATGCACAGACATAGAAAAGGAAATTTTCTAGACATAGAAAAGGAATTTGACACTTCTGAATGGCCCCACTTGTGAGAGATACTGCAAATAATGCAATTTCCACTTTGTTTTATACAAAGGTTACATGCCTTGTAGAATCAGCCAACTGCATGAGTCAGGCTTGGGAGCTGTGTTTCTGCTGTTTCCATTATTTAGGGGCACCAGGCAGCGCTGCCTCGTCTCACATGCTCTTTACGCTTTAACAATAGAGACAATAGCAGTGGTCTGGTGCGTCTCACAATGTTAGGGGACTTTGATGGAGGAGTGGTTCACCCCGCAAGCCGATAATCTTCAATACCTTCTCAGTGGTCACAGGCCTCCATGTTAATTGACATATTCCCATCCCATTTCGGATAGGTCCAAGAGCTATGCCCCAATGGACCCAACGTGCAGTGGGTTGACAGGTTTAGATACTGTATTTGCGAGTCATCACATACAAAGCCTTTGATTACTGCATGTCTCTCTTAACCTACTGCCTGTAATGCATGATGTCAAGGTTATGCTAAGGGCAAGGAGAAATCTGCCGTTGTCCATTAGGTCATAATAACTTAGTCAAAATGAAGATACTACCCAAATTCACCCATTTGTTCCATAATGGGATCCCAAAACCTTTCACTCAATTGAACCAACTGCTTTTGTCTTTTTATGGGGCCCTTAAAACCCGAGATAAAAATTTACCACCATTACGAGACCGCCCCCTACATGGTGGTTTGCTACTCCCAGTCAAAAATATTTTCTTGTAGCTCAGTAGCAGCACACTGGTGGCTACGTCCAGATGTTCTTAATCGCTTCACAAAGCTTGAAGCGGTGGTTCTGCACACTTTGGAAGCGCTAAGTATTAAAGGCTCCCTCCCTATCCACTTACCCCATCTTTGGCAACCACAATCAAAGCTTGGAACGTCTTGAATCTCTATTTCCTCAATGCTCTCATCTGCTCAGGCCACAAATTATTGCTTCGGTCGGAACCTTTTGAAGAGTCAACATTGACTCTATACAATTATCTCATTATGGTTGCATTTCCAGATGTGTCCTCTGAACAAAAATGGGTAACAGATGTGACTGACCATGGGTTTTCAGTACTTTATATACCTATTCTTGAGTAGTCCACCCCAGCACTGGTTGGCCATTTAGCTCATGTTTACAAAAAAAAAAATTGTAAACTACACATGCACACCTTTTTGCTCAGAATAGCTTTAAAACCTCAAAAGGTTGAAGGGGGGAGGGGTATCCAAATAAGCCTCAGCCTCTAAAAATAGCTTGAGCTTTTTAAAATCACCATAACCCATGTGTAGCGGGGTCCCCTTTAAGACTCCCAGGACTACCTTGCCCAGAATCCCTTTCGGCATGTTTCCACCCCAGAGACTCATGGGAGGGGTTATAAAAGGAGGAGGCAAGGCTGGGCTCGGTCTCTTTGGGACACGAGACTTCAGTGACTGATCCTCCTGTGCGGATGTGCCAGAGTGCAAGGCCTGAGGCCTTGCGCAGCACCAAAGAGCCTTCCACCCCACTGCGAGCCTGGGTGGCATCTGACTTCGCTCATCTACAGCCTTGGTTGGATCGGGGACCCGATCGCTGGAGACACTGTGTGTGAGGACACAGTCTGTGGAAGTTCCCGGACTGGGATCGCGTCCGGATGGGTGAGCGAGCATATGCTCAGACCATATACTGTTTGTTGCTGATGTGCCTATAGACTGCCATGGCCCACAAGTTTATATCTGATACTCTCGCTGGAGATCCATATCAGAGCTGAACTCAGAGGTTCTTCAGTAAAGTGTTTATTCCATTACAATCTTCCCACTGGATTACAAATGTTATTCTATTATGTGCACCACCTTTAAAGAATTGCCAGTGAAGAAACCATCATCCCCTATAGACTGAATTTTAGATATCTGAGCCAGGCCTGGCCAGCTAATTAGTTCATTTAGTTACTGCGCCACAGGGCGTCTAGTTAACGGTCGCTCACGCGGCGCACCTTTACTGTTCATTCATTGCATAGTATGTTTATTGCTGCAGGGCTCTGCAACTTATTACCTGTAAACTGTTAGCACTGTTAACCTTTTTACCACAAGCTTAAAGTAAATTGGATACCCCTTTCATTATTGCCTTGGTGTCTGAGTTTACTCATACAGTAAAGAAATATATTGCTGCCATAACCAACTGTGCCAGTAGGGGGTCGAGTACATTGCCGGGAGTTGGCGGAGCGGTCTTCAGGGCCCAAACTAAATCTGTGGCCTTCTTAGTTGAAGGTATCGCTACACATGCATCATGTACACCCCAATAAACTGGGCTCTCATATTCAAAAAGCCACATTTAGAAGGTGTAGGCCAAACTATACTGTTTTAGGGTCCTTTTTCACCAGATTGCATATAAAATCTCACCACAATGCATGTGTATTGATGTACATTTAATGTGCGTTTTCAGGTGTACAGTGTTTTGCTTTGTTGCATTTTATGCACATTTTAAATGTCATACGTTGTAAACTGACAGGTTCCTGGAAGGGTCAAAATATCAAAAGTTTAATTTTTATACCCCCACTTTCAAATTGTATTTATATGTTCATGCGTGTGGTGTATTAAAAAATGCAGACAGGTTGCAATTTAAAACGCAAAGCACAGCAATGCACAAACATCAGTGTAAACAAGGTACATAGAAAACCATTGTTTTTCCACTTTGCAGTGACTTGCACATGGTGTAAAATGAGTCCTTAAAGAGGACCCCTCCTTTATTAGAAAAATAAAATCCATCTTACGAGAACTTGGAGGTCTTTATTTAATAAAATAAGAACGCAACATTGTACGGTGCATGGGTAAGGCTGGGTACAATGGCCCAAAAACTGTCAGTTCAGCAGGAACCAGCCGACTTTGGGCCCGTGTGCACAGTTCCCCGTCTGACAGAAGCCCGTCTCTAGACTGGCTTCTGTCGAACGAGCATGCTGGAAAACTATCCGATGAGCGCTGATCAGTGTGGCGGGGGGGGGGGGGTATGTAGTCCTCAGGTTAGAACACAAGGGGGGAGATTGCCACACCAACATCGCTTAGTTAGTACGATAACCTCGGTTTATTTATTTTTTTGTTCAGCTGGCTGGGTCGAGTCCAAAAAAAAACCCACCCACACACCACACCTCTACGTGTGTAGCCAGCATCACGCATGTGTGCAGTACAACAATACTGCACGTTCTCGCAGATTAGATACAAGATCTCCCTGAAGGCACTGATGACCATGCTTTCCCAGGGGTCATCCGTGCCTTCAGGGGAAGTGGACAAAAGAAAAAAGGTAAATAAACCATTAAAAAAAATTTAATTATAACCACAGCGTTAGAGGATTTTACATTATCATGCACATAAGCATACTGATGTAATTTTTTTGTACAATAGGGGAAAGGTCTGCATTAAGGGGGATTTAAAATAACTTTGATCTGCTCGACTTCTATGTAAAACCATAAAAAAAGACAGGACTTCAAAAAAAAAAAAAAAAAAAGTGTCCTACTTTTACAGAAAAGGAAGAGATGGGAGCAACTGCACAACATAATTAACTCACATTTCAATATCAACCAATACTGCTCCCGATCCATGGCATAGGGTTAGCTAGAGGGCTTACATATTTCTGGAGGCAGGTATTTAGGGTGTCTAAAAAAAATTCCACCCAATTCTTAAAACAAAGAGCTTTCTGTAGTTCTCACGATGCCTACCTGCTCAGAAGTGTCAGCTGGTCTTGGACTGGACACTACAATTTCAGAAAAACTTGCTCTCAGCGAGATTAGAGTAAGCCAAGTGTTAAAGGCGAAAAATCATTATCAGGAGGCACAAATTAAAGCGGAGCCCACCATGCGCCTGCATAGCACCAATGTTGCCAGCCTGTTAAAGTGGTTGAAAACCTGCGAGATGAAAAATGAACAAAGCATATCCTTCTCTAGTATGTACAGCGAGGGAACAAAGTATTTGATCCTCTGCCGATTTTGTACGAGTAGCACTGGCTTAGTATTGCCTCTGTAATATATGCAGAGTATTGCTCTCTGAAACATTGCATTTTCTGGCTAAACTGATAGCAGGAGGAGAGACTATTTGGTAAAGCTGCAGAATTGAAGGCAGATTGGGTCCGGCTGTAGCCAAGAAGGAAGACCACCCATAACAACAAAAACAAGGAAGGACAGGATTGGATAGCAGCCCAGGAGAGCTGTGATTGGGGGAGAGAGAGGAGGACACAGGAAGAGAGACAGATTGGCATTGTGTCAGCCAGACAGAAAAAAGTGCTAGTCTGAGCACTTCTAGAGCCTGTGTTGCTGTCTGACTCTCTTAAAGGTTCATACTTATGAGGGGAGTTTGCAGTGTCATTCTGCCCGATTACTGAAGATGTGCTTACAGTGCAGTGACAGCAAAAAACGAATTTCAGTACTGCAGCAATCATTATCCTGTTTGGAGGATTCTGTGGCATGTGTTGCTCCCATCGCCATCCAGTCGACTGAGACAGCAATCAATCTACCAATTGCTGGAAGGAAGATATATCAAGTGCATCTAATGGTGAGATCTTCTGCCATCCTTGTGTAAGTGGATCGTGCTTAATCCTGCTAGGTCCTATTTACCGCTAATGCAGCTCTATCTGAAGGTGGATCACCACATCTGTTAATCTTTGTTACCCTGTGACACTTTGCGAAGATACCCCCTTCCATTCTGTGGATTATCAATATTACTTCACAAAAGTCTGGAGTACTCAAAACGCAGGATTTAAAGGGCCCCAACGCTGCAGACTGTGCGTTTGCGTGAATAGAATTCCACTGGCAAGTGGTTAGCTAGAACCTACAAGACCTAGATAGGACCTTTTAGTCAGTAACATCACTTTTGGGAAAATGTTGAACATTGATTTTTGTATTGTACAGTTTCGTTCACCACTCGTTCAGTGCGTTTCAGGCAAGGCCTCCCACTGGCGGTTAAAGTGAACGAACACCAATCCCGTGTTCATTTACCGAGCAGTTGTATTATATCATTGCATTTAATATTGGTATTCTGTTAATCAGTTTATCTCTTGTCAGGGCTTATTGCTAGTTCTAATAAACCCAGCTAAAAGTTTAAACAGTGTTTTGGTGTTACTTGGATCTAGGCGAGGGTGAGTCATCACTGGTGTGGGACAGAAGACCCGTATATTACAGCGGCCCTTGCGGGGGTTAGCGCTACATACGTTTTACCACTGACAATGAAGTGATCAGTCTAGAATTTTAATGGAAGGTTTATTTTAACAATGACAGAACAAAAATATCCAGAAAGAAACACATTTCAAAAAAGTTATAAATTGATTTGCATTTTAATGAGTGAAATAAGTATTTGATCCCCTATCAATTAGCAAGATTTGTCTCACAGGGTGTCTTCTATACAGGTAACAAGCTGAGATTAGGAGCACTCTTAAAAAGGGATTGCTCCTAATCTCAGCTTGTTACCTGTATAAGAGACACCTGTCCACAGAAGCAATCAAATTCCAATCTCTCCACCATGGCCAGGACCAAAGAACCGTCCAAGGATGGCAGGGACAAGATTGCAGACCTACACAATGCTGAAATGCTGCTGGCTACAAGACCATCGCCAAGCAGCTTGGTGAGAGGGTGACAACAGTTGGTATGATTATTTGCAAACAGAAGAAACACAAAATAAACTGTCAATATCCCTTGGTCTGGGGCTCCATGCAAGATCTCACCTTGTGGAGTTTCAATGATCATGAGAACGGTGAGGAATTAGGCCAGAACTACATGTGAGTATCTTAAATGATCTCAAGGCAGCTGGGACCATAGTCACCAAGAAAACAAACAATTGGCAACACTACGACGTGAAGGACTGAAATTTTTCAGTGCCGCAAGGTCCCTCTGCTCAAGAAAGCACACGTACAGGTCCGTCTAAAGTTGGCTAATGAACATCTGAATGATTCAGAGGAAAACTGGGTCAAAGTGTTGTGGGCAGATGAGACCAAAATCAAGCTCTTTGGCATCAACTCAACCTCACCGTGTTTGGAGGAGGAATGCTGCCTATGACTGCAAGAACACCATTCCCACCGTCAAACATGAAAGTGGCAACATTATGCTTTGGGGGTGTTTTGATGCTAGGGGGACAGGACAACTTTGCCACATCAAAAAGGGACAATGGACCGTCAAATCTTGGGCGAGAACCTCTTTCCCTCAACCAGGGCATTGAAAATGGGTCATGGATGGGTATTCCAGCATGACACTGACCCAAAACACATGGCCAAAGCAATAAAGGAGCGGCTCAAGAAAAAGCACATCAACCCCTTCCTTTCCGGGCCATAGTCATGACGCCAGCAGGAACTCTCCCTCCCCTCGGGTGGACAACATATGACCTCTTTCCTTCCCGGCCGTCTAGGGGGCGCGCGCCCGCAACCGCACGTGACCCGGTGCGCGTGCCCGCGATGTCTGCCGGGCACCCGCGATCACGGCAGGAGTGTGGATCTGTGTGTAAACACACAGATCCACCTCCTGTCAGAGGTGAGGAGACCGATGTGTGTTCCCAGTACAGAGGAAAACACATCGGTCTCCTCCCCTCGTGAGTTCCCTCCCCCTACAGTTAGAATCACTCCCTAGGGAACATATTAACCCCTTCAGCGCCCCCTAGTGTTAACCCCTTCCCTGCCAGTCACATTTACACAGCAATCAGTGCAGTTTTATAGCACTAATCGCTGTATAAAATGTGAATGGTCCCAAAAACGTGTTAAGTGTCTGCCGCAATGTCACAAAAAAAAAAAAGCGTCGCCATTACTAGTAAAAAATAAAGAAAGTAAAAAATGCCATAAATCTATCCGCTATAACTTTTGTGCAAACCAATCAATATACGCTTATTGCGATTTTTTTTACCAAAAATATGTAGAATACATATCGGTCTAAAAACTGAGGAAAATTTTTTTTTTTTTTTTTTTTTTTTAAAAACAAGTGATATTTATTAAATCAAAGAGTAAAAGATCGTTTTTTTTCTAAATTGTCGCTCTTCTGTTCATAGCGCAAACAATTAAAACCGCAGAGATGATCCAATACCAAAAACAAAAGCTCTATTTGTAGGGGGGAAAAAATAAAATAAAAAGATTCATTTGGGTACAGTGTTGCATGACCGCGCAATTGTCAAAGTGCAACAGCGCTTAAAACGAAAAAATTGGTTTGGGCAGGAAGGGGGTGAAAATGCCCGGTATGTAAGTGGTTAAAAAGTGGTTGTAAACCCTTATAGACCACTTACCTACAGGTGAGCCTAGATTAAGGCTTACCTGTAGGTGCTGAAAATATCTCCAAAACCTACACGGTTTAGGAGATATTTACACTCGAGACTTGCGCCGATCTCTACGGCGCATGCGCACTTTAGAAATGGCGATCGTGCCGTTTCTAAAGGAGCATGCCGTGACTGGCAGCATGCGCGGGAATGACATCGCGGCACCAGCCAATCACAGCACCGGAGCCGCGATACCTAGAAGTAACTCCGGGACGACATGTCGCCGGCTGGTGCTGCGTCAGGCACAGCAGCGGGAGCTTCGATCCCAGGTGACCATTACATAATGAGCTAGGATGCTCATCCTAGCTCATTATGCCTTTGTCTTGCAGGTGTCAGTTTTTTTTTTTGTTTCAACCACTTTAAAAAGGCCCTGGAGTGGCCTAGTCAGTCTCCAGACCTTAATCCCATATAAAAAAAAAAAAAAAAAAAAAAAATAATATATGTGGAGGGAGCTGAAGGTTCGAGTTACCAAAACGTCAGCCTCAAAAAAGTGGATGTAAACCTGATTCATGAAATTTGAGCTGGGCATATATATCTGCAGTGTTTTGTTATCTCTCTTCAAAGAGCCATGTCCTGTAGCTCTCTCCTGAACCATTACTCTGCCATCAGCCTGATAACTCCTGACAAATTCTGACACATCAGATAAAAGCAGCCTGACATTTCTGTCAGGGGAGATTGTTATAAATAGATTAGCAGGGAGCTGGTCCTGTTACAAAACACCTCTGAGATTCTCTGCCTATGATGAGAGGGGGGGGGGGGGGTGTGCCTTTTCTCCAATCAGCAATTTTAGCCATCTTGGCTTTATGCACAGACATCACACATTGGGTTATTTTTTTTTTCTTCCTGTTTAACACAAACTGAACTTTCTAAACAGTATACAGTTGAACTTCGGATTACGAGCATAATCCGTTCCAGGAGTATGCTCGTAATCCAAAGTACTCGCATATCAAAGCGAGTTTTCCCATCGAAGTCAATGGAAACGAAAATAATTTGTTCCGCATTGACTTCAATGGGATGTAATACCGAATGCGGGCAGAGGTGGGGAGCGCCAGAGAGTGCCGAAAAGGCCCGAGGACACTTAGGCTCGGCTCCTGCGCCCCCGTACCTCAGGCAAAATGAGGTACTGCAGGCCTATTTAGCTTGAATTCTGCTCGTCTTGCGAGTCACTCACTCGCAAACCAAGAGAATTTCTTTGGAAAAGTTGCTCCCAAATCAAAACGCTCTCAAACCAAGTTACTCTTAAACCGAGGTTCCACTGTTTAAGTGTGAAGACAGTAGATATACATGTAAAACCTGTGTAGGGAGATTTGATTCATCCCTGTCCCTTATCTGACGCTGTTCACTTCACTGGGTGTATGGAGGGTTTACATCCACTTTAATGACTTGGAGAGGATCTGCAAAGGAGAGGGACAAAATCCCTCCTGAGATGTGTGCAAACCTGGTGGCCAACTACAAGAAATGTCTGACCTCTGATTGCCAGCAAGGCCCCTTTCACACGGAGGTCCGTTCAGGTCCGCCTGTCAGTTTTTTAGGCGGACCTGAAACGGATCCTCCATGTACCCCTATGGAGGCACGGATGTCAGCGGAGACATGTCCGCTGACATCCGCTCCGCCAAAGTGTGACGGAGGAAAACCCTATTTTTCCTTCCGTCGGCGGAGCGGATCGGATGACAACGGACTCTACGGTCCGTCGTCATCCGATTCCCCATAGGGGAGAGCGGCGCTCTGACAGGGCGGTCCCTGCACAGTGTGCGGGGACCGCCCAGTCATCCGTCGGCTCAGCGGGGATCAACGGAGCGATCCCCGCTGAGCAAGCGGAGCTTCACGGGGCGGATCTGCACGGATCCGCCCCGTGTGAAAGGACCCCAAGGGTTTTGCCACCAAGTACTAAGTCGTGTTTTGCAAAGGGGTAAAATACTTATTTCACTCATTAAAATGCAAATCAATAAACAACTTTTTTGGATGTTTGTTGTTATTCTGTCCCTCACTGTTTATATAATTTTAATGGTAGGTTTATTTTGACTGATCAGTTCTTGGTCAGTGGGTAAACGTACAAAATCAGCATGGGATCAAATACTTTTTTGCCTCACTGTACCTCTATCCAAAGCACCCAATGTGATTTCTGTCTCATCTGTTATTCAGCTGCTTTCTGCATGAGTCATTTCTGACAGTAACTCCACACCAGACAATCCTGGGAGATGCCCCTGCTTCCCCCCAGCCCACAGCAGGTGAATGACAGCCTCAGCTGTACATGTTACTTGATAAGACTGTAAGGGAGGGGTCCTTTCCCTCCACTCAGGTCTCAGAATACACTCGGCTCCATGCTGTATTCTGTGCAGTGAGTGATATCAGATCTCCTTTAGAAGAGGACTAAAAAAACGGTCAAAATTTTGTAATATGAACTGGAGAGAGGCAAGTGCTGTTGATAATCAGGTACAACTTATAGGAGGATTTGTTTTATCTATGTGTATAACCTGAGGCCAGTGCCTTCAGTGGTTATATGTAAGGGTTTACAAACACTTTAAAAAACAGTTTACCACTTTGCAATGTACTCAATACGTTTGACCAAGTCCTAAACTCAACATTTATGTTCCATTTTAGTGGCCCATTTAATTCCAGGCTACATTATTTATAAATTATGTCTTTATATATCTCCATAAATAACGTAACTGCCAGTACACATCAATGATAAAAAAAATAAAACTTCATTACATGCTGGTGAAACATACAGAGGCAACTCTGTTCATTAAAAGAGATAAGTCAGTCAGCACAAGACACATGAGATCAGACACACACACACACTGTACAAAACACAAGGTCAGAACACTTCATGTTACTGACTGCTATCAGAGAACACAGACACTATTGTGGAGGAGGTTTGGATCTCAAAGTCCTCAAATCCTTATTTCAAACATTTCTATTAAACCACCTCCCTACTGGGCACTAAAACCCCCTTCCTGCCCAAGCCATTTTTCAGCTTTCAGCGCAGTCACACTTTGAATGACAATTGCGCGGTCGTGCGACGTGGCTCCCAAACAAAATTTGCGTCCTTTTTTTCCCACAAATAGAGCTTTCTTTTGGTGGTATTTAATCACCTCTGCGGTTATTATTTTTTGCGCTATAAACAAAAGAAGAGCGTCCAGTTTTTGAAAAAAAAAAAAAAAAAAAAAAAAAAACAATATTTTTTACTTTTTGCTATAATAAATACCCATTTTTTTTCAATTAAAATATTCCTCAGTTTAGGCCGATACGTATTCTTCTACATATTTTTGGTATAAAAAAAAATAAATAAAACGCAATAAGCGCGTATTGATTGGTTTGCGCAAAAGTTATAGCGTCTACAAAATAGGGGATAGTTTTATAGCATTTTTTATTTTTTTATTAGTAATGGCGGTGACCTGCGATTTTTATTGTGACTGCGATATTGTGGCGGACACATCGGACACTTTTGACACATTTTTGGTACCATTTACATTTAATACAGCGATCCCTGCTATAAAAATGCATTGATTACTGTATAAATGTGACTGGCAGGGAAGGGGTTAACCACTAGGGGGCGAGAAGGGGTTAAATATGTTCCCTCAATGTGTTCTAACTGTGGGGGGGAGGGGACTGACTGGGGGAGGTGACCGATGGTTGTCCCTATGTACAAGGGACACACCATCAGCCTCCTCTCCCTCACAGGACGTGGATCTGTGTTTACACACACACACAGATCCACTTTCCTGCTTGGTTCCCGGGCAATCGCGGGTGCCCGGCGGCAATCGCGGCCGCCGCGCACCGGGTCCTTGGTAACGCAGCGGGCACGCGCACGATCCCCCTCCTGAGGGACGTTCAGGAACGTCCACTCAGAAGGAGAGAGCACCCACCCGGCCGTATATGTACAGTGGCCGGGTGGGAAGTAGTTAAAAAAATAAAAATTGCTTTGATAAGTCAAGCAATCAGTTTTTGGTCAATTCATTGTATGCTCTACAGCCCATTCAAATGTCTAAAAAGGTGGCAACCACCCCAATCCATTACTGGCCTTTGCAGCAAGGTGCACATGGAAGGGCAAAACACATCAGAAACAAAGGATTTCCCAGCACACTTACCGACCAGCCTGCAAAACAGGAGCGTGTTCAAAGGGTGGTGATAAATAGGGTGTACTCAGACTGGTCTGGAGTGGCAAGTGTGGTACCCCAGGGCTCTGTCCTGGGACCAAATTTTGTTTAATTTAGTCATAGAGTGGGGGTTTGCAACCCATTGATCGTGATCTACCTGTCAACCATGGGCAGTCGACGGGTAGATTGCGAACATGTCTCTGCTTTGCCAGTCCTCCCGCTGTGCCTCCTCTGCTCTCATCTTCAGTGAGTGAAGAGCGGGGAGGCATCACAGTACTGGACTGAGGGCAGGAGCGGGAGCTGCCTCAGCTAACCTTAAGGTAACCAGCAGGTGATTGGTTGTTAGAATATGAACTATGCCATTGAAAACCATATAACCTGCTTTCAATTTATCTTTGATGCAGAGAAAAAACCAAAAAAAAAAACCACATGTAGCGGGGTGCTAAATTTAGGGGAAGTGTTTGGGCGGCAGTTATACTCAAACACCCTAATTGTTAGAGTTCTTGCAACCATTTGTCTACAGGTAGAGTATTGGTGTACAGTTCCCTGTGGTCTGCAGGTGGCGCTGCCATAGTAGGCCAGGGTTGAACCGCTGATACAGTGCTGTGCCTAGTGTGTCCCCTCTCGGCAGCCATACAGTGGGTGTGGTTTACCTTCTGGGCATGCTGGGAGAGGATATTAAAAAGAGGCAGACGCTGCCTGTTCGTGGTTCTTGTTCCTGTCCACCCCGGGCACCTTTAGCCCAGGGGCAGGTCTGTGGTTCGTTGTCAGGGGTCCTGCTGCAGAATCGGAGCAGTGAATTGTGTGATGCCGCGTACACATGATCGTGATTCACGGCGGTGAAAACACCGCCGTGAATCACGACATGAAATTAAATGAAAAACGAGGGAACAGCATTTTCCCCCCCCCACACGACCGTTCTTCCCGTCATTTTTTTCTTTGTCGAGAAAAACGACCGTCTGTGGGCTCCGCGGCAGTGTCTCCCTATGGGAAAACTGCCGCGGAAAAAAAGATGGAAAAAAACGATGAGAAAATTTAGAACATGTTCTAATTTTTCTCGTCGTTTTTCCTGCCGTTTTTCTCAACGAGAAAAATGGCATAAAGCCCACAGACGATCGTTTTTCTCGGCGAAAAAAAAAGTCATTTTTCCCGACGGGAAAAATGATAGTGTGTACGCGGCATTATGTTTGTGCCTGGACCTCTTCCCCACCTTAAGCTGTCCTCCCTCCCTCCTTTTCTGTCAGAGTTTGTGTTTTATAAGGAAATAAACCTCTACGTTGGAGTGCAGCTGGTGTGGACATTCAAGTTACTGTGGGGATACAAGGACTTGTCTTTATTCAATATAGAGGTGAGAGACATTCTCTGGCTGTCTGACTGTGGAAGACCCATCAATAACACCACTCAACCTCTTCACACAGGAGGGTACGGGCTTGTGGTGCGGTGTGCCCTCTAGAGCACTTCCTGCAAGGAGCCAAAGTTAATGCAGGTAAAGAAAGGGGTCTGTGCAACACACACACACACACGGCTGCATGTGGTGTGAATTGGCTCTTATGGTTTCCCTTTAATGTCATTAAAAGTTGACTTCATTTCAGTCTGCAGACACGGGTTCCTAAAATGGTGAGAAAAAATAAAAAAGGGCTGTGTGTACTGTACAGGATTCCTTCAGAGATTTCAATATACCTGGATGTTGGCTCAGTGTTCGCCAAATAAATTGGATAAAATAACCGAAAAAAAGAACCCTGGGCAAATTTAGATTATGCTCGAGCCCTGCAGTGCAATTACTTACCTCATTTGTAACAGCAGCTAAATCATATACTTTGTTTCTCTACACGGCTGTGTTAATCTTCCTGAATACAGAAACCTTTCCTATTCCCTTTATTTACAATCTTCACATTCTAGCAAAAAGAAATAGTCAGCCGGGGTAAATCACACTTTTAGGTTTGCTTTTCTTTACAGAAATATTAATGAAGTCTAAACCAGCTAAAAACATAAATGTTTCTGCAGTTTGTAATAGCAGAGCTGGTAAAATCTCTAAAATAATTCTAAAGTTCCTAAATCTGGAAGGGCTGCAGAAATCATCATTTAGGACAGGCCTGGAAGAATCTCAGTTCAAATATTTTTTTTTTTTTAATAAAAGGAATTCACAACAACAATAGAGCAATACTTTGAGGCAGGGTTCGTCAAACCCCGAGCGCCAGGTCGCAATTGCGACTAGAATTAGCGACCTGGGACAGCACAGCTGGGGTATCCTGTGTCTCCGTGTGACCCCCCCCGCCCCCCCACGGTCTTACAAGCACACTTTTTTGGAAAAAAAAAAAAGTTTTTAATTTAAAAACAAAGACAACAGTAACGTTAGCCCAATTTTTTTTTTGTATTGTGAAAGAATGTTACGCCGAGTAAATTGATACCCAACAGGTCACGCTTCAAAATTGTGTCCGCTTGTCTCCCCCCCCCCCCCCCCATCAAAAAAAGCCAAACATAGGTTCCCCACCCCCAATACTATCCCCCGCATATTGAAATAAAAAAAAATAAAAAAATGTGTATATATATATATATATATATATATATATATATATATAATTTTATTTATTTTTATTAGGAATGTACCAATGCCACTTTTTTTAGTACCAATACTTTTTTGCAAGTACTCGCCAATACCAATTACCGCTACCCAGTACAGGGCATTAGAAAAAGGTTTTAGGAAGGCGCAGTACTGGTGCCGCCAGTCAAGCACAACATGCAGAGTTAAAACTGCTGCACCACAAAGCAAATCATGGCCTCAGCAATGTGAACTCACTCCTGCAACCGTCATGTATTTGTAGGTGGGTGGTCAGAGGGCCCCAGCCGTCTACGTGAACCAAGCAAGCTACCTGTCCCAGATAGAGAACACATGAAGGAAGCCAGATCCCATGTTTGCCTTTCTGCCAAGTAGGTCTGAGTGAAGAAGCTTTGGGAGGCATAGCAAGACATTAAAGAGGAAGTAAACCCTCAATTTTTTTTTTTTTTTTTTAAATCAAGCCTGCAAGAGAGTGTCATAATGAGCTAGTACGCATAGCATACTAGCTCATTATGATCGACTTACCTGAGATCAAAGCCCCCAAAGTTCTCCGTGCCTTCCCCACTGCCGCCATCTCTCAGACGATCTTCTTCCTGTTATCGCCGCTCCGGCACTGATTGGCCCAGAGCGGCGATGACGTCACGCGCATGCGCGCTCGGGCCGGCAAGATCCATTCAGAAAACCAGCAAGGCAGCCGGCCCGCTAGTGCGCATGACGTCATCGGCGCATCGCTTTATAGTAAATATCTCCTTAACCGTGTAGGATATAATAAAGCCCTCATGAGACATTTCTGGCCCTTTAAAGTGGCCTGCACCACATTCAAAAATCATTGCCGCCTGTTTCAGTAGCTTTGCTGACACGTGTGGCAGATCCGGGTAGTTCTTAATGCCAAAGTTTACAAAGTGGCCCCATTACTGCACCAAGTTAAAGATAAATTACCTCCCGTTTGTAGATAACTAAGCTGGGAGGTATTCAAGACCACGTGGAAGTTGGTATACAGAGACAAGTATGGAGGCACATTCATTGTACATCATTCAAAGTCCCAAATTCCCCCTTTTCATTTATTAGTATACAGAGACAGGCAGAGTGTTTGTCCGTTACCTCCTCCCCTCCCCATCCATCAATGGTTGTCATAGATACTATTGGCATCACAGCCACCAACCTCCCGGTGACAGTGGGCGGACCCTGATGGGAAAGCTGAAACCTCATCAGGTCTGCGGTCTCCTTGTGATTGCTAGCCAATAGTAGGCCGTCTATGGAGGTTGGCTGCGCTGAGAATGGAGCAAAGTATAGACATTCCGGCCTCTGTGCACCTCTATACACAGTGCTTGCCCAAAACTGGTACAGAATCTGCTGTGTGCACCACTCATTGTGAGGAGGCACAAAACAATTCTAAAAGAGGGTCATAGACTAGCATAGCATAAAGTATCACTAGCACAGGACCCAATGCTCAGATCCATCGTCAACTATGGCCAGCATATACTCAACACCTGACAACCAGCTGATGTGGATTAACTTTTTTTTTTCCCCCCCCAAGCTAGGTTCACACGTATGCAGGTTACAGTTGATGAATTTTTCCCCCGATACGTTTTGCATAATGGGTTGTCATGTAGGGGGGGGGGAAGCAGAAAAAAAAAAAAAAATGCAACCTGCTGCAGGCAAAAAAGTCCGACCCTTTCCTAAAAACGCCCTGGTTGAAAATGCAGATGTGAACGTCACCCATGTTAAATGGACTGTAGAGCGTTTCTGCAAAATACAAAAACGCACTGAAAAAACGCATAGGTGTGAACCAGGGCTCAGCCCTGTCTCACACTGATGAAGCGCAGGAAACGCAGCGATTCCTATGAGTTTCCCACATGGCATAGCAAGTGCACCATGTTCATGCAATCTGCTGCGGGTGTCAATTAAAAGTCAACACCCCAAAAAGCAGGTCACAAAATGCAGTGCGTTTGCCTGAACGGGATCGCATGGGCGTTTTGTGGGAACAAAAAAAGCTGCCTGCACCTTTTTAATGTGGCCATGATATGATTTGAGCCATTTAAAAATGAATGGGCTCAAGTCGTACCGCACAGAAATCGCATGCGATTTGCACAGGAATAAGGTGCAATGCCTGTGCAAACCACATGTGGTGAGCAGTGTGAACCAAGGCTAAATGTAAATTACTCAGCAGTTATATTATGACAAACATGAATGGGTACAAATAGCACCTAGTGGAGGTGCTCTTCAATAATGTAAGTATACAAAGTGTGGCGCTAGTGATAAATAGGAATGGAATATCCTATAAAAGACGTGAACCTATTGAAAGTGCCACACAATAGGCTGAACAATGGCCAGCTTGTGTGTAAAATGATAAAATATCAAAAACGTGTGAAGAAAAGATATTAGCCAAACATATTGAGAAGAAAAACAGGCATGTGATCTGACTGAGACAAAACACATACAATATTATGCTACAAAAGTGATCCTATGATCACATAAGGCAGGCATGTCCAGCCCGCGGGCCAATCGCGGACGGCAGTCCGGTTTTGAACAGCCCGCCTGGTTATCTAAACTAGCCCTTCGCAACCAGTGTGCCGTCAGAGGTTCTCAGGTGTGCCGTGGGATCAGGGGAGAGAGGGGCTGTCAGATATATACACAGATTGCTTTTCAGAGGCATTTGACAGGCGGTAAAGAGGCATTATGTTGCCTCACCACCTGTTTTAAGCCCGTAAAGGCAGCATCACTATACCGCAACCGTGCAATGCAAACAGTTGCAGGGTAGTTGCAGCGCAGCCCCATTCAGCCTGGGTATACCTCCAGCTGCAGCCACAGCATGTGTACACCCCCAGCTGCTGCCTCTGCAAATAAAAGGAGAAGTTGGGGGTGGTAAAAACAGCTCAACCATGTGGTTTTACTGCTCCTCCAACCTGACATGTAAACAAGCCCTTGGTTCACATCTGTGTGGCTGCGTGTAGGGCAGCCCATTCATTTCAATGGGCTTCCCTACCCATAAAAATGCAGAAAAAGAAGTCCGACCTTTTTTTAATTGCACTGCACCAAAAGCACCCCATGTTTTCCAATGTGTGGGGTACCATTAAGAATTAATGGTACCCCTAAAGAGCAGAGCATTCGTCTGTGTCGGAAACGAGCGCGACAAAATGCAAGAGAATTCTTGTTGGGCAGTGTATTAGTGCTCGAACGAACACACTTAGACCGAATTTTAATGGTTCAAAGAATGTCAGACAAAATGGTCGGCCCTCACGCATGTTCACTTAATCAAATCTGGCCCTCTTTGAAAAAAGTTTGGACACCCCTGACACCCCTTGAAGGTGAAGACTTCCCACATTTTGCCATCTGTCTACCAAAGACAAATGAAGGCATTTTCCTTTTACCACAAGCATATTAGCATTTGATGAAGGTTCCATTCCGGATGCCCATTGATGAACACTTTAGGGTCAGGTAATACTGAACCCAGGGAACTTTACACACTTTTATCTGTGACGGTTTTTCATAATAGTTATTTGAACATTATTATCACTTAGATTTGTTACCATCACTACTGTGGGTCACTCCATGGTATTAAATTTACTTTTTTTGGAACACTTGCACATTCCTTATGTGATCATAGGATCACTTTGTAGCATAATATTGTATGAGTTTGTCTCCGTCAGATCACATGCGTGTTTTTCTTCTCAATATGTTTGGCTAATATCTTTTCTTCACACGTTTTGATATTTTATCATTTTACACACAAGCTGGCCATTGTTCAGCCTATTGTGTGGCACTTTCAATAGGTTCATGTCTTTATAGGATATTCCATTCCCATTTCTCACTAGCGCCACACTTTGTATACTTATATTTTTTATAATCTTGTCTGGTTGTTGTGTTGGCTGCTTATACACATTTTTTTGAAGCTGGCGCAGTATTATTTACTATTGTACACGGGTCTTCAATAATGTCCCGTTTAAAACAGAAAAAAAAAAAAAAAAAAAAAGATTTCAATGGGATTGTTTTAGTCTGCATTTATTATATTGTGTGCAGGGTCCTGTGTTAATATGCACGCTGTGGTGCCTTGGCATTTTAAATAGCAGCCCAAAAGCACATACAGTAAACATACAAGCCTGCTCCTCAGTGCACCAAAACACGTGTTTTGCCTAGTAGTAATAATAATAATAATAATAATAATAATAATAATAATAATAATAAAAAAAAAAAAATAGGAACAAAAAGATGTAAAGCCAATCCCCATGGGTGCCTGAACATATCCTTAGATATCTGCAAAGTAATCTAGAGCCAGGAGCACTCCATTATGTCAATCTCGACTTCTGCGGGGAATGTTGAGCTTTCCACATATCCAGCTCCCCACTTTCCGTTCCTTTAGATTGATGAATAGCCTCAAATGATCAGTAATAAAAGGAGGCAATGAAAGAGTTAGATTGTGCAATCCACCGCACAATCTGGAGGGATTCATAATAGAGAAATCAGGGTTTTGGGGGTACCGGGACACTTTAGCCGCTATCTAGCAATAGTTCCGGCTACAAACATCGGCTGCTTGTTTCATTAATAGATGTTCAAGACAGGCCTATTTTAGTTACATAGCCATGCAATGTGTAGAAATATCTTATAAAAAGGTTAGGCACAAAAAATATGCATTGTAATAGCAGTACGACACACAAGTCACCATCACAAAGGCACTCTGTTATAATGAGATATGCTTGCCAATCTATTACAATGGGAAAAAAATGCCCGCAGGGAATTAGGCTGGCAGGCTGTTCATACAGTACAGTGATAAGGGGACAAACAAAAACATCTACATATTCCGGGAATAAAGGGTGAATTTGAGGGTACCCTCAAAGCAAACACAACATTTCAGGAAAAGTGTCCCATCCCACCCCATACAATGAGCATCTGCTAGCGCTATGGGTAGTAGTCACATAGGATTTTATTTATGAGCTGGAGACATGAGTGGCTGTTGGAATGTAATCCAGTCCGACGTTACTAGACATAATGCAGATACTTTTATATTAATTGAAACCAAGGTATTGATTGAATGGGGAAACTATAACATCTTCACTCCAACCTAGTCTACTACAGTGCATTAAACACACGTTAATGGGAGTTACATTAGTGCAGGCTATTAATTTAAATGGGCTTCCCAACACCAAAACTGACCTAAAATCATGCATGCAGCATTTTCGGGAGAGTCGCATATTGTACATTAGTGCTTTGCTCTGCAATGAAACACGCGTCTGTTGGCAAGGTGCATTGTGTTAGCGTGAATCAGCCTTAATAGCTTTGGGTCAACCTATGAAGTTTAAAAATGTATAAAACGTTTCTTTGTACCTATTGATAAAGCCCAAGTGAGGTAAAAAAAAAAAAAAAAAACAAAAACACAAAAAAAAATCAGCACAAGGGATAGAACTTTATATACTTCTAGAACTCCAAACTTTCTAAATAAAAAAAGGGGCCGTTTACCACCCTTCAGACTTGAGGGGCCGGACTGTGCCATTGGGGAGTAGTTCCTGGAGTCAGTGGGAGTAAACTGTGAATCTTTAGCATCAGGGGGAGGAATAGTGCCCCACCATTGGAATCGAGGGGGGGGGGGGGGAATAGTGCCCTGCATCAGTGGGAGGAAATGTGACCCAAGGATTGGGTACAGGCAAGCAAAGGGCCACAGTTGAAGCCCGACTTAAAACACACACAGTCAGTGACTGGGATAACAGTCAGTAAGATTTTACTCTTGCCCTAATGTCTCTAAGTGAAATCCTCCTCCATTGATATCCTTCCCCCACTGTATTCATCCAGTACAGCAGTGGTTAATAGAATTGTGGGAGCCGTCACAGGCGCTTAAGAATGCCCTACTATGCCCACCCTTCATAGAATCCCGACTACAGCTTTGAAGCAAAAAGAGTGATCTATGGAGGAGGGGCAAATGATTGAAAGGTCTGCCCCCTCCATTCAAATAAGCTGTAGCATGGCTTCTACGAATGGCAGAGCTGGGCAGAAAGCGCAGGCATAGTTGGGAACTATTGATGAGAGCGTGCGACAGCTCCCTCAGTTCTATTACTCCTGCCACACCAAAAGATTGGAGCGGCAGGGTGGGGGGGGAGTTTCAATGGAAGAGTTCACTTAACAGAAGAGAAATCAGCACAAGGGGGGCACATCCTAACTAACTAGTTTTGTCTCTAGGCTTATTTTTCACTCTTTTGACTCTACTTAGGATTTTAAATCCCTTCTCAAAAAATCCAAACACTGTGGGCTTCTGGCTCCTCCGCATGTTTGGTGCCCCTAGGTGTAGGAAGATAAGGGTGGGCCATGTACAACTAAGGTAATTATTACAAACTGTCTTGGATTTGCCAGGGTCTTGCCTGGCACTAGAGAAGCACTGAAAGAATAGTGAGAGAAAGAGTTAAGATTACAGACAACTGGGCACTGGGGGTCCTCTGTGGGCCAAGGCAAAGAGCGGGACTACCCATTTTTGGATGGCGGTTAGGTGGGGAGGGAGGAGTATGTATCTATTACTTTCCTACACCAACTTTGGAGCATATTTTCTTTTACTGACCAGCAGTAAGGGACAAACCATTACTGACTAAGAAAAAAGTAAAATAAAAAGCAAATTTCAGTGTCCAGTGCACACACACCCACAGAGTGCAGTCCAACCCTTGATAAAGTCACGTGACAGTGACACAACATGGTGAGAGGAGCTGGGTGACATCACTGCCGGTTACAGCCAAAACCGAAGTATTCAATTATCAGCGTCTTGCTGGTGTGACCCCACTCTGCTGTGGCTACTCACATATTTTAAATGCACATTTACCTTTGTTTTAAATAAACCATTGCTTCATACTACACCATGAGGAGATGTTTTCTTATTGCATGTGCAATGACCATTGCAGATGACATCATATGGAGATTTCCTTGGTAGTTTGATGTGCATAATCCTTGGATTTGAGGTGAACAGCCATTGCACATGGTGGCCGATTTGTGTCCCGTTTGTGATTCAGCACCAATTTATGATAGTTGACACTGGGATCTGTTTGTCAATCACTCACCATTTATCCTGGAAGAAGGATTGCACTTTGTTATTTGATTTTTTTTTGTGCACTGGACTTTAAATTGGATTTATTTTCCATTCAATATTGTACAAGATTTCATATATGTTTGAGTTTTTACACTTATATTAGTGTATTTAGATTCAGCGCTGCTCCAACATCTTGGCTTTATTAACATTGGTGTTCGAGACACTAAAGTTTTGCATCTTTATCACCATTTTTGTTGCGCCACACTTTATTATTTGATTATAGTTGTAATCTATTCACTGAGTAGGGCATAAGTTCATTTCCGTTTGTTCACATAATTATGTTGTATGTTCTACTTCTGACCCCTGCACTGTATACATTTAGTAGGATTTTAGCAAGTTGTGATTATGTGCAGCAATGATATTAGTGTATTCTTAGCAAAAATATATAGAATTGATAAACATCTGCATAAAACTATCACAGGACCTACAAAATCAGCAGCACCTTTTTATTCCATCAGTTCTGTACTTTCAGAAAAATGTATAGTCTGAGTGAGGGTCTTTTACAAACTCTAAAAGCTGTAGGTGGAATGCATTCACTATACTGTACATTATAATAAGCTGGGCGAGAGTTTTGTTACACAGGATTTTTGCCACCTACAAAAACCTTCAACCCATTAGCAGTCATAATCGGTGTCTCAGCAGACAATGACCCTCAGTGTCAAATTAGGTTTCTCCAACTATTTTATGTTCAATGCATTTGCAGCCTAATTGATGTTTATCACTATTATTCTGCAAGAGCTGTTGGATGCCACACAAGTAGACTGTACAGATGAAAAGTAGTAACTAGCCAACTACAGCAATATTTATACTAATGAACACTACTTCTTGGTGTTTTTTTCTGTTCTTATTATGAAATCTTTCAGTATAGACAGTATGTTAAAATTAAATTGTACAATAAGTCTCTTGTAGAACCACTTGCCATCCAGGCCAATTCTGACTTCTCACATACAGGTAAAAAAAAAAAAAAAAAAAAAAAAAAAAAGGCACTTTGCTAGAAAATTAAGAACCCTAAAATAATATACATTTGAAAGCAAAGGCCCCAGAGAATAAAATAGTGGATGTTGCAATTTTTTATGTCACACGATATTTGAAGATGGCGATCAAATGCAATTTTTTTGGAAAAAAACACTTTAAATTTTAGTGCACACAAAACACAAACCCCAAATGTTTGATAAAATATAACAAAAAGGATTACAGAGTAAATAGATACCTTACATGTCACACTTTGAAATTGGCAACAAACTACAGTACAATACACTCGGACATTGGTGGCAATACCTCACATGTGGCGCGATCACCATTTATATATGCATGCAGGACCTACATACAAATTGACACACACAAAATTACATTTTTTCTTTTTTTTTTTTTTTTTATTAAAACATCATTCCCATTACATGGGATGAACAGAAAACAGGTATTTACCAAGAGATGGGGTCAGATCTCTCCTCTGCCCTCCAAAGCAGCTGAACAAACTGAGATTGGTTTGATCGGCTGATTTACAAGCCAGTAACGGCTTGTAAACCAACTAAAGCAGAAGTGACTAAATACTGGTCACTTCTGGTTGTCGTCAAAGAGGAGGAGGTAGGTCACATAGGACGCATCGGTCCCAGGCTCACCCAGGAAAGGCGGCGGGACCCCCTTTCATCACCAGTAGTTGTGACTCAGGCGGCTGTAGAGTCACTCGGATCACTTTTACCAGAAATCACCTGCTCTAAAGAACAGCCACGATTCCTGGTATCAACTCTCGTCTGAAGACGTATGTATACGTTTCATTGACAGGAAGTGGTTAAATGCCACTCCCATAATAAAAGTACATTCTCCACCTATATTGGCTTGCTGGATGCACATTTTGGAAATGGAAGTTTGGGGAGTTGGATGGAAGAAGATGGCAAATTTTTTGAAATGTTGGTAACTATGCTAAGATGTTCACACATTTCTCCAAAGATCTGGTGGAGGGGTCTTTGGATCCCCTCACTGATTCTCAAAGTTTTTCTACCATGCCCTCATTTGGAAGCACTTTGAACTTTCATTTCCCTTACCCCACCAGTATGGCACTTATATTTTTAGGGCCCAGATACCCACTGTCACAACCAAAACCTTGGGAGAGCACCAAGTTTTAATAATTTTACCATGGCCACACCTGTTCCCATTCCAGCTGCGTACTGATGTGAATCTCATAGATTTAGCACAGTACTAGAGCAAGGGATTCTTGGGGACGCCCTTGCTCCAACAGTTATTGGGGGGGGGGGGGGGGGGGGTTTACATGTAGCGGAATACATTTTGGCCTCAATTTATAAAGACATTTTTTTTATTTTTTTTTTGACTTTGCCATAATAATTTAATTTTTTTTCCAAATTTTCGGTCTAAAAAAAAAAAAAAACCCCCCCACACACACACACACACACACACACACACAAACACCACCAAAAGAAAGCTCTTTAACAACTTCCATACAGGGCACTTATACACCTTCCTGCCCAAACCAATTTTCAGCTTTCTGCACGGTTGCACTTTGGGTACAGTGTAGCATGACTGCGCAATTGTCATTCAAACTAATTTTTTATCATTTTGTTCCCACAAATAGAGCTTTCTTTTGGTGGTATTTGATCACCTCTGCGATTTTTATTTTCTGCAAATTTTTTTTTAAAAAACAAATAATTTTTTCCCCCCCCCCCCCCCAACGTTTTTTTTTGTTTCAGTTACAAAACTTTGTAAATAAGTTCCTTCGCGGCTGGGCAACAATGAGGCGGCGCGGATGGGCACCAATGAGGCGGCGCGGATGGGCGACACAGATGGGCACTGATAGGTGGCACTGTAATGTGTTGTACTAATGGATGCCAATCAGTGCCAAACAATAATGCCTGCCAATCAGTGGTCACTGATCGGCATTTCTAATTGCCATCCCTGGTGGTCTAGTGTGGGCATCCTGGGGGGGGGCTGATAATGGATCAGCACAAACCCCCCTGTCGTAGAGGAGAGCCGATCACCGGCTTTTCCTGTTTACATCGTGATCAGCCGTGATTGGACACGGCTGATCACGTGGTAGAGTCTCAGTCTGACTGACATCCCGCAACAACGATCGCCGCGATGCGCGCCCCCGGGGGCGCGCAGCGGCTCAATATCCTGAAGTTGTCATATGACGTCCAGTCAGGATATTGAAACCACTTTGCCGCCATCATTTTGCAATCGGGCGGGCGGCAAGTGGTTAAAAAATTTCATTTGCGTACAGTGTTGAATGACCGCACAATTGGCAGGTAAAGTAGCGTAGTGCTGAATAGCAAAAAATGGCCTGGTCATGAAGGGGGTAACTTCTGGAGGTCAAATGGGTAATTTGGGTGCACCGACTACATTTATGCAAAGGGTGGACTATGCCTTTAATAGCTAAAATGTGGTCATCAGTATAATTTTTTACGTTGCTGCTACAGCCCATGTCCTCCTCAGTAGTTCCCAGCTCCTTGGAGAGCCGTTACACCATTGGCATCTGTGTATTTATACAGCCATTTTTTTTTCTAACATCATTCATTAGGCCGTTATGCACCAAATCCACACGATTTCAGAACATTATTCCCGATATATTTATAAAATACCTGCTTTCATAAAATCCTTTGAGAATAATACATGTTCAGAATAACACCGATTACTTATTTGTTGCTCAGGTTTAGAAGGATAATTTACAGCCACGAGAACCCATTCATACATCAAATAACAACCCTGCCACCGTGCTTACCATATAAAAAAAAAAAGGAAGAAAAATCTTTCCCTTCACATTTCGGTGGTAATTGTCATAGTGGATGACTTTACACTTCCTCTTGTTAATCATAGAAAGAAATCAGTTTATAGAGACACAATAACTGTACGGTGTCACAAAGTAAACATTTAACCAATCTCTCCAGGATAATCGAATGAACGAACTCACCGGGGAGAACTAAATCTTTTAAATAAGGCTCGTTCGAGCCAATCAACATGAAGGAGGTGTAATGATGTTCTAGGGAACCCGCGGCAGATGTTAGTATTCCCAGTAACGTGTGTCGAGATTTACTGCAGTCTTATGCCTCTGTTCAACAAATCCTTAAGAGCCTACTAATCTAACAGCTGGCATTTCATCCAGCCATCCTGACGGCTGATGTACACACAGCTCACATTAACGAGCCTCCAATACTCATTATACCATGACGGCTCCTTTGTTTAAAGGGGGTCTCTGCTTTCAAATTGAATTTTGGGATTGAGACAGAATCTGCCTCTGTAGTGGAGTCCTCATTCCCTCCACCCCCCCCTTCCACAACACACTGCAAGTCTGGGGGTGCAGGAATCAGGTGTATTACTTACCATAATCCTGACTCCAGCAGGATGTCTCAATCCAATTGGCCGATCCCCTACAGCAGGAGTCTCAAACTTGGCGGCCCCACTAGCTGTAGCGAAACTACAAGTCTCATCATGCCTCTGCCTGTGGGAGTCATGGTTTAGCCATCAGCCTTGCAATGCAGTGATCTCAGGTGGGATCAGACATGATTCTGAACCCAATTTAGCCATTTTGCTAGGAGGCCGTCACTGCGGACAGCCAAGGGACATGTAGGAGCGTGTACATGTGCGGCTGTGGAATGCCTTCACCGCTTACGATTGGCTGTCCGCAGTGACCGCTTCCTGACAGGATAGCTCAGGCAGTTTCAGACTCGTGTCCGAAAGAAATAGTTGCTCGTTTCAAGTTATTTACAAACTGGAGGAAGAGTATTGCCGGCCGGATCACAGAGCAGGGATAGCCCGCTGTGACAGCTTACGTTAGGATTGCTTTCCACTCTCCGTCACACACAGCCCCGCCTTCTGACCGGACGCCTGTGATAGACAGAAAACCGGTCCAATGTTGGGATGTGTTCTGTCTGACAGGCGTCGGGTCAGGAGGCGGGGCTGTGTGATGGTGAGGGGACGGTAATTCTAATCCCAGCGGTTACATCGGGCCATCACCGCTCTGCGATCCGGCCGGCAATCCTCTTCCTCCCCTCTCTCTTCCTCTGTGATGAGCCGGCCACCCTCTCTTCCTCTGCGCAAGTCACGCTGCAATGGTGGGCACTGATAAAAGTTGTTAATATTTTTGTAACAATTCTGCATAGAACATTTAAGTATCATTTCATGAGATAATCTATAAGGGCCTGGGTGGGGCAACTGGTGGCGAGTAACCCTTAAAGTATAAATAAAAAGGCAAAACTTTTTTTTTTAGTTTTGGATAGAGTGGAGAGGGATAAGAACCCCTGATCGTTTATACTGCTATCTGTATCCCCATTAAAGAGATTCCCCCTCTATTTTTCCTGTTTACAATTTTCATTGAAAGTGAAAGAAAATCCCAAATTGTGTTGTCCCCAGAAAAGTAATAAAAAAAAAAAAAAAAAAAAAAAGGGAAAATCTTCCAATGGCGACACTAGTTCTGGTGACCTGAGGGTCCAGAAGAAACCAGTGTCCCTTAATTTGCAGGAGTTTCCTCTCACTTCCTGTTTGGCTATGGGACACAGATGGGGAAAAGGAAAAAAAAATAAAATAAATAAAATCTGACATGGGTTATAACCCTTCCTCACTCTATTCAAAATTAAAAACTTTAAGGCCTGGTTAGTAGCTCAGGACTTAAATTTTGAGCTCTGCTAAAAGGCTGCGATTGCTGGTGCATTCCTAGTGTTCGAATGATAAAAGCTGAAGTGTCTGCATCCCTCTACAAGTATTTAACCTTTGGAGGGAGTATCTCATTAAATTGATTTTTCTATTGAGGGTGCCTAAAATCGGACTTGTATCTTAGTGCAGGCTTCTGGGAAGTTAGTGAGCCAATCACAAAAATACATTTCTGGGGCCATACATTAATGGTATAAGGGATGCCTCCAGGTTGCCATATTGCATTGAATTTTACAGAGAATTACAGTGGCTGCAGATTGAAAGGGAAAGACATTGTTAATATGAAAGTGGTTGTAAACCCTAGTAACTAGGTTCTGGATTTCAACTTAATAAACTCCGTAACGGGGGTAAACATTCGCAGATCTCCAGAAGTCGCTCTTTTCCACAAATTACCTGACCAAAACCCCCCCCCCCCAAAAAAAAAAAAAAAAAAAAAAAAAAAAAAAAAAACACAGTTAAGTTGATTACCTATATATTATTGGCAGCAAGAATCATGATTTCTAGGCATTGGTCTATAATCCCTCTTAACCAGGTTAAAAGTAAACTCAACTGGATCGTGATTAACGATAAACTCACCCATATACTTTGTAATAACACCAAGAAATTTAATATGGTGTGGGACCCGTGGATCGACTATATATCTCGACTCCGTAGTGCCCTCCAGGTTGACCCTCCCCTTCTTTAATCTCCTTTTTCTTTCCCACTTTTCTTTTCGTTTTTTCCCCCCTCTCTCCTTTCCTCCCTTTTCTTCCTCTGGTATTTATATGTACAATACAGATGATCGCCTATGGGGCCTCATACAGTAGTGAGCCCTGAGATAATCTCAGGGTTCACTACCAGATTTCCCGGTGGTTCCGGGTCTCTGCCATTCACCGTACGTGGTGGAGTTCCAGATCCTGGAAGGGAAAATATTATGTATCCAAGTACCAATGGGGATTGAATACCGCACGCTTTGCATACTACTGTAATGGTAGAGGACAAAATGTGAAATGACCATACCTCCTGTATTGTTATGTTGACAATCTGAGAAATCGACTTTGTTCTATTGATGTGTCTGTTCATTTTGAAACTTGATTCTTTTGCAATAAAAATATTGAAATATAAAGTGGGTGTAAAGTTTTTTTTTTTTTACCTTAATGTATTCTCTGCATTAAGGTAAAACACGTTTTACGTGCAACTCGTCTTCTGCCCACAGCCGCGATCTTCCGATAATAAAAAGCCAATATACCGGCTGTGCCAAGCAGCAACCATGCCTGCCATGTCCACATCTGTGCGCCATTCATGTCACACCAAGGTTCCCACAATGCAAAGCATTTTGTGACTGGAGAAGGTGGACCCTTCATCCTCTAACCCTTTTTTATAAGTTCCCACAATGCAAACAGGTGCTATGAATGGCGCATAGGGGGGGGGGGGGCAGAACTGGGCATAGTCAGCACAGCCGCTGAAATGAACTCAGCCAGCACTAGAGGAGAACTGCTGCTGCGGGGGTATCCAGAGGACTGAGGGTTTCTACTGGAAACAGCACACAGGACACTGTTCATTGCTGGCAAGTAGGGCCCAAAAAAAAAAAAAATTAAAATCACTAAACTTCAGTTTAATAGCCCTGCACGTGATGATGTGAGGGGACCACCCAATCTGGAGCTTCAGGACAGTACTGGAGCCTGCTGGACCGAGGGATAAGGCTTACCTAATGCACTTTATCCATATACTTTTAGGTTTTAAACAGCATTTAACCCTTGCAGTACAGGGGGGCCCCTAATGCAAGGGTAGATTTTATCTCATTCCTGGAATTCAACTTTAAGCTTCTTTATGATCGCTGTGGTAATAAAGAGCCACAATCTTCAGCAGTCTCTTGATCTGCTTAGCAGACAAAATCCCTTCATTTATATACAATCTAAAATGGGTGAACAAGGTACAGTGTCTTGCTTTCACTAGCAACTGCATCAGAGAACTGCTACCCCCAAGGATACCATAGGGGCACGTCTTCTAATGTGCATTGACATGCGTTGCTCACAGGCATTCTGCACATGTTCCAGAAGTGCTATTCATTTCTAATGATCTCTCAAGCAGCATCTATGCATCAGAAATCATACCAGGCCCTAGAGCGCTGCATACAACTGTAGATACCTGCGTTGCAGTGAACTAGAAAAAAAAAAGGTCATGTGTGTTTGTGTACAATGAGGGCTCAGAGAATAGATGGGCAAACATGCATATGTACCAACGGGTGTTCATTCCTAAATATTCAGCAGATAAGTAATCCTCCATGTTCCTATACATTCTTGTTCCTACATGGAAGGGTCCTAAAAGCAAACCTGTTATGACACCAATATGGTCCTCAATGCTTGTACATTGCCTGGCTGCTATCCCAACTCTTTGGCTTTAGGGCCCTTATCACATGGAGCCGCAGGCCGCATTAGCGGTAAAGCGCTGCTAGTTTTAGCTGGTGCTTTTTACCCCCGCTAGCGGCCGAGGAAAGAGTTAATAGCGCCCGAAAAGTAGCACTTCGGCAGCGGTGCCTATTCATTTCAATGGTCAGGGGTGGTGGAGGAGCGGTGTATACACCACTTCGAAGATGCTACTTGTAGGACTTTCTAATATCCTGTAAGCGCACCTCTCGAATGTGAAAGCCCTCAGGATCTCACACTGGGGCTGCAGGGGAGGTGCTTTACATGCGCTATTTTGATCCCTTTAGCGACTAAAAAAGGGCTCAGTGTGAAAGGGGTCTAAAATGTCACATAAGTTTAGTAATTAATAATATTAATAGTTTACCAAGAAAAAGTCTTGGTACAATCTACACGCTTGTTATGGGTCAGTAATTCAAAGCTGTGAATAAGGAGGTTCAGCATGACAGCCCAAAATTTACCAAGTTTAAAAATAGAGTTACTTAATGGTGGCCTCCATGTTTCTTCATGGCAGGTTCCCCTTGAACAAGTGTCCACTTGTCCCTGTGGAGGTTGATTTTTTATTTTTTTTTTAAACAGTAAATAGGTTTTTATTTAAAAAGTATTAAAGTTGACAATGATACAGTATATGGACATTAAATACATACCTGTGAGGTTGATTTACTAAAACTGGAGAGTGCAAAATCTGGTTCAGCATGGAAACCAATCAGCTTCCAGGTTTTTGTCAAAGCTTAACCCACTTCCATACCGGGTCATTGTAAAATGACGCCAGCAGGAACCCTCTCCCCCTCTTGGTGGACGTCATATGACGTCCTGGGTTTGTGTGGGGGGGGGGGGGAGATCTGAATGATGCCTGCAGCTAGAGGCATCATTCAGATATCCTTCTCTTCAGCTGGCGATTCTGCGCACCATAAGAACGATCATAGCGGCTTTTTTTTTTACAAATGCGATCGTGGTGCGCTTTTACTGCAGTTTCCAATCATTTCAATGGGAGGCTGTGTTTTTGGTGTGGGTTTCAAAACCGCAAAGATGCAGCATGCAGGACTTTTCAAAATGCACTGCACCGGTAACAGTGGTGTGAAAAGTCCCATAGGATTTACAGTGGGGATCGAAAGTTTGGGCACCCCCAGGTAAATGTGTATTAATGTGCATAACAAAGCCAAGGAAAGATGGAAAAAATCTCCAAATGGCATGAAATTACAGATTAGACATTCTTATATGTCCAAAAAATCATTTACACTTTCAAAATTACAGATAACAAAAAAATGGCGTCTGCAAAAGTTTGGGCACCCTGCAGAGTTAATATCTTGTACTGCCCCCTTTGGCAAGTATCACAGCTTGTAAACGCTTTTTGTAGCCAGCCAAGAGTCTTTCAATTCTTGCTTGAGGTATCTTTGCCCATTCTTCCTTACAAAATTCTTCCAGTTCTTTGAGATTTCTGGGCTGTCTGTCACGCACTGCTCTTTTAAAAGGTCTATCCATAGGTTTTCAATAATGTTGAGGTCAGGAAATGGTGAAGGCCATGGCAAAACCTTCAGTTTATGCCTCTTGATGTCATTCCCCGTGGATTTTGAGGTGTGTTTAGGATCATTATCCATTTGTAGAAGCCATCCTCTCTTTAACTTCAGCTTTTTCACAGATGGCATCAAGTTACCATCCAAAAATTTGCTGAAATTTTATCGAATCCATTTTTCCTTCTACTCGTGAAATGTTCCCTGTGCCACTGGCTGCAATACAACCCCAAAGCATGATTGATCCACCCCCATGCTTAACAGTTGGACAGAGGTTCTTTTCATTAAATTCTGTGCCCTTGCTTCTCCAAACGTACCTTTGCTCATTCCGGCCAAAAAGTTCTATTTTAACCTCATCGGTCCACAGAACTTGTTTCCAAAATGCCTCAGGCTTGTCTATATGTTCATTTGCAAAGTTCAAACGCTGATTTTTGTGGTGAGGACGTAGAAGAGGTTTTCTTCTGATGACTCTTCCATGAAGACCATATTTGTACAAGTATCTCTTTATAGTTGAATAGTGTACCACAACTCCAGTGTCTGCCAGATCTTTCTGGAGGGATCGTGCAGTCAAACGTGGGTTTTGAATTGCTTTTCTCACAATCCTGCGAGCTGTTCTGTGATATTTTCTTGGTCTTCCAGATCTTGCTTTAACTTCCACTTTTCCTGATGACTGCCATTTCTTAATTACATTCCGAACAGAGGATATTGACATCTGAAAAAACACTTTGCTATCTTCTTATAGCCTTCTCCAGCTTTGTGAGCGTCAACTATTTTCAGTTTCAGTTTTCTAGACAACTGCTTAGAAGAACCCATGGTGCTGATTGTTGGGGCAAGGTCAGATGAGTCTGACATCACCTGGTCTTCCCAGACGATGATTGAGAACAATCCATGACAGTGGCAGGTCTCAGCTTTGCAAAGGGGGCAGTGCATGCTATAAATTCTGCAGGGTGCCCAAACTTTTGCAGACGTCATTTTTTTGTTTTCTGTAATTTTGAAAGTGTAAATGATGGAAATAAAATCTAACTTTTTTTGACATACAAGAATGTCTAATCTGTAATTTGATGCCATTTGGAGATTTTTCCATCTTTCCTTGGCTTCGTTATGCACATCAATACACATTTTTACCTGGGGTGCCCAAACTTTCGATCCCCACTGTAAAAGGAAACAAACATTTTTCTTACTTTATTTGCAAGGGAAAAATAAAAATAAAAAACGCCGGAAAAACGTATTAGTGAAAAAGGGTCCTAATGTGCAGCCAACACTGGAGGAAGTTGGTATACATAGGGAGTAGCTTAAAGAACATAAAAGATATCAGCACCAACATAATAGAAAATTTGTTTGGAAAAAATCTAAGTGGAACATGGGGAGGTGTAACCAATTTCCCACTAAAAATATGTAAAAATAAAACCGTTTGAGTGAAATTCAAGTTTGGCTTAGGGTTTAGTCACACTAAGCAATTTGCATGGTGCCTGAGCAGGTTTGACCCCCAAAGTCCAGTTTGCTTGACTGGTGCAATCACTACGCACAGTTCAGCCTTACCTAGTCCTGCTGGAAGAGGTGGGCTTAGGCATGGCTCAGCCGAACTTGGGCACGGTACACATCAGATACCTGTGAGACAGGAGGTGATGACACAAGCATGTTCAAGCACAAGACGCAAGCACAAGCCAGCAGGGGCAAATAATTCTTGGGCACGGTACAAGGCAACCATGCCTAGCGCAAGTACACCTTTTAACTGGAACTGAAGCCAAAACGTTATTTTTTTGTTTTTTTAAACCTTTACAAAAGAGACGATGGCTTACATAATGTACGGTTTTCTTTGCCTTCTATTCACGCAATGTCCTGCTGACCATCCCAGCATTATGTGAGAGAAAATTGGCTTCTGATCTAACCTTCCCTACTCTGTTCAGAACCAAGACAAAGTTTGGGCTGTATTTACATTTAGAAAGTCAACTTAAATTAGAAAGCAAAAGATGTAGCAGCAGCAGAGGTAATGGAATGGCACATCTGTTGGTGAGCCTCCTATCACAGCCTGCCAAGAGAAAGGACAGCCTGGCATATTTAGAAAGCAGTCAAAAGACTAATGATGATGTATAAGGTACAGCAAGTCAGAACACAACACATTTCATTGTTAATCAGTGATAAGAACAATTAAATGTTCTTTCCGATTGGCTGTCAATGTTCTCTGCTATAATAAATGAGCCAGGTTTGGCTTACTCCCAACAGTGACCAGGGTAAAATGCTTTTGCAGGATGGTGACAAGTATAAAGCTAAGATGAGGTATTACAAAATTGCCCTTTTCACCTATATAATCTGAACCTGTGCTTTGCAAAGATCGGAACATTGATTTTCACCATCAAACACAGCTATATTTTACGTGTACGTCATCCAGCTCGGTCAGTCTCAACCAGGGTTTCCGTGGAGGCCTAGGTTACCTCCAGAGCAGATATTCTTAACCAGGGTTCCGATGAGCAGGAACGGAGTTACACCCCAAACATAAGTGAAACATATTCCTCAAGGTAAACTTTTCCTTTAACCACCTCCCACCCACCATATAACAAACTTCGTTTTTTTCAAAATTTGTATTTTTTTTTTTTTTTTTTTTTTTTTTTTAGCAAAATGAAAAAAAAAAAAAAACCAGCGGGAATAAATACCAAACAAAAGAAAGCTCTTTTTGTGGAAATGATAAAAAAAAATTCATATGGGTACAGTGTTGCATGACTGCGCAACTGTCATTTAAAGTGCAACTGCACTGAAAGCTGAAAATTGGCCTGGGCAGGAAGGAGGTGAAAGTGTCCTGTACTAAAGCACTTAAAGTGGTTTTAAACCCACTTATGTAACTTGCACCTACAGGTAAGCCTAGACAATGGTGCATTCATAGGGTTAATCCCATTCACAAATCCGGCTTAGCCGGATCCCGCGCGTCACGTCTTCGCCGCTCCGGCCAATCACAGCGCCGGAGCAGTGCTGTGATTGGCTGGAGCGGCGATACCCGGAAGTAACATTCCGGCTTTTCGCCGCAGCGATGGCTGGAGAGGGAGATGAGGACGGCTTCGGGGGGCTCCGATCGAAGGCAAGTGATGCATAATGAGCTAGTCCTACTAGCTCATTATGCCTTTGTCTTGCAGGTGGGTTAAAAAAAAAAAAAAAAAAAAAAAGTACTACAGGGTTTACAACCACTTTAAGCCCTGGTTCACACTGGTGCGATTTCAGGTGCGACATGCGATTTTGAAATCGTACCTGAAGTCGCACCCCATGGATTTCAATGGAAATGTGCTAATTGGTGCGACACAAGACACTAGCGATTTCCAAAAGGTTTTTGTATTACTTTTTTGCGATTTCAGGTCAATTTAACATCCATAGAGTGCTATGTAAATCGACCTGAAATCGCAGTACTGTTTATATCAGTGCGATTTGGAGCAGTTTTTTTTTTTTGGTGATGTCATTGCAGCTTCAGCTGATCTGTCCCCTCCCCTAGAAGGTGTTACAGTGAGGAGTTTGGAGCAAGACTTTTTTTTCACAGCCAGCGCTGCTATCTTTATTAAGTCACAAATCAGCTTGCTTTTCATTGGAAGAAGTACAAATCATAATATCTGCAAATCGCAAGTAGGTTCCGGAAATCGCAAACAAATACAAAAGAAATCAGAACAAAATCAGAAGTGACTGGGAAAGAAATCGGAGTGACAAATCGCACTCAAAACATGAGATTTGTAAATCGCACCAGTGTGAACCAGGGCTAAAGATGAATTCCAGGTATGGACATTATATACATAGTTTCATCGGTCCAGCTTGGTACCTAGCCGATGTCCCTGGAAGCTGGGGAACAAAAAAATAAATAAAAATCGCTGAAGTAGGCACCGCTGCTTCAGTGATCCCCACTAGCTTCCAGTTCCTGTGCCGATTGGCTGCCCTGCTGCACCCTGAACACAGGAAGTCAGACGTTCCACACCAGTACCATTCAGAGAATGCTTTGTATTTTCTGATTTAATGCAAAGTGTTCTCTGATTGGACGAGTTGAAGAGGTGGGGCAGTGAGGTCATGCGCTTAACCTTGTCCAATCAGAGAACAGTTTGCAGTCAGTAAAATGAAAAGCATTCTCTGAATGTATTCAGAATCCATATCAGGTGTTCCTCTTTAGTTTACCTCTGTGTTGCTCTCTGAAATATGATCTGTGGTGTAGAGCTGCACAATTAATCGTTAAAAAAATCGTGATCTCGATTCAACCCCCCCGACGATCTCCAATGCAGAGTTTGCCGATTTTTTCATATAACAAGTGGAGAGACTTAGAGCCCATTCACACAGGGGCAACTTTGGATCCGACTTCAAGTCGCCCCAGGTCGCCTCAAGTCGCGCTGCATGAGAAAATCAATGTCAGTGAATGGAGCTATCTTAATGCACACTACTGCAGTCGCTCAGACTTCAAAAAAGGTTCCTGTACTACTTCAATCTGACTTCTAGGCGACCTGTACCCATTGATTTCAAAAGAAGTCGCTCAGAAGTCGGATCCCCTGTCTTAACAGAAGCGGCTATGTGACAGATGAGGTTTAATGTTGATAAATGTAAAAGTTATGCATTCGGGGGCTAAGAATATGAATGCATCATACATACTAGGGGGAGTACAACTGGGGGGATGCGTAGTGGAGAAGGATCTGGGGGTTTTGGTAGATCATAAGCTCAATAATAACATGCAATGCCAAGCTGCGGTTTCCAAAGGGAGCAAAGTCCTTTCTTGTATTAAGAGAGGTATGGTCTCCAGAGAGAGAGATATCATTTTGCCCCTGTTCAAATCATTAGTAAGACCTCATCTGGAATATGCAGTTCAGTTTTGGGCCCCAGTTCTCAAAAAGGATATCGGGGAACTGGAGAAAGTGCAGAGAAGGGCAACCAAACTGATAAGAGGCATGGAGGAGCTCAACTATGAGGAAAGATTAGAGGAACTGAATTTATTCACTCTTGAGAAGGAGATTAAGGGGGGATATGATCAACATGTACAAATATATAAGGGGTCCATATAGTGAACTTGGTGTTGAAATATTCACTTTACGGTCAACACAAAGGACAAGGGGGCACTCTTTGCGTCTAGAGGAAAAGAGATTTCACCTCCAAATACGGAAAGGTTTCTTCACAGTAAGAGCTGTGAAAATGTGGAATAGACTCCCTGCAGAGGTGGTTCTGGCCAGCTCAGTAGATTTAAGAAGGGCCTGGATTATTTCTTAAAATGTACATAATATAACTGGGTACTAACATTTATAGGTAAAGTTGATCCGGGGAATATCAGATTGCCTCTCGGGGGATCAGGAAGGAATTTTTCCCCTGCTGTAGCAAATTGGATCATGCTCTGCTGGGGTTTTTTGCCTTCCTCTGGATCAACTGTGGGTATAGAATTGGGTATATGGGATTGTACGATTTTTTTTTTTTTTTTTTTTTATGGTTGAACTGGATGGACTTGTCTTTTTTCAACCTGACTAACTATGTAACTTTCCAGGAAGAGAACATACATTTCTCAGGCAAACCTCTCCCTCCCACAGAATCTTGTTTGATTGGCCACTGGAATGTCATGTCCTGGAGGCAACTTGAAGTTGCCTTGTAAGGAGCTCCAGGTCGCACTGTGATTCATACTCAAGTCGTGTCCAAGTTGCCTCCCAAAGTCACGCTGGAAGTCGTGTTGCCCCTGTGGGAATGGAGTCTTACCAGCTGTCAAAAGAAAAAATCCGGGCAGTCTGCCAAGTTTTTAACATGAAACATTGTAACTAACGCTTCCTTCTAACTTCTGTGTGTAAATGCAGGAAGTAATCTTTTTCTGACACAAGTTAAAAATCAATATTTTTTGCTAGAAAATTACTTGGAACCCCCATACATACATAGCAGAGACCCTAGGGCAGGGGTGGCCAACCAGCAGCCCGCGGAGCCATCTGATGTGGTCCGCGGCCTCCTGCTCTGGAATGGCAGGTTGGTAACCCGCCATACCGCAGCATCAGTGTTGTGAATGAAGCAAGCGGCTGCGGATCAGAGCCCCATAAGCCGAAGCTTCCTCTACAGCACCGGATTTTGCCACAGGCGGAGTCTATGGCAAAGTTCAGCTAACCCGCAGGATAGACACAGGTACACCAAGCTGCACCCGCGGTGTGGGTAAAACACAGCACATCAGTGTGAAAGCCGTCTTAGGCCCTTTTCACACAATCAGCCCAACCAAATGGGACCCTCAATTCACCTCTATAGAGCGACAGATGTCTGTACGCCCGCCTACCTTCAATCCGAAAAACAGAAGGGAATTCGCCCCCTTCCATCTGGGTGGATCGGAGGGCCTATAGGAGTAGCCGTGACCTGTCATCTGACCGCTCCACTCATTGTGGCCCTCGACTAGTTACCAAGTTGCTTAATTGGCCCTTGCTCTTCAAAAGGTTGGGCACCCCTGCCCTAGGGAATAAAATGGCAATTGCTACAATATTTTATGTCACACTATTTGCCCAGCGGTCTTTCAAGTGCATTTTTTTGGGAAAAGATACACTTCAATGAATAAAAAAAAAAAAAAAAAAAGAAACCGTAAAGTTAGCCCAATTTGTTTTAATGTGAAAGATGATATGCCGCGAGAATTGTGATCCATCTTCTAAGCAAAAAAAATTGTGATTCTCATTTTAGCCAGAATCGTTGGTATAAGGAGCATTTCCACCAAAGATCAATTGGTTTTAGAAGGCTTTCCCAAAACCTGAAAATTATTCTGTGGGTACAGAGGTTGTGAGAAGCATGATGATGAACCCCTAACACATACCCTAATCTACAGAGAGCTGAGCTCACAGGCAGGGAATGAGGAGAGCTGCTCAGTACTCTGCTCAGCATGCAGACAGTTTCAGGCCAAGTATAGCATGGCACTATTTTTTATTCTTTGATCCAGGGGCTACGAAAAAATGTTCTTCATCCTAATTACATAGATGTCCATCACAACTACAAATTGTCACATAGCAATGAAGAAGAGGTTAAACTCATTGTCATCTAGGTAATAACAATAAACATATTAAAACAACATTAATGATATAAAAAGAATACCAATACTACCACTTTTATATATAAAAAAAATAAAATAAATGAGAGATAGACAGACACACACATACACTATCTCACAAGAGTACACTCCTCACATTTTTGTAAATATTTTATTCTATCTTTTCATGTGACAACACTGAAGAAATGACACTTTGCTACAATCTAAAGTAGTGAGTGTACAGCTTGTATAACGGTGTAAATTTGCTGTCCCCTCAAATATACTTACACAGCCATTAATGTCTAAACCGCTGGCAACAAAAGTGAGTACAACCCTAAGTGAAAATGTCCAATTGGGCTCAATTAGCCATTTTCCCTCCCCGTGTCATGTGACTCGTTAGTGTTACAAGGTCTCAGGTGTGAATGGGCAGAAGGTGTGTTAAATTTGGTGTTATCGCTCTCACTCTCTCATACTGGTCACTGGAAGTTCAACATGACACCTCATGGCAAGGAACTCTGAAAAAATTATTGTTTCTCTACATTAGAGCTGCCACGACGCGTCGACGTAGTCGACTACGAAAATACGTTGACGTGCGTGAAAAAAGTCAAATAGTCACTCCGCGGCCTCGGCCTTAGGAAAGGCCGCGGCTTCGGCCTAGCTCCGGCCATCTTGGTACACCCGGCGGCGGTGGCTGGCTAGGTGCGCGCTGAGGTCATCACCCCTCACTGGCATCTCCCACCATGTACACAGTACAGGCATCCCCTGCACCCCTCACTATATATACTAGGGCTGCAACTAACGATTATTTTCATAATCGATTAATCGACTAATCGGTTAATAACCGTGAAAAAAAAAAAAGTAATTTTTTGGATTTTTTTGGGCCAATTTGTGGTTGGGCAGATTACAAAACACAAATTGCCGCAAAAACACATTACATGCTTATCTGCAGCTTCTCCATTGAAGTATATTAAACCAAAAAACTAAAATAGCACCATTTTGCGTTTAAAAAACGTCCTTGCCCTTTCCAAATACGCAGAAGCTGAAAAAATCATGGATGTGAACGTGTCCCATAGGAAACCATGTAAATGAACTGTAGTGTGTTTCTGCAAAAAACACAGAGGTGTGACCCGGGCCTGAGAGGTTTAGTAACATGGGGTTAAAAAAACTAAAAATTAGTACAAAAAGAGCAAATAATCGCTACTGTAAGGGGTTAATTTTTTACTGTGGGACAGTGAAATATTTACAGTAGCAATTGCTCTTTTTGTACTAATAAAGGGTTAATTTTAGTTTATTTTTAACCTCATTATGTTACTGGCCGATTACTCGATTATGAAAATTGGAATCGATTAGTTGTTTCGGCCCTAATATACATACATACATCCCCTGCACTATACAATCTCCCCCACTCACTGTAATATCCACAATCATTGTGGATATTACAGCGAATGGGGGGGGGGGGGGGCGGACGACGTGGATATTACAGCGAGTGGGGGGTGGGGGGGGTGGGAGAGGACGACGTGGATATTACAGCGAGTGGGGGGGGGGGGGACGTGGATATTACAGCGAGTGGGGGGGGAGAGGGCGACGTGGATATTACAGCGAGTGGGGGGGGGGGGGGGGGGAGGACGACGTGGATATTACAGCGAGTGGGGGGGGGGGGGGGGAGGACGACGTGGATATTACAGCGAGTGGGGGGGGGGGGGGGGAGGACGACGTGGATATTACAGCGAGTGGGGGGGGGGGGGGGGAGGACGACGTGGATATTACAGCGAGTGGGGGGGGGGGGGGAAGGACGACGTGGATATTACAGCGAGTGGGGGGGGGGGGAGAAGGACGACGTGGATATTACAGCGAGTGGGGGGGGGGGGAGAGGACGACGTGGATATTACAGCGAGTGGGGGGGGGGGGAGAGGACGACGTGGATATTACAGCGAGTGGGGGGGGGGGGAGAGGACGACGTGGATATTACAGCGAGTGGGGGGGGGGGGGAGAGGACGACGTGGATATTACAGCGAGGGGGGGGGAGAGGACGACGTGGATATTACAGCGAGTGGGGGGAGAGAGGACGACGTGGATATTACAGCGAGTGGGGGGAGAGAGGACGCCGTGGATATTACAGCGAGTGGGGGGAGAGAGGACGCCGTGGATATTACAGCGAGTGGGGGGAGAGAGGACGACGTGGATATTACAGCGAGTGGGGGGAGAGAGGACGACGTGGATATTACAGCGAGTGGGGGGAGAGAGGACGACGTGGATATTACAGCGAGTGGGGGGAGAGAGGACGACGTGGATATTACAGCGAGTGGGGGGAGAGAGGACGACGTGGATATTACAGCGAGTGGGGGGAGAGAGGACGACGTGGATATTACAGCGAGTGGGGGGAGAGAGGACGACGTGGATATTACAGCGAGTGGGGGGAGAGAGGACGACGTGGATATTACAGCGAGTGGGGGGAGAGAGGACGACGTGGATATTACAGCGAGTGGGGGGAGAGAGGACGACGTGGATATTACAGCGAGTGGGGGGAGAGAGGACGACGTGGATATTACAGCGAGTGGGGGGAGAGAGGGCGACGTGGATATTACAGCGAGTGGGGGGAGAGAGGACGACGTGGATATTACAGCGAGTGGGGGGAGAGAGGACGACGTGGATATTACAGCGAGTGGGGGGAGAGAGGACGACGTGGATATTACAGCGAGTGGGGGGAGAGGACGACGTGGATATTACAGCGAGTGGGGGGAGATTGTGGATTTTACTTGAAGTATTTTTTGGAAAAAAAAAATATTAAAAAGTTGAAATATTTATATTAGAAGTTGTACTTATTTTTTGTAAAGTTATCCAAAAGGATTAATTAGCTAATCACAAAAAGAACACACTAGATTAATAAAAAAATAAAAATGTATTAGTCGTGACTAAATCGAAGAAATAATCGTTAGATTAGTCGACAGACAAAATAATCGTTAGTTGCAGCTCTACTCTACATAAAGATGGCCTAGGCTATAAGAAGATTGCCAAGACCCTGAAACTGAGCTGCAGCACGGTGGCCAAGACCATACAGCATTTTACCAGGACAGGTTCCACTCAGAACAGGCCTCGCCATGGTCGACCAAAGAAGTTGAGTGCATGGGCTCAGCGTCATTTCCAGCGGTTGTCTTTAGCAAGTATTGCTGCAGAGGTTGAAGGGGTGTGGGGGGGCCTGTCAGTGCTCAGACCATACACCACACACTGCATCAAATTGGTCTGCATGGCTGTCGTCCCAGAAGGAAGCCTTTTCTAAAGATAATGCACAAGAACGCCTGCAGTTTGCTGAAGACAAGCAGGCTAAGGACATGGATTACTGGAACCATGTCCTGTGGTCTGATGAGACCAAGATAAACTTATTTGGTTCAGATGGTGTCAAGCGCGTGTGGAGGCAACCAGGTGAGGAGTACAAAGACAAGTATGTTGGTGGGAGTGTCATGATCTGGGTCTGCATGAGTGCTGCCGGCACTAGGGAGCTACAGTTCATTGAGGGAACCATGAATGCCAACATGTAATGTGACATACTGAAGCAGAGCATGATCCCCTCCCTTCAGAGACTGGGCCGCAGGGCAATATTCTAACATAATGACCCCAAACACACCTCCAAGATGACCACTGCCTTGCTAAAGAAGCTGAGGGTAAAGGTGAACTGGTAAAGCATGTCTCCAGACCTAAACCCTATTGAGTATCTGTGGGGCTTCCTCAAATAGAAGGCGGAGGAGCGCAAGGTCTCTAACATCCACCAGCTCCATGATGTCCTCATGGAGAAGTGGAAGAGGACTCCAGTGGCAACCTGTGAAGCTCTGGGGAACTCCATGCCCAAGAGGGTTATGGCAGTGCTGGAAAATAATTGTGGTCACACAAAATTTTGACTTTGGGCCCAATTTGGACATTTTTACTTAAGGGTGTACTCACTTTTGTTGCCAGTGGTTTCGACATTAATGGCTGTGTGTTGAGTTATTTTAAGGGGACAGATAAATTTACACCGTTAGGCTCCATGTACACGGGACGTTTTTACAACTGCTCCTAAATGATTAAACTTGACAGATAGTAACCCACATTTAAAAGGTCCATTTTTATACAAGCTGTACACTCACTACTTTACATTGTAGCAAAGTGTCATTTCTTCAGTGTTGTCACATGAAAAGATATAATAAAATATTTACACAAATGCGAGGGGTGTACTCACTTTTGTGAGATCCTGTGTGTAAAAAAATAAAATAAAAAAAAATTCATGTTGATACTGTTATTTTAGTTAATATAACAATACAATAAAAATATAATTTTCTAAGTATTTCTAATAACAATTAACATATTAAAAGATAAAAAAAATACTAATATCTCCCTGGATAATGGTACTGTCCCTCATGTGTTCTATGGCTGTGTGTAGTCTCTGGGATCTAGAATATCATTGTCCCTCCTGAGTGCTGTACTTGTTTTCTATGTAAATTGTATTGTTCTTTTAAATTTAATTTTATATGTGTTTATGGAAAATAAAAACATTTCAAAAAAAAAAAAAAAAAAAAAAAAACAATATTTTTTTTTGTTAATTCAAACGTGGTATGTATAGTGGAATATCTGCGCAAAAAATAATTAAAAAAAAAAGTGTAAAATATATATATATATATATATATATATATCTATCTCTCTCTCTCTCTCTCTCCATCCATCCCAAACACACACAAACACTACATATTACTGTTAATTAAATAGTAATACAATAAAAATACTATAATATTATTACTACTACTTATATATTATGAATAAAATTGTATTTTAGTAATATTTTTATTACAGTATTTTGTTGTTAATGTATGAAAAAAACAAAACAAAACAAAAAATAACACAATATTGTTAATATTATTCATTAAGAATACCTAATTGAATAATAAAACACATATATATATATAATATTTTATTTATTAGTTACATTAGATATCCTTAATAATGAATAATATTAACAATATCGTTTTTTTTTTTTTTAAGTAATAATATTGTTATTTTATAAACAGTATTGTTATTTTTATATTAGTGACAAGCTTATTGTGTCATATTATTGTTATAATACTATTATTATGAAGTAGTGTTAATATTAGAAATAACAATCATAATATGATTTTACTATGAATAGATGATGATGATGATGATGATGATATGAATTGTAATGTAATAATAAATGTATAGAATGATGGTGGTTGGTAGTAGTGGGGAGTGTAGGGTGTCGGTACTCGGCTCACCCCGGTGCTGCGCCCTCCTGTGTCTCCGGTATTCGGTGTCTCTCCGGAGGGTCTCCACGTTGGTGCGGTGGGTTGGTCGGGCCTCCTCCTCAGTGATCTCCGGTGTGTTCCCTCATCATCCCCCTCCTCCTCCTCTCCTCCTCTGCCCGGTCCGGTGCTGTGTATAGAGGGGACCCGCTCCTCTCTCCTCCTCATACACCGGCTCGGGATGATGATGAGGATTATCGGTGTCCGCACTCACAGGGACAATAATAATAATAATGACAGTGAGACGCCTCCATAGACCGGAGCGCACTCCTCCTCAGTCACCGCCGCCGTCCTCCTATACCGGGCTGGAAGACATGACCATAGGAGATATACATAAGTCCCGGGAAGAGTCCATCCCGCTCCCCCGGCTACAGCCCGTCCATGGTGAGGATGGTGAGCCCGGCTCCCCGCACTTCCCTCCGTCGCTCAACCAATCACATCACCCCGCACCTCCTATTAAAGGGACAGCGCGCCATCTACACAGGGGACAGAGCGCCCGAGCGGCCTCTAGTGGTCAGGAGGGATGCCTGCACGACTCACTACAGTACTGGAGCTAACCATACACCATACAATCTGCTTTACTCCACTAAAAAGATCTCTGTGTTTGATACATATGGAATATATTTAGGTCCCTCCTCCTGATACATATTTTTGGTAAATCTAAAGCCTCATAGCGTAGGACTTTTGTCTGAAGGGCGTTGGCCAGGAACTTGTCTTGCATACAAACAGCACACAATTGTTGGCCAGCAAACACAAAACTACGTGGTTTTTCAGCTCTTTAGCGCCACCCTTTGAGCAACGTCTGCTAATGTTGTTTTATGTTGAGCATTGCTTCTGAGCATGCGTGTTTGTACTTTGGAGTTTTGTCCGAAGGACTTCTGTACACACGATCGGATAATCCGACATCACACATTTGTTGGCGGAAAATTTTAAAACATGCTAGCCCACATTTGTTGGCAGAAAATCCGACAACAATTGTCCGATGGAGCGTACAAACGATCGGATTTTCCGACAACAGCCTGTCATCACACAATTCCCTGTCGTGGCACTGCTCCCGATGACAGGGAGCAGTAGATCAGTGTCCTGTCACTAGGCAGAACAGGGAAATGCCTTGTTTACATAGGCATCTCCCCGTTCTGCCTCTCCGTGACACGATCGCAGGACACACGGTCACGGTCACAGAACTCGCGGCAGGGGCGCGCGCGCCTACATGGCGGCAAATTCAAAGCAACATACAGGTATGTTGCTTTGCGCAGCCGTGCCATTCTGCCGACGTTTATCTACAGGCGGCGGTTGGCAAGTGGTTAAGGAGATGTATAATCAGATTGTATAATGTATAACCAGCTTGAGGCTCCATGCACGCTAGCGTTTTTTTAAGCTCAAGGAAGCTGTAATTAGCATTTTTTCTGCTCCTAGAAGCCAAATCGTGTTATCCTGTGTGTCCATACACACTATTTAGGCTATTAGCATTTTTTACAGTCAGGTTGAAAAAAGACAAAAGTACATCTAGTTCAAAAAAACAGTTGATCCAGAGGAAGGCGACGAACAAAAAACCCCCAGCAGAGAACGATCCAATTTCCTACAGTAGGGGAAAAAATTCCTTCCTGATCCCCCCAGATGCAATTGGATATTCCCCGGATCAACTTTTCAAAAAGGAGGAAAAAGGGGATTGGGACTTTGAATGAAGCACATAGGTATAAAGAATTGAGTTTATTATATAAATTAACATACAAACGCATAATCATGAATGAGTGTATATCAAATACAATTCAAATAACTGGTACAATTCATAAAAATCTATATCTATATCTATACAACATACAATCTAGACAGGTTGTCACGTGATTATAAATGATTAATATCAAAAATGTATACATACTGACAAATATAATTTGAATCATAGGGACACGGCCTATAATAGCGCTATGCATTTCGTGGATTGATCCACTCTTCAGGAGCATGCGTGTGAGTTCAATAAAAAATATATAATAGGAGTTGCTGTGTGGTCTGATCCTACCCAAGGAAAAAGTAAAAATCTAAAAAAGTAAAATAAAATAAAACCAAGTGTAGCGCTACCCCCAGTTAAGAGAGCTGCAGATATTGATTTGGGCCCTGCAGTGCACCGCTGTCAACCCCCGGCAATCGGCTCTAACCTCCCGTGGCACAGCTGGTGATAGAGAGATAGGACCGCGTGATCGCAACTGTTGGTGACGCAGTCCTATAACAAACATACACAGAATATACTTTAAAACTCCTATTAAAGTAAGCGGAACTGACACCAAATGTACTTTACCCAGATATTTTACTGAGGCTAATGGGCAAGTAATAAACAACAGTATAACAAGTTGCAGATCCCTGCAATAAACAGTAATAAAGATAAACAGAGTAATCAGAATAATAAAGTATTGCTATGCAACTCTAGCGCTGCCCTTTTACAGCTACTTCCCCTCATGGGTAGACTAACACCCAGCAATGTCTACCTATGCAGTCAGGCCTGACTGATCTAAATGGAAGTTCAGTGAAACAATATTTGCTAGCAATCTCTCGGTGGTGCACTTGAAGAACAACTTTGTAATCCCAACGAATAGTAAAGATAAAGGATATGTCTTTAAACAGCTCTCACCACCTGGACAAGTCCAAGTCCCTTTCCTCCATCGATTCGTCTAGGAACAGGAATCCACCGACATCCAAGTCTTCAATCCTTCTGGTGTACTGCAGCAAGGAGGATTAGATGTCTCTAAGGCTCTGCTAGGCTGGCAGAGGGCTCTTTGGAAAGGAGCACACGGCCCGGGCTTCAGGCCTTGTGCACACAGCAGTTCAGCACAGACATCCTCTTGCTAGGAGAGAGGGGTCCAAAGAGAGCGACCAAAACTCCGCCTCCCCTTTATAAAGTCTGCCCCAGCAGTCTCTGTTCTGGAGCAATGCACCCTGGGTGCTGCAAGATGTACTGGGAGATGTAGTCTCTTTCTCTCCTCTGCTTTCACTTCCAGTAATGTCCCTTTACTTCCTCCCGACTCACCTCTCACCTGGAACTTCTTATCTCTCTGCATTAAAGGGGAACCCCCCGCTACACACTCCCCCCACTTGAACTCTTTGGTCCCCAAAGATAAACTTCAACAAATACTGTTTACCATTTTGGACAATGTCGAGCATGATGTTGGCATAGGGAATTCCCACCAAAACTTTGGGATGGAACTCTCTTGCCCACAGGTCACACTACCATGAGTGGCCTGCCTAACTGTGCCAGAGAGTGAGCTGGGGTTGCCCTCCACCAAATGGACGGTGGAAGGATCAGGTTGTTCAACACTTCTCCTAGCCGTTACAACAGAGTCCTCTGAGCTCGTCCCCATTTGGGGGTAAGTTAGTTTCTTGGGAGGCCTGATGACTCTGCGAGCCCTCTGCTCTCTTGGTGCTTTTGACTCTGGCACCACAGGCTCTTCTTCAGGAGTAAGTTCAGGTAACATTGCTGGTTCTGGAACCTCTGATTCAGAAGTCGACTGACGTATGGAATCTCTAGAGTCCTCCTCTGCGCAAGTGTCAGGAACATCTTCCCAGTAATCAGCTGAGGGACTGAAGGGTATGAATTCAGTAGCCTCCGGATTCAGCGTTGCATCTGGGGTATCCCCTCCATTTGGGAGATCTATGGCGGACGTTCCCAGAGTCGAGGGAGGCCACAGCCAGTCCAGTTCTCCACCTTCTTCTGTACTCAATTGGGAGGCCTCCCCATCTTTGGCTCGAGAGGTCTGGGACCGAGTGTTCGGCCTAGGAATATCCAGGATAGAGGCCGGTTCAGGGGAGTCTCTCACGGGAGGTATTCTGACTGCCTCAGCAAGTGGGAGCAGGTGGTTCCGATGCCACGTCTTCAGTGGACCCACCTTTCCTTCTGGCTTTAGTTTGTAGACAGGCAAACCGGGCAACTTCCTACAGACAACATAGGGCTCAGATCTCCACCTGTCGGCAAGCTTGTGTTTTCCAGGGACCCCCAGATTGCGTAGCAGTACTCGGTCCCCGGGCTGCAGATCTTGCACTCGAACCTTCAGATCAAAATTTCTCTTGTTGCGGGCCCCCCTTTGATCCGAAGCCGCCTGGGCTTGTTCATAGGCCACCTGCAAGCTACGTCTAAGTCTGTCCACGTATCTCTTGTGGGATGTAGCTGAGGTATTGTCTATAGAAGTGCCAAAGGCCAGGTCCACAGGTAGCCTTGCTTCTCTCCCAAACATAAGTCGATAAGGGGAGTAGCCAGTGGCGTCACTTGTGGTACAGTTATAGGCATGTACTAGGGCTGATATGTGCTGACTCCAGTGTTGCTTCTTCTCTGTTTCTAAGGTTCCCAACATGTTGAGCAGGGTCCGGTTAAATCTCTCCGGCTGAGCATCTCCTTGTGGGTGGTAAGGCGTGGTTCTGGTCTTCTTTATTCCTAATGAATCCAAAAGTCTTCGGATCAACCGACTCTCAAAGTCCCTTCCTTGATCTGAGTGGAGTCTCTGTGGTAGTCCGTAATGGACAAAATACTTCTCCATAAGTATCTTGGCCACGGTGGATGCCTTCTGGTCTTTGGTTGGGAAAGCTTGAGCATAGCGGGTGAAATGGTCGGTTATTACCAGAACATTCTCCAATCCACTCAGGTCGGGTTCGAGGCAGAGAAAGTCAATGCATACCAGATCCATTGGGCCTTGACTCTGTAAGTGGCCCATTGGGGCAGCTTGATGGGGTAGGGTCTTTCTCTGAATGCATCGTGCACAGGAATGGCAATACTCCTCTACTTCTGCCCTCATGCAGGGCCAATAGAATCGATTTCTGACAAGCTGGAAGGTCCGTTCTGCCCCTAGGTGACCATGATGGTCATGCAGGGCAATTAGTACAGTCTCTCGGTGCTTCTCTGGAAGAAATAACTGCCACTTATCTTCTGAGTCATCAGAGGGGCCCCTTCGGTAGACCACTCCCTGATGTACCTGTAGCCTGTCCAATTCCTTCCTCAACAGGCGAGCCTCCTTTGAGGGGTGATGTAGGAATTTGTTGGGATCCTGATTCTCCAGGGCTTCGAGGACCAATCTCCCCATGGGGTCTTCCAATTGGTCACACCTCAACTCCTTCTTGGACAGTCTCGGTAGGTTGCCTTCCTCCAGTTGAGTTACCCCACAATAGTGTTTGGGGACTCCTACCATGGTAACCCCTATTTCTTCTGCTCTGGAGCCTCCTCTGGCTTGGAATTCAGCCCCTTGACAAAGGGCCCGCACCCCGTCCGGTGCCACTTGGGTCCAATCTTCCCAGTCATTTGTCGTGGCATGAGACCTCCGGGACAGGGCATCTGCATCCCTATTTCCGGCTCCTGGTCTGTACTTCAGACTGAAGTTGAATCCAGACAATGCGGCCAACCACCTGTGTCCGGTGGCATCTAGTTTCGCGGTGGTGAAGAGGTAGGTCAGGGGGTTGTTGTCTGTCTTCACAGTAAACTCTGCCCCATACAAGTAGTCTTTTAGCTTGTCTACTACCGCCCATTTGAGGGCCAGGAATTCCAGCTTATGAGTGGGGTAATTCTTTTCTGAGGGGGTCAGGCTCCTGCTCACATAGGCCACTGGTCGCAGTTGTCCTTCATGTTCTTGGTAGAGTACACCACCTAGACCCTCATGGCTGGCATCCACATGTAATTCATAAGGTCTGGTAGGGTCGGCGTAGGCCAGGACTGGGGCAGTGGTTAAGCTCCTCTTCAGAGCATGAAAGGCCTCTTCACACCTTGGGTTCCACTGATCTTGAACTGACTCACCAGGCCTCCTGGGCCCTGAGTCATCCTCTTCCCCTTCTGCCTTTAGCAATTCATTCAACGGGCGGGCAATCCGAGCAAACCCCTCCACAAACCTCCTATAATAGGAGCAGAACCCCAGGAAGGATCTGAGCTCTGTTACTGTGGTGGGTCGTGGCCAGGAAGTGACTGCTTCCAACTTCTCAGGATCTGTGGCCACCCCTTCTTCAGACACTATGTGCCCCAGATAGTTCACAGAAGACTGGTAGAACCGACACTTCTCGGGGGAAAGCTTAAGTCCCTCTTCGCTGAGTCTTCTCAATACTTTCTCCAACCTGGCTTCATGTTCTTCCAAGGTTCTTCCAAAGACAATGACATCGTCCAAGTACACAAGGACTTCTATAAGATTCATGTCTCCAACAGTGTTCTCCATAAGGCGTTGAAAGGTAGCAGGAGCTCCAGACAGACCCTGAGGCATCCTATTGAATTCGAAGAATCCCACCGGGGTTATGAAGGCTGTCTTCTCCCTGTCTTCTGGGTGCATAGGGATTTGATAGTACCCACTCTTGAGGTCCATCACACTGAACCATTTGGCTCCAGACAAACTTTGTAGGGCATCTTCTATCCTTGGCGTGGTGTATTGGTCAGGGATGGTTCTCCTGTTGAGAGTCCTGTAATCGATACAAAGCCTCAACGACCCATTCTTCTTTCTGACCACCACGATTGGGGAGGCATAGGGACTTCTAGACTCCCGGATCACACCAGTCTTCTTTAGTTCTACAAGTTGTTCCCTCAGATCCTCCAGATCTGCCAGGGGGACCCGCCTGACCCTCTCTCGGAAGGGCTTATCTTCTTGGAGGCGGATCCGATGGGTGGCACTTCTTGCACACCCCACATCGAATTCATCTTCGGAAAAGATCTTCTCCCACCTGGTCAGCTGGGCCTTGGCTCTTTCTTTCCAAGCCCTGGGTAGGTTCGGGTTTTCCACGGACAGTTTCTCCCAAACATCTCCTCCGTCACCCGTCCCCTTGACTTCGGACCAAGTGACCGGGGCAGCAGGGCTCACCTGACCAAGCAACACTCTGGCAGGGATCTCCATGGGTCCTCCCGTAGTGTTCCTAACACTCACCAGAACTCTGCCATGGGCCTTCTTCAGGGCCTTGAACGGAATCACTTCTGGTATCACTTCCAGGCCTGAGGACTCTTCCCTTGGGTCTGATTCCAGCATGACAAAGGGGCCAGGTTGTTCCCACGAAAGCTTCACAGTGGCCCTAAGACAGGTTACTTCTCCGGGCTGTAGCACTACTCCTTCTCTGCCAAGTCTCCACACCTTCCCTATCCCCTCTCCCGGGGTCTTCTGCTCTAAGACCAGTCGTTGGTAGGCCGTCTTTAGCATGGGATGGATTTTGGTGGCTGAATGGTTTCTCTCTTTCACTAGAGGGGTCAGGAGTCTCCTGACTAGATCCGTGTTTGTCCCAATGATCAGGGAAATCTTGCTGGCTCCAGGCGGCCGGGGACACACAACTGCCAGGGTGTCAAACACTTCAGCCTTCCCAGCCACGGATGGGTCGAAAGTCATCTTTATGGGCAGGTACCCATCATAAGGGAAACTCTGGGTTCCAACCAAGTCCCCATATCTCCAGCTCTTCTATCTTCTGGATAGGCAGATGACTCAAGTGCCTATCATAGAAGTCCCGGTATAGTAAAGTCACCTGTGCTCCGGTGTCCAAAAGAGCTTTAGTATAGACTCCTTCCACTTGAATGGGCACAGTAGGAGACGGGCCCACCAGTTCCTTTGGGTATGGCCGGACTGGGGTCACCTCTTTTTTTTGGCTTTCGACCCTTGCTCTACTCCTTTTGGACTTTAATTTTTCCTGAGCCTGGCATGCATTGACTTTCTCCCTCTCAATGGGGGCACAAACCCGCTGAGGGATGTTATTGTTCCTTTTAGGTGGATGTTCCTTCTTTGGGGTGCTGTACTTCCACTGAGGGGTCTTGCCCCCTCCCTCTGGGGTACATCTTGGTGGGGGTGTACTATACCTCCTCCTAGGAGTTTTGTCTCCTCCATTCTTGGCCTTTTTTTTTAGTTTGGAGCGCACTAAAGATGATGGGCACCCGGTTGACTCCTTCACCGGGGCCCTTTGGCGTTTCCCGCCGGCTTGCAATTATCTGTTCTCTTCTTCTTTGGGCTGGAGCATATGTTAGCAAAGTGGCCACTCCCTCCGCAGTTATAGCAAATCACCTCTTCTCGGTCCTGTAGGGAGGCCGGTGCTGAGGTGTTCGGGAACAACTCCTTTCTTGGGCTTGGTTTCTCTCGTCTTCTCTGATCTTTCTCCATCAAAGAGGTCAGCATCTCCAACACTTGGGCCATTTGCGATTTCAGAGTGTCAACCTCCGCATCTCTTTCTGGGCTCTTGACCGAATGGACCAACACTGGTACAGGTGTGACATTCGCCTTGGCCACCTGCTGATCTTCCTGCAGCGCCTCTTCGTCCCTAATAATTTTTATTAGATCAGAGTAGGTTAGTGACATTCCTCCTCCTGAGGTTTTCAGGTGCAGCCAGACCGGGTCTGAGCGCCGCGCTCCCCTCATGATCTGCTTCATGCGTGCTTCATCTGCATCTTTGGGCAGCATTCCCTTCTTCAGTACAATCTTGCATAACTGCCTGTTCAGCCTTCTAACATATTCTGACAGTTTCTCATTCGGCTGCTGGAGAGTGTGTTCAATTTGATAAATCATCTCTGACACCTTCTCCAGCTGACCAAACTCTTCCTGCAGCATGGCCAGGCAATCTTGAGCTGTACAGTTTTCATTTCCAAACCGGAAGCTCTTCACCGCTTCTGCCGCGGCACCTTTCAGACTTTCTAAGACTCGCTGTCTCTTCTGTGCCTCAGGCACCTCCCATGCTTCTACTGCCTGCAATGCCTGTTCCACCCAAGTGTCAAAATCTTCCTCCCCCGCAGGGACGGGGAGCTTCCCTGAGAAGGTGCTAAGCTTCCGGTAACCGGCCTCCACATGCACCGTACTGCTTTTCTGGCACTTAATTACAAGGTCTCCTAGAGCATTCAACAATTCAGGCCCTATAGCGGCCAGCGGTGATCCCGGGCTTAATAGTTCCTTAAGCTTTTCTGCTTTAGGGGATAGTGGTGGAGATAATTGTGGGAGTGATGGCTTTGGTGTCTGAAACCATTCTTCCTTCACTGGCAGCGTATGTATCAAGTGATAGATCTGATTATCTATGGCTTGTATACTCTGACTTTTAAAATGCTCTGGGGTTTCGTTTTTCCATTCTACCAGTGCGTATGTAAACGAGATCACTGGATCTGGCCTAAAATCCATCACCCATGCTTTGTGGCTCGGAGACAGTAACAATACGAGCTGTTTTATCTCCTCTTCCTTCCATCTTTCCCCCGGGAGTACAATGACTACCGCCGCGGTTGGATCGGCGCCAATCGCTGCGCACCACTGTGACATTGCCAGCGGGTCCATGCTGGTACTTCTGACCGGCTTGATTGCAGCGTGCAACGTACAAGGATCCCGGACTCGAGCCCCCACGTGTAGCGCTACCCCCAGTTAAGAGAGCTGCAGATATTGATTTGGGCCCTGCAGTGCACCGCTGTCAACCCCCGGCAATCGGCTCTAACCTCCCGTGGCACAGCTGGTGATAGAGAGATAGGACCGCGTGATCGCAACTGTTGGTGACGCAGTCCTATAACAAACATACACAGAATATACTTTAAAACTCCTATTAAAGTAAGCGGAACTGACACCAAATGTACTTTACCCAGATATTTTACTGAGGCTAATGGGCAAGTAATAAACAACAGTATAACAAGTTGCAGATCCCTGCAATAAACAGTAATAAAGATAAACAGAGTAATCAGAATAATAAAGTATTGCTATGCAACTCTAGCGCTGCCCTTTTACAGCTACTTCCCCTCATGGGTAGACTAACACCCAGCAATGTCTACCTATGCAGTCAGGCCTGACTGATCTAAATGGAAGTTCAGTGAAACAATATTTGCTAGCAATCTCTCGGTGGTGCACTTGAAGAACAACTTTGTAATCCCAACGAATAGTAAAGATAAAGGATCTGTCTTTAAACAGCTCTCACCACCTGGACAAGTCCAAGTCCCTTTCCTCCATCGATTCGTCTAGGAACAGGAATCCACCGACATCCAAGTCTTCAATCCTTCTGGTGTACTGCAGCAAGGAGGATTAGATGTCTCTAAGGCTCTGCTAGGCTGGCAGAGGGCTCTTTGGAAAGGAGCACACGGCCCGGGCTTCAGGCCTTGTGCACACAGCAGTTCAGCACAGACATCCTCTTGCTAGGAGAGAGGGGTCCAAAGAGAGCGACCAAAACTCCGCCTCCCCTTTATAAAGTCTGCCCCAGCAGTCTCTGTTCTGGAGCAATGCACCCTGGGTGCTGCAAGATGTACTGGGAAATGTAGTCTCTTTCTCTCCTCTGCTTTCACTTCCAGTAATGTCCCTTTACTTCCTCCCGACTCACCTCTCACCTGGAACTTCTTATCTCTCTGCATTAAAGGGGAACACCCCGCTACACAAGTATAAAAACCCACTCTCTACTATACTTACAAGGTTGACTATATAGTAAAAAAGTGTGGCACTGTAGATCGGGGGCATCTCCACCGGGAGCTGAGGTGGTGTGAGTGGAGATCATCCAGGGGAAACAGATTTCAAGAATTTGAAGTACCGTATATACTCGAGTATAAGCCGAGATTTTCAGCACATTTTTTGTGCTGAAAATGCCCCCCTCGGCTTATACTCTACAGTTTGTTGTCCGGGGGACCTACGGCCGGGGAGCAGCGATTTTTCAAATCCGGGCACCCCTTCCATAGACTCCCATGTTAAATGGTAATTTCTCTGGTGAATTTGGGGGCCTGGTACCGGCTGGCCATAGGTCCCCTGGACCCCAAACTTGGCACACATCTAGCCCTACTCTTCCTCTACACGTGTGCAACGTTTGTTGTCTGGGGGACCTAAGGCCGGGGAGCACCGAATTTTTCAAACCCGGGCACCCCTTTCATAGACTCCAATGTTAAACATCAGTCTAGTCATGGACACAGTGAGGCATGGGCACAGTGAGGCATGGGCACAGTGAGGTATGGGCACAGTGAGGCATGCAGATGGACACGCTAGGCTTATACTCGAGTCAATAAGTTTTCCCAGTTTTTTGTGGTAAAATTAGGTGCCTCGGCTTATATTCGGGTCGGCTTATACTCGAGTATATACGGTAGTCAGAGTGACCATAAGGCCCCTTTCACACTGAGGTGTTTTTACCGCGTTTTCGCGGTAAAAATAGCGCTGTAATAATGCCTGAAATAATCCTGCCCCAGCATTCTCAATGTGAAATCTCTGAGGGTTTTCACATTGAGGTGTTGTGCTGGCTGGACGTTGAAAAAAATCCTGCAAACAGCTTTTTTAGAGCAACTTTAGGGCACATAAAATAGCGCTGTAAAAACGCCTATCCCCATTGGAATGAATGGGAACCGCGGTAAAAACGCATAGGCATAAGCGTTATTTTAAAAATAACGCTAACGCCTATGCGTTTTTACCGCGTTCGCGCTATTTTTAGCGCGAACGCGGTAAAAACGCGGTAAAAATGCATAGGCGTTAGCGCTATTTTTACCACGAACGCAGTAAAAACGCGGTACAAAATCACATAAATATTGAGCGTTTTTTCAACGCCTCAGTGTGAAAGGGGCCTAAGTGCTGAGACCAATAATGAAGGACTTCTGAAAATATATATATATATATTTTATATATTTATTGTATAACAGGTGCAAGGTGTCCTGTGCTCGGTAAAGAACAGGGGGATTGAAGTACTAGAAGGTATTGGTGGTAAACAAGGTGTGAAAGTGAAAAGTGATAAGGAGATAAACGCATCATCAAGAAAGGTTGAATAAAACAATCTAGCAGTGCAGTTCAACTGAAGGTGAATTCTAATTATCAATTGGACAGTGATTCGTTCATAGGGTCCAGGGATCCAAGGTGATTCATGTAGTAAACCAAAGTGGGAGATGACACACCAAAGTGAATCTGACGTCCCTGGGTGAAGCCTATAAGGGCACGGCCATCACACACCCACCAACGTCACATAGGCGTGCACTGCCGTAGGGAGGCGTCCTTGGCTGGGCGGGGAGCCGCCCGGCGTCGATGCCAGTACACTCCTCCATCTAGCCGCCTGATGGTACTACTGTAGAATAGGGTTGCCACATCATCGCTTTAATTCAGGACGCACATTAATTACACAGGTTCTGTGGCTGATTATGGTGGTAATTAAACTCACCTGTGTAATTAATATGTGTCCTGGATTAAAGGAATGATGTGGCAACCCTACTGTGGAAAGGAGGGGCAGTGCCACAGCAGTGACACCGCACCTGCAACACACAGAAGGTGACGTCGATGCATGGCGCATGGACGGACACCCACCAGTGCCGGTGCATAAGGGGGCACTGCCACCCCCTCTATCACCAATAGATAGATTCATGCATTGCATGAATCTATCTATGGCCTCCGCTGCCACCCCCTATTCAGGCGCCCGACCCCTTTTCGGGTGCCAGGCGCCTGAATTACAGCGGCGGGGGGACGTTTTTGAAGCACCTGATTTGAGCCATAGGCTCTAATCCAGCTCTGTTAGAAAAGCAAATGAATGGGCACAATGGCGGCAATTGATGGGCACAGTGGCTGCGTTTGATGGCACAGTGAGGCTGCAATTGATGGGGTTGTCTTTCAGAATTTTTCAGTTTGTTTGCGCCCCCCCCCCCACCAAAAAATTTTTGGAGCACCAGCCACCACTGCCACCCACCCTAAGTAAAAGAGGAGAAGGAGGGTCCGCAGCATGCATCGCAGGTCCCGGGAGGGATGGGAGCCAGAGGGCTCCTAAACCAGATCACATGACACACTAAATAGAGCAGGGGTTTTGTCCTCTAGACTTTAAGAGTGCCTTCCCGCATTTACCCATCCACGGTCCTCCTCCCCCCGCACTCACCCCTCCACAGTCCCCCCCCACACTCACCCCTCCATGGTCCCCCCTGCACTCACCCATCCACGGCTTCCCCTCTTGCACTCACCCCTCCACAGCCCCCCTTCCCACACTCACCCCTCCACGGTCCCCCTCTGCCCTCACCCCTCCATGGCTTCCTCTCCCGCACTCCCCCCTCCACGGCTTCCCCCACACTCACCCCTCCACAGTCCCCCCCTGCACTCACCCCTCCACGGCTTCCCCTCCTGAACTCACCCCTCCATGGCCTCCCCTCCTGCACTCACCCCTCCACAGCTTCTCCTCCTGCACTCACCCCTCCACAGCTTCCCCTCCCGCACTTACCCCTCCACAGTCCTCCCTCCACGGCTTCCCCTCCTGCACTCACCCCCCCATGGCCTCCCTGCACTCACCCCTCCATGGTCCCCCCCCCCTGCACTCACCCCTCCACGGCTTCCCCTTCTGCACTAACCCCTCCACAGTCCCCCCTCCACGGCTTCCCCTCCTGCACTCACCCCCCATGGCCCCCCCAAACTCACCCCTCCATGGTCCCTCCCCTGTACTCACCCCTCCACGGCTTCCTTTCCTTCACTCACCCCTCCACGGCTTCCCCTCCTGCACTCACCCCTCCACGGCTTCCCCTCCTGCACTCACCCCTCCATGGCTTCCCCTCCTGCACTCACCCCTCCATGGCTTCCCCTCCCACACTCACCCCTCCACAATCCCCCCTCCACGGCTTCCCCTCCTGCACTCACCCCCCATGGCCCCCCCAAACTCACCACTCCACGGTCCCTACCCTGTACTCACCCCTCCACGGCTTCCCCTCCTGCACTCACCCCTCCACGGCTTCCCCTCCTGCACTCACCCCTCCATGGCTTCCCCTCCTGCACTCACCCCTCCATGGCTTCCCCTCCTGCACTCACCCCTCCATGGTTTCCCCTCCCGCACTCACCCCTCCACAGTCCCCCCTCCATGGCTTCCCCTTCTGCACTTACCTCCCCCCGCACTCACCCCTCCATGGTCCCCTGCACTCAGCCCCTCCATGGTCCCCTGCACTCACCCCTCCATGGTCCCCTGTACTCAGCCCCTCCATGGCTTCCTCGGCTTCTCCACAAATAATTTCAGGTGAAATACAGGACTCTCTGAAAATATGTGGTGTGGCTGTTTTAAGATGTACAATAAGGAGACACTTGAAGAAAGATGGGCTGCATGGTGGAGTCGCCAGAAGAAAACCATTACTACGCAAATGCCACAAAGTTTCCTGCTTACAATACGCCAAACAGCACAGAGACAAACCACAAACCTTCTGGCAAAGTCATTTGAAGTAGGGCTGTTACTGTTTAAAATTTTCGTGGTCGATTAATCAATTTTTTTTTAAAATCGATTAATCGACTAATTTCAATTAATTATAACGCACATACGGATCCAACTACTTTTAGCTGATCTTCTTGCAAGCCGATTCCCAGTGCAGCTACCAACCACTGGAAAACTGGATAGCAGAATACAAAAAACACACAAAGGCAGCGCTCGATGGGAATAGCATTAAAACTTTTATAGTCTTCAAGTAGGTAACAAAATAAATATTGCACTGGAGATAAAATCAATGTAGCTACATAAACTGTAAACATGGTGCGAGTAATACCAAACGGTAGCAAAAGCAGTCATAAAAACATGTAGCTAAGTATGATACTGGTATAACAATGTGTATAACGATACCACTGCTGAATACAGATGAGGAGGGGTTAACATCAGTCCGTTGGCATGTAGATGTCCCGTGAAGGGAACTATCACAACTCCCAGTGGATGACTGTAGAATCCCAGGTTAATAGAGGGAAGTGTAACAGCCCTTGCGTGTGGCAGATAGTAAGGTCCCGCCGGCATGCAGATATGAAGGCACAGCAAAGGAGCCCTTCAGATGGACATGGCAAGCCCCGCTGATGTCCGTGACGTCTCCGGATCTCCGACAGAACTCCCTGAAGACCCGGAAGCCAGCGGAGAGGTGAGTACCGATCAAAACAATTTTGATCGATCAAAAAAATTAATCGATTAATCGAGGATTAATAGTTAATTTCCACAGCCCTAATTTGAAGTGATGAGACCAAAATTTAGCTTTTTGGCCACACCCATAAACACTACATTTGGAGAGGAGTCAACAAGGCCTATGATGAAAGGTACACCATTCCAATGGGCATCTGCTCCATAGGGCAAGGGGGGTCGTTTGCCCCCCCTGGAATCGAGAAGGTGTTGGCCAAATTGGCAGTGTTCTACACCCTCCGCCTCGCTTACACCCACTTCTAGATCTGCACCGCAGCACATGTACTCCCTCCTCCCCCCGGCCCACCACACTTCCCCGTCACCGCTTTAAGACGGCCGCATCTCGTGGTTTGGCAGCGCTGGCTGGGTGGGGCCACGCGCTGCAACCTGATTGGCCCCAGCTCTTCTCGTTCTCCTGGGCACGGGCCTGCTCCGCCCCTGGCTCTTGGACTGTGCAGCGCGCCTGGGGAGAGAAGAAGAAAAAGAGCTGGGGCAGATGGTGGAGCGGAGGGTGTCTCGAGTCGGTGATGGTTGTACCTCGGGGGCCTGGCCTCCTGCGGGGCGGCCTGCTGCACACACCCACTGGACCTGTTGAAGGTGAGAAGGAAGGAGAGCCGGGCTGTGTGTGTATGGAGGGAGGAGGAGATGTCCTACAACACGTGTGTGTGTGTGACTGCAGAGACATGACGTCATAGGACACGTCATACATATGGTCAGTGTGCAGTGTAGTGGTCAGAGTGTAGTGTGTGTAGTGTCCAGAGGTGCAGGGTGCTGCTGTGTAATGTAAAGGGGTGCAGGGTGCTATGTAATGTAAAGGGGCCCAGTGATGCAGGGTGCTGTGTAATGTAAAGGGGTCCAGTGATGCAGGGTGCTGTGTAATGTAAAGGAGTGCAGGGTGCTGTGTAATATAAAGGGGTGCAGGGTGCTGTGTAATCTAAAGGGGTCCAGTGATGCAGGGTGCTGTGTACTGTAATGGGGTCCAGAGCTGTGGGATGCTGTGTAATGTAAAGGGGTCCAGAGGTGCAGTTGTGGAGAGGGGGTACACAGTAGTAACAAAGAGATATGTAAAGGGTGCAGGGTGCTGTGTAATGTAAAGGGGTCTAGTGATGCAGGGTGCTGTGTAATGTAAAGGGGTGCAGGGTGCTGTGTAATGTAAAGGGGGCCAGTGATGCAGGGTGCTGTGTAATGTAAAGGGGGCCAGTGATGCAAGGTTCTGTGTAATGTAAAGGGGTCCAGTGATGCAGGGTGCTGTGTAATGTAAAGGGGTCCAGAGCTGTGGGATGCTGTGTAATGTAAAGGCGTACAGAGGTGCAGTTGTGGAGAGGGGGTACACAGTAGTAACAAAGATATTTAAAGATGCAGGGGGCGGTTTTACATTTAAACGTGGGGGGGTCGCTTTTAACCCCCGCTAGTGTTTGAAGAAAGGGTAAAATGCGACTGCGTATCACCGCTGCCGAAGCGCCCCCCCCCCCCCCGAAAAAATTTCAGCGGACGCCCATGACCATTCCTACTGTGAAACACGGAGGTGGATCGCTGATGTTTTGGGGATGTGTGAGCTACAAAGGCACAGGAAATTTGGTCAAAATTGATGGCAAGATGAATGCAGAATGTTATCAAAAAATACTGGAGGAACATTTGCATTCATCAGCCAGGAAGCTGCGCATGGGACGTACTTGGACATTCCAGCATGACAATGATCCAAAACACAAGGCCAAGTCGACCTGTCATTGGCTACAGCAGAATAAAGTGAAGGTTCTGGAGTGGCCATCTCAGTCTCCTGATCTCAATATCATTGAGCCACTCTGGGGAGATCTCAAACGTGCCGTTCATGCGAGACAGCCCGAGAATTTACAGGAACTGGAGGCTTTTTGCCAAGAGGAATGGGCAGCTTTACCATCTGAGAAGATAAAGAGCCTCATCCACAAATAACACAAAAGACTTCAAGCTGTCGTTGCTGTTAAAGGGGGCAATACACGTTATTAAGAACTGGGGTATGTAAACTTTTGATCAGGTTCATTTGGGTAGTTTCTGTTGCCATTATGATTTAAAAAGAGTAAACACAGTTGATTGATAATAAATGGCTTCAGCCAAACACTAATCATGAGTGAAAGAAATTTTTTTGTGTTATCATTCATATTCTCAGAAAAATGGCCAAGAAATCATAAATGCTGTCAGGGTATGTAAACTTATGAGCACAACTGTATGTAAACGTGTCTCAAAATAATTGGATGGGAAGGCGTACCCTCTAATGGTACCCACAAATGCAGTGCCTATCAGATTTGAGCACAACTGTGTGTATATATATATATATATATATATATATATATATATATATATATATACCGTATATAAAATCAGAAATGTTTTAAAATAATTACTTGATATTAGGATGTTACTAGCTTGTTATGTTTTTTCTTATCTATTCGCATGAGACCCTTATGTGTACGGGGTTAACCAGACTTTACAGAAGCGGCATCTAAAGTATCATGTAGAAAATCACTGTCTTATATGATGAGATCAGGGAACTGGGTGCTGGCCCTCGGCAGGCAGCACACGGCAGGAAGCGCTCTGTAATGAGTCAGATAAGGGTGACCCCCTCAGGCAAAACATTAGGAGGCAGCAAATTTCAGGGAACAATGTATGACATGGCGCTGTTATTGTCTGAATTAGTCGTTTCTCTCTTGGCTATACAAGCTATAATGAGCAAAGTGACAGTGTCTGTTTATCATTGCGAACATTGCGATAGGGCATATACAAAGCATTGTATTTTGTTTCCTGTAAAATGTAATAGATTGTGTAAAACTAATAAAAGCAACCAAGCAGACGGGGTTAATTGGGTGATAAAAATACATATTGCTGATACAATCCCTATACTATATAAATGAGGTCATTAGAGGCCAGGGATTCATCCTCTGACTATGTTACTACAGGAAGCAGGAATGATATATGTGTTGAAGGATGGAACCATGGGGGGACATAGGCATTTGACACTTCCAGAAGAGTCAGATTCCAAAGAAACATACATCGGCAGCAGTGCTGGAATGGAGGTACGGTTCACAGGCCACCATTCCTTATTAATTCATTACAGGTACTTATACACACAATGCTTTACATATATGTAGCGGCCTCACCCCATCTCTTTTGTCTAGGGGTATGTCACATGACAGGGTGAGATGCGCTACGGCCCATGTCCTCCCCATAGCTGTGGGTGAGGTGAAGGCCAGTACCAGATATTTCCTCGGGCCTGTGTGCTTTTGTCTAGAATTAAGTCCTGCTGTGCCAACACTTCCCTCTGCTCCCATTAACCAGAGTTCCACACACCGATCACAGTCCAACTCTTGTTTTATTGCATATCTCACAATAAACAGTGCTTCAGTAGCCAACTGGTTGCGACTTGATAACATTTTGATACGGGGGATGAGCAGGTCGAGGCACTATCCTGGTTGTCAGCTAAACCACTGCGATCTCGCCAGCGGTTACTATAGCCTTAGCTAGAAAGGACTTAGAACTTGAGAGTCTCTACCAGCGACTCAAGAGAACGTAGATAGGAGTACCTTCGCTGCGTTGCGGCCCCTATCAGGGGAAGATGTCCCTCCAAGGAAGTTACCAGAGGCCCATCCGTCACTGGGTTGATGCTGCTCCAGACTCTCTGAATGGGTAACCTCCCCGGCCTCCTCACCTCAGACATGGGCCCCATCCACTTCAGGGACCCTCAGACTTCTCCACCCTCGCGGGACCCAGTCGAAGTCACTGGGCCCCAGGCCTCCTGGTTTAGTACCTCACCCCAGGCTGAAGGTGCCTGGGATGGACTCCAACTCCATTCCGGTCAGGCCTAGGGCACCTGAGCCGGAATCCGGAACCGCCCGCACCCAGGCCTAGGGTGCCTGGGCGCGTGAAGAAGATCCTCCAAAAGACCTCGTGGTTAGGGCGTCTCCCCCTTTTATCTCCTCCCATCGACACCACGGCAGGTTCCCCGCCCTCGCCGTACCATCTCCGGAAAGGGACAAAAAGGGTAGCACTGTGACGGCCAATCTACCTTGAGCCTACGGGTACCCCGCCACCCGGAGGCCAAGGAGATTATTACACCGTCCAATCCTCCACAAACACAAATGGTCCATTATTCCCATACTTACACACCTGAGTGTCCTACCTAAATTTAGAGACCCCGCTACATATATATTGCACGTTCACATCAGTCCCTGCCCTCAAGGAGCTTGCAATCTAAGTGTCTCTAATTAACATTTATACAAACACATACTAGGGTGAATTTAGACAGGAGCCAATTAAAGTGTTCGTTAAGGCAGTGCATACAGCCACTAACAGCCCTTCTGCTAGGATTACATGATGTATATACTATATGCCATTTTCTAAAATTCTTCTAAATATTGTTTTTCTAATCCCCGATCAGCGGTCACGTGACCGCCCGGCGCTGTCTTCCTCCGATGTTTGTATTACAGAGGGAGGGGCTAAGCTCTCCCTCTGATGTCTGCCGAGCAGTCACGTGACCTCCCTCTGTAATACAAACATCGGAGGAAGACAGCGCCAGGCGGTCACGTGGTCGCTGATCAGGGATAAGAAACACAGTATTTATAAGAAGAATTTTAGAAAATGGCATATATTATATACATCATGTAATCCTAGCAGTGGGGCTGGCAGTGATTGGGAGCAGTAATGTGTGAACTGCTCAGAACAGTAATAAAAGGGGAGAAGCGGCTCAAACACAGAGCTGACAGGGAGAGAGGGGAGGGGGGAGGAGAACACAGGAGCAGATAGGAAAGCTACAGAGAGCAGGCTGCGGATGACGGAGGCACGTAAACTGACCATGGTGTCAGGGCTCAGCAGCCATGATGCACCGTGGTCAGTTTACAGGGGGGGGGGGGCAGAAACTGCCAGGACCAGCCAGGTATTACAGGTGTTACAGGGGGCCACTGCGGTCCATGAATAATGATGAGCGGTGAGATACAGACATACCTGCTGAACCTTGCAATATTCACTCTTTGAAGCTTTTGATTTCCTGTAAGTGTACATCTGGAAGGGGGGGGGGGTTGTTTAAATAAATTTGGTAAACAGGATTACGCTGTGTGCACCTTTCTTTTTTATTCTGAGTAATATCCAGATGGAATGGTGATCCCGCATCTCCAGTAAGGATTTCTATACAGGCATTGATTGATTGGTGAGTGTGATACCATAAGGGAGAGGACTCACTGGGTGCGGTGACGGGAGCCAAGGATCTATTCAGATGTGTTTTTGAGAAAGATACACATTTTATGGACTTGATCAAATAACTACTTTGGATTAATTAAGGACACATTGGGTGTACATATACAGCCCACGCAGCGCTGCTAATGTTGTAGAATGTTCTATGTAGTGATTTTAGAGTTATTTTAGAACATGTGAGTTTTGAGATTGTATAGTTATAGTAGCTGCTTGATGTGTATTTAAAATATTTGGAATAATGTATATATCTATGAGCGCTGGGAGAGAGGATTCTTTTTAACTGAAGTTGATTGATCCACTTTCTTTTTTACATAAAAATGCACTGATTACTGTGTAAATGTCACTGGCAGGGAAGGGGTTAGCACTAGGGGGCAATCAAGGGGTTAACTGTGTTCCCTAATGTGTGTTCTAACTGAAGGGGGATGGGAGTGACTATAGGAGATGACAGAACCCCATCCACGATTTCCACTACGGCACCGCTGCTCTGTGCCTAGCCTGACATACGTTTCGTCCAGTGGGACTTCTTCTGTGTGGCAGTAAGGGTCAGCGGTGCTCACATCACTTCCTTATATAATAAATTGGTGCTGAACACTAATTCCCCCGTACACACGGTCAGAATTTCTGATCGGACTTTTCCCGTTGGAATTTCCGACGGACTAAGATAGAGAGTAGGTTCTCTATTTTTCCGTCGGAAAAAAAAATCAGATCGGAATTTCCTATCGTGTGTACAAATTCTGACACGCTAAATTCCGACGCATGCTCGGAAACAAATCGACGCATCCTTGGAAGCATAGAACTTCATTTTCTCGGCTCGTCGTGGTCTTTTACGTCTCCGCGTTCTTGCCAGTCACAAGTTCACCGAACTTTTGTGTGACCATGTGTATGCAAGGCAGGCTTGAGCGGAATTCCCGTCGGAAAAAATTGGATGGTTTTTCCGACGGGAATTCCGCTTGTGTGTACGGGGCATAAAGGGAAGCGTAACCAACATAATGGTATAAAACCATCATAAACCACATCACCATATTGTTGTAGTCCAAACTTCATCCCATGACGGCCATCTTCCTGAGGATTCACTGCGCTCTATTGCAGCAATCATACCAATGATAGAATGTATTGCTGTTTGCACTGCACATACGATCGATCTGCATATTACATTCATTAGGATTGTTATTATACCTTCCTTTCTTATATACTGCAGTATATACCTGTTTTGTTAACAAAAAAATAAATAAAACACAGCAGTGATTAAATAAAATGAATACCACCAAAGAAGCTCTATTTGTGTGAAAAAAAATGATACAAAAAAAAGTACGTGTAGCATTACTGCGCATTGCGCAATTGTCACTCAAAGTGTGACAGCACTGAAAGCTGAAAATTGGCCTGGGCAGGAAGGGGGTGAGAGTGCCCGATTATAGAAGTAATTGAAGAATGGACGCTTAATTTTTTATTTTTATTTTTTCACCCAAGGTCGCGCAAATTATCAGAGCTTTTCAGTGCACACTGCACAGAGACACCAGCAGAATGTCAGCTGTGTGGAAGAATTTTAAAATTAACGAGGACAACCCACGGATGGCAGACTGCAAACTTTGTTCTGCAAAATTATCTAGAGGAGGTACAAAAATCAGCTCTTACAATACCAGTAATCTGATAAAACATTTGAAGCTAAAACATAAAATTGAACATGGAGAATTTACCGCCAGAACTAGCAGTAGCACTCAGCAGCCAACTTTGCAGCAAACTTTTGCCAGAAGAGAAAAGCTGTCAAGAGACAACCCCAGAGCTGTAAAGATAACAGAGGCGCTCACCCAATTTATTATTCTGGATGATCAACCTCTTTCAATTGTTGAGAACATGGGTTTTAAGAGATTTCTTAACGTGTTGGAGCCGAAGTATGACATTCCCAGTCGCCATTACATATCAGACGTCATCTTACCAAAGATCCACGGCACGGTTAAAACGCACATTACTATCATGTTGCAGAAGGACATAAAGGCAATTAGCTTCACCACAGACATCTGGAGCAGTAGTGTGAGTCCACTCTCTCTCATCAGTTTAACGGCGCAGTGGATAGATGGCGAATTCTCGTTGCATCAGGTCATGCTCCATGCTACGAAATTTGAAGGCTCCCACACCGGTCAAGCAATAGCGAACTTTCTTGAGGAAATGCTTCAGACTTCCCAAAAGTTCTGTTCATGTTGTGGTCCGGGACAATGCTAAAAACATGCTAAAAGGTATGGAAGATGCTGGACTTCCCAGTATTTCATGTGTTGCACATACACTGCAGCTTGCTGTCTCAGAGGGACTTTTATCACAGCGCAGCATTGCAGATGCTGTGGGAGTCGGGCGCAGGATAATTGGCCACTTCAAGCATTCTAACCTGGCATACTCTCGGCTGCAGGACATCCAGATACAGCTTGGTCAGGCAGTAAGAAGACTCCAACAAGACGTGCAGACTCGTTGAAAAAGCACATTTTACATGCTGATGTCTCTATTTGAAACGGGCCCTTGGAGTGTATGTGTCTGAACATGAGCTCCCTGCCACCATTACTGCAAACCAGTGGAATCTGATAGAGAAGTTGATCAATATCTTGGCTCCCTTTGAAGAGATGACTCGTCAAGTGAGTTGTTCAGATGTGTTTGCCTCTGATGTAATTCCTGCAGTCACAGTACTGCAGAAAGTTTTATCAAAAGTGGATGAGGACCATGGTATCAAAACAATGAAGAACAATTTGCTTGCTGCTTTGCAGAAGCGCTTTTCTGATACTGAGCGAAACCCACTTTACTGTATCGCAACTTTACTCGATCCAAGTGTAGCGACCTCACTCTCTCTCGAGCTTTATCGGTTATACGGCTGTTGTCTAGGGGTACCTGGGAGAGAGGGATGAGATACACCACGGCCCATGTCATCTACTGTGTAGAGGTGAAAGCCAGAACTATCGGGCTTGTGTATGTGTCCCAGAGTCAAATCCTCTCCTCGGATTGACTCCCCTTTGCTCCTAGTAACCAGAGTTCCACACACTGAAAAGGTCCAACTCGTATTTATTCTTCTCAATAAATAGTCATACAGCACAGACAGGTTAAGACCCATGTAACACTTCAGTATTTGTGGGGAGTAGGGATGAGCTTCATGTTCGAGTCGAACATACGTTCGACTCGAACATCAGCTGTTCGATCGTTCGACGAAGATCGAACGATTTGGGCCGTTCGCGCCAAATTCGAGTGACGCGAACGGCCCACAATGCACTACGCCATCGCAGTGTCATCCAGGCGCTGTGATTGGCCAAGCATGCACTGTGACCCCGCATGCTTGGCCAATCACAGCGCCGGCAGCGAGGAGAGCAATGATTGGCCACAGGCAGGATGCCTGTGGCCAATTATTGCTGAGGGGGTTTAGTACACGCCCCACACTATAAAAGGCCGCTAGCGCGGCGGCCTTGTGTAGTGTGTTCCGGAGCAGGGAAAGAGAAGCATAGGCAGGGACAGTGTCATTTTTTTTCCTTTACTAATCCTGGATTCCTTGTGTTTAGGGACAAATAAGGATAGGTAGGGAGAGTGTCAGTGACAGTGTGTTATTCTGTGCTAAACCTTGTTTGTAGGGACAGAGAGGTACAGTGAGGGAAAGTGTCAGTGTGCTATTCTGTGCTAATCCTTGTTTGTAGGGACAGAGAGGTACAGTGAGGGAAAGTGTCAGTGTGCTATTCTGTTCTAAACCAATTTTGCTGTTCCATATTTCAAATCCTTGAGTTTAGGGACAGAGAAGGACACTCGTGGAAATTATCAGTGTGCTATTCTGTGCTAAATCTTGTTTGTAGGGAGGGACAGAGTAGGACAGTGAGGGAAAGTTTCAGTGTGCTATTCTGTTCTAAACCAATTTTGCTGTTCCATATTTTCAATCCTTGAGTTTAGGGACAGAGAAGGACACTCGTGGAAATTATCAGTGTGCTATTCTGTGCTAAATCTTGTTTGTAGGGAGGGACAGAGTAGGACAGTGAGGGAAAGTGTCAGTGTGCTATTCTGTTCTAAACCAATTTTGCTGTTCCATATTTCAAATCCTTGAGTTTAGGGACAGAGAAGGACACTTGTGGAAATTATCAGTGTGCTATTCTGTGCTAAATCTTGTTTGTAGGGAGGGACAGAGTAGGACAGTGAGGGAAAGTGTCAGTGTGCTATTCTGTTCTAAACCAATTTTGCTGTTCCATATTTCAAATCCTTGAGTTTAGGGACAGAGAAGGACACTCGTGGAAATTATCAGTGTGCTATTCTGTGCTAAATCTTGTTTGTAGGGAGGGACAGAGTAGGACAGTGAGGGAAAGTTTCAGTGTGCTATTCTGTTCTAAACCAATTTTGCTGTTCCATATTTTCAATCCTTGAGTTTAGGGACAGAGAAGGACACTCGTGGAAATTATCAGTGTGCTATTCTGTGCTAAATCTTGTTTGTAGGGAGGGACAGAGTAGGACAGTGAGGGAAAGTGTCAGTATGCTATTCTGTTCTAAACCAATTTTGCTGTTCCATAGTTCAAATCCTTGAGTTTAGGGACAGAGAAGGACACTCGTGGAAATTATCAGTGTGCTATTCTGTGCTAAATCTTGTTTGTAGGGAGGGACAGAGTAGGACAGTGAGGGAAAGTGTCAGTGTGCTATTCTGTTCTAAACCAATTTTGCTGTTCCATATTTCAAATCCTTGAGTTTAGGGACAGAGAAGCACACTCGTGGAAATTATCAGTGTGCTATTCTGTGCTAAATCTTGTTTGTAGGGAGGGACAGAGTAGGACAGTGAGGGAAAGTGTCAGTGTGCTATTCTGTTCTAAAACAATTTTGCTGTTCCATATTTGAAATCCTTGAGTTTAAGGACAGAGAAGGACACTCGTGGAAGTTATCAGTGTGCTATTCTGTGCTAAATCTTGTTTGTAGGGACAGAGAAGGACAGTGAGGGAAACTGTCAGTGTGCTGTTCTGTGCTAAACCAATCTTGCTGAAGCATATTGCAAATCCTTGTGTTTAGGGACAGAGAAGGATAGGCAGGGGACAGTGTCAGTGTCATTGTTGCTAAGCCTCCTGCACAGTATACACCTGAAGGTAGCCCTTATTGCTCTTTTTCCCATCACCCTGCAGGCCATCCATTAAAATGTCTGGAAGGCAACCAAGGAGAGGCAGACAGTCAGGAGGCAAAAAAAGAGGGCAAGCAGGCTCTGTGTCTGGGGGCAACAGTGCTGGTCGTGGACGCAGTGCATTGTCATCAGCACATGGCCATGGGACACGCTTGTCCTTCTTTTCGGCAGCTGGACATGTTGAGCCACATCATGCCGAAGACTTGGTAGAGTGGATGACCAAGCCCACCTCATCCTCCTCATCCTCTCTCACCCAGGCTCAGGGTACTGGCAAAGCAGCTGCCAAAGCGTCCTCTTCTCTGGTATCATTATCTTCATTAGTCAATCCTTCCCTAGACCCACCATGTCCTCCTCCTGAGGAGTCCCCCGAACTGTTTGAGCACAGTGTTGGGTACATGCTCCAGGAGGATGCCCAGCGTTTGGAAGGATCTGATGATGATACCCAGCTAGAGGAAGGCAGCAGCGTGAGAGCAGAGAGAGGGGATGCTCAAGAAGGACACCAATCTGGCAGTCATGCTCCAGCAGCTGCAGCATACTGCCAGATTGGCTCCAGTGATGAGGAGGGAGGGGATGATGAGGTCACTGACTCCACGTGGGTGCCTAATAGGGATGAGCTTCGTGTTCGAGTCGAACATACGTTCGACTCGAACATCGGCTGTTCGATCGTTCGACGAAGATCGAACGATTTGGGCCGTTCGCGCCAAATTCGAGTGACGCGAACGGCCCACAATGCACTACGCCATCGCAGTGTCATCCAGGCGCTGTGATTGGCCAAGCATGCACTGTGACCCCGCATGCTTGGCCAATCACAGCGCCGGCAGCGAGGAGAGCAATGATTGGCCACAGGCAGGATGCCTGTGGCCAATTATTGCTGAGGGTGTTTAGTACACGCCCCACACTATAAAAGGCCGCCAGCACGGCGGCCTAGTGTAGTGTGTTCCGGAGCAGGGATAGAGCAGCATAGGCAGGGACAGTGACTGTTATTTCTTTCTTGCTTAACCTGGATTCCTTTAGTTTAGGGAAAGAGAAGGATAGGTAGGGAGAGTGTCAGTGTGTTTTGTGCTTGTGCTATAGTGTGCTTAAAAAAAACATTTATTCTAGGGACAGAAAACTGTAGGTAGGGACAGTGTCAGTTTCTTTCACTCTGCAAGTCCTTGTTTCCAGGGACCTGGAAGGACAGTGAGTGAATTGTCCTTGTGCTATATTGTGCTTAAAAAAACATTTATTCTAGGGACAGAAAACTGTAGGTAGGGAGAGTGTCAGTTTCTTTCACTCTGCAAGTCCTTGTTTCCAGGGACCTGGAAGGACAGTGAGTGAATTGTCCTTGTGCTATATTGTGCTTAAAAAAACATTTATTCTAGGGACAGAAAACTGTAGGTAGGGAGAGTGTCAGTTTCTTTCACTCTGCAAGTCCTTGTTTCCAGGGACCTGGAAGGACAGTGAGTGAATTGTCCTTGTGCTATATTGTGATTAAAAAAAACATTTTTTCTAGGGACAGAAAACTGTAGGTAGGGAGAGTGTTTTTTTCCTTTCACTCTGCAAGTCCTTGTTTCCAGGGACCTGTAAGGACAGTGAGTGAATTTTTCTTGTGCTATATTGTGATTAAAAAAAACATTTTTTCTAGGGACAGAAAACTGTAGGTAGGGAGAGTGTTTTTTTCCTTTCACTCTGCAAGTCCTTGTTTCCAGGGACCTGTAAGGACAGTGAGTGAATTTTTCTTGTGCTATATTGTGATTAAAAAAAACATTTTTTCTAGGGACAGAAAACTGTAGGTAGGGAGAGTGTTTTTTTCCTTTCACTCTGCAAGTCCTTGTTTCCAGGGACCTGTAAGGACAGTGAGTGAATTTTTCTTGTGCTATATTGTGATTAAAAAAAACATTTTTTCTAGGGACAGAAAACTGTAGGTAGGGAGAGTGTTTTTTTTCTTTCACTCTGCAAGTCCTTGTTTCCAGGGACCTGTAAGGACAGTGAGTGAATTGTTCTTGTGCTATATTGTGATTAAAAAAAACATTTTTTCTAGGGACAGAAAACTGTAGGTAGGGAGAGTGTTTTTTTTCTTTCACTCTGCAAGTCCTTGTTTCCAGGGACCTGTAAGGACAGTGAGTGAATTTTTCTTGTGCTATATTGTGATTAAAAAAAACATTTTTTCTAGGGACAGAAAACTGTAGGTAGGGAGAGTGTTTTTTTTCTTTCACTCTGCAAGTCCTTGTTTCCAGGGACCTGTAAGGACAGTGAGTGAATTTTTCTTGTGCTATATTGTGATTAAAAAAAACATTTTTTCTAGGGACAGAAAACTGTAGGTAGGGAGAGTGTTTTTTTTCTTTCACTCTGCAAGTCCTTGTTTCCAGGGACCTGTAAGGACAGTGAGTGAATTTTTCTTGTGCTATATTGTGATTAAAAAAAACATTTTTTCTAGGGACAGAAAACTGTAGGTAGGGAGAGTGTTTTTTTTCTTTCACTCTGCAAGTCCTTGTTTCCAGGGACCTGTAAGGACAGTGAGTGAATTGTTCTTGTGCTATATTGTGCTTAAAAAAACATTTATTCTAGGGACAGAAAACTGTAGGTAGGGAGAGTGTCAGTTTCTTTCACTCTGCAAGTCCTTGTTTCCAGGGACCTGGAAGGACAGTGAGTGAATTGTCCTTGTGCTATATTGTGATTAAAAAAAACATTTTTTCTAGGGACAGAAAACTGTAGGTAGGGAGAGTGTTTTTTTCCTTTCACTCTGCAAGTCCTTGTTTCCAGGGACCTGTAAGGACAGTGAGTGAATTTTTCTTGTGCTATATTGTGATTAAAAAAAACATTTTTTCTAGGGACAGAAAACTGTAGGTAGGGAGAGTGTTTTTTTCCTTTCACTCTGCAAGTCCTTGTTTCCAGGGACCTGTAAGGACAGTGAGTGAATTTTTCTTGTGCTATATTGTGATTAAAAAAAACATTTTTTCTAGGGACAGAAAACTGTAGGTAGGGAGAGTGTTTTTTTTCTTTCACTCTGCAAGTCCTTGTTTCCAGGGACCTGTAAGGACAGTGAGTGAATTTTTCTTGTGCTATATTGTGATTAAAAAAAACATTTTTTCTAGGGACAGAAAACTGTAGGTAGGGAGAGTGTTTTTTTTCTTTCACTCTGCAAGTCCTTGTTTCCAGGGACCTGTAAGGACAGTGAGTGAATTTTTCTTGTGCTATATTGTGATTAAAAAAAACATTTTTTCTAGGGACAGAAAACTGTAGGTAGGGAGAGTGTTTTTTTTCTTTCACTCTGCAAGTCCTTGTTTCCAGGGACCTGTAAGGACAGTGAGTGAATTGTTCTTGTGCTATATTGTGCTTAAAAAAACATTTATTCTAGGGACAGAAAACTGTAGGTAGGGAGAGTGTCAGTTTCTTTCACTCTGCAAGTCCTTGTTTCCAGGGACCTGGAAGGACAGTGAGTGAATTGTCCTTGTGCTATATTGTGATTAAAAAAAACATTTTTTCTAGGGACAGAAAACTGTAGGTAGGGAGAGTGTTTTTTTCCTTTCACTCTGCAAGTCCTTGTTTCCAGGGACCTGTAAGGACAGTGAGTGAATTTTTCTTGTGCTATATTGTGATTAAAAAAAACATTTTTTCTAGGGACAGAAAACTGTAGGTAGGGAGAGTGTTTTTTTCCTTTCACTCTGCAAGTCCTTGTTTCCAGGGACCTGTAAGGACAGTGAGTGAATTTTTCTTGTGCTATATTGTGATTAAAAAAAACATTTTTTCTAGGGACAGAAAACTGTAGGTAGGGAGAGTGTTTTTTTTCTTTCACTCTGCAAGTCCTTGTTTCCAGGGACCTGTAAGGACAGTGAGTGAATTTTTCTTGTGCTATATTGTGATTAAAAAAAACATTTTTTCTAGGGACAGAAAACTGTAGGTAGGGAGAGTGTTTTTTTTCTTTCACTCTGCAAGTCCTTGTTTCCAGGGACCTGTAAGGACAGTGAGTGAATTTTTCTTGTGCTATATTGTGATTAAAAAAAACATTTTTTCTAGGGACAGAAAACTGTAGGTAGGGAGAGTGTTTTTTTTCTTTCACTCTGCAAGTCCTTGTTTCCAGGGACCTGTAAGGACAGTGAGTGAATTTTTCTTGTGCTATATTGTGATTAAAAAAAACATTTTTTCTAGGGACAGAAAACTGTAGGTAGGGAGAGTGTTTTTTTCCTTTCACTCTGCAAGTCCTTGTTTCCAGGGACCTGTAAGGACAGTGAGTGAATTTTTCTTGTGCTATATTGTGATTAAAAAAAACATTTTTTCTAGGGACAGAAAACTGTAGGTAGGGAGAGTGTTTTTTTCCTTTCACTCTGCAAGTCCTTGTTTCCAGGGACCTGTAAGGACAGTGAGTGAATTTTTCTTGTGCTATATTGTGATTAAAAAAAACATTTTTTCTAGGGACAGAAAACTGTAGGTAGGGAGAGTGTCAGTTTCTTTCACTGTGAAAGTCCTTGTTTCAAGGGACAGAGAAGGACACCTGAAGGTAGCCCTTATTGCTTTTTTCCCATCTCCGTGCAGGCCATCTATTAGAATGTCTGGAAGGCAAACAAGGAGAGGCAGACAGTCAGGAGGCAATAAAAGAGGGCAAGCAGGCTCTGTGTCTGGGGGCAACAGTGCTGGTCGTGGACGCGGTGCATTGTCATCAGCACATGGCCATGGGACACGCTTGTCCTTCTTTTCGGCAGCTGGACATGTTGAGCCACATCATGCCGAAGACTTGGTAGAGTGGATGACCAAGCCCTCCTCCTCCTCCTCATCCTCTCTCACCCAGGCTCAGGGTACTGGAAAAGCAGCTGCCAAAGCGTCGTCTTCCCTGGTATCAATGTCAGACAAATCATCAGTCACTCCTTCCCTAGACCCACCATGTCCTCCTCCTGAGGAGTCCCCCGAACTGTTTCAGCACAGTGTTGGGTACATGCTCCAGGAGGATGCCCAGCGTTTCGAAGGGTCTGATGATGAAACCCAGCTAGAGGAAGGCAGTAGCGTGAGAGCAGACAGAGGGGATGCTCAAGAAGGACACCAATCTGGCAGTCATGTTCCAGCAGCTGCAGCATACTGCCAGATTGGCTCCAGTGATGAGGAGGGAGGGGATGATGAGGTCACTGACTCCACGTGGGTGCCTAATAGGAGAGAGGAGGAGGAGGAGGATGAGGAGGAGGCACATCTCCAACGAGGCAGGATGCCCTTTGGTGGCCAGCGTAAGGGCAGTACACCGACGGAATCACACCGCAGAGCTCCGCCTGTGCAGGGCGCTGCCTCTGCCCGTCATTCAAAAAGTTCTTTGGTGTGGGCCTTTTTTGAGGCTAGTGCATCAGATTGCACAGCTGCTGTTTGCAACATATGTCTCAAGCGTATATCGCGTGGCCAAAACATCAGCCGCTTGGGTACCACATGCCTGACCAGACATATGTTGACCTGCCATGCAGCTCGTTGGCAAGCCTACCTCAAAGACCCACACCAAAGAACAAAGCGGACCTCTCCTTGCACCGCATCAGCTGGGATCTCCAACCCCACTATAACTTCAGTCCTCTCTGAAACATGCACTGAGAGGAATGAAGGTGTAGAATTAGGTGTGTCACAGCCAAGTACTTGCGCCCACTCTGCTAGCAGTACACCGACGTCCGATTCTAGCAGGCAAATTTCCCTGCCCCAGCTGCTGGACCGTCGAAAGAAGTTCACTCCCAGCCATCCACATGCCCAGCGGTTGAATGCTAGCTTGGCTAAATTGCTAGCGCTTCAACTGCTGCCTTTTCAGTTGGTAGACTCGGCCCCCTTCCGTGAGTTTGTGCAATGTGCGGTTCCTCAGTGGCAGGTTCCCAAACGCCACTTTTTCGCACGGAAGGCTATTCCGGCTCTCTACCGGCATGTGGAAGGCAATGTCTTGGCCTCGCTGGACAGGGCGGTCAGCGGTAAGGTGCATATTACCGCTGACTCATGGTCCAGCAGGCATGGACAGGGACGTTACCTTTCTTTCACGGCCCATTGGGTCACTCTTTTGGCAGCTGGGAAGGATTCAGGACAAGGTGCAGTAGTGTTGGAGGTTGTCCCACCGCCACGCCTCCAAAATGCTACTACTGGTTGTGACACACCTCTCTCCTCCACCCCCTCCTCTTCTTCTTCCTCCATGGCCTCTTCCTGTGGTTTGTCCTATGAACCAGCGGTGCTCCGTAGCCGTTCACGGGGCTACGCAAGTACGCAGGCAAAAAGATGCCATGCCGTGCTTGCGCTGGTGTGTTTGGGGGACAGAAGCCACACTGGGGCAGAGGTCCTGTCTGCTCTGCAGGGCCAGGCCGAGAGGTGGTTGACGCCACGCCAGCTTAAGCCAGGAATGGTGGTTTGCGACAATGGCACCAACCTCCTCTCCGCCCTCCGACAGGGACAACTGACCCATGTGCCCTGTGTGGCTCACGTCCTTAACCTGGTGGTGCAGCGCTTCTTGGGCAGGTACCCGGGCTTACAGGATGTCCTGAGGCAGGCCAGGAAAGTCTGTGTGCATTTCCGCAGATCTTATAATGCCAGTGCTCGCCTGGCTGAGCTGCAAAAGGAGTTGAACCTGCCCAAGAACCGCCTTATATGTGACATGCCCACCAGGTGGAACTCAACGTTGGCCATGCTGCAGCGGCTGCACACGCAGCAGAGGGCCATCAATGAGTACCTGTGCGACTACGGCACCAGGACAGGGTCAGGGGAGCTTGGTTTTTTTTCTCCACGCCAGTGGGGCATGATCAGGGATGCATGCACTGTCCTGGCACCATTTGAGGAGGCCACGAGGATGGTGAGCAGTGACAGTGCATGCATCAGTGACACTGTACCTCTTGTCCACCTGTTGGAGCACACGCTGCGTGGAATAATGGACAGGGCACTTGAGGCAGAACAGAGGCAGGAAGAGGAGGACTTCCTTGCCTCTCAAGGCCCCCTTTACCCAGACAGTGTTACTTCTGTCCCACCCATCGCACAGGAAGAGGAGGAGGAGGAGGAGGAGGAGGAGGAGGATTGTGTCAGCATGGAGGTGGAGGCTGGCACTCAGCATCATCAGCAGCAGTCTTTTAGGGATGATTTACAGTCCCAAGAAACCAGTGGACTTGTACGTGGCTGGGAGGAGGTGGCTGCGGATCATGTCGTCCTTAGTGACCCAGAGGACTCCGGAGCGAATGCCTCAGCAAACCTACGCTGCATGGCCTCCCTGATCCTGCAAAGTCTGCGGAAGGATCCTCGTATTCTTCGGATCAAGGAGAGGGACCATTACTGGCTGGCCACTCTCCTTGATCCACGGTACAAGGGTAAGGTTGCGGACCTTATGTTACCGTCGCAGAGGGAGCAGAGGATGAGACAACTCCGGGAGGCCTTGCAGAAAGGTCTGTGCAACGCGTTCCCAGAGACTGGGAGGTTGCAAACTCCTGGTCCTGGACAACGAGTTGCTGAGGCTTCGGCCAGTCAAAGAAGGAGCGGTGGGGAAGGTGGCCGTCTGACTGATGCGTTCAGACAATTCTTTAGTCCGCAGCCCCAAAGTATGATCGGTTCCAGCAACCATCGCCAGCGTCTGATAAACATGGTGCAGGAATATCTAGGGGCAAGGTCAGACTTGGACACCTTCCCCACCGAAAATCCTCTGGCTTACTGGGTCTTGAGGATGGATCACTGGCCAGAGCTTGCACAGTATGCAATTGAGCTACTGGCCTGTCCTGCATCCAGCGTTCTTTCGGAACGCACATTCAGTGCTGCTGGAGGATTTGTCACGGATCACAGGGTGCGCCTGTCCACCGACTCGGTTGATCGACTGACTTTCATCAAGATGAACCAGTCTTGGATCACCACCAGCTACCACACACCTGATGCTGATATAACAGACTAATTGATTTTAACATGTCACATCCCTTCAAGACTGATGCTGATGCTGAGTGCCTGTGCTGTTATGTTGACTGGCTATCCTCCTCCTCCGAGTCCTCAATGATACGATTGATGATGATAGCTTGGAAGATCATTTTTGTTTATGGGTGCCGCCACCAGTGCCTAACGCCCAATTTTTCAGCCCCTGTTTAACAGGGGCGTGTAATTACAATTTTTGAAGCAATACTTTGCAACAGGGCTCATTGCTGTACTCCAAGTACAGTATCTGTGAGGAGTTGCAGTGTTGTGCCACCAGTGCCTAAGGCCCAATTTTTCAGCCCCTGTTTAACAGGGGCGTGTCATTACAATTTTTGAAGCAATACTTTGCAACAGGGCTCATTGCTGTGCTCCAAGTACAGTATCTGTGAGGGGTTGCAGTGTTGTGCCACCAGTGCCTAAGGCCCAATTTTTCAGCCCCTGTTCAACAGGGGCATGTAATTACAATTCTTGATCTAATAATTCACAGCAGGGCCCATTGCTGCACCCACCAAGAGTAACTGTCAGGGCTTACAGTGTTGTGGCACCAGCACCACCATCAAAGGCCCAATTTTTACTACCACTGTTCAACAATTATATGTAATTAAAATTCCTGATATAATAGTTGACAGCAGGGCGTTCCAGCACCAACCAAGAGTAACTGTGAGTGCTTACAGTGTTGTGCCAACACCAACAACTAAGGGGCCTATTTCTGCAGAGTATATACGGCAGGTCCCTACTTTCAAACATCCAACTTACAAACGACTCCTACTTGCAAACGCAAGAAGACAACAGGAAGTGAGAGGAAATCTACCACTAGGAAGGAAAATTCTCTCCTGTAAGAATAAATATGGGAGAAAGGTGTCTCCTCTGTACTGATGCTTTATCAGCAATCCTTGTTTCAAGAAAAACACCACATTTCAAAAACAGTTGTCATTGGGACGGAAAGTGAGGTGAAATGTTCTGAACAGGGGCACAGACAGCAAAACAAATGTTACAGGGGTGATAACCCTTACCTATGTTTTCCAAAAAGTTTAAAAATAGATTTTTGGTCTGGAGCTACACTTCAACAATGTACCTGTTCAAAATTACAAACAGATTCTACATAAGAACAAACCTACAGTCCCTGTCTTGTATGCACCGCCTGTATAGGGCTGTTCAGAGTATATAGGGCCTTTTTTATTTTATGTGCGGGGTTCCCCTTAATATCCATACAAGACCCAAAGGGGCTGGTAATGGGCTGGGGTAGGTGGGGGGGGGTCATGGGGTAGCTATGCCATTTTTCTTAAAGAATTTCATCCATATTACCGGGACCAGACATTACATTAAAGCCGCAAGCAGTTTTAAATGGCTTTTTTTTCCTTTAGAAGTGTCATTTTGTGCAGGGACAGTTCTAAACACGGGAAACACGTGGCACTTCACAGGCATACTTTAGACACCCCCCAGGTACGATATTTAAAGGAATATTTGACTTTTTTTTTTCACTTTATGCATCATTAAAATGACTGCTCCCGAAAAACGACCGTTTTTAAAACTTCTTTTTGCATTGATACATGTCCCCTGGTGCAGAACCCGGGTTCCCAAACCCTTTTTAGGACAATAACATGCATAATAGTTGTTATAATTAGCACTTTAGAATTCGAACGTTCGCATCCATTCTATTTAATAGGGTTCTAATGTTCGTTCGAACTTTCGGTCCGTTCGCGGGTTCTGGTGCGAACCGAACAGGGGGGTGTTCGGCTCATCACTAGTGCCTAATAGGAGAGAGGAGGAGGAGGATGAGGAGGAGGCACATCTCCAACAAGGCAGGATGCCCTTGAGTGGCCAGCGTATGGGCAGCACACCGATGGAATCACACCGCAGAGCTCCGCCTGTGCAGGGCGCTGCCTCTGCCCGTCATTCAAAAAGTTCTTTGGTGTGGGCCTTTTTTGAGGTGAGTGCATCAGATCGCACAGCTGCTGTTTGCAACATATGTCTCAAGCGTATATCGCGTGGCCAAAACATCAGCCGCTTGGGCACCACATGCTTGATCAGACATATGTTGACCTGCCATGCAGCTCGTTGGCAAGCCTACCTTAAAGACCCACACCAAAGAACAAAGCTGACCTCTTCTTGCACCGCATCAGCTGGGATCTCCAACCCCACTATACCTTCACTCCTCTCTGAAACCTGCTCTGAGAGGAATGAAGGTGTAGAATTAGGTGTGTCACAGGCAAGTACTTGCGGGCACTCTGCTAGCAGTACACCAACGTCCGATTCTAGCAGGCAAATTTCCCTGCCCCAGCTGCTGGACCGTCGAAAGAAGTTCACTCCCAGCCATCCACATGCCCAGCGGTTGAATGCTAGCTTGGCTAAATTGCTAGCGCTTCAACTGCTGCCTTTTCAGTTGGTAGACTCGGCCCCCTTCCGTGAGTTTGTGCAATGTGCGGTTCCTCAGTGGCAGGTTCCCAAACGCCACTTTTTCGCACGGAAGGCGATTCCGGCTCTCTACAGGCATGTGGAAGGCAATGTCTTGGCCTCGCTGGACAGGGCGGTCAGCGGTAAGGTGCATATTACCGCTGACTCATGGTCCAGCAGGCATGGACAGGGACGTTACCTTTCTTTCACGGCCCATTGGGTCACTCTTTTGGAAGCTGGGAAGGATGCAGGACAAGGTGCAGTAGTGTTGGAGGTTGTTCCACCGCCACGCCTCCAAAATTCTACTACTGGTTGTGACACACCTCTCTCCTCCACCCCCTCCTCTTCTTCTTCCTCCATGGCCTCTTCCTGTGGTTTGTCCTCGGAACCAGCGGTGCTCCGTAGGCGTTCAAGGGGCTACGCAAGTACGCAGGCAAAAAGATGCCATGCCATGCTTGCGCTGGTGTGTTTGGGGGACAGGAGCCACACTGGGGCAGAGGTCCTGTCTGCTCTGCAGGGGCAGGCCGAGAGGTGGTTGACGCCACGCCAGCTTAAGCCAGGAATGGTGGTTTGCGAAAATGGCACCAACCTCCTCTCCGCCCTCCGACAGGGACAACTGACCCATGTGCCCTGTATGGCTCACGTCCTTAACCTGGTGGTGCAGCGGTCCTTGGGCAGGTACCCGGGCTTACAGAATGTCCTGAGGCAGGCCAAGAAAGTCTGTGTGCATTTCCGCAGATCTTATAATGCCAGTGCTCGCCTGGCTGAGCTGCAAAAGGAGTTGAACCTGCCCAAGAACCGCCTTATATGTGACATGCCCACCAGGTGGAACTCAACGTTGGCCATGCTGCAGCGGCTGCACACGCAGCAGAGGGCCATCAATGAGTACCTGTGCGACTACGGCACCAGGACAGGGTCAGGGGAGCTCGGGTTTTTTTCACCACGCCAGTGGGGCATGATCAGGGATGCATGCACTGTCCTGGCACCATTTGAGGAGGCCATGAGGATGGTGAGCAGTGACAGTGAATGCATCAGTGACACTGTACCTCTTGTCCACCTGTTGGAGCACACGCTGCGTGGAATAATCGACAGGGCACTTGAGGCAGAACAGAGGCAGGAAGAGGAGGACTTCCTTGCCTCTCAAGGCCCCCTTTACCCAGACAGTGTTCCTTCTGTCCCACCCATCGCACAGGAAGAGGAGGAGGAGGAGGAGGAGGAGGATTGTGTCAGCATGGAGGTGGAGGCTGGCACTCAGCATCATCAGCAGCAGTCTTTTAGGGATGATTTACAGTCCCAAGAAACCAGTGGACTTGTACGTGGCTGGGAGGAGGTGGCTGCGGATCATGTCGTCCTTAGTGACCCAGAGGACTCCGGACTGAATGCCTCAGCTAACCTACGCTGCATGGCCTCCCTGATCCTGCAAAGTCTGCGGAAGGATCCTCGTATTCTTCGGATCAAGGAGAGGGACCATTACTGGCTGGCCACTCTCCTTGATCCACGGTACAAGGGTAAGGTTGCGGACCTTATCGTACCGTCGCAGAGGGAGCAGAGGATGAGACAACTCCGGGAGGCCTTGCAGAAAGGTCTGTGCAACGCGTTCCCAGAGACTGGGAAGTTACAAACTCCTGGTCCTGGACAACGAGTTGCTGAGGCTTCGGGCAGTCAAAGAAGGAGCGGTGGGGAAGGTGGCCGTCTGACCGATGCGTTCAGACAATTCTTTAGTCCGCAGCCCCAAAGTATGATCGGTTCCAGCAACCATCGCCAGCGTCTGATATACATGGTGCAGGAATACCTAGGGGCAAGGTCAGACTTGGACACCTTCCCCACCGAAAATCCTCTGGCTTACTGGGTCTTGAGGATGGATCACTGGCCAGAGCTTGCACAGTATGCAATTGAGCTACTGGCCTGTCCTGCATCCAGCGTTCTTTCAGAACAAACATTCAGTGCTGCTGGAGGATTTGTCACGGATCACAGGGTGCGCCTGTCCACCGACTCGGTTGATCGACTGACTTTCATCAAGATGAACCAGTCTTGGATCACCACCAGCTACCACACACCAGATGCTGATATAACAGACTAATTGATTTTAAAATGTCACATCCCTTCAAGACTGATGCTGATGCTGAGTGCCTGTGCTGTTATGTTGACTGGCTATCCTCCTCCTCCTCCTCAATGATACGATTAATGATGATAGCTTGGAAGATCATTTTGGTTTATGGGTGACGCCACCAGTGGCTAAGGCCCAATTTTTCAGCCCCTGTTTAACAGGGGCGTGTAATTAAAATTTTTGATGCAATACTTTGCAACAGGCCTCATTGCTGTGCTCCAAGCACAGTATCTGTGAGGGGTTGCAGTGTTGTGCCACCAGTGCCTAAGGCCCAATTTTTCAGCCCCTGTTCAACAGGGGCATGCAATTATAATTATTGATCTAATAATTCACAGCAGGGCCCATTGCTGCGCCCACCAAGAGTAACTGTCAGGCCTTACAGTGTTGTGGCACCAGCACCACCATCACCACCACCACCAAAGGCCCAATTTTTCAGCCCCTGTTCAACAGGGGCATGCAATTATAATTATTGATCTAATAATTCACAGCAGGGCCCATTGCTGCGCCCACCAAGAGTAACTGTCAGGCCTTACAGTGTTGTGGCACCAGCACCACCATCACCACCACCACCACCACCAAAGGCCCAATTTTTCAGCCCCTGTTCAACAGGGGCATGCAATTATAATTATTGATCTAATAATTCACAGCAGGGCCCATTGCTGCGCCCACCAAGAGTAACTGTCAGGCCTTACAGTGTTGTGGCACCAGCACCACCATCACCACCACCACCACCACCACCACCAAAGGCCCAATTTTTCAGCCCCTATTCAACAGGGGCATGCAATTATAATTATTGATCTAATAATTCACAGCAGGGCCCATTGCTGCGCCCACCAAGAGTAACTGTCAGGCCTTACAATATTGTGGCACCAGCACCACCATCAAAGGCCCAATTTTTACTACCACTGATCAACAATTATATGTTATTACAATTCCTGATATAATAGTTGACAGCAGGGCGTTCCAGCACCCACCAAGAATAACTGTGAGTGCTTTCAGTGTTGTGCCAACACCAACACCTAAGGGGCCAATTTCTGCAGAGTATATACGGCAGGTCCCTACTTTCAAACATCCAACTTACAAACTACTACTACTTGCAAACGGAAGAAGACAACAGGAAGTGAGAGGAAATCTACCCCTTGGAAGGAAAATTCTCTCCTGTAAGAATTAATATGGGAGAAAGGTGTCTCCTCTCTACTGATGCTTTATCACCAATCCTTGTTTCAATAAAAACACCACATTTCAAAAACAGTTGTCATTGGGACGCAAAGTGAGGTGAAATGTTCTGAACAGGGGCACAGACAGCAAAAAAAATGTGACAGGGGTGATAACCGTTCCCTATGTTTTACAAAAAGCTACAAAAAAGGAATTTGGCATGGAGCTCCACTTAAACAATGCAGCTGTTCAAAATTACAAACAGATTCTACATAAGAACAAACCTACAGTCCCTGTCTTGTATGCACCGCCTGTATACGGCTGTTCAGAGTATATAGGTCCTTTTTTATTTTGTGTGCGGGGTTCCCCTTAATATCCATACAAGACCCAAAGGGGCTGGTAATGGGCTGGGGTAGGGGGGGGGGGGTTGATGGGGTAGCTATGCCATTTTTCCTAAAGATTTTCATCCATATTACCAGGACCAGACATTGCATTAAAGCCGCAAGCAGTTTTAAATGGCTTTTTTTCCTTTAGAAATGTTATTTTGTGCAGGGACAGTTCTAAACACGGGAAACACGTGGCACTTCACAGGCATACTTTAGACCAGGTACAATATTTAAAGGAATATTTGACTTTTTTTTTTTCACTTTATGCATCATTAAAATGACTGCTCCCGGAAAACGTCCGTTTTTAAAACTTCTTTTTGCATTGATACATGTCCCCTGGTGCAGAACCCGGGTTCCCAAACTCTGTTTCGGACAATAACATGGATAATAGTCGTTATAATTAGCACTTTAGAATCCGAACGTTCGCATACATTGTATTTAATAGGGTTCTAATGTTCGTGCGAACTTTCGGTCCGTTCGCGGGTTCTGGTGCGAACTGAACCCGGGGGTGTTCGGCTCATCACTAGTGGGGAGTAGGCCAAGGCACAATTCTTCTAGATAGAGCTAAACACTGTAGTATCACCAGCGGCGAATAGTCACTGCCACTGACTATATTGAACAGAACATGAATTACCTTCGCTAGTACAGCCCCTGTCAGGGGAAGGTAATCCCTCCAAGGGAGTCACCGGAGGCCTCTCTCTCACCAGCAATGCTGCGCCGGACTCTCCAGAGAAGTTCTGCTCACCAGTCTTCTCGACCCCAGATACGGGCACCCAAGGAGTTAGGGCCCCCTCGGGATCCTACACCCTCGCGGAACTCAGTCGAAGGTACTGAGCTCCAGGCTTCCACCATAGTGCCTCACCCCAGGTTAAAGGTGCCTGAGATGGACTCCATCTCTCGCTCCGGCCAGGTCAAGGGCACCTGGGCCCGGAACTCCGGAACGCCAGCACCCAAGCTGAAGGTGCCTGGGCGCGGCTGCGTCCTCCGACTCTGAACCCCAAGGTCAGGGTGTCCACCCCTTTTATCTCCTCTCCCTTTGCGTCACAGCAGGTTCCCCACCCCGCTGTACCAGCGCCAGGAAAGGACAAAAGGGAAGCAGTCTTGCGGTGAGTGTTCAACCTCACCGCACCAGAGTCCTCCAAGAACCACAAAAGGGTCTCAGATTCCCTGACAATCAATGCATCTGGGTTACACTACCACCCAGATGCCTTCCCTAAAATCAAATACCCGCTACACAAGGTAATGTTAATTTTTCTGCTATAAAATGTAATCTTTTTCTTCACATAAAGAATATGCTGCATTGATTTGATTCATGGTTTATTTTTTTCTTAATTCTAGTAGGGCTGTGGAAATTAACTATTAATTCCTCGATTAATCGATTACGTTTTTTGATCGATCAAAATTCCGGGTCTTCAGGGAGTTCCGTTGGAGATCCGGTGACGCCACAGACACTGGCGGGGCTTTCCGTGTCCATCTGAAGGGCTCCTTTGCTGTGCCTTCATATCTGCATGCCGGCGGGACCTTACTATCTGCCACACGCAAGGGCTGTTACACTTCCCTCTATCACTTCCGTCTATCAACCTGGGATTCTACAGTCATCCACTGGGAGTTGTGATAGTTCCCTTCACGGGACATCTACATGCCGACGAACTGATGTTAGCCCCTTCTCAACTGGATTCAGCAGTTGTATCGTTGTACACATTTTTATACCAGTATCATACTTGGCTACATGTTTTTATGACTGCTTTTGCTACCGTTTGGTATTACTCGCACCATTTTTACAGTTTATGTAGCTACATCGATTTTATCTCCAGTGCAATATTTATTTTGTTACCTACTTGAAGACTATAAAAGTTTTAATTCTATTCCCATCGAGCGCTGCCTTTGTGTGTTTTTTGTTTCGTGCTTATCATTTTTCCAGTGGTTGGTAGCTGCACTGGGAATCAGCCTGCAAGTATATCAGCTAAAATTAGTTGGATCTGTATGTGCGTTATAATTAATCGAAATTAGTCGATTAATCGATTAAAAAAAAAACGATTAATCGAACACAAAAATTTTAATCAGTAACAGCCCTAAATTCTAGGTATAAAGATCGATTTTTTTGTAATTCAGACACTTCCAGGGAGGCAAAAGAAATGTTAATACTGGAACTGCAAAACATTTCTGAAGAGACAATTGTGTCTGAGGAACATGAAGAACCAGCTTCCAAAAGACCTCACCGTGACCAGCCAGGTACCAGTCTGGACAGTGTATTTGCTGAAATTGCTGGTGAAGGTTCATCTACATCTGAGAGCAGTGCTCCAAAAGCTGCTACTATACAGCTGGAAGCTTACCTGGGAGAGATCACTGTACCTCGCTCAGAGAAACCCCTGAAGTACTGGGCAGTTCATAAAGTGAGATTTCCAACTCTGGCTAAAATGGCCCAAAAATTTCTTTCTGTCCCATGCAGTAGTGTGGAAAGTGAAAGACTGTTCAGCTTAGCGTCTAACGTCCTTACTGATAGCAGAAACAGGCTTATGGCTGAACATGCAGAGATGCTTTTATTCCTTAAAAAGAACTTGCCACTAAGGCTGGTTTCACACTGGGGCGGTGGCGGTATAGCGCCGCTATTTTTAGCGGCGATATACCGTCGGGATTGCTGAAGTATTCGGCCGCTAGCGGTGCTACAGCCGCGGTTTGCGGGCGGTATTACCGCGGTGTCCCATTCATTTCAATGGGAAGGAGCGGTGGAGGAGCGGTAAACACACCGCTCCTCTCACCGCTCCAAAGATGCGGCTAGCAGGACTTTTTTTCACGCCCTGTTAGGGCTTTCACACTGGAGAAACAGCAGCCGCTGTTTAGGCTCGGTTTGCAGGCGCTATTTTTAGCACAATAGCGCCTGCAAACCGCCCCAGTGTGAAAGGGGCCTAACTTTTGAGAAATAATAATTCTATTAGCTATATTGCCTGTTAATCCAACCCATACTGTTCCCCATGATTAACAATGCACTGTTCTAGTTGTTTACTGTTTTGCACTTTTGGTTGGTTGGTTTTACATTTGTTATTTATTGTTGTTATTAATATATTTTGATGTTGTAAAATATATTTTTTGTATTTATCAACATGTTCTGTGAAAATTCTTTGAGTTTTTTATTACTGTGTGACAAGCAAATAAAACGGTTTTATTCTTTTATAACGTCTTGAGTTATGCCGCGTACACACGATCATTTTTCACGTCGTGAAAAGTTTAATTTTTTTTTTCAACAAGAAAAACGAACAATTTTTCTCGTCGTTTTTCCCGTGATTTTTTTCCGCGGCAGTTTTCCCATAGGGAAACACTGCCACGGAGCCTACACACGGTCGTTTTTCTCGACAAGAGAAAAAATGACGGGAAAAACGACCGTGTGTGGGGGAACAAGCCATTCCCTTGTTTTTCATGTCATGATTCACAGCGGTTTTTTAACCGCCGTGAATCACGATCGTGTGTACGCGGCATTAGAGTTCTTCATAATTATAAAGAAGATATCATTAGTCTGTATTGTGGTTTGAAAACTGTCACATGACATTAAAAAAAAATATCGGTAATCGGTATCGGCGAGTACCTGAAAAAAAGTATCGGTACTTGTACTCGGTCCTAAAAAAGTGGTATCGGGACAACCCTAATATATATATATATATATATATATATATATATATATATTGTGACAACAGGAAGGTAAAGTCACCTGGTTGCATCCAGGGGGGTAGATATATTTCGCCCAGATTCAGGCTTTACGCCGACTTATACAACTAGGTGGAGAGTTGTATAAGCCCAGCTGAGGCTAGTGGGCTCATGGATGACTCATACCTCTAGGGAGAGTGTGGGGCGTCGTGCAGACAGGGAGTTGATGAGACCAGCTGAAGCTTGTCAGCTCATTTAGGCCTCTATAAGAACTCCCAGCTTCATTAGATGTTAGCTCATGCCTGGACCCAGACCTGTGTGGACTGTCTAGGGAGAGTGAACCCCTGTGCGGTGAGACAAAGCCTGTGTGGCTATTTGCTTGGACATTTAAAACCAGGGACTCAGGGACTAGGACAGCACTAGGCTGATCCCAGTTGTTAGTTAGGAAACCTGTATGTTTAGTCAGAGGTCAAGTTGACCAGGATTTATTTTGTTTATGTTTCTTTTGCTTTGCTGTGTTTTGTCACTGTAAATAGAAAATAAACCGCACCTTTTTGATTTTGAAAACCACAACCTCCGTTTGCTGGGCCTGTTTTTGTGTGGGGAGCCCATCCCGGGGGTCACACACACCCGCTGCCGAGCTAACCCCCTCACAGTTGGTGGAGAACCAGTGGCAGTTTTTTTTTAAGCCAGCATGGAGGAGATACTGAAACAGCTGGCTCTAGCAAATGCCAATCAACAGCAGACAAATGCAGGTTTGCAAAAGAGCCTTGCAGCTCATCAACAGAGCCTTGCAGCTCAACAACAGAACTTCGCAGCCCAGCAGCAAGCTCATCAACAGAGCCTTGCAGCCCAGCAGCAAGCTCATCAACAGAGCCTTGCAGCCCAGCAGCAGACAAACGCAACTTTGCAACAGAGTCTGGAGGCTCAGCAACAAGCCCAGCAGCAATCTGAGGCCCGCTTCATAGACCTGTTGCAGAAGCAAGAGCAGAGACTACAACAACAGATGGAAGCAGTAATGCAGCAACGTCCGCAGACCAGTGAGGAAAGCCGTCCCACTAATACCGCGTCCTTTGGGGTGAGTCGTTTATTGACAAAAATGACTGGAGAGGATGATCCAGAGGTATTTTTGACCACATTTGAAAGGACCGCTGAAAGAGAAAAGTGGCCTGAGGAGCAGTGGGCTGGACTGGTGGCTCCTCTGTTAACTGGTGAATCGCAGAAAGCTTACTATGACCTAGAGCCTAACCAAGCAAAAGACTATGTGATGCTAAAAGCTGAAATATTGGCAAGGCTGGGTGTCACCCTGGCTGTCCGGGCTCAGCGTGTGCATAACTGGACTTTCCAGCTTGGAAAACCCCCCAGGTCTCAAATGTATGATCTCATTCACCTGAGCAGAAAGTGGCTACAGCCAGAGACTTTGTCCGCACCAAAGATTGTGGAACGTGTTGTAATGGATCGGTTTTTGAGAGCTCTTCCTACTGCCATCCAAAAGTGGGTAAGCCATGGAGACCCAGAGACGGCCGATGGTCTTGTGGATCGTGTGGAGAAATACTTGGCTACAGAGAACCTGACGGCCTCTTCCAGAGACACTCGGACTTTCCACCCTAAGACCAGACCATCCCCAGGGGCGGATAAGAGGATTCCAAGGGGTGAGGGTGGAGAGAGTGAGAGGGTGGGAGCTCTACCCCAAGTTTGGCGAGAACAGCCTGGGAAATCAGCGGCTCAAGAGGCGGCAAGAAGGATCGTTTGCTACCGCTGCCGGCAAGCGGGACATATTGCAGCCAATTGCCCGGTTGTGGAGGAACCCATGCAGTGTGACTTTCTGACGGGCAGACGTCAGTCGCTGTGTGCGACAGTCGCATGCACTGCCATTCGAGGAACTGAGAAACATTTATGCAAAATGTGTGTTAATGGTAGAAATGTTGTGGTATTGCTGGATTCAGGTAGCCTTGTGACCCTGATAAAGGCTGAGTTAGTTAAAACAGAGGTCTCTGGGAATAGCAAGGTAGCTGTTATTTGTGTGCATGGGGACACCCGAGAGTATCCAGTGACTACAGTGTGTTTCGAGACCCCCAAAGGTACCCTCTCTCATCCAGTGGGCTTAGTATCTCAGTTACCGCATGACACCATTGTGGGAAGGGATTTTCCGAAGTTCTGGGAACTGTGGGATGATCCTGAGCCCCCCACTGGTGCCCCTATGTACCAGGAATGTGATAGCCAGAACTCCCCTGAGAGTGGTGAGGACTCTCCGGAATTTCCCTTATCAGTATTGGCAGGGGAGACTCAAGAAACTGGAGAGGAGCCCACCTCCTCAGACGAAAACCTACCGTCTGTGGAGTTTTCTGATCTTGAGGTTCACAGGGAAAACTTTGCCACAGAACAGTTGAAAGACCCCGCCCTAATAAAGGCACGGGAAAACGTAGTGAAAATAGATGGCAAGTTAGTGAACCCAGATAATACCTGCACTTACCCATACTTCAGCGTAGAGAAGGACCTACTGTATCGGGTGGCAAAAAGGGCAGAAGAAACCGTTGAGCAGCTTGTGGTGCCAAAACCTTACAGGAAGTTGGTGTTGGAGTTGGCCCATGGGCACATTCTTGGAGGTCATCTGGGGACAGAGAAAACCCGAGAGAGGGTATTACAGAGATTCTATTGGCCGGGGTGATGAAGGACATAGAAAATTATTGTTCCTCCTGCCCTGTGTGTCAGAGGTCGGCCCCGATGCCACATTTCCGTAGCCCGCTGGTCCCTCTACCCATCATTGAGGTCCCGTTTGAGAGGATCGCCATGGATTTGGTAGGTCCTATAATCAAGTCCGCTAGGGGGCACCAGTACATATTAGTTATAATGGACTATGCCACCCGTTATCCAGAAGCGATCCCTCTCCGAAATACCTCGGCCAAAACCATAGCCAAAGAGCTATCTCTTGTGTTTAGCCGGGTGGGTATTTGTAAAGAACTGCTTACGGACCAAGGTACACCCTTTATGTCCCGGGTTATGAAGGAGCTGTGTAAATTGTTCAAAGTGGCGCAATTACGTACATCTGTGTATCACCCCCAAACCGATGGGCTGGTTGAAAGATTCAACAAAACCCTAAAACAAATGTTGAAGAAAGTGGTGGATAGGGATGGAAAGGATTGGGACTGTCTACTTCCTTATCTGATGTTTGCTATTAGGGAGGTGTCCCAATCCTCTACGGGATTCTCCCCCTTTGAGTTACTGTATGGGAGACACCCAAGAGGGCTGTTGGATATTGCCAAGGAAACTTGGGAAAGTGAGAGTTCTCCCCACAGGAGTGTGATTGAGCATGTCGCCCTGATGCAAGACCGAATTGCACAGGTAATGCCCATCGTGAAGGAACATTTGGCCCAAGCGCAGTTAGCACAGCAGAGAGTGTACAACCGTGGAGCCAAGACCCGTACCTTTTCCCCGGGGGATAGGATACTGGTACTTGTCCCTACGGTTGAAAGTAAATTCCTTGCCAAATGGCAAGGCCCCTACGAGATAATGGAAAAAGTGAGCGAAGTGAATTACAAGGTCAGACAACCAGGAAGGCGAAAGCCCGAACAGATCTATCACGTTAATCTGTTGAAAGCCTGGAGGGATAGAGAGTCCCTAGTCGCAGACACTTGGTCACCAGCTCAAACTGGTTGCGTGATTCCTGAGGTTGGAATAGCAGCCACCTTGTCACAACCCCAACAACAGGAGGTTAAGGAGTTTGTGCTTCGCAACAAGGAGGTATTCTCTGAGCTGCCGGGACAAACATCTGGGGTAGAGCATGACATCATTACCCCGCCCGGTGAAAGGGTGAAGTTAAAACCCTATCGGATCCCAGAGGCCCGACGGGAGGCAATACGGGAGGAAGCACAGAAAATGCTGAACTTAGGGGTGATAGAGGAGTCCCAAAGTGATTGGTCTAGTCCCATTGTGTTGGTGCCTAAACCGGATGGGAGCTGGCGATTTTGTAACGATTTTCGTCAGTTGAACAAAGTTACAAAATTTGACACCTACCCCATGCCACGTATAGATGAGTTGATCGACCGGCTGGGAACAGCCCGATACATGACGACTCTTGACCTCACAAAAGGGTATTGGCAAATCCCCCTGGCCAAGTCGGCCAAAGAGAAAACCGCATTTGTAACCCCAGACGGGGCGTTCCAATATAAAAGAATGCCGTTCGGGTTACAAAATGCGCCGGCCACATTCCAGCGGAAAATGGACCAGATGCTGAGGCCCCATCGGAAGTATGCTGCGGCTTACCTGGATGACGTAATTGTCCATAGCACAGATTGGGCCTCACATCTGCCAAAAGTGCAAGCAGTCCTGGACTCTGTTCGGGAAGCGGGGTTTACGGCTAACCCCAAGAAGTGTACCATTGGGCAGGAGGAGGCCAAATATCTTGGGTACACCATTGGGAGGGGAGTAATAAAACCCCAACTCAACAAAGTCGAGGCCATCCACAGTTGGCCACGTCCCAACAGCAAGAAGCAGGTACGAGCCTTTCTGGGAATCGCTGGGTATTATCGGCGATTCATTCCCCACTTTGCTTCTAAGGCTGTGCCCCTAACCAACCTGACGAAGGGGAAAGGGTCGGTCATGATTAAATGGACCCCCGAGGCTGAGGCAGCATTCCAATTCTTGAAACAAGCCTTATGTAGCCAGCCAGTGTTGTACTCACCCGACTTCTCTAAAGACTTTGTCGTACAAAGTGATGCGTCAGAGGTGGGGTTAGGAGCAGTATTGTCCCAGGTCTGGAACGGGGAAGAGCACCCAGTCATTTACCTCAGCAGGAAGTTGAAGTCCCATGAGGTAAATTACGCCACCGTTGAAAAGGAGTGTTTAGCGGTGAAGTGGGCTCTAGATTCCCTTCGGTACTACCTGCTAGGTAGGCACTTTGACATGGTTACGGATCACGCTCCGTTAAAGTGGATGGCTCAAAACAAGGAAACAAATAGAAGAGTGAATAGGTGGTTCCTGGCCCTCCAGGAATTCAACTTCACAGTAAAGCATCGCCCTGGCGTTCAAATGGGGAATGTGGATGCTTTGTCTCGAGTACATGAATGCCTGATTGCTGGTGTTCCAACCCCGAGGTTAAAACAAGAGGGGGGGTATGTGACAGCAGGAAGGTAAAGTCACCTGGTTGCATCCAGGGGGGTAGATATATTTCGCCCAGATTCAGGCTTTACGCCGACTTATACAACTAGGTGGAGAGTTGTATAAGCCCAGCTGAGGCTAGTGGGCTCATGGATGACTCATACCTCTAGGGAGAGTGTGGGGCGTCGTGCAGACAGGGAGTTGATGAGACCAGCTGAAGCTTGTCAGCTCATTTAGGCCTCTATAAGAACTCCCAGCTTCATTAGATGTTAGCTCATGCCTGGACCCAGACCTGTGTGGACTGTCTAGGGAGAGTGAACCCCTGTGCGGTGAGACAAAGCCTGTGTGGCTATTTGCTTGGACATTTAAAACCAGGGACTTAGGGACTAGGACAGCACTAGGCTGATCCCAGTTGTTAGTTAGGAAACCTGTATGTTTAGTCAGAGGTCAAGTTGACCAGGATTTATTTTGTTTATGTTTCTTTTGCTTTGCTGTGTTTTGTCACTGTAAATAGAAAATAAACCGCACCTTTTTGATTTTGAAAACCACAACCTCCGTTTGCTGGGCCTGTTTTTGTGTGGGGAGCCCATCCCGGGGGTCACACACACCCGCTGCCGAGCTAACCCCCTCACAATATATATATATATATATATATATATATATATATATATATATATATAAAATTTATATTAGGGATTTAACCACTTCCATACTGGGCACTTATACACCTTCCTGCCCAGACCAATTTTCAGCTTTCTGCGCTGTTGCACTTTGAATGACAATTGTGCGGTCATGCTACACTGTACCCAAACTAAATTTTTATAATTTTGTTCCCACAAATAGAGCTTTCTTTTGGTGGTATTTAACCACTTATCGACCGCTCACTGTATATGTACGTCGGCAGAATGGCACCGACAGGCACAATCACGTACAGTGTACGTGATTGCCTTTGTACAGTTGGGAGGTCCGATCGGACCCCCCTCCTATACAGTGAGCGGTCGGTATTCGTTGGGGAGCGTTCCGAGATGAGGGGGCGGCCATTAGATTCAGGCCACCCCCCCGCGATTGCTCCCGACGAATGGAAATGCTCCCTCTGCTGTGTAATGTAAACACAGGCAGAGGAAGCAGGAGGAAGTGATGTCATCTCTCATGCGGCGCTCACATATACCGAGCGCCGTACAAGAGAAGACACACAGGTCAGTACACTAACACTACACTGACACCAGGACACATAGGCACACAAATCGCTCCCCCAGATCACCCCCAGCCCCCAGTCACAGTGTCACTGATTGCAGTGACCATCTATTTACTGATCACTGCAATCAGTGACATTTGTGACTGTAAAAGTGTCACTAAAAATAGTTTTAGGTCCAGTGTAGCCCCCTAAACCCCCCTAATAAAGGTTTAACCCCCTGATCACCCCCCAGATAACCCTTTCACCCCCTAGCACCGCCGTCGCTAAGCGATCATTTTTCTGATCGCTGTCTTAGCGTCGGTGATGCAGATCGGTAGCCAGTAATTATTTTTCGGTTCGCCACAGGTTTTTATAGCGTCGGGTACCCCCATAAATTATCTAATAAAGGTTTAACCCCCTTGATCGCCCCCCAGGTAACCCTTTCACCCCCTATCACCACTGTCGCTAAGCGATCATTTTTCTGATCGCTGTCTTAGCGTCGGTGATGCAGATCGGTAGCCAGTTATTTTTTTTAGGTTCGCCGCAGGTTTTTATAGCGTCGGGTACCCCCATAAATTATCTAATAAAGGTTTAACCCCCTTGATCGCCCCCCAGGTAACCCTTTCACCCCCTATCACGACTGTCGCTAAGCGATCATTTTTCTGATCGCTGTCTTAGCGTCGGTGATGCAGATCGGTAGCCAGTAATTTTTTTTAGGTTCGCCGCAGGTTTTTATAGCGTCAGGTACCCCCATAAATTATCTAATAAAGGTTTAACCCCCTTGATCGCCCCCCAGGTAACCCTTTCACCCCCTATCACCACTTTTGCTAAGCGATCGTTTTTCTGATCGCTGTCTTAGTGTCGGTGATCCAGATCGGTAGCCAGTAATTTTTTTTAGGTTCGCCGCAGGTTTTTATAGCGTCAGGTACCCCCGATAAATTATCTAATAAAGGTTTAACCCCCTTGATCGCCCCCCAGGTAACCCTTTCACCCCCTATCACCACTGTCGCTAAGCGATCATTTTTCTGATCGCTGTCTTAGCGTCGGTGATGCAGATCGGTAGCCAGTAATTTTTTTTAGGTTCGCCGCAGGTTTTTATAGCGTCAGATACCCCCATATATTATCTAATAAAGGTTTTAACCCCCTAATTGCCCCTAGTTAACCCTTTCACCAGTGATCACCATATAAGTGTTACGGGTGACGCTGGTTAGTTAGTTTGCTTTTTATAGTGTCAGGGCACCCGCCGTATATATAACCCAATAAAGGTTTAACCCCCTGATCGCCCAGCGGGTGATATCAATTCGGTTTTAGCGTCAGAGAGGGTCTGCGTCACACCCCAGGCAGCGTCAGGTTAGTGCCAGTAACGCTAACACCCACGCGTGAAGCATACACCCCCCTTAGTGGTATAGTATCTGATCAGATCTATACTAGCGTCCCCAGCAGTTTAGGGTTCCCAAAAACGCAGTGTTAGCGGGATCAGCTCAGATACCTGCTAGCACCTGCGTTTTGCCCCTCCGTCCAGCCCAGGCCACCCAAGTGCAGTATCGATCGATCACTGTCACTTACAAAACACAACACACATAACTGCAGCGTTCGCAGAGATAGGCCTGATCCCTGCGACTCCAGTGCTGTAGGAGGTGATTTCACCACCACAGTTAAAAAAAAAAAGCATTAATGCCGAAGCATTGGGGCAGCAGGGGCGGAGGAGCGATTTTGCTCCTAATGCCGCGTACATACGATCGAAATTCCGACGGAGGCTTGCCCGTGGAAAAGTCCGACCATGTGTGTGCGGCATAACTTTTTTGCGGGAGGATGCCCCCATGCTTCGGCATATATTAATGGTGCATGTATGCCCATCATTAGAAGTGGGTGGATGAAGGGCGGTATTCTAATGGTGGGCATACCCACCGATCAATCTCTTTTTTCGTTCAGTCAACTGGCTGCATGAAAAAAAAAGATTACAATACATGTCCAACAAGGACCAGCAACGTACTGGTATGTTGCTGGACTTTGAATGTTTATACCAGAATGATGCCTGCGGGTTTAGGTATCATCTTGGTATCATTCTTTTCAGCCAGCGGCCGGCTTTCATGTAAAAGCAATCCTAGTGGCTAATTAGCCTCTGGACTGCTTTTACAAGCAGTGGGAGGGAATTCCTCCCCCCCCCGGATATAAAAAGCGCCATTGAGAAATTGGGAAAGCATTTTATCACACCGATCTTGGTGTGATCAGATGCTCTGAGGGCAGAGGAAAGATCTAGGGTCCAATAGACCCCAGTTTTTTCAAAAAAAGAGTACCTGTCACTACCTATTGCTATCATATGGGATATTTACATTCCCTGAGATAACAATAAAAATGATAAATAAAAAAAATATGGAAGGAACAATTTAAAAATAAAATAAAAAAGCAAAATTAATAATAAAAAAAAAAGCACCCCTGTCCTGCCCTGCTCTTGCCCAATGGCAAACACAAGCGTCGGTCTGGCGTCATATGTAAACAGCAATTGCACCATGCATGTGAGGTATCACCGCGAAGGTCAGATCGAGGGCAGTAATTTTAGCAGTAGACCTCCTCTGTAAATCTAACGGGGTAACCTGTAAAGGTTTTTAAAGGCTTTTAAAAATGTATGTAGTTTGTCGCCAATGCGCGTTTGTGCGAAATTTTGAAGCATGTCATGTTTGGTATCTATGTACTCGGCCTAAGATTATCTTTTTTATTTCATCAAACATTTGGGCAATATAGTGTGTTTTAGTGCATTAAAATGAAAAAAAGTGTATTTTTTCCCAAAAAAATGCGTTTGAAAAATCGCTGCACAAATACTGTGTAGAAAAAAAAATGCAACACCCACCATTTTAATCTGTAGGGCCTTTGCTTTAAAAATATATATAATGTTTGGGGGTTCAACATAATCTTCTTGCAAAAAAAAATATGTTTTCATGTAAACAAAAAGTGTCAAAAAGGGCTTTGTCTTCAAGTGGTTAGAAGAGTGGATGTAAGCTTCCTAATGTTGTGTATAAAATGCCAGAACAGTTCAAAACCCCCCCAAATGACCCTATTTTGGAAAGTAGACACCCCAAGCTATATACTGAGAGGCATGTCGAGTCCATGGAATATTTTATATGTTGACACAAGTTGCGGAAAAAAGAATTTTTTTTTTTTTTTTGCACAAAGTTGTCACTAAATGATATATTGCTCAAACATGCCATGGGCATATGTGGAATTACACCCCAAAATACATTCTGTTGCTTCTTCTGAGTACGGGGATACCACATGTGTGAGACTTTTTGGGAGCCTAGCCGCGTACCGGACCCCAAAAACCAAGCACCGCCTTCAGGCTTTCTAAGGGTGTAAATTTTTGATTTCACTTCTCACTGCCTATCACAGTTTCGGAGGCCATGGAATGCCCAGATGGCACGAAACCCCCCCAAATGACCCCATTTTGGAAAGTAGACACCCCAAGCTATTTGCTGAGAGGTATTGTGAGTATTTTGCAGATCTCACTTTTTGTCACAAAGTTTTGAAAATAAAAAAAAATAAAAAAAAATTCTTTCTTCATTTTCAAAAACAAATGAGAGCTGTAAAATACTCACCATGCCTCTCAGCAAATAGCTTGGGGTGTCTACTTTCCAAAATAGGGTCATTTGGGGGGGTTTGTGCTATTTTGGCATTTTATGGCCTTCGAAACTGTGATAGGTAGTGAGGAGTGAAATCAAAAATTTGTGCCTAGAAATCCTGAAGGCGGTGCTTGGTTTTTGGGGTCCGTACGCGGCTAGGCTCCTAAAAAGTCCCACACATGTGGTATCCCCGTACTCAGGAGAAGCAGCAAAATGTATTTCGGGGTGTAATTCCACATATAACCATCGCATGTGTGAGCAATATATCATTTAGTGACAACTTTTTGTAATTTTAATTTTTTTTGTCATTATTCAATCACTTGGGACAAAAAAAAAAAATATTCAATGGGCTCAACAGGCCTCTCAGCAATTTTCTTGGGGTGTCTACTTTCTAAAATGGGGTCATTTGGGGGGGGTTTGTGCTATTTTGGCATTTTATGGCCTTCAAAACTGTGATAGGTAGTGAGGAGTGAAATCAAAAATTTGCGTCCTTAGAAATCCTGAAGGCGGTGCTTGGTTTCCGGGGGCCCGTACGCGGCTAGGCTCCCAAAAAGTCCCACACATGTGGTATCCCCGTACTCAGGAGAAGCAGCAAAATGTATTTTGGGGTGCAATTCCACATATAACCATGGCATGTGTGAGCAATATATCATTTAGTGACAACTTTTTGTAATTTTTTTTTTTTAGTCATTATTCAATCACTTGAGACAAAAAAAAAATATTCAATGGGCTCAACATGCCTCTCAGCAATTTCCTTGGGATGTCTACTTTCCAAAATGGGGTCATTTGGGGGGGTTTTGTACTGCCCTGCCATTTTAGCACCTCAAGAAATGAGATAGGCAGTCATAAACTAAAAGCTGTGTAAATTCCAGAAAATGTACCCTAGTTTGTAGACGCTATAACTTTTGCGCAAACCAATAAATATACGCTTATTGACATTTTTTTTACTAAAGACATATGGCTGAATACATTTTGGCCTAAATGTATGACTAAAATTGAGTTTATTCGATTTTTCTTATAACAAAAAGTAGAAAATATAATTTTTTTTCAAAATTTTCGGTCTTTTTCCGTTTATATCGCAAAAAATAAAAATCGCAGAGGCAATCAAATACCATTAAAAGAAAGCTCTATTTGTGGGAAGAAAATGACGCAAATTTCGTTTGGGTACAACATTGCATGTCCGCACAATTTACAGTTAAAACAGCGCAGTGCAAAATTCTGAAATCACCTCTGGTCCTTTAGCTACAAAATGGTCCGGGGCTTAAGTGGTTAATCACCTCTGCGATTTTTATTTTCTGCTAAAAAAAAATTTAAAAGACCGAAAATTTTGAAAAAAAAAAAACGTTTTTTTTTGTTTCAGTTACAAAACTTTGTAAATAAGTAGGTTTTCTCCTTCACTGATGGGCACTGATGGGGCTGCACTGACGGGCACTGATAAGGTGGCACTGATGGGCACCGATAGGCGGCACGGATGGGCACCGATAGGCGGCATAGATGGGCACCGATAGGCGGCACGGATGGGCACTGATAGGCGGCACGGATGGGCACTGGTAGGCGGCACGGATGGGCACAGATTGGCAGCATGGATGGGCACAGATAGGCGGCATGAAGCGGCACAGATAGGCGACATGGATGGGCACTGATAGGCGGCATGGATGGGCACTGATAGGTGGCACGGATGGGCATGGATGGGCACTGATAGGTGGCATAGATGGGCACTGATAGGTGGCACTGTACTGTAATGTGTTGTACTAATGGATGCCAATCAGTGCCAAACAATAATGCCTGCCAATCAGTGGTGCCCATTGTGGGCACTGATTGGCATCCATTGTGGGCACTGATTGACATCCATTAGCCATTTCTAATTTGCATCCCTGGTGGTCTAGGGTGGCATACCTTAAGCTGGGCATCCCTGGTGGTCTGGTGGCATCCCCGGTGGTCCAGTGTGGGCATCCTCGGGGGGGCTGCGCTGATAATGGATCAGCACAAACCCCCCCTGTCAGAGAAGCAGCCGATCGGCTCTCCTCTACTCGCGTCTGACAGACGCGAGTGAGGAAAAGCCGGTCATCGGTGATTGGACACGGCTGATCACGTGGTAAAGAGTCTCTGTTGGAGACTCTTTACCTAGATTGGTGTTGCGGGGTGTCAGACTGACATTCCGCAACAACGATCGCCGCATCGGCTCAATATCCTGCTGGACGTCATATGACGTCGAGTCAGGATATTGAAACCACTTTGCCGCCGTCAATCTGCTATAGGGCGGGTGGCAAGTGGTTAACTAATCTTCCATCCTAAAGTGATTTTTTTAACATGTGCAAACCTGATAAAAATGGCTCTGCCAGCTCAATGGTTTTAAGTGATTTAACCACTTCACGCCCTGCCGTACGACTATAAACGTCCACAAGGTGGCTCTACAATGCCGGGAGGCCGTCTTTATACGGCCTCGGCTCCTCCGGCCATTGGGGGGTGCGCGCGCGTGCCCGGCGCATCACTGAGATGCCGATGCGCGTGCCTGGCGGCCGCGATGTCCGCCAGATACCCACGATTGCCCGTTACACAGACAAGGACGTGGATCTCTGTGTGTAAACACAGAGATCCACGTCCTGTGAGGGAGAGGAGACCGATGCTGTGTCCCTTGTACATAGGGACACAGATCGGTCACCTCCCCCAGTCAGTCCCCTCCCCCCACAGTAGAATCACTCCCAGGACACACATTTAACCCCTTCCTCGCCCCTAGTGTTAACCCCTTCCCTGCCAGTCACATTTATACAGTAATCAGTGCATATTTATAGCACTCTTTGCTGTATAAATGTGAATGGTCTCAAAAATGTGTCAAAAGTGTCCGATGTGTCCGCCATAATATTGCAGTCCTGACAAAAATCGCAGATAACCACCATTACTAGTGTAGCGGGTGTTTGAATTTATGTGAGGACTCTGGTGGTGTGGGGTTCCTTGGGGCCTACAGGTGGCGTTGTTGCCTTGGGCCGGAGCTGAACTCACACTGCAAACTGTGCCTTTTTGTCCTCCCCTGGAGCTGGTACAGCGGGGCGGGGAACCCGCTGTGACGCAAAAGGAGAAGTCATAAAAGGGGCGGACGCCGTGACCTTAGGGGCAGAGAGTTGGAGGATACGGCCGCACCCAGGCACCTTCAGCTTGGGTGCTGGCGTTCCGGTGTGCCGGGCCTAGGCGCCTTGGTCTAGCCGGAGCGGAGATGGAGTCCATCTCAGGCACCTTTAGCCTGGGGTGAGGTACTATGGCGGATGCCTGGGGCTCAGTACCTTCGACTGAGTTCCGCGAGGGTGGAGGAATCCGAGGGGACCCTAACTCCTTGGGTGCCCGTGTCTGAGTTCGTGAGGACTGGTGCGCAGTAACTTCTCCGAAGAGCCTGGTGCGGCATCGCTGGTGACGGAGAGGCCTCCACTTCTCCCTTGGACGGATTTCTTCCTCTGACAGGGGCAAAGTGAGCGAAGGTAATTCACGTTCTATATTACCTAGTCAGTGGCAGTGACTATTCACCACTGGTGACAGCACAGTGGGCAGCAGCAAGAAGGGAAAGGATTGTGCCTCGATCTGTCCCCATTTTCCAAAGGAGAAAGATTGTTTTATTGCTTGGCAAGAAGAATAAAACTGAGTTGTACCTATTCATTGTGTGGAACTCGGGTTACTAAGAAAAGGAGTCAGGAACGAAGGACTGGACTTGACTCTAGGACACCTACACAAAAGCTCAATCTTCTGGCCTTCACCTCTTGGTTACGAAGGACATGGGCCGTGGTGTGTATCATCTCTCTCTCCCAGGTACCCCTTGACAACAGCCATAGATATAACCCATAAAGCAAGGGAGAGGGGTGAGGCCGCTACACTAGTAAAAAAAAAATAATAAAAAAAAATGTCAGAATTCTATCCCCTATTTTGTGGCTGCTATAACTTTTGCGCAAACCAATCACTATACGCTTATTGCGATTTTTTTTTTACCAAAAATATGTAGAAGAATAAGTATCGGCCTAAACTAAGAATAAAATTTTTTTTTTTTTTTAAATTGGGATATTTATTGTAGCAAAAATCAAAAAAAATTGTGTTTTTTTCAAAATTGTCGCTCTTTTTTTGTTTATAGCGCAAAAAATAAAAACCGCAGAGGTGATCAAATACCACCAAAAGAAAGCTCTATTTGTGGGAAAAAAAGGACGTAAATTTTGTTTGGGAGCCACGTCGCATGACCGCGCAATTGTCATTCAAAGCGTGACGGTGTCGAAAGCTGAAATTTCGCCTGGGCAGGAAGGGGGTTTATGTGCCCAGTAAGCAAGTGGTTAAGCAATGTTCTTGTAATACTTTGTATAAATATTAGATAAATGGTAGTGACCGTTACTTACTATTTCCTAAAATAATGTGGTGGTTTGCACAGGAGATGAAGAGAGTCATCTGACTTGAGAAACGCCTCAAACTTAACCGAACCCCATCACTACAATCAGAACCAAAGATTATCATGATTATTATTATCAAGATTAACCAAAGTATCATCTCACAGATACATGTAATAGTCCAATGGATGGGGTAACCAGGGCAATATATGGAAAGGTATATTGTACAAATGAAAGAGTAACTCTGCTTTTGTTAAGAAACATAAAAAACACTGAGGTCAATTCACTTAGGCCCCTTTCACACGGGACGGATCAGTCATGATCCGCCCCGTCAACCTCCGCTTGCTCAGCGGGGATCGCTCCGTTGATCCCCGCTGAGCCGGCGGATGACTGTGCGGTCCCCGCACACTGTGCAGGGACCGCCCTGTCATATCTCTGCTCTCCCCTATGGGGGATCGGATGAACAGAGACCGTCTGTCCGTGTTCATCCGATCTGCTCTGCAGACGGATAGAAAAATAGGAATTTTTCTATCCTGAAAATCGGACCATAGCGGGCACGATTAAGATTGGATGTCAGCGGATGTTCATCCGCTGACATCCGCTGTCCCATAGGGATACATGTATGTCCGTTTTTCATCCGAAAACAGATGGGTGAAAAACGGACATACGGTCCGCCCGTGTGAAAGGGGCCTAAGAGATAAACACTGTATACATTTTTGAGCTAAAATGACTCATGCGGTATTTATCTCAAAAGTAGTCAATTCACTAAAATACATGTGCTATTTAGCAAATCCGTTTTTTTGTTTATCGCATACATTTTGCATTATTGTTAGCGTTTTTTCACAAGTTTTTTTCACATGCTAACAAGGCACACAGAAATATTGTGAAACTGTGAAAACATTTCTAATGTGCTTTCATTCACAGAGCCATCTCCCTCCGATGAAATGTTACAATTTACGTGTGTGTTCTTTAGTGAATTGATTTTAAAGCGGTTGTAAATGACTGGGCGAGTTTTTTTTTCTTCCTTATCTGCAAGGTAAAGGCATACTGTGCTAGCATGCATCGCATACTAGCACATTATGTGAAACGTACCTGAAAACAAAGCCCTCCAGCGATGTGTTGTCACAGCTGGAGGCTGTCTTTTACCCAACTTTCTTCCTGGTCCACGGACTCTAGCTGTGTGATTGGCTAGAGCCGCGATGATGTCACTCCCGCACAGGGCCGCCATCAGGACTTTTGGGGCCCCCCTTACACAGCTTCAGGCAGGGGCCCCCTGGAGCAGAGGAGAACCGGGGGGGGGGGGTTGCTGCCGCCGCAAAGTGAGTGGCGGGGGGGTGCCACAAATTGAGAAGCGGGGGGGTGCTGCCGCCACAAGTTGTAGAGGTCGGGGGGGCTTTGGGTGCTGACAAACAAAAAAAGAACAAAAAAAAAGAGGGGTTGCCATCCGGGGCCCTGGGGACCTCCGCTCCTGGCCATCCGGGGCCACTTGCAAAAAATAAATAAACATAAATTTAAAAAAATTAAATAATTTTTATGATTTTTTTTTTTTAAATACATAAAAAGGGGGGGTTACCATCCGGGGCCCTGGGGACCTCCGGGGCTCTGGGGACCTCTGGGCCTCTTATAAAAAAGAAAAAAATTATAAAAAAATTAATAAAAAATAAAATAATTTTATAAAAGTGTAGCGGGTATGTACTTTCCCGGGTGTAAATTTGAATTTGGAAGTGACACTAGTGATGTGTAATTCACCGCGACCCATTGGGTGGCGCTGTCGCCCTGGGCTGGGTTGGATTATCGCTGAGTGCCGTCCTCCTTTTTGTTCTCCCTCGGCAGCGGTATAGCGGGACGGGAACCCGCCGTGCTTGCTGGGAGAGGGTATAAAGGGGTCGGCCATCTTTGTCACGGGGTTGAACGTCCCAGGCACCTTCAGCTTGCGGACGGTGGGTCGTGTCGCTCCTCTGGGTGGCTTAGGCCTAGAGGACGGAGGAGGTCGAGTTCCATCCCAGGCACCTTTAGCCTGGGGTGTGGTACTTGGATGGAGGTCCGGAGCTTAGTGCCCAACACTGGGTTCCGCGAGGGAAGGAGATCCTAGGGTACCCAGGGATCGGGTTCCCGAATCCGGAAGGCGCATAGGACCAGGGGGAGCTTCTCATTTGAAGACCCGGTGCAGCATATTGCCGGTGACAAGTGAGTCTCTCGTCGGAGACCGCCTGGAAGGAAATTTACCCTCGTGCGGAGACCAGGATACACTTTTAGGAAGGGAAGTGTCAACTCACATTGTGTCTGGGCCTGTTCGCATCCACACCTCCTTTCCTGTTCTGTTCTAACAAGGGAGTTCAACTGTTTGTGTTCAGGATAAGAAGAATAAAGGAGTGTTGAACTTTAATGGTGTGGAGCTCATTTCTAACGGACATGGTTCACGGTGACTCTTGGAGGGAGGATCCAGGTGCACAGCACTGACCCGAAGGTAATACAGAACTGTTGCTTATACCGCCACTAACACCTGTGGTGGAAGCCAGGCGTAGTGTCCCCGCTCCCTCCCCTCTAAGGTACCCCTAGACAACAGAAAGACGAGACGATAGAAAGAGGGGAGCGTGGGAGGAGGCCGCTACACGTGGGGGCTCGGGTCCGGGATAGTGTTTGTGCACCACAGTATTGAACGTGTCTGTTGGAAGAGTTAAGCGAACAGGCAGGCCTTCATTGGCCGAAGTGCATCCCTGCTCGAAGTCGTGGACATGACCCAATGAAGGGAAAGGCCCGCGCAGAAGAGTGGAAAGAGGGGGAGGTTCAGCCGTGTGAGGTACTACACGTGGGGGCTTCTATTGCACTGCGCCACCAGGCACACCCCCACCGCTTAGTTCGTGGGCGTGACTCAGAAACAGAAAAGAAGAAAAGCCCACGAACTGGAGCAAAGGGGAGGAGTCCAATACGTGTGAAGGACTACACGTGGGACGTTGGCGCAAAAACTCTGCAGTGTGCGATGGATCAGCAACAGGTCGCCATGTTTGGACACACCTCGTGGATTCCAGTTCACCCTTCCACCACGACTTTGACTGCTGCTGCTCCAGTAACGGATACGGGGATCCGACTAAAGCCAAGGGGTCGATTCGCCCTGTATTCGTGCATGGACATTGAGGCCCTGGGTGTGATTTGTCCTGGGTGTTCGGGACTGGTGTGCCAGTTGAAGCCGTTCGGACGCTGTGAGGCCTGTGGGGAATTCCTGTTCGAAGTGGATCCGACTAAAGCCAAGGGGTCGATTCGCCCTGTATTCGTGCATGGACGTTGAGGCCCTGGGTGTGATTTGTCCCGGGAATTCCTGTTCGAAGTGGATCCGGCGGTGGAGAGGCCGAGAACCATTTACCCTGGCCGGGCTTCAGGCAACACCACTCAGAGAGGAGGAATCACTGCAGTGAGAGTCACCCCTGCGCACACTGCAACAACCGCGGAGGAGGTCGTAAAATCTCAACGGGAGAAATCCCAGGATGCTGACTCGGTCACCACTGTCTCGCAGCGTCCACCACCGAAGAGGAAGACCGGCATGGTAGCCCCGACCAGCGGTTGTGGTGGACCGTCTCGCCCGCTTACGCCTGGCCCGGATGAATCCGTTGACAAGAGTTCCGGACGTCCTGCTTCAAGTAAAGGCTGAGGTAAGCCAGGCGGAGAGATTTGGTGTGTGGGTGGAGGTGTCGGGAAGTCATGGCCTAGCGAAAAGTGTGACACCTCTGACCTGGAGTCGCTCTCGGACATGGGAGACGACGTAGCCATAGACGATTTGTTTGCCGAGAAGGGCTGGGACAAAGTACCGCTTGCTTCATCCCGCAGGATCAGAGATCCACCCATGTCAACAGGGGAAAGCACATCCCGGGTGGAGGCATCAGCGCCTGAAGAGAGGTCCCGTCCCCAGCCTGCTGCTACATCCCCAGTGCCATCTGTACCGAAGGCCTGGGGAAAAGAGACTATTGCTGTGGGCACCTGTGCCCCGATCAGATGTGATCAAGGTCCCTCGCCACCCGGACTCGATAGTGTTGCCTGGCGAAGGGGACAAAGCTACCATGCCTCCTTTGGCGAGACTACAACGCCTATTTGGGCAGAAGGTTGCTGCGGAGTACGGATGGGAGTATCCATACTTATCGAAGGACTTACTCTATGAGGTGGAAGTGTGCCGGGAACGCTGGTACAATGACTTCGTGTGGACTCACATTCAGGTTCCCCACGCCCGCAGGTACTTGGCATGCTCTCCGAAGGCCTCTCAGCGATACAAAGACTGCAAGGCAGAATGGATGTTGGGACGACACATCCATGCAGACAAAGTGTTGATCCGACGAAAGGAAGGAGAAGATGTGGAGTATCATCTGGAAACCATGGATCAGCACTTGAAGCCACTTGTTCTGCCGCATCCTCGTTTTTACTTGTAGGAGGGAGAAAGACCCTGTTTTTTTTTTCCAAACTGCTGAACTTTCTGGAGCCCGTTGTTTTGTGCCTGAAAGAAAGGAAGAGCTGTTGCTGTTTGCTCTTCACTTCCCAGCAAGAGATTACTGACTCTGGGGTAGATAGGGCCGAAAGAAAAGAGGAAAGTTCCACGAGTGCAGCTACCGCGATGCTGTCACCAGGTGGCAGTGTTGCGCAACGTTTAAACACTTATCATACACTCATGCCGCGTACACACGATCATTATTCACGGCGGTTAAAAAACCACCGTGAATAATGTCATTAAAAACGAGGGAACGGCTTGTTCCCCACACACGGTCGTTTTTCACGTCGTTTTTTCTCTTGTCGAGAAAAACGACCGTCTGTGGGCTCCGCGGCAGTGTTTCCCTATGGGAAAACTGCCACGGAAAAAATGTCGGACAAAAACGACGAGAAAAATTAGAACATGTTCTAATTTTTCTCGTCGTTTTTAATGCCGTTTTTCTCGTAGAGAAAAACGACATAAAGCCCACAGACGATCGTTTTTCTCGTCGAAAGGAAAAAATTTCGTTTTTCTCGATGAGAAAAACGGCCGTGTGTACGCGGCTTTACTCTGGAGAAAGGGGATTTCTTCTTGGAGAAGTTTCTTTTCCACTACACGAATACAGGTGTAAGGCCTCGTACACACGGCCGAGATTCTCGTTGAAAAAAACATGTAGTTTTTTTCGACGAGATTCTTGGACAAGAAACTTGTCCCGGCCGAGTGTACACACGCTCGTTTCAAAGAACCCGCGGTTCTTTGAATGGAGCATACGCGGTGACGTCATCGACTACGACGAGCATGCGCTCGTCACATTCGATGCCGTCGCCGCCATCTTGGTATACCCTACGTATGCCTAGGAAGCTACCGCGCATGCGTCGAATTCATTTCGAACATGCGCGGGCTTCCGGGAGGACAGGTAAGTGTACACACACTCACTTTTCTCGTCGAGAAACATGCCGAGGAGAATCTCGACGAGAAAATAGAGAGCAGGTTCTCTATTTTCTCGTCGAGGTTTCTTGTCGGTTTTCTCGATGAGAAACCTGATAGCCGCGTACACACGACCGATTTACTCGGCAAGACCTCTCTGCCAGCAAGTTTCTTGCTGGTTCTTGCCGAGAAAATCGGTCGTGTGTACGAGGCCTTTTTCTTTTCCCTCTGCAGGAGAACATCCCGTCAAGTCCACTGAGAATGGGGTGGGTCTTAGTCAGGATGGGTGGGAAAAGTTAAATGTGATTCTAAGTCATGTGTCAAAATAGTTGTTTCTTGTTTGTCTTATTTCCCTTTCTTTACAGGGCTCAGACACAATGTTTTAGTAGGATAGTTTTCCAAAGTTTTTATATTTTTTATACAATTGTTAGTCTGTTTCTGGACTGAATTATGTCAGCTGTTGAGGGCATGGTTTACTCCAGACACTGGGGACCAGTGTCAAAGGACCGAGGGGAGAGTGTAGCGGGTATGTACTTTTCCGGGTGTAAATTAGAATTTGGAAGTGACACTAGTGATGTGTAATTCACCGCGACCCATTGGGTGGCGCTGTCGCCCTGGGTTGGGTTGGATTATCGCTGAGTGCCATCCTCCTTTTTGTCCTCCCTCGGCAGCGGTATGGTGTGGCGGGGAACCCGCCGTGCTGGCTGGGAGAGGGTATAAATGGGTCGGCCATCTTTGTCACGGGGTTGGACGTCCCAGGCACCTTCAGCTTGCGGACGGTGGGTCGTGTCGCTCCTCTAGGTGGCTTAGGCCTAGAGGACGGGGGAGGTCGAGTGTGGATGGATCCAGTGGGAAAATTCCCGGACCTCTATGTTCAAGTATCGGCCGAGGTAAGCCAGGGAATGGGACTTGGTGTTTTGTTGGAGGTGTCGGGGATCCGCAGTTATCGGAGCCCGCGGGAGCGGGTGATTCCACATCTACAGGGAATTACCTACCCGCAGAAGAGTATGACACCTCCGACCTAGAGTCGGTCTCGGATGCAGGAGATGATGGACAAATAGATGAACTATTTGAACGGAAGGGCTGGGACAAATACCCCTGGCCTCGTCCCGTGCACCTAGGGACTCACCCATGCCTACAGGGGATAGTACACCCCGGGTGGAGGCCTCGGTGCCTGAGGAGGGATCCAGTCCCCTGCTTGCCCTTCCGCCCCCAGAGTTATCTGCACCATCTGCTCAGGTGAAGAGTGTGCCACTGCGGGCACCTATGCCCAATTTGGAGGTGGTCAAGGCACCTCAGCACCCAGAGTCGATTGTTCTGCCTGGAGAGGGAGACCGCTCCACGATGCCACCCTTGTCCAGGCTACAGAGGCTTTTCTGCCAAAAAGTTGCTAGTGAATACGGGTGGGAGTACCCGTATTTGTCCAAAGAGTTGTTGTACGAGGTGGAGGCCTGCCGGCAGAGGTGGTACAATGACTTTGTATGGACACTTATAAAGGTGTCTCATGCCCGTTGCTACCTCGCATGTTCACCCACAGCTTCAAAGCGGTTCAAGGACTGCAAGGCAGAGTGGATGTTGGGTCTGCATATCGATGCTGACCGGGTCGTTATCTGCCGGAAAGACGGGGAAGATGTGGAGTATCATATGGAGAACTTTGATCGATATTTAAAACCTCTTGTGCTGCCGCATCCAAGGTTTTACCTGTAGGAGGAAAGACTCCTGTTTGTTTTCTATTGCTGAACATTCCGGTACTCTGGAACTGTACCCTGTCTAGGGGTGTTTTACTCTCTGGAGGCATGGGAGCAGTTGTGTTTTATGTTGGTCTCCCTCTGCTTCCCACCGCAAAGATGATCAGGACTTTGGGGTGTAGTCAGGGCCACAGTACAGAGAAGGATCTGGATTTCACAAGTGCTTTTACCGCAGCGCTGTCACCAGGTGGCAGTGTTGTGCAACGTTCATCACATTGCATTGCACACTTCTTGGAAGGAAAGAGGTTTCTCTTCGGAGAGATCTGTTTCACTCCAACACTCACATATGTGTCAGGAAATGTGTGTTGTTTCCTTCTTTTCTCTTCCCTCTGCAGGAGAACATCGGTGCAGACTGCTGAGAATGGGCGGGTCTTAGTTAGTGATGTGGGAGGGGGAGAATGTATTTGTGTGTAATGTGATGTGCATTTATAATGAGTGTTTCCCTCATGTTCACCTTTCCCTTTCCCTGTTGGGTTCAGGCGCAAATCCCAAGTTTTTTTCAAATTATTTTGATGTTTTTTTGAGAAGCAAGTCTCTGGATCGGGTCTGTGTTGGCTCCCTTTGGAGCATGGCTCGTTCCAGACACTGGGGACCAGTGTCTATCTGCCGGGGGGTGAGTGTAGCGGGGGTTAACATTTAGGGGGGGTATCTGGGTGGTAGTATGACCCAGGTACACTAATTGTTAGGAATATATGGCCAATTTGATTCGTGGAGGATATAATGGTGCTCAGTTCCCTGCGGCCCCTGGGTGGCGCTGTCGTCTTGGGCTGGGGTTGAACCATCATTGTAGGGCCGGGCCCTTTGTGTCCTCTCGCGGCAGTAGTACGGCGGGGTGGGGAACCTGCTGTGCCTGCTGGGGGAGGGTATAAAGGGGGCGGACATCGTGCGCACGAGGTCCGAGCCCCAAGCACCTTCAGCCTGGGGGCTGCTGTTCTGTTGTCCGCGCCCAGGTGCCCTAGGCCTGGGTGCGAGGGAGTTCGAGTTCCATCCCAGGCACCTTAGGCCTGGGGTGAGGTACTAGCAAAGACCCGGGGCCCAGTACCTTTGACTGGGTCCCGCATGGGAGAAGATGTCTAGGGGGCCCACCGTGAGGGGACCCGAGTCTCGGGCGAGGAGAACCAGGGAGGTGACCTTGCCTGAAGATCCAGCGCAGCATCAGTGTTGCCAACCGTCAGTGTTTTTACTGGCAGCCAGTAAAAAATGGGCACTTTTCTCCTGCCAGTAAATGCCAGTAAGAGGAAAAGTTTGCCAGTAAAAAATACGGCTGTGACACTCAGCGCGCAACTGCCCATGCGCAGTTCAGGTCTGGAGGAGGTCGAGACCATCCGAGTGCCTGCTACAGTGTGTTCAGTCGGTGACAGCAGGGCACGGGACTGGTGGAGGTGGTGTCTGAGAGTGTTGTGTGATGTCATGGTGCAAGGGAGCCAAGTGGAGCAGCCAGAGCCTTGTGTGCGGGTCTGAGGGAGCAAGGCAAGCCAGGAGCAGGACTGTCAGTGCTGTTTGGAGTGGAGGGACCACCTGGTGTGGAGAGAGTCTGTCACTGTGACTCCTGGGGGGGATGTGTCGTGTAGGTGATCTGTACTGCTGCATACTGCTTTCAGTGTCACTGTGATGCCTCTTACACACGGCCAGGTTTTCCGACGGGAAAAAGTCCGCCGGGAATCCCGACGGAAAAAAAGAGAGCCAGTTCTCTTTTTTTTGCCGGTCGTTTTTGGCAGTTTTCCCGTCTGAAAAACTCTGATGGAGCATACACACGGTCGGGATTCCTGGCCATGACTATAGTAAGTGAGATAAACCTCCATAACAGTATTACCCCAAAATTATACCTTAACTTATAAATAACCAGGCGACAACCATTTTGGAGAAAAATTGGCCGCTTGGCCATTTTATTAACAAATTAAACCATAACAATAAACCAAAAACATGTTTAAATCACACGAACAATCCTTTACAGATATAGTTGCACCCTGTTGGAGACAATTGAAGGCATTGACCTAATTTTCCTCGTACCAGCGTGGCCCTCAAAGATCCCAGCTGCAGTGCACCGGCTCAAGGATCATACACTCTGAACCTTCCCCACGCTGGTACCCATCAACCGATGACAGCTAAACCACGGTTAGCTGGCATCACCCGAGGATCCCATACCTTGATGGTTCCCCACTTATGCCAAATTGGTCAAATTGTCTACTGCCTCCAAGAATCCCCAAACCGCCTACACCCATATATCTAACATCACATCCTAAAAAAGGGGCGGAAGGGTGGGAGCTTCCTCTCAATGTGCTGCCCCACGAGGGACCTGTCCTTTCCCGTAGCTCCTCCTAGCCCGGGAAAACTAACTACACATGCCACCCCCCACTCCTCACACTTTCTTCACTCCCCTAACTATTAACCCCTAGGTTCCCTGCTACTCTAGTCATGCCAGCCCTCTGCCTATACCTCGTATCAGCTCCGGGCTTCTCTTGACTATAGTAAGTCAGATAAACCTCCATAAAAGTATTACCCCAAAATTATACCTTAACTTATAAATAACCAGGCGACAACCATTTTGGAGTAAAATTGTCCGCTTGGCCATTTTATTAACAAATTAAACCATAACAATAAACCAAAAACATATTTAAATTACACGAACAATCCTTTACAGATATAGTTGCACCCTGTTGGAGACAATTGAAGGCATTGACCTAATTTTCCTCGTACCAGCGTGGCCCTCAAAGATCCCAGCCGCAGTGCACCGGCTCAAGGATCATACACTCTGAACCTTCCCCACGCTGGTACCCATCAACCAATGACAGCTAAACCACGGTTAGCTGGCATCACCCGAGGATCCCATACCTTGATGGTTCCCCACTTATGCCAAATTGGCCAAATTGTCTACTGCCTCCAAGAATCCCCAACCGCCACCGCCCACAGGTGTGAGACCTTACACCTGTGGACGACCCACACAACGCAGGGCCCTTTGGATGCCATCCTGCAACGCCAAACACCAGAAATCAATCCCCACAGCATTTAGATGAACACCATCCCCCCTAAGGTACCGCACAGTGTCCACTTCTAAGTCCCTATGACGGACCACCAGCCCCCCGTTACGTACAACAAATCTGCCCACCTCCTTGTTCACTTTGATGTGGGCCCTATTTATCCTGTCCACTGACCGAGCCCACCTCCAAGACGTGCGGCCAATAATATCAGACCACACTACCAGGGTGTGGGGAAAGTCAGCGGGAATACGCAGCACATCAAATTTAATATCCCTGACCAAATGCAGCATGGACCTGACTCCCAAATCATTACCCCCGACATGCAGTACTAATACATCAGGGGCCCGATCCAGACGGGAATATTTATGAACCTCCGGTAACACCTTGATCCACAGCATACCCGGAATCCCGATCCAGCGCACCTTCGCCAACTCCCTTGGAACTCCCAACTGGCGGCCGTTCGGCCGAACGTCTGCTCTTTGGGCTCCCCAATAAACATATAAGTGGCCCATGATCCACACAAGGCCAACGGGATGTTCTGAAAGAAAAATTTTGAGCACATGGAACCACGACCACCATATAACAGTTCCAACCCCACTCCCAAGATAACCTTACATACTAATCAACTAAACCAATTGAGGGCGAACATACAGCTTAAAACGTTCCGATTCCCAGCGCCCTATCCGTTTTATGACCGACTTGTCCAAACCCCATCTGGCTGCCTCAGTGGCAGCCCCGATGCGGAAGGAGTGTGCCGAATAATCCGAAGGGTCGTACCCCCCCTCCACCAAACACTTCCAGAACACTGAACGAAACTGGAACACCGATAAGGACAACCTGTCCCGGTGCACCAAAAACGACCCCCCACAGGCGGGCGTACCGCCAAGAAATCCCGTACTGCTGACACCGGACAAACTAACGCCGGTGGGACCTCGTACACGCGAACATACTTACCTTTTCCCAATCGGTCCGCCTTAGACCGCCGCAGGTAAATCCCCACTGCCGAAACCTCACAAAGAACGTCACATGCCAGAATACCACCCCCAACCCTCCTAGAAGGGCTGACCAGTTCACTTAACCGGAAAGCTCCATAAAAGGCTAACGCAAAAACTGCCCTAAACAGGCTGGCTTCATAGCTGGAAGAACAAACCCTACTCACCTGAACCAGCAACTGGTGTAACATGGGAAACGTGACCTGCTGTCATGGGACCTCCTGCCCTTCCTGTAACTCTTCAAAGCCTGGCAAACCTCGAACGACTTCGTGGGATCCCCACCCCCCATCATTTTAAACCAAAAAGCCAAGCCAGCCATCTTCCTATCCATGGCCGAGGCTGACACCCCCCTCTCAAAACACAAACCAATGAAGTATAACAATAAGGGGACTACCCCTTCCCCTGACACATGCCCCACTCTACCCAGCAGATCACACCACTCCTGCCAGACCTTTGCATATGCAGACCACGTACCACTGCTCACAGAATTCCGTATCAGACCTGCGATGGTTCCAACGCCAGGTGCCAGAGATGCTGGGGACAAGGAAACCCGTGTTGCTCCGCTCCCGGTGCCAACTCCCGGAACCTGTCCCATTGAAATCGAGACAAAGCATCAGCCACCGCGTTAGTAGTCCCCGAAATGTGCACCGCATAAAGAAAAACATTAATTTGCAAGCAGCGCAATACCAAGTAACGCAACAAGCGCACAACTGGCAACGAGGAAGGAACATTGTTAATAACCTGCACCACCCCCAAATTGTCACAGTGAAGGCGAATCTTCCGATCCCGAAAGATATCACCCCAAATTTTCAACGCCACAACGACCAGGAACAGTTCCAGCAAAACCAAGTTGCGCAGGAACCCAGCCCCCCGCCAATCCTCCGGCCACTTATCCGCACACCACCGCCCCGCAACGTACGCCCCAAAACCAGACGACCTGGCCGCATCGGTATAAAAATCCAGGTCAAAATTGCTCACGGGGCCTCCCATCCATACCGACCGGCCATTGTATGAATCCAAAAAGACCTGCCAAACACGCAGGTCCTCCCGGTGCTCCCGTTTGAGAGTGATGTAATGCCTGGGGGAAAACACACCCTCCGTAGCAGACGACAGGCGGCGGCAAAACACCCGACCCATCGGAATGATTCGACACGCAAAATTCAGCTTTCCCAACAGGGACTGAAGCTGCCACATCTGAATTTTCTGTGCACCAGCCACTGAACGAACCGCAGCCTGAAGGTCATGCAACTTGTCCTCCGGCAAGCGGCACTCTATGGCCCGGGAATCGATCACAATGCCCAGAAAACTAATCTCGGACACCAGGCCCACTGTCTTATCCGGCGCCAAAGGAACCCCAAAATGATCAGCGACATGCTGCAATGTAGCCAGCAAGTCCCCGCACACCCCCGACGACGGAGGACCCACGCACAAAAAATCATCCAAATAATGAATGATAGAATTGATGCCCGACACATCCCGGACCACCCATTCCAGGAATGAACTGAACGTTTCAAACAGCGAGCATGAGACCGAACAGCCCATCGGCAAACATTTGTCAACGTAGAACGAGTCCTGCCACATGCATCCCAACAGGTAAAAACTGTCAGGGTGAACGGGCAGAAGCCGAAACGCCGCTTCCACATCCGTCTTTGCCATAAGAGCTCCCTTGCCATACCGCCTGACCCAGCACACGGCCGCATCAAATGAAGTATATGACACCGAGCAGGCCTCTGGGTCAATGGCATCGTTGACCGACCCCCTTCGGAAACGACAAATGGTGGATTAACCGGAATTTTCCCGGCTCCTTTTTGGGGACCACCCCCAAGGGAGATACAACTAAGTTCGACAATGGAGGGGCCGGACATGCGGCCCAGTGACACTCTCTTGGCCAATTTGTCCGAAACCACCCCCGGATGCTGCAATGCCGAACGCAAATTCCGAGACACTGGGGGGATGAGCTGCAATGAACACGGAATGCGAAAACCATCTCTAAAACCTATTTCCAGGAGCCGGGCAGCCGCCCGGTCCGGGTATCTATTTAGAAAAGGAAGCATCCTTACTACCATCACCGGAGTCCTCCATCTTTCCTGAAGCTTCCCCTGCATGCCCCTTACTTTGTCTAAAACACCTTGACAATGAGTGGCTACCCCCGCAGCCGGAGCACTCGTTCTTGAAACGGCAACCGTTTCCAAACCTGCAGGCTCCTTCATTGAACTGCCAACATACCCCTTTTTTCTTTGCGGCCGACTGCCCTGCCTCCCCAATGGCATCCTGATAGCAAAACAGCGCCGAGCAACACTCAGGCTGTTTCTCACCAATTACACTGGCTAATATGGCGAACGCCTGAAGCCAGTTAACAAAGGAGCGAGGAATAAGGCGATAACGGCGCTTTTCTTCCTCCTCCTTTTTCGACTCGTCAGGTTTAACCCTATCCAGGTTAAACTTCTCGAGGGGCAATAAGTAAAAAATCTCCACGTACTCACCTTTCCAGATTTTTTCCCTCACCTCCGCCTTGAGATGCGACCCCAGTGGGCCCTCAAATCACACATACACCTCGCATTTGGCAGCATCTGCCAAACGCACGATGTCCATAGTTTTACCAGAATCTTTTCCACTAGCCGGCTTGTCTGCTACTGGGGGAACCACAGGACCCAAGGCCCCCCTTCTGGCGCCTAACCCGCTACATCCCCTGACCCCGCTGCTACCATCAGTGTGGACTGAAAGGGAACCCACCCGGACACAGGGGAAGAGTTGACTGGCCCTGCCTCAAATTGCTGTACTAGAGAGCGCAAACCCGACAAAAGACCTTGCAATTCCCCCCCTGTTCCCGACGCAGCCGCCACGGCGGCCGCCGTGTGAGGTGCAGGGGTACTAACCAACACTGGCGGGGGAGGGGAAACACCCTGCCCCCCGCCACCCCCCGCCCCAAACCCCAGCAAACCTCCCAATACAGCCTGCAAAGAAGAAAGAGTGTTAGCGTGTGACTTACCCGGCTGCACAGGAGAAGGTCCCACAGCCACACGTCCTGCATCCACCGTTGCGTCTACATCCCACCGCTCGTCCTCGGAGCTGGAAAGTTCCCCTTCCGACCGGAGGACAGCTGCATCAAGCTGACTTGCCACCGACGGGACCACAAACGAAGAGGCGCCGGCTCCAGGTCCGGAAGCACCGTTCCCAGCCCCCGGGCCTCGCCTCGCTCCTGCTCCAGCAGCACCCGAAGTTCTGCGATCAGGCATCCTGTCGTCCTCCATCCCAGGGGACCGCCGGCCGCACTGGACCTAAGGCCGGCGCCCGCGGGCGACCTCTTCCACGCCGGACTGCCTCCCTGACCGGAGCATCGCCAGGGGCAGCCGCACGATCCACTCTTCCGCGACGCGCTGGCGGGACCGGGGGAGGCTGCGCCTCGGTCACCGCCAGACGAGCTCCGCCTGTGACGGGGATTCCTCCCAGCGCCACCCCTCGTCGCCGGAATGGGTGCCGGGGCAGGGGTGCCTGGAGGGGCCACCTGAGGTGGGCTCCCAAAATGGCGCTGAGCTCGGGGGGAACAGGGGGGAGAGAAGCGCTCAGGAGGCCTTGACCTCCTAGCATGCCGGCCCCCAGAAGTACCTTCATCTGGATCCTGATCCGGCTCCCGGGCGATAGCCGCGATCTGTGCCTGGATCCAGTCTGCCCCTCGGGATGCCGCCGCTGAGCACAATTGCGCAATGAAGTCTGCCATGTCATACATGCTGGGGGAAGAGAGAAGCTGGGACACGAGCTTCCTCTCAATGTGCTGCCCCACGAGTGAACTGTACTTTCCCTGTAGCTCCTCCTACCCTGGGAAAACTAACTACACAGGCCACCCCCCACTTCTCACACTTTCTCCACTCCCCTAACTATTAACCCCTAGGTTCCCTGCTACTCTAGTCATGCCAGCCCTCTGCCTATACCTCGTATCAGCTCCGGGCTTCTCTAAAGCTCTCATCGCAGTTTTTCCGACAGGAAAACCGTCCGTGTGTACGAGGCATGAGAGTCAATTTCATGTGTGTGTGCCGCCCATTCTAATATCTTGCCCTCCTGTCCCTGAGCTACTTACCCTACTTACAATATCGAAAATAAAATAAGAAATTTGTTTTTTGTCATAATATCTACCTTAAATCACATTTCTAATTGCATATTGTACTTATTTGTAGCTTCTATACTGAAATTTGTAGGACTGTTACTGATTAAAGTTTTTTTTTCTTTCTCGTACATCACGGGACACAGAGCGACATAGTCATTACTAATGGGTTATATAGATACCGTCAGGTGCTGGCACTGGCAACTTCCAAAACCGGAAGTACCCTCCCCTATATAAGCCCCTCCCATCCGGGAGCACCTCAGTTTTTTTTTGCCAGTGTCTAAGGTGTTGGCCAAGAAGAAACATGTGTTTTTCACTGAGCTTGCGTACAGGTTCTTTTGGGCCTCAGTAAGCTATTCCGGATCCGACCAAAAAAGCTTCATAGCTAAACGGTCGGTACCCGGGCCTTGCAGAGAAGAGCAAGGTTTTGCCTGTAATGCTTCTCTTAGGAGAGCTGGACCCTGGGATCCAGAGCTCTGGTCATACCCACGACCAAGATGTTTTCTGTGCAGGGTGCTATACAGGTCCAGGGGAGTGGAATCCTTGGGAACCCGGTCCCTGAAGGTTTGATTACAATGCCTGCCGTGATAGGTGAAGTTTGGGCTTTTGTGGACCAAACAAAGTCCTGCGGCGGGGAACAGGTAAGTGGGGGCCCCCAGGAACTTGGTTCTATTGGGGGACCCCCAAGCCTAATTTGTCTTTCTGTCTGTTACCTAATGGTATTCCCGCAAAATTCTGTGCATGCCTGTAACTACTAAAAAAATGTAATAATTTTTAATGGTGGTCAAGAAAAAAAAAAAAAAAATTTTTTTTATATATATATTTAATATATTAGACTGCGGTACCTGTGTTTGTCCACTAGAGGCCGCTGTGGAATGTTTTCTTGTCATGTGGACTAGCTTCTTCTCAGCAGAGCAAAGTCCAGGCAGATGGTGAGTTCTCTTATAGGAAACTGCTTCCTCTGCCATGTTGCAGTGCTCGTCCATCCCCCGGCCTGCGGCAAAGAGGGGCCCTGGCTCCTGTCCCTTGTTACCATATTTGAAATTAGCGCCGAAGGCGCACGTGCCCGCGCGCGTGCACGCGCCTCTATATATAGAGGTGAGCCGGGAAAGGGGGCGGAGCCTGGGGGATGACGCTCTGTGCGCGCCGCAGCGCTTCTGCGCATGTGCGGGCGTCCCAGCAGTTTTAAAAAAAACACAATATTGTAGTGAGCTGGCTATGAAGTACAGAGACAGAGCTGGCAACATTTAAAGGCATACAGCAAGCGGTTGATACAGGCATCCCCTAGAAAGGCACATTAGTAGACACCAACTGTGATATAGCAGCAATTGTGCTAGACTATTCTCAGTAAAAGTGGTGTATTACGGCTGGAATACCTCAGCTTTAGGCTTAGGAATATGCCGTCCAGAAGCTCCGGAACTGAATCTTCCAGGAAGTGAAGGGGGTCTCATCGGGCTCGGAGGATCTTGGGCATACTCCTGCTGCACCAGTCTCCCCTGAAGTTCAGAGGTAAGTGACCGTAGAGACCCCGCAGGGGTACTTGGTACTGTGGCTGTCCTCAGTCACCTGCTCCTGTGTATGTAACAGAGGAGGTTTTTTCCTCAGCTCTGGGAGGATTAGAGAGAGATTGTCAACATTTATCGCTGCCTCCCTGTCAGGGAAAGCACGCCCGATCTCCGTCTCCTCCTTCAGAGTGCCTGTTAGCAGAGCAACAGTCCCATACAGGGATCGACCTGCCTGAAGGGGATCAGGATAAGGTTGATTCTGTTATAGAGGAATCAACAGTGGGGGAACCTTTTCTCAGCATCTCAAGCTGAAAGATTATGGGTTCAGTCTCTGACTAACATGGTCCGATCAGCATTTAAAAATGCACCTTGCGGAACCATCAACCACTACTGTATCCTCGTTGGGGTCGCTAGAAGCCCCCAGACTGTTTGTTCTTTTCCACTTCACCCTTTACTGAAAGGGCTCATTTACCAGGATTGGGAACGTCCTGAGAAAATATTTATTCCCCCAAGAGATTTCCGGTGGTCTATCCCATGGAGGATAAGTTCATCAAAAAAAAAAAAAAAAAAAAAAATGGAAGGTCCCTACAATGGACGCAGCCATCTCTTGTATGTATAAATCACTGACATGTCCAGTAGATAATGTCCAAATGTTCAAGAACCCAATAGATAAAAGATTGGAGTCCTTATGAAAATCTGCTTGGTGATACAACCAGCAGTAGCAGCTATTGGGGTCTGCTAAGCAGTGAAGGATCAGTTGAAACAGGTCTTGAGGGACTTGACAGATCAGCAGGCTTTGCCCTAGCTGATCTACCTAGAGCCTTAGGCTTTGCGGTTGACGCCATAGAGGATTCAGTCCATCAGGCCTCCCGCCTTACGCTGTCTATAGTACATATGCGTAGGCTCCTATGGCTCAAAAACTGGTCTGCTGAAGCTCCCTGTAAAGAATGGCTGGTTAGCGTCCCATTTCATGGTGAACGCTTATTCAGGGAAAACCTGGACAAATATATCCAGAAAATTTCCAGCGGTAAAAATACGCTCTTGCCGGTTAAAAGCAGAGTTAGAGGTCCCTCTTTAAGAGGCCTGCTTCTCCAGTCCCTGGGGCATCGGCTGTGTAACAGTTCCGACGGCCTCCTCGGTCAAATCCCGGGGGTAAAAAACAGGGACAGTAGCAGGGTAATGAGAAACCCTGGGTCAGGGGAGGTACAAAACCTCCCCCAAAGTTAAATTCATGAAGCCCCCACTCAGTCGGGTGGGGGGAGGACTCCAGTTGTTCGCAAGAGACCTGGCGGGACACGATCAAGACAGATAGGTGCTCTCCGCAGTAGGTTTGGGATACAGTTTGGAGTTAAAAGACTCTCCTCCTTCCCATTTTTTGAGGTCAAACGTGCCAAGGGATCCCCGGAAGAGAGAGTCCCTCCTGTTGGCACTAGAACAACTATTGCTCCAAGGAGTAATTATTCTTCCCCTGGAAGAATGAGGGTTCGGGTTTTACTCAAACCTCTTTACAGTCCCGAAGCAAACGCGGACGGGAGGCCCATATTAATTCTAAAAGGGCTATACAAATTCCTGTATATCAGGACTTTCCGATGGAGTCGATCCGATCGGTGGCCACTGCCCTACAAGGGGAGGATTGGTTAGCCACGATCGACATCAAAGATGCTTATTTGCACATTCCCATCTTTCCAGTCCACCAAAAATTTCTACGCTTTGCAGTAGAAGGGCGCCATTTTCAGTTCAGAGCCTTACCCTTCGGTTTGGCCACAGCACCACGAGTGTTTACAAAAATTCTGGCCCTTTATTGGCCAATCTAAGAACACAAGGTGTAATGATAATGGCATATCTGGATGACTTGTTGCTGATAGACCACTCAGTGAAAAAACTAGACGTGGTCGTTCACAAGAACATCAAGTATCTGGAATCTCACGGTTGGATTATCAACCGAGACAAGTCAGCCCTAAAAACCAGTCAAAAGTCTGGAATACTTGGGGCTAAGGTTGGATTTAGGCCAGAGAAAAATATTCTTGCCTCGAGGAAAGGTGTTGTCTTTGAAAGATTTGATCCACTTAGTGGGTACAAAAAGGACAGCCGTCCATACGCCTGTATATGAGGCTGCTGGGAAAAATGGTGGCATCATTCGAAGCAGTACCCTACGGTCAATTCCATTCAAGGAATTTGCAAGGGGCCATACTGTCAGCCTGGAACAAAAAAGTTCAGGCCCTAGACTTACAATGTCCTTGTCCCCTTCCGTTCGCAAGAGCCTCCGTTGGTGGTTGGTTCCCCAGAATCTGGAAAAAAGGAAATCCTTCAGTCCGATTTCTTGGAAGGTGGTCACTACAGATGCCAGCCTTATAGGCTGGGGAGCAGTACTGGAGCAATAGTCTCTCCAGGGCAGATGGTCGGATGCAGAAAAGGCCCTGCCCATCAATCTCTTAGAGATACGAGCAGCCCGGTATGCCCTAGTAGCATGGACATCCAAACTCCAAGGGTCCCCTGTCAGAATGCAATCAGACAATGCCACAGCAGTGGCATATATCAATCATCAGGGGGGCACCAGGAGTCGTGCAGCCCAGAGGGAAGTAAATTACATCCTGAAATGGGCAGAAAAATATGTCCCAGCCATATCTGCGGTATTCATTCCAGGAGTGGAGAATTGGAAGGCGGACTTTCTAAGTCGTCAGCAATTAGGCCCAGAGGAAGGGTCCCTTCACCCCGAGGTTTTCTGGACAATATGTCAGCGGTGGGGAACATCGGATGTAGATCTTCTAGCATCCAGATTCAACGCAAAGGGGGACAGGTTTGTCTCTCGGACAAGGGATCCCCTAGCTTGCGGCTCGGATGCCCTAGTGTTCCCTTGGGATCAGTTCAAGCTGATATATGCATTCACACCGCCACAATGGTTACCTCGATTACTCCGCAGAATCAGGGTAGAAAAGAAACCAGTGATTCTGGTGGCTCCAGCGTGGCCCCGAAGAGCGTGGTACGCGGAGATTGTAAAATGTCAGTGGGGAGTCCTTGGTCTCTCCCACGTCGTCCGGACCTGCTTTCGCAAGGACCGATATACTACCCTTCCTTACCAGCCCTAGGTTTGATGGCCTGGCTATTGAAGCCCACATTCTAAAAAAGAGAGGGCTCTCTAATCCTGTGGTATCTACCATGATCAATGCCAGGAAGCCGGTATCCAGGCAGATCTACTATAGAATCTGGAAGGCGTACATCGCGTGGTGTGAGGCCAAGAAATGGCATCCACATAAGTACGTAATAGGTAGGATTCTGGACTTCCTACAGTGGGCTGTAGATAGGAAGCTTGCCTTGAGTACTATCAAGGGTCAGATTTCGGCCTTGTCAATATTTTTTCAAAGGCCCTTGGCTTCGCATTCACTAGTCAAAGCCTTTATACAAGTCCTCCGGTTAATATTCCCATATGTCTATGGGATCTAAACTTGGTTCTGTCGGTTCTACAGAAACAACCATTTGAACCATTACAGCATATTTCCTTGGTGCTTCTCACCAGGAAATTGATTTTTCTAGTAGCCATTTGTTCGGCTAAAAGAGTATCGGAATTAGCAGCTATGTCCTGTAAGGAGCCATATCTGGTTATCCATAAGGACAGAGTAGTGTTACGTCCTCATCCAGCCTTTCTTCCTATGGTGGTATCGAGGTTTCATTTGAACCAAGATGTGGTTCTTCCTTCTTTTTTCCCCAAACCTACTTCGGTAGAGGAAAAGTTATTGCATTCTTTGGATGTAGTAAGAGCAGTTAAAGCTTATCTAAAAGCCACTGCTCAGATTCGCAGAACGGATACTTTGTTTATTCTGCCGGAAGGCCCCAGAAAGGGTCAGGCAGCGTCAAAATCTACTTTAGCCAAGTGGATTCGACAGGTCATTATGCAAGCTTATGGCTTGAGAAGGAGACCGCCTCCGTTCAAAGTTAGAGCGCACTCCACAAGAGCAGTTGGAACTTCATGGGCAGTGCATCACCAGGCCTCCCTGGCTCAAATCTGTAAGGCCGCAACGTGGTCTTCAGTTCACACGTTTACTAGGTTCTACCAGGTGGACGTTAGAAGTCAGGAGGATGTCGCCTTTGGGCGCAGTGTGTTGCAGGCCGCAAAAGATCCTCATGTCTGATAGCGCTCAGCTTATATATGGTGTATCCCCCCCCTCATTGGGCATTGCTTTAGGACATCCCATTAGTAATGACTATGTCGCTCTGTGTCCCGTGATGTACGAGAAAGAAAATAGGATTTTTATAACAGCTTACCTGTAAAATCCTTTTCTTGGAGTACATCACGGGACACAGAGCTCCCGCCCCTCTTTGGGGACACTTATTGCTTTGCTACAAAACTGAGGTGCTCCCGGATGGGAGGGGCTTATATAGGGGAGGGTACTTCCGGTTTTGGAAGTTGCCAGTGCCAGCACCTGACGGTATCTATATAACCCATTAGTAATGACTATGTCGCTCTGTGTCCCGTGATGTACTCCTAAGAAAAGGATTTTACAGGTAAGCTGTTATAAAAATCCTATTTTTTTTAAATCGATTAATCGACTAATTTCGATTAATTATAACGCACATACAGATCCAACTACTTTTAGCTGATCTGCTAGCAGGCCGATTCCAAGTGCAGCTACCAACCACTGGAAAAATCGATAGCAGGATATAAAAAACACACAAAGGCAGCGCTCGATGGGAATAGCATTAAACCTTTTATAGTCTTCAAGTAGGTAACAAAATAAATATTACACTGGAGATAAAATCGATGTAGCTACATAAGCTGTAAAAATAGTGCGAGTAATACCAAACGGTAGCAAAAGCAGTCATAAAAACCTGTAGCTAAGTATGATGCTGGTATAAAAATGTGTACAACGATACCACTGCTGAATCCATATGAGGAGGGGCTAACATCAGTCCGTCGGCATGTAGATGTCCCGTGAAGGGAACTATCACAACTCCCAGTGGATGGCTGTAGAATCCCAGGTTGATAGACGGAAGTGTAACAGCCCTTGCGTGTGGCAGATAATAAGGTCCCGGCGGCATGCAGATATGAAGGCACAGCAAAGGAGCCCTTCAGATGGACACGGCAAGCCCAAAGAATTTTGATCGATCAAAAGAATTTTGATCGATCAAAACAATTAATCGATTAATCGAGGAATTAATAGTTAATTTCCACAGCCCTAGAAATTTGTACTTAAAACTGTAATTTAGCAACTTTTGGAAATGGCATTAAAAACTTGGCTGTGCCAGTAAATTTTGGGTGTCATGTCAGTAAATTTCAATCTGGTAGGTTGGCAACACTGCACAGCGTTGGCTGGTGACAGTGCAGGCCTCTGGGGACCGTCCGGGATGGATCATCTCCCTAACAGGGGTCGTCATTAGAAGGTAGCGCATGTTCTATGGTCTTTGCAGAGACCCAGCTACATCAGGTCTGTGGCAGAGACCTCATCGTTCACCCGGTCTGTGGCAGGGACCAACCTCGTGGTCGGTGGCAGCGACCGTGCGCCAAAAGTTGTTGTGAGCTCCTAGCAACTTCTCTGATCCGAAAGGATTGTGCCTGAACCCTCCCCCCACCAAGTTGTGTTTGTATCAACCTGTCTGCTTGCAAAGAGGCATATTTATCTCTGCGGAAATAAATATAGATGTTGTACTGTCACCTGGTGTGGGCTTACTTTTCTGGGAGCAAAGTGTTCTACATTCACCTATCTACCGGTCATATTTGAAGTGGAATCTCTGGACAGGGACACAGACCCGAAGGTAAAGATCATAGCCAAAACCTCTACACACCTAAGAGGGGCGAGCTGGTGGCAGCACCTCACTCCTCCCCCCTTGGTTCCCCTAGATGAGTAAACCAGCCATAAAGAAGAAGAGAGAGAGCGGGTGAGACCGCTACACATGTGATTGGGTATTCTTTGCAAAGTGAAGCTTTCCCTCACTTACTAAGCTCTGGAGCAATTGCTGTACCTGCGGTGCACAGTATTTCTTTCTCGTACATCACGGGACACAGAGCGACATAGTCATTACTAATGGGTTATATAGATACCGTCAGGTGCTGGCACTGGCAACTTCCAAAACTGGAAGTACCCTCCCCTATATAAGCCCCTCCCATCCGGGAGCACCTCAGTTTTTTGCCAGTGTCTAAGGTGTTGGCCAAGAAGAAACATGTGTTTTTCACTGAGCTTGCGTACAGGTTCTTTTGGGCCTCAGTAAGCTATTCCGGATCCGACCAAAAAAGCTTCATAGCTAAACAGTCGGTACCCGGGCCTTGCAGAGAAGAGCAAGGTTTTGCCTGTAATGCTTCTCTTAGGAGAGCTGGACCCTGGGATCCAGAGCTCTGGTCATACCCTCGACCAAGATGTTTTCTGTGCAGGGTGCTATTCAGGTCCAGGGGAGTGGAATCCTTGGGAACCCGGTCCCTGAAGGTTTGATTACAATGCCTGCCGTGATAGGTGAAGTTTGGGCTTAAGTGGGGGCCCCCAGGAACTTGGTTCTATTGGGGGACCCCCAAGCCTAATTTGTCTTTCTGTCTGTTACCTAACGGTATTCCCGCTAATATCTGTGCATGCCTGTAACTACTAAAAAAAATGTAATAATTTTAATAGTGGTCAAGAAAAAAAAATTTTTTTTATATATATATATTTAATATATTAGACTGCGGTACCTGTGTTTGTCCACTAGAGGCCGCTGTGGAACGTTTCTTGTCATGTGGACTAGTTTCTTTTCATCAGAGCAAGTCCAGGCAGATGGTGAGTTCTCTTATGGGAAACTGCTTCCTCTGCCATGTTGCAATGCTCGTCCATCCCCCGGCCTGCGGCAAAGAGGGGCCCTGGCTCTTGTCCCTAGTTTCCATTTTCGAAATTAGCGCCGAAGGCGCACGTGGCCGCGCGCGTGCGCGTACACGCGCCTCTATATATAGAGGTGAGCCGGAAAAGGGGGCGGAGCCTGGGGGATGACGCTCTGTGCGCGCCGCAGCGCTTCTGCGCATGTGCGGGCGTCCCAGCATGTTAAAAACCACAAGGTTGTGTTGTGAGCTGGCTATGGAGTGCAGAGACAGAGCTGGCAACATTTAAAAAAGGCATACAGCAAGTGGTTGATGCAGGCATCCCCTAGAAAGGCACATTAGTAGACACCAACTGTTTCTTATAGCAGCATTTATGCTAGACTATTGTCAGTAAGTGGTGTATTTCGGCTGGAATACCTCAGCTTTGGGCTTAGGAATAATGCCGTCTAAAAACTCCGGGACTAGAAATTCCAGGAAGCATAGGGGGTCTCCATCGGGCTCTGAGGATCTTGGGCATGCTTCGGCTGCACCAGTCTCCCCTGAAGAATCAGAGGTTAGTGACCGTAGAGCACCCTCAGGAGTACCTGGTACTGTGGCTGTCCTCAGTTCACCTGCTCCTGTGTATGTAACAGAGGAGGTTTTTTCCTCAGCTCTGGGAGGGCTGGAAGAGAGATTGTCAGCATTGATCGCTGCTTCCCTGTCACAGGAAAAAAGCGCCCGATCTCCGTCTCCTCCCTCAGAGTGCCTGTTAACAGAGCAACAGTCCCATACAGGGATCGACCTACCTGAAGGGGATCAGGATGAGGTCGATTCTGTTGTAGAGGAATCAACAGTGGAAGAGCCATTCTCAGCATCACATGCTGAAAGGTTATGGGTTCAGTCCCTGACTAATATGGTCCGATCAGCATTTAAAATGCCCCTTGCGGAGCCATCATCCACTTCTGTCTCCTCGTTGGGGTCGCTAAAAGCTCCCCAGACTGTTTGTTCCTTTCCGATCCATCCTTTACTGGAAGGGCTCATTTACCAGGATTGGGAGCATCCTGATAAAATATTCACTCCCCCCAAGAGATTTCCGGTGGTCTATCCCATGGAGGATAAGTTCATCAGAAAATGGAGGGTCCCTACAGTGGACGCAGCCATCTCTTGTGTGAATAAATCACTGACATGTCCAATGGATAATGTCCAAATGTTCAAGGACCCAATAGATAAAAAATTGGAGTCCTTATTAAAATCTGCTTTTTCTACAGCAGGATTGGTGACACAACCAGCAGTGGCAGCTATTGGGGTCTGCCAAGCAGTGAAGGATCAGTTGAAGCAGGTCTTAAGGGACTTGCCAGATCAGCAGGCTCTTGCCCTAGCCGATCTACCTAGAGCCTTATGCTTTGCGGTGGACGCTATAAAGGATTCAATCCATCAGGCCTCCCGCCTTACGCTGTCTGTAGTACATATGCGCAGGCTTCTATGGCTCAAAAACTGGTCTGCTGAAGCTCCCTGTAAAAAATTGCTGGTCAGCTTCCCATTTCATGGTGAACGCTTATTTGGGGAAGACCTGGACAAATATATCCAGAGAATTTCCAGCGGTAAAAGTACACTTTTGCCGGTTAAAAATAGAGTTAGAGGTCCCTCTTTTAAGAGGCCTGCTTCTCCAGTCCCTAGGACATCGGCTGTGAAACAGTTCCGACGGCCTCCTCGGTCAAATCCCGGAGGTAAAAATCAGGGACAATTGCAGGGTAACAAGAAGCCCTGGAGCAGGAGAGGTACAAAACCTCCCCCAAAGTCAAATGCATGAAGGGTTGCCCCCACTCAATCGGGTGGGGGGAAGACTTCAGTTATTCACAGAGACCTGGCGGGACACGATCAGAGACAGATGGGTGCTCTCCGCAGTAAATCTGGGATACAAATTGGAGTTAAAAAACTCCCCTCCTTCCCGCTTTATAAGGTCAAACGTGCCAAGGGATCCCCAGAAGAGAGGATCCCTCCTGTTGGCACTAGAACAATTATTGCTCCAAGCAGTAATTATAGAGGTTCCCCTGGAAGAATGGGGGTTCGGGTTTTACTCAAACCTCTTTACAGTCCCGAAGCCAAACGGGGACGTGAGGCCCATATTAAATCTAAAAGGGCTAAACAAATTCCTACATATCAGGACTTTCCGGATGGAGTCGATCCGGTCGGTGGCCACTGCCCTACAAGGGGAGGAATGGTTAGCCTCGATCGACATCAAAGATGCTTATTTGCACATTCCCATCTTTCCAGCCCACCAAAAATTTCTACGCTTTGCGGTAGAAGGGCGCCATTTTCAGTTCAGAGCCTTACCCTTCGGTCTGGCCACAGCACCACGAGTGTTCACAAAAATTCTGGCCCCATTATTGGCCAATCTAAGAACACGAGGTGTAACGATAATGGCATATCTAGACGACTTGTTGCTGATAGACCACTCAGTGGAAAAACTAGAAGTGGTTGTTCACGAGACAATCAAGTATCTGGAATATCACGGTTGGATTATCAACCGAGACAAGTCAGCCCTAAAACCAGTCAAAAGTCTGGAATACTTGGGGCTAAGGCTGGATTCAGACCAGAGAAAAATTTTCTTGCCTCAAGAAAAGGGGTCGTCTTTGAGAGATTTGATCCACTTAGTGGGTTCAAAAAGACAGCCATCCATACGCCTGTGCATGAGGCTGCTGGGAAAAATGGTGGCATCATTCGAAGCAGTACCCTACGGTCAATTCCATTCAAGGAATTTGCAAAGGGCCATACTGTCAGCCTGGAACAAAAAAGTTCAGGCTCTGGACTTACCAATGTCCTTGTCCCCTTCCGTTCGCAAGAGCCTCCGCTGGTGGTTGGTTCCCCAGAATCTGGAAAGAGGGAAATCCTTCAGTCCGATTTCCTGGAAGGTGGTCACTACAGATGCCAGCCTTATAGGCTGGGGAGCAGTACTGGAGCAATGGTCTCTCCAGGGCAGATGGTCGGATGCGGAAAAGGCCCTGCCCATCAGTCTCTTAGAGATACGAGCAGCCCGGTATGCCCTAGTAGCATGGACATCCAAACTCCAAGGGTCCCCTGTCAGAATTCAATCAGACAATGCCACAGCAGTGGCATATATCAATCGTCAGGGGGGCACCAGGAGTCGTGCAGCCCAAAGGGAAGTAAATTACATCCTGAGATGGGCAGAAAGATATGTCCCAGCCATATCTGCGGTATTCATTCCAGGAGTGGAGAATTGGAAGGCGGACTTTCTAAGTCGCCAACAATTATGCCCAGGGGAATGGTCCCTTCATCCCGAGGTTTTCCGGACAATATGTCAGCGGTGGGGAACACCGGATGTAGATCTGCTAGCATCCAGATTCAACACAAAAGTGGACAGGTTTGTCTCTTGGGCAAGGGATCCCCTAGCTTGCGGCTCGGATGCCCTAGTGTTCCCTTGGGATCAGTTCAAGCTGATATATGCATTCCCACCGCCACAATTGTTACCTCGATTACTCCGCAGAATCAGGGTAGAAAAGAAACCAGTGATTCTGGTGGCTCCAGCGTGGGCCCGAAGAGCATGGTACGCGGAGATTGTAAAAATGTCTGTGGGGAGTCCTTGGACCCTCCCACATCGTCCGGACCTGCTTTCGCAGGGACCGATATACCACCCTTCCTTACCAGCCCTAGGTTTGACAGCCTGGCTGTTGAGGCCCACATTCTGAAAAAGAGAGGGCTCTCTAATGCTGTGGTATCTACCATGATCAATGCCAGGAAGCCGGTATCCAGGCAGATCTACTATAGAATCTGGAAGGCGTACATCGCCTGGTGTGAGGCCAAGAAATGGCATCCACGTAAATACGTAATAGGTAGGATTCTGGACTTCCTACAATGGGCTGTAGATAGGAAGCTTGCCTTGAGTACTATCAAGGGTCAGATTTCGGCCTTGTCAATATTTTTTCAAAGGCCCTTGGCTTCGCATTCACTAGTCAAAGCCTTTATACAAGGGGTGATGCGTATTAGTCCTCCGGTTAATATTCCCATATGTCCATGGGATCTAAACTTGGTTCTGTCGGTTCTACAGAAACAACCATTTGAACCATTACAGCATATTTCTTTGGTGCTTCTCACCAGGAAATTGATTTTTCTAGTAGCCATTTGTTCGGCTAAAAGAGTATCGGAATTAGCAGCTATGTCCTGTAAGGAGCCATATCTGGTTATCCATAAGGATAGAGTAGTGTTACGTTCTCATCCAGCCTTTCTTCCTAAGGTGGTATCGAGGTTTCATTTGAACCAGGATGTGGTTCTTCCTTCTTTTTTCCCCAAACCTACTTCGGTAGAGGAAAAGTTATTGCATTCTTTGGATGTAGTAAGAGCAGTTAAAGCTTATCTAAAAGCCACTGCTCAGATTCGCAGAACGGATACTTTGTTTATTCTGCCGGAAGGCCCCAGAAAGGGTCAGGCAGCGTCAAAATCTACTTTAGCCAAGTGGATTCGACAGGTCATTATGCAAGCCTATGGCTTGAGAAAGAGACCGGCTCCGTTCAAAGTTAGAGCGCACTCCACGAGAGCAGTTGGAACTTCATGGGCAGTGCATCACCAGGCCTCCCTGGCTCAAATCTGTAAGGCCGCAACATGGTCTTCAGTACACACGTTTACTAGGTTCTACCAGGTGGACGTTAGAAGTCAGGAGGATGTCGCCTTTGGGCGCAGTGTGTTGCAGGCCGCAAAAGATCCTCATGTCTGATAGCGCTCAGCTTATGTATGGTGTACCCCCCCCCCCTCATTGGGCATTGCTTTAGGACATCCCATTAGTAATGACTATGTCGCTCTGTGTCCCGTGATGTACGAGAAAGAAAATAGGATTTTTATAACAGCTTACCTGTAAAATCCTTTTCTTGGAGTACATCACGGGACACAGAGCTCCCGCCCCTCTTTGGGGACACTTATTGCTTTGCTGCAAAACTGAGGTGCTCCCGGATGGGAGGGGCTTATATAGGGGAGGGTACTTCCGGTTTTGGAAGTTGCCAGTGCCAGCACCTGACGGTATCTATATAACCCATTAGTAATGACTATGTCGCTCTGTGTCCCGTGATGTACTCCAAGAAAAGGATTTTACAGGTAAGCTGTTATAAAAATCCTATTATTTGGCTATAGTAAATTAACCCCTATGTGCATGTGGATTGCAGCTACTGTATGTGCAACCTGAAAAGTCCCAGCATGTTCTGAATCCATTTGAGATTTTGAATTATTGGCAGGATTACAAATAAAATAAAGGAAAAAAAAGCCTGAGAAAGAAAACGTATGCAGCTACCACTTCTAATGCCCCGTACACACGATCGTTTTTAATGTCATTTTTTAAACCGACGTTTTTCTCCTCGTTTTTTTTCATGTTTCCTCTCAAGCCCGCCTTGCGTACACACCATCATTAAAAAAACGATCAAGCAAAGCGCAGTGACGTTCAACACGTACGACGGCACTATAAAGGGGAAGTTCCGTTCGAATGGCGCCACCCTTCATGTTAGTAAAGTTTGTTGAGCGACGATTCGCGCTTTTCAGTCCGTTACTGTGTAATGAATCTGCTATCTCCATTACGAACGCTAGTTTTACCAGAACGAGCGCTCCCGTCTCATACTTGATTCTGAGTATGCGCGTTTTTTTTCACGTCGTGAAAGCATACACACTATCGTTTTTCACGTCGTTAAAAAAAACGACATGAAAAACGACGTGAAAAAAGAGAGCATGTCCGGAATTTTTAATGGCCGTTTTTCACGTCGTTAAAAATGCTCTGGAGCATACACACGATCATTTTTAATGGCCATTTTTTAAAATGGCATTTTTAACGGCATGAAAAACGATCGTGTGTACGGGGCATAAGGGTTGCACTATATACATTTTTTGTACATGGGTTTAAATACACTTTAAGGCCTCATGCACACGAGACGCCGGTGCAAACTCTGCTGAATGCACGTTTTGCCGCGTTTAGCAGCGTTTTACAGCGTTTGCGTCTATAAGCGTTTAGTTAAGAAACATCATAAGACCCTCCCTAAGCTCAGTATAACAGTATTATTTAACCATTTCAGCCATTTTGTGAGACCAGAGTGAGTAGCAGCAGCTGAGAGAGGAGCAGTGTACTTGTATTTAGCGTGTCACTTGCCACGTCACTTGCCGCAAGTTGTGAATTGTCCACTTGCCACGTCACCTGCCACGTCATCTGGCCATGTCACCTGCCACAAGTTGTGGATTGTCCACTTGCCACGTCACCTGCCACGTCATCTGGCCATGTCACCTGCCACAAGTTGTGGATTGTCCACTTGCCACGTCACCTGCCACGTCATCTGGCCACGTCACCTGGCACAAGTTGTGGATTGTCCGCTGGCCACGTCACCTGGCCACGTCACCTGCCACAAGTTGTGGATTGTCCACTTGCCACGTCACCTGCCTCAAGTTGTGGATTGTCAACAATGCAATGCAAGCAATTACATTTTTTTTATATTTTTTTATGGTTTTTCATAATTTGCCATAATTTTTGAGATTTCTAATGTAAAAAAACAGGTCACCTTTTAAAAACGCTTATAAACAAAATTGCGGCAAAACGCCGGTACTGCGTTTAGTCGCGTTTCGCATCTGAAACGTGTAAAACATTTGCGTCTGAACCCATTTTTTTGCTTCTGGAAAAACAAGGTTAAACGCATCTGCTTAAAAACGCCAAAAAACGAGACTGTGTGCATGGACTCATAGGATAACATTGATTGTGTTCAGGGGCAGTTAAAAAAAGTGTCCAACTGCCTCTGAACGCGCGTTTACCAGCGTCTCGTGTGCATGGGGCCTAAAGAAGAGCTCCACCCTCATTGAGAACAAATAAACTTTCCCCTCTGGGTGATCTATGTGCATTGCAAGAATTTTAACAAACTTTGTTGCAGATTCCTACCTTTTGTTATTCTGAAGAAATGGCTGTTTGTTTGGTTGTGTCCATGTGGAAAGAGAATGTGTGAACAGGAGTGATTTTATATTTATCGATCAGCTGCTGCACTTGCAGGGTTCTGTTGAGGAAAGTGGCAGGGTCTGCATCCCTTTAGATGTATATTCACTTTGGAAGTATCTCACCAAAAAAAAAAAAAATTGTTGCAGGGGATGCTCAAAATCTGATTGCAGAAATCTTAGTGCAGACTTCTGGGAAAATCAGTGAGCCAATCACACAAGCAGGAAATTACATTTTTGGGGGGCGACCTGTCTACAGAATACCTCCAGGTTGCCATATTGCTTTGCATGTTACAGAAAATTACAGCGGCTGCAGTCTGAAAAGGAAAGGTTATTTTTAATAACATTCAATTACAATATGACTTGTGTAGCAATTGTATATGCTAGACAATATTTTTTTTTATTTTTTTTTTGCTATTTTGTTTCCATAAAAGTGAAGTTACCTGTTAAATCTCTAATATTATCACATGGCACACTTTTAACCACTTCCAGACCTCCTGCTGTCGTTATACGTCGGTATTTGACGTACAATACCGTTGTTATGGCAGCAGATAGCTGCCATAACCCCGGTATATTCTTAAACAGCGGGCAGTCCGCTTTCAGATAAAAGTGGCCTCTGCGGCGGATTCGCAGCAAAGTCACTTTTATTGGTGGCGGGATAGGTGCCCCCCACCCCTTCCCGCCGCTCCCCGGTAGCGGCGGAGACGATCATGTCCTTTCCCCTGCCAGGCATGGAGTAGATTTTTATTTTATTTTTTTATTGCACTTAAGTGTATATATGAGATCTGAGGTCTTTTTGACCCCAGATCTCACATTAAAGAGGTCCTGTCATGCGTTTTTTTCTATTACAAGGAATGTTTACATTACTTGTAATAGGAATAAAAGTGACAGTGTAAAAATAAAAAATATAAAGTCAAATAAATAAGAATTTTTTTTTTTTTAAAGCGCCCCGTTCGGCGGTGCTCGAGCGCAGAAGCGAATGCATATGTAAGTCGCGCCCGCATATGAAAACGGTGTTCAAACCACACATGTGTGGTATCGCTGCGATCGTTAGAGCGAGAGCAATAGTTCTAGCAAAAGACCTCCTCTGTAACTCAAAACTAGTAAACCTGTAGAAATTTTTAAACGTCCTCTATGGACATTTTTAAGTGCCAAAGTTTGTCGCCATTCCACGAGCGGACGCAATTTTGAAGCATGGCATGTTGGGTATCAATTTACCCACGCATATATGGTGTGACATAAAGTATTGCAACGACCGCCATTTTATTCTCTAGGATGTCTGAAAAATATATATATAATGTTTGGGGGTTCTAAGTAATTTTCTAGCAAAAAAAAAAGGATTTTAACTTGTAAACAACAAGTTTGAAAAATAGGCCTTAAAGTGGTTGTAAACCCTTAAGCCCTGTATACACGATCGGTTTTACCGATGAAAACAGTCCGATGGACTTTTTTAATCGGACAAACTGATCATGTGTGGGCCCCATCGGTCTTTTTTCCATCGGTGAGAAAAAATAGAACATGTTTTAAATTTATCCGATGGAAAAAAAAAACTATAGCAAATTCCGATCGTCTGTGTGGAACTCCATCGGAGAAAAAAAACCCATGCATGCTCAGACTGAATTAGGAGACGGGAGCGCTCGTTCTGGTAAAACTAGCGTTCGTAATGGAGATAGCACATTTGTCACGCTGTAATAGACTGAAAAGCACGCAGACTGAAAACCGCGAATCGGCTCTCACCAAACTTTTACTAACACGCGGTAACACAAAATCAGCAAAAGCAGCCCACAGGGTGGCGCCATTGGATTTGAACTTCCCCTTTATACTGCCGTTGTACGTGTTTACATCACAACGTTTGGGATGGTCGGATTATAATAAGCCTATAATAAGGCTTACCTGTAGCTACCCCGGATATCTCCTAAACCTGCACGGTTTAGGAGATATCCCTTGTATCACCATGTGCCAACGTCATAGGCACATGCGCACAATTGCTTCAGCTAGTGTGTCGTTACCAGCAGCTCCCGCGCGCCCGCGATACCCGTAAGTAGCTCCGGGAGCGATGTCGCTGACCGGAGCTGTGTACTAGGACCACTGCGGGGGCTTCGATCTAAGGTGAGTATTTCATAATGACCTAGTATGCTATGCTATGCTTTGTCTTGCATTTTTTTTTTGTGGGTTTACAACCACTTTAAGTGGTAAAAGAAGAATTTAAATGAGGTTTTCTTTGCAATAAAGCATGTATTAACATGGTACAGGGCGTGGTGGGTGTGGGGTGATGCCAATACAAGCAAAACATAGACATACCCTATGCTTAGATCTTCTAAACAACTTGCAAAACAATAAACCTATTAGTGAATGTTAAACTATAGGAGTTCTGTGTAAGTGAAACAAAAACCTATTCATCCAAGCAGGAATTTTGTTAATGAAAGCATGCCGAAAGATTAATTGCTCAAAAAGTCTTGCAACTTTGACGTACCGAGTTCAGAACTACTAGTAGTTTGTATATTCTCCGTGTGCTAATGGGTTAGTTCACCTTTACCAGATCTGCCTATGTCTGTAGATAAAAACTGAATAAAGTAAAATAATGCTTTTGCTATAGGGGTGTGGGACATTTACGTATTTTCCGAAGCCTGGCCAAGAAACTCCCAGAGGTGCCTTGTTGCTAGAATGTTCGTAAGACACTACCAGTCATTACTGTTCACTCCTATCATGACATGGAATGGTCCACTATCTCCTGGTTTGCAGCATCACTGAGCTCGGGAGGTAACAGTGTACACCTATAGCAAGGGTGTTATTTCACTTTAGTCAAAGATGCACAGCTTGTTTTTATCTATAGGCACCCCTTAACTGTAGAACCCTGGTTGAGAATGGCTTGTAGGCAGGTGCAGTCTACTTTCTCCACTGTAGGTGGCGATCACCTGCAGCGACATTGTATTTGAAGAGGAAGTCAAGAGGAACACGGTTCCACTATGGTTTCCTGGGTCACTGCGGAAACTATTCGATTGGATGCTGCTGCCCCATGTGAATCTAGCAGCCATCTTGGGTCAGGCAGAGCCTATTTAACCACTTCCCATCCAGTGGCTGAGCCCCCCGCCACCCCAGTTTTTTAAATTTACAAGTGGACACAGTCTGCAGCAATTTTAACTTGGACTGCAGAATTTAAACGTGGCTTTCAAACCCACCCATTGAGGTCAGTGAGACCGAACGCTTGGCTTGCAGTTGCGGAGTTGCTTGCAATGTAAAATTGCCGCTTGGCAACCACTTGAAGACCAGGCTTTTTCTGGCCCTTTTTGTTTACAAGTTTAAATCAGTATTGTTTTCTAGAAAAAAACTTGGAACCCCCAAACATTATATATAATTTTTTTAAGCAGAGACCCTAGGGCAGTGGTTCTCAACCTGGGGTCGGGACCCCCTTGGGGGTCAAATGATGATTTGTCAGGGGTCACTGAATCCTGGGCTGTTCCTGAGGCTCTCGCTGCTCTCCCAGCCTTTTCTCGGCTGCCCAACTGGAGTGTTCCTGGAGCCCACAGCCGCCCACTCAGCCTCTTTGCAGCCGCCCATTCAGTTCACGGCATGGCTAGGGGGCAGAGACTAGAGGTCAGCTGACTGGTGAGGTATGTGAAGTGGGAGGGGCTGGAGGAGAACCTATCTCCTGATTTTGGCATAGGTGTCACTGCTGCAAGACATCACAAAGTTGGAGACAGTGAAGCCGGAGACACAGTGAGTAACACTACCTGTGATTATAGTTGCCATTAAAAGTCCCCACTACAGTTCTCAGATCAGCAGATGACCTTGATCAAGAGAGCCTAAGTTGGCTGATCAGAACTCCCCCCAGCACTGCCACTCATCCTAACCCCCCCGCCAGTATTGCCACTCATCCCATCCCCCCACCAAGGAGTAATAAAATAGAGAATACGAGGAAGGGAGAGGAAAAGAGGGGTAGGAACAAAGAAAAAGGTAGAGAAAGAATACGAGAGAGAACAAGAAAGATAGCTAGAGAGAGGGATGGGGGGGAAAAAAACAAGAAATTGGGATAGAGAGAGATAAAAGGGAAAGAAACGAGAACAAAGACAAAGAGTGGTACATCCTAAAATGTACCATAAGGGGTTTTAATACTGTACAAGTGGAAGGGACTCGGGGAGCGCTAAATGTCCGTGGGTTAGGGGCGCAAATTACTTGTCTTGCCCTGGGTGCTGACAACCCACGCTACGAAAATAATTTTACTGTTAGGGGTCCCCACAACTTGGGAAATGTTATCAAGAGGTCACGGCACTAGAAGGTTGAGAACCACTGCCCTAGGGAATAAAATGGTGATCGTTGCAATTTTTATGTCACACCGTATTTGCGTGGCAGATTTTCAAACACAATTTTTTAGGAACAAATACATTTTGATGAATTAAAACAAACAAAATATATATATATATATATATATATATATATATATATATATATATATATATATGTAGCGGCCTCACCCTCTCTTCTTCTTTATCGGTTTTACACACCAACTCATGTCTAGGGGTTGTGAGAGTGAGATGCGCCACGGCCCATGTCCTCCCCATTGTAGTAGGGAGGTGAAGGCCACTTCCTGATGTTTCCTCGGGCCGGTGTGTTCTGTGAATGCACTGTGTCTGTAACCACAAGCTCACCCGCCTCCCCTTTGCTTCCAGTAACTGGAGTTCACACACCGAAGAAAGGTCCAACACTTGTTTATTTGGCACTCCAATAGCAAAGCACGATAAACAGTTCTTATTGCAGCAGACTGGTTGGGACCTATAACCTTTCCAACGGTGGGATGAGCAGATCGAGGCACTTCCTAAAGTTTAAGTTCTAAAGATAGGGTCTCTTCTAGCAACCTCTATGAACAGCAATGGAGCCCTCTTCGATACGCTGGGGCCCCTATCAGGGGGATGTGTCCTCCCAAGAGAGTTCCCAGAGGCCCACCGTCACCGGGTTGGTGCTGCTCCGGGTCTTCAGTGGGTAACCTCCCCGGCCTCCTCACCTCAGGTACGAGTCCCTCCGCTCAGGGACCCTCGGACAGTCCACCCTAGCGGGACCCAGTCGAAGGTACTGGGCCCCAGGCCTCCTCGATAGTACCTCACCCCAGGCTAAAGGTGCCTGGGATGGACGCCAACATGACTCCGGACCAGGCCATGGGCACCTGGACCAGACTCCTGGATCTCCCGCACCCAGGCCTAAGGGCCCTGGGTGCGGACCGCAGCCCTCCTCCTCCGAGGACCTCCTTCTCCGCCCGACGACGACGACGACCACCTCGTGGTAAGGGCGTCTCCCCCTTTTATCTCCTCCCTTCAACGGCCCGGCGGGTTCCCCGCCCCAGCCATACCATCTCCGGGAAGGGACAAAACAGGGAGCACTGCGAAGATGATTCTACCTGAAGCCTGTGGGCACCCCGCCACCCACAGGCAAAGGAGAATGTTACATCCTCCAATCCTCCACGAAATAAAAAGGGGTCTGAATCCTAACACAATTATACACCTGGGTCACACTATTGCCCAGGTGTATCCCATCTATTTGAGGACCCCGCTACACACTCCCCCCTGTAATTTGACGCTGGTCCCCAGCGTCAGGTGCACACCCATGCCTCCCATAAGTGGTGGCATGGAGTGAAACCCCTGAAGCAGTTCCTCTAAATTTCCCAAGTGCCAAGACCTGCTCAGGGAATGGGGAACATACAAAACAACTTATGTCATAAACACTTTAAACATTTGCATAGTCACAACCCCTCTCCCACACTGTCTAAGAGCCACCCACTCTTCTTGATCTTGATTGACGATTCTCCTGCAGGGGAAAGAAAAAAAAAACATCCTACCATAATTTCGTGTCATTTGGGATGAGTGGGCCCGTCAGCCGAGAGACCCACTCACTCCAACAAGCAAGGTGATGTGTGTGTGAAACATTTTCAAACATTTGTTGCGCAACACTGCCACCTGGTGACAACGCCGCGGTCATGACACTCAACGAATCTTCGTTCTTCCAGCTTTTCCCTACTCTGCCTCTATTCCCAAATGTCCTTGCCTTTGGCACATGAAGAAAAGGGGAAACACGAAAACACAACAGTCCCCAAGTCTCCAACGAGAAAAAGAAAAGCCCAAACAAAAACAAAAGCAGGGCACAGTCCTGGGTGTCTGGGAATGGCTCTTCCAGAAAGTTCAAGTGCACAAAGGAAATAAACAGGAGTTCTTTTCTCCTATAAGTAAAACTTTGGATCCGGCAGGTACAGGGGTTTCAGGTGTTTGTCAAATGCCTCTATCGAATACTCAACATCTTCTCCTTCTCTTCTGCAAATGACTATCTTGTCAGCATGGATATGGCGCCCCAATTTCCATTCATCTTTGCAATCCTCAAACCTCTTAGACACTGCCGGCATACATTCCAGGTACCTACGAGCATGAGGCACCTTCAACTTGTCCCACACAAACTCGTCATACCATCTTGTTCTCCAGACTTCCACCTCATACAGCAAGTCCCGGGGTAGATACGGATACTCCCACCCATATTCCCGAGCTACTTTGTGGCAAAACAGTCTCTGCAAGCGGGCCAAAGGTGGCATAGTGGCTTTCTCTCCAGTTCCAGGCAGCACAATAGCTTCCGGATGCCGAGGTGCCTTTACCAGCTCCCTGAAACTGACTTTCGGCGCTCTCAGAGAAGCGCGGGGTACCCCCACAACCAAAGTAGGTGAGGTAACAGTAGATGAGGACACAGGTGGAGGGGTAGGTTCCCTCGTAAGCTGCGGGTCTTCCACCCGAGGCGTGCTGTCTCCTGTGTACATCGGTGAATCCCGTACCGCACGGGAAGCAAGAAGCGGCACTCTATCCCAGCCCTTGCGGCTGAACAGTTCGTCTATCTCGCCATCATCTCCGCAATCAGACAGCGACTCTAGGTCGGAGGTGTCATACATCTCCGCAGGCAGATATCTTCCGGTGGACACAGAATCTACCTCCCTGGGGGTCTCCACCTCCAATGGGCCCCCGACACCTCCAACCACCACCACAGTCCCAGCCCCTGGCTCACCTGACCCTTGTAGAAGACTGGGATGTCCGGGACTTCCTTCTCGACCGGCGCCATCCAGGCCAGGCAAGCAGTGGGGTGAAGCTCGACCACGTCCACAGGATGCCTGTACTAGGCCAACTTTCCTCTTCGGTGGTGGGAGCAGAGAACTTGTGGCGACCGAGGCAGCATCCTCGGATTTTTCTCTGTTGGGCAGTCCATCGCCCTGGTCAGCGCGCACAGGAACCTCGACAAAGGCCTTGATCTCCCCTTCTGGAGTAGCAGTACCCGTGAGGTGGTTGAGGCGAAGGGCCCGGGGCCTTGCTGTGGACGACTCGACCTCAAAAAGGAATTCTCTGCACTCCTCACATCGCCCGAATGGCTTCAGGGTGACCACCAGTCCCGAGCAGCCGGGACATATCACACCGAGGGCCTCCGTGTCTCTGCAAGTGTACAGAGCCAACCGCCCTCGGGGCCTAAGTCTTATCCCCGTGTCTGTGATGGGGGCAGCAAAAGAAGTAATTCTCGTGGGGTGAGGAACCATAACCCACGGGGCACTTGAGGTCATCCCGACTATCTGCTGCTCCATCATGCACTGACCCCGCGCCGGAGTCTCCACGTGTATCCCCACACTTGGCCAGACTCCTCCCATGAGCTGTACATTTTCGCGGGCTTCCTCTTGACTCCGCCCACGAACGATGTCACCATGGGGTGCCTCGTGGCGCAGTGCCTTAACAGTCCCCACGTGCAGTACGTCACACGGCTGGACCTCTCCCTTTTTCCGCTCCTCCGCATGGGCCTTTCCTGTGTTAGGGTCATTTCCACAACTCTGAGCAGGGACGCACTTTGGCCAGTAATATGGCCGATCTGCTCGGAACTCCTCTGGGCAGCAAAGTTCAAATGAAGACATTCTCAAGTCCATCTTTAGAACACACTCTATCCCGGACGAGCCCCCACGTGTAGCGGCCTCACCCTCTCTTCTTCTTTATCGGTTTTACACACCAACTCATGTCTAGGGGTTGTGAGAGTGAGATGCGCCATGGCCCATGTCCTCCCCATTGTAGTAGGGAGGTGAAGGCCACTTCCTGATGTTTCCTCGGGCCGGTGTGTTCTGTGAATGCACTGAGTCTGTAACCACAAGCTCACCCGCCTCCCCTTTGCTTCCAGTAACTGGAGTTCACACACCGAAGAAAGGTCCAACACTTGTTTATTTGGCACTCCAATAGCAAAGCACGATAAACAGTTCTTATTGCAGCAGACTGGTTGGGACCTATAACCTTTCCAACGGTGGGATGAGCAGATCGAGGCACTTCCTAAAGTTTAAGTTCTAAAGATAGGGTCTCTTCTAGCAACCTCTATGAACAGCAATGGAGCCCTCTTCGATACGCTGGGGCCCCTATCAGGGGGATGTGTCCTCCCAAGAGAGTTCCCAGAGGCCCACCGTCACCGGGTTGGTGCTGCTCCGGGTCTTCAGTGGGTAACCTCCCCGGCCTCCTCACCTCAGGTACGAGTCCCTCCGCTCAGGGACCCTCGGACAGTCCACCCTAGCGGGACCCAGTCGAAGGTACTGGGCCCCAGGCCTCCTCGATAGTACCTCACCCCAGGCTAAAGGTGCCTGGGATGGACGCCAACATGACTCCGGACCAGGCCATGGGCACCTGGACCAGACTCCTGGATCTCCCGCACCCAGGCCTAAGGGCCCTGGGTGCGGACCGCAGCCCTCCTCCTCCGAGGACCTCCTTCTCCGCCCGACGACGACGACGACCACCTCGTGGTAAGGGCGTCTCCCCCTTTTATCTCCTCCCTTTAACGGCCCGGCGGGTTCCCCGCCCCAGCCATACCATCTCCGGGAAGGGACAAAACAGGGAGCACTGCGAAGATGATTCTACCTGAAGCCTGTGGGCACCCCGCCACCCACAGGCAAAGGAGAATATTACATCCTCCAATCCTCCACGAAATAAAAAGGGGTCTGAATCCTAACACAATTATACACCTGGGTCACACTATTGCCCAGGTGTATCCCATCTATTTGAGGACCCCGCTACACATATATATATATATATATATATATATATATATAAAATATATACGCCAATTTTTTTTATCACCTCATAGCTGTGTGCTTCATTCAAAGTCCCAAAATTCCCTTCTCTTTTACCTGTACCAGGGATGGAGGCATATGACTCTACTCAGTTACTGCCTCATTTAAAGTCCCACCTAACCCCCTTTCTCAACATTTTAAATGCCTTTACAGGTTACCTGTTTAGAGTAATAGAGGAGGTCTAGCTCTAGAATTATTGCTTTTACTCTAACGTGATACCTGACACGTGTGGTGCGAATACCGTTTACATATGCGTGCTCGACTTACATATGCGTTCGCTTCTGCGCACTAGCACAGAGGAATAGGGGCACTTTAAAAAAAAAAAAAATCGTATTTTATTTTATTTTTATTTTTACACTGTCTCTTTAATTTTTTATTTTTTTTGCTCATTTTTATTCCTATTATAAGGACCTGCCATCCTTATTTCTATTACATCGCTTGTAATAGAAATAAGGATGGCAGGTCCTTTTTTGGAGAGATCTGGGGTCAAAAAGACCCCAAGTCTCTTCTTTACCTTTAAAAGCAAAAGATAAAAAAAAAGGATCTTTTGCTCTAAAAAAATAATTCATAAAAATTGTTTACTTCCAGCCTGGACCGGCAGTAACATCATGACATAGCTCCTGTCCTCCTAGGCCGTAGAGGCGATCAAAGCTGGAAAATTCAAATAATTCCATTTTAGTCTCATCTGACTATAACCCCCTTTTTCCATGTGGCCTCAGAATCTTCAAGGTGCATTTAAGGTGGTCAGTTGAGACTAAAAGTTTATTATTTGGCCTCAACATCAAACTATATGTCTGGCGGCAATCCAATATTGCTCACCATCTAAATAACACCGTTCCTACAGGAAAGCATGGAGGGGGTAATATCCTGTTATGGGGGTGTTTCTCTGCAGCAGGGACTGGAGCACTTGTCAGGATAGAAGGAAAAATGGATGGGGCAAAATACCATCAAATTCTTGAGGAAAATCTGTTGCCTTCTGCCAGAAAGTTGTCAATGGCAAGAAGATTTACCTTCCAACATCACAATGACCCAAAGCACACAGCAAAAATTACCACACAGTCATTCTTCGACTCTCCTGTTCCCTCCCTCCTGTCGAGTGTCCCCACAGCAAGCAGCTTGCTATGGGGGCACCCAAGCTGAGCTGCAGCTCCTTGTGTTCATTCTGACATGGAGCTGCGGTTCGGCTCGCCCCCTCTCTCTCCTAATTGGCAAACTGACTTTGGCACCTCTGCTGCATTGGCTGAGACATTCGTGGACATCACTGGATAGAGAGGGGGCTCCGGTAAGTATTAGGGTGACTGAGGTGGGTTTCTGCACACAGAAGACTTTTTATATTAACCACTTCAGCACGGAAGGATTTACCCCCTTAATGACCAGGACATTTTTTTGCGATACTGCACTGCATCGCTTTAACCTCCTTAGCGGTATTCCCGTGTCTGGCTTGGGGGGAATTTTCACTACCAAAAGCGGTAACCCCGAGCCACACTCAGGATCGCATCGCAGGATCCAGGCAAAGTTACTTACCTTGTCCCCAGGATCCTGCGATGTCTCCCCGCTGTGTCTGCAACTGCGAGCTGTCTCCTCCTCTGCTCGATTCACAGTGTCCGAGTCCCAAGTAGGGTGACCACATTTCCAAACTACCATTCAGGGACACCCTCCCTTCCCAAAAATCAGCTTGTGCTGTAACGAATCACAGCACAGTGATTGGACACAAGAGGCGGGATTTATGATTTCTCCAATCACAAGCAGTGGGCGGGATTGTACTCCTCCAGGCATTCCCGTGATGTGGCGGCCTTTTTTGGGGGCATCAGATTGGCCCGGGGGGTGGCTGTGTCAGTTTCATTCCAGGACACTGTATTGTCCTGGAATGAATGTGCCCGGGACAGACCTGCAAAATGCGGGACAGTCCCGGGCAATCCGGGACACGTGGTCACCCTAGTCCCGAGCTCCGTTCCCTGCGAGCGTTGCGACGCACGGGGACGAAGCACAGCGCCAAATTCAAAAAATTTAAAACACAGTATACATACAGTACACTGTAATCTTACAGATAACATTACTGTATAAATTATTTCATATCCCTTTTGTCCCTAGTGGTCTGTCCAGTGCCCTGCATACACTTTTATATTATAAATACAGTTTTTTTCTGCCTGGAAACTGGAGATTGTCCATAGCAACCAAAAAGTGTCCCTTTACATCAAAAGTGGTTTTAGACCAGCTAGAAAACAGCGATAATAAATTAGAATCACTTGCAGAATTGAGTGATAGCGAATTGTGGGGAAATTCATCATCAAACACTGAAAGTAATGATAGCAACAATTCTACAACTGAGCAAATTTCAGTGTTTTTGATTTGATTACATTATTGAATAATTTTTATTTCTATGATATTATTATTTGTTATATTTATAGTTATTTATTATATTATAATTTATGATTTTGTGTTTCAAACTTTATCATACCCGGGATGTCTACTAGACTCTTGTTTGCACAGATTTAACCACTTAAGACCCAGACCAATACGCAGCATAAGGACCAAGCCCCTTTTTGCGATTCGGCACTGCGTCGCTTTAACTGACAATTGCGCGGTCTTGCGACGTGGCTCCCAAACAAAATTGGCGTCCTTTTTTTCCCACAAATAGAGCTTTCTTTTGGTGGTATTTGATCACCTCCGCATTTTTTTTATTTTTTTGCGCTATAAACAAAAATAGAGCGACAATTTTGAAAAAAATTCAATATTTTTTACTTTTTGCTATAATAAATACCCACAAAAAATATATTAAAAAAAGTTTTTTTTTCCTCAGTTTAGACCGATACGTATTCTTCTACATATTTTTGGAAAAAAAATCGCAATCGGCGTTTCTTGATTGGTTTGCGCAAAAGTTATAGCGTTTTAAAAATAGGGGGTCGTTTTATGGCATTTTTATCATTTTTTTTTTTTAACTAGTAATGGCATCGATCAGCGATTTTTTTCGTGACTGCGACATTATGGCGAACACATCAGACACTTTTGACACTATTTTGGGACCATTATCATTTTTACAGCGACCAGTGCTATAAAAATGCACTGGTTACTGTAAAAATGACACTGGCAGTGAAGGGGTTAACCAGGAGGGGGCGCTGTAGGGGTTAAGTGTGCCCTGATCTGTGTCTCTTACTGTGGGGGGGCGTGGCTTAGCGTGTGATGTCACTGATCGTCATTCCCTATTACAGGGAACAGACAATTTTTAGCGGGACTGCGACATTGCGGCGGACACTTTTGACACTTTTTTGGGACCAGTGACACTTATACAGCGATGAGTGCTAAAAATAGCCACTGATTACTGTATAAATGTCACTGGCAAGGAAAGGGGTTAACACTAGGGGTTAAGTGTTCCTTAGGGAGGCGTTTGTGAGTAGAGAGAGATCGCTGTTCTTGATCACTAGGAACAGATGATCTCTCTCTACTCCCCTGTCAGAACAGGGATCTGTTTGTTTACATTGAGAGATCCCCGTTCTGGCTCTCTGTGGAGCGATCGCGGGTGGCCGGCGCGCCTGCTATTGCTCTTAAAGCGGCCGACGCACACCTACGGGGATTCGCGCAGCCGAGCCAACCTGCCGCAGTATAATGATGGCGGCTGCTCGGCAAGCGGTTAACGCATAGACTGCATTAAGATAAAAAAAAATTCTGACTTTAAAACCCCTTTAAACCCCATTGGAAATCTGTGCAATGACTTGAAGACTGCAGTCCCCAATTGGTTACCATCAAATTGAACTGAACTTGAGCAGTCCTGCATAGAAGAGCGGGAAAATATTGCAAAGCCTAGATGTGCAAAGTTAGTAGAGACAAATCCCAACAGACTAAAGACTGGAATTAAAGCAAAAGGTGGTCCAGCAAAATACTGACACAAGTGGGTGATCCTTTTTCCAACTCAGTGATTCTTTTTTTTTTTTTTTTTGACATGTTGGTGTTATATCTTTCACTTAGATTTTATAAGTTGCACTGGGTAAATACAGCTGGATAAAACAAAAACTGTGTCTGTCTTCATTTCAGGCTGCAAAGCAACAAAATGTGATTATTTTACAGGGGGGTGATTATTTTCTATACCCTCTGTACAGGGCCGTTTGAAGGAATTTGGGGGCCCCAAGCAAAATGGACATGGAGTTCCACGCCCACTGGACTGGAGGATTAGTGGACACATCGCGGCAAGGCAAGGGCCCTGCTTGGGGGCCCCAGGTCAGCTCGGGGCCCCAAGCAGTTGCTTGTTTTGCCTGTCCTGTTCCGATGGGCCTGCCTCTGTATAGAACTGACTTTTTTTCGGCTTGTGAGTATCCAACGTGGTCCTCGTACTGCAAAGTCTGGAGACCCCTATGGTGGAGCATGGGCTGTAACACTCTTCTCCTCTCTCCTGTATTCTGCATGCTAGCTGCACTACAGAAGCAATCTTCCGAATCCTCTTCTACCAGGTAAGATAAACATAAAGTCTATTACCCATGGAAAGTACTTTTAGAGCTCATAGAACCTCAGCTGCCCTAAAGTCATTTTTGTTTCTCTCCCTATCAATTTCCTCTCTCCTAGGGAGCCCAACATCCTTCTTCCCTCCTGTATTATAATAATAGATGTTAGAGAATGTTCTCACTCACCCGTTCGGCAGAGCAGAACAGAATGTTCTTAAAGATAATATGTAATGATCCTCCGGTGGTAACTATTGTGATCAATCAGTTCTATAATGCAGAGTGCCTGGTACAAGGAACACCCTGTATTTTCCCACTATTAAGTGACAACCCTGACATGGCTTTGTTTGGCCGGCATCATTTCACCGTTATAAAGCGGGACTTTACAGAGGGAAATCATTATCAGCAGTTGCAGCACTAATCAAATCACAGCATAAAACGCGTAGTTTAGAGGGCCTGTTTTAAAGAAGTCCTTCAGTTATTTTTAACTACTTGACCTCCGGAAGGTTTTACCCCCTTCATCATTGGCACATTTTTTGCTATTCAGTACTGTAGGCAAATTACATTTTATATCATTTTTTTCATATAAATAGAGCCTTCTTTTGGTAGAATTTGATCACCTCTGTATTTTAATTTTTTTTGCTATATTAACAAAAAGACCAAAAATTTGGATTTTTTTTTTTTCTACTTTCTGTTATAAAACATATCCAACAAAAAAAATCAAATTCCTTCATAAAATTAGGTCAAAATGTATCCAGCTACATGTATTTGGTAAAAAATAAAATAAAAAACCCAGTAAGTGTATATTAATTGGCATGTGTGAAAGTTATAGCGTCTACAAACTATGGTACAGTGGATCCGGAAAGTATTCACAGTGCTTCACTTTTTTCACATTTTGTTATGTTACAGCCTTATTCCAAAATGGATTAAAATCATTATTTTCCTCAAAATTCTACAAACAATACTCCATAATGACAATGTGAAAGAAGTTTGTTTAAAATCTTTGCAAATTTATTAAAAACAAAAAAGGAAAAAATCCCATGTACATGTAGCACTACCCCCACAGGATCTGTTGGTTTAATTTTGGGCCTTGCACGTTACCTCAGTATTCGTTGTCTAGGGGAAGAAAGTCTGTAGAAACTCCAATGTCCACACAAGACGTAAAATCTTAAGCAGTTAGGTTTTATTTTCCTTTTGCATAAACAGATGAACAATGGTAGAAAGGTGAAGGGAAGGGGTAGGTTCAGGCACACAGTACAGATCACTGGGGAAAACTCCTCAGCTATTCAGTCATTCACCACTCTTCCTGGAGTGGGTATTGCTCACCCGGATAGGCCCCTCTTACCTGGCCTAGCAGCCGGAATGATGCATGAACTATGATCAGAACCAGTCTCTGCCACAGACCGGTTGTGTACAAATTGGATACTCCGGGATCCTCTGCCACAGGATTTAACGCCCGAACTTTCAGCCGAACAGTCCAGAGCCTTTAAGCCAACCCGGCAGACTGTAAGGTGAACTTTAACTGCGGTGCATCCTCCAATAGAATTACCAGGCCCTCCTCAAGACGCCAGCCTTCTGCTTGGTCTTTTCCAGGACAGGTCCTCCCCTGGTTTCCTCCATTGAGTGGCTTCCTCCCTCAGGACGGACATCACAGGATCACCTTCAAGGTGTAGACCCAGTCAGCATAACTGGGCCTACTTGTTGGAGTTGCAGCCTCGGACCAGCATGGTTCCGAGGCCAAAAATCACACGATACACCCCTCACGCCACGAGGGCCGTGAGGGGATGAAGGACCCCACAAGATGGTATCTGCCCCTTAAGTACCTTTCCCCAGCATGCTCAGCGGGTAGACCACGCCCACTGAACTGTTCCCGGGGAAGGGTACCCAATACACTCAGGCTTGTCAATCTTCCACATTGGCCTGAGGTGGTAACGCCACCTACAGGCAACAATGGGAAGTTTTCCCAGCACAGCCATAGCCGGAACAGAGGCTAATTTAACATCAATTATTTACATCTGAGCCTAACTATTGGCTCAGATACCCTCTAAATTGAAACATAGCGCCCAGTCATTGGGAGCAGGGCGCTACATACATAAGTATTCACAGCCTTTGCTCAGTACTTTGTTGAAGCACCTTTGGCACCAATTACAGCCTCAAGTCTTTTTGAGTATGATACTACAAGCTTGTGTAGCGGCCTCCTCACTCCCCTCTCTGCATCAGCTCATCTTTCTCGTGTCTAGGGGTACCTTAGAGGGGAGAGAGCGGGGTCACCACGCCAAGCCTTCACCACAGATGTCTGTGCGGTGTAAGCAAAGTTCTTTCTCTACCTTTGGGTCAGTGTTGTGCACCTGGAGTTACCTTGAACAATGTCCACCAGAAAAGAGCCCCACACCATTAAAGCCCAACACTCCTTTATTCTTCTCGAGTGAACAGCACAATCAGTTAGACTCCCTTAAAGAACAGAACAAACAAGGAGGTGTGGATGCGAGTAGGCCCAGACACAATGAACTCTCCACTTTCCTCCATGAAAGTGGGCTGAGGTCTCCGAGCGGGGGGGGGGTTTCCTTCCAGGCGGTCTCCGATGGGAGGCTCACCCGTCACTGACAATCTGCTGCACCCGGTCTTCAAGTGAGTATCTCCCCTCGGTCTATTACGCCTTCCGGATTCGGGTACCCAATCCCTGGGTTCCCTAGGACCTCCTTCCCTTGCGGAACTCAGTGTTGTGCACTGAGCTCCAGACCTCCATCCGAGTACCTCACCCCAGGCTAAAGGTGCCTGGGATGGAACACGACCTCCGGACGTCCTCTAGGCCTAGGCCGCCTAGAGAACCGACACAAACCACCGCCCTCAGGCTGAAAGTGCCTGGGACTCGACCCCCTGACAAAGATGGCCGGCCCCCTTTATACCCTCTCCCAGCAAGCACGGCGGGATCCCCGCCCCACCATACCGCTGCCGAGGGAGGACAAAAAGGAGGCACGGCACACAGCAATGGTTCAACCCCAGGCCAGGGCGACAGTGCCACCTGCTGGACCGCAAGGAACTGCACACTGCTGGTGTCTCTGCCAGTTTTAAATAGAGAGAAAAGTGTATACCTGCTACACTCTCCCCCTGGTGGTTTGACACTGGTCCCCAGTGTCTGGAGCAAACCATGCCCTCAATGGCTGACATAGTCCAGTCCAGAAACCAACTATAAATTGTACAAAAATAAAACTTTTTGAAAAACTTGATCAACTGGAGCAATTGTGTCTGAGCCCTATATAAAAGGGAAGGGAAACAACAACATTTAACCATAACTTTTTGAATCACATATTCACATTATACTTTTCCCACCCATCCTGACTAAGACCCACCCCATACTCAGTGGTCTTGATGGGATGCTCTCCTGCAGAGGGAAAATAAAGAAAATTAACACACACAAACCCTGACACATGTATTCGTGTGAGAGAAAAGAAACTTCTCCGAGAAGAAATCCCTTTTCTCCAAAGAGTGAGTGTGTGAAAAGTGTTAACGGTGCACAACACTGCCACCTGGTGACAGCATCACGGTAACTGCACTCGTGGAACTCTTCTTCTTCTCTTGGGCCCTGTCTACCCCAGAGTCCATGATCTCTTGCTGGAAAGTGAAGAAAACAGGAACAGTCCTCCATTCCTCTGGGTAACAAGGACAACGGGCCCCAGAAAGTTCAGCAGCATACAACAAGAACGGAGTCTTTTCTCTCCTACAGGTAGAAGCGGGGATGTGGCAGAACAAGTGGCTTCAAGTGCCGGTCCATGGTCTCCAGATGATATTCTACATCTTCTCCTTCCTTGCGCCGGATCAGCACTTTGTCTGCATGGATGTGCCGTCCCAACATCCACTCTGCCTTGCAGTCCTTAAAACGCTGAGAGGCCTTGGGAGAACACGCCAGGTACCTGCGGGCATGTGGAATCTGAAGGTGAGTCCACACAAAGTCATTGTACCAGCGCTCCCGGCACACTTCCACCTCATAGAGCAGCTCCTAGGACAAGTATGGATACTCCCATCCGTACTCTGCAGCAACCTTCTGGCCAAATAGGCGTTGTAGTCTGGCCAAGGGAGGCATAGTAGCTCTGTTCCCTTCGCCAGGCAAAACTATTGAGTCTGGGTGGCGAGGGACCTTGATCACATCTGACCTGGGCATAGGTGCCCGCAACAGCAGTCTCTTTTCTCCGGTCTTCAGTGTAGGTGATACCGGGGATGTAGAGGCAGGCTGGGGACGGGACCCCTCTTCAGGCGCTGGTGCCTCCACCCGGGGTGTACTATCCCCTGTAGACATGGGTGGATCCCTGGTTCTGCGGGATGAGGCGAGAGGTACTTTGTCCCAGCCCTTCTCTGCAGACAGTTCATCAATAGCAACGTCGTCTCCCATATCCGAGAGCGACTCCAGGTCAGAGGTGTCACACTCCTCCGCGGGCAGGTACCCTGTAGTGGAGACTGAGCTTTCACCTCTTTCCACACACCAAATCTCTCCGCCTGGCTTACCTCGGCCTTTACTTGAAGCGGGACGTCCGGGACTCCTGCCGAAGGATCCATCCGGGCCGGGCGTAAGCGGGCGAGATGGTCCACCACAACCGCTGGTCGGGGCTACCATACCGGTCTTTCTCTTCGGTGGTGGACGCTGCGAGACAGTGGTGACCGAGTAAGCATCCTCGGATTTCTCCCGTTGAGTTTTCACGACCTCCTCCGCGGTCGCTGCAGTGTGCGCAGGGATGGCTGTTAAAGCAGTGATTCCTCCTCTTTGAGTGGTGTTGCCTGCAGCACGGCCAGGGTAAATGGTTCTCGGCTTCTCAACCGCTGGATCCACTTCAAAAAGAAACTCCCCACAGGCCTCGCATCGCCCTAACGGCTTCAGTTGGCACACCAGTCCCGAACAGCCGGGACAAATCACACCCAGGGCCTCAACGTCCATGCAGGAATACAGGGCGAATCGTCCCCTTGGCTTTAGCCGGATCCCCGTATCTGTTACCGGAGCAGCAGCAGTCAGTGTCGTGGTAGAAGGGTGAACCGGAATCCACGATGTATGTACAAACATGGTGACCTGTTGCTGATCCATCGCACACTGCAAAGTTTTTGCGCCAACGTCCCACGTGTAGTCCTTCACACGTATTGGACTCCTCCCCTTTGCTCCAGTTCGCAGGCTTTTCTTCTTATTTCCTTCTGAGTCACGCCCACGAACTAAGCGGTGGGGGTGTGCCTGGTGGCGCAGTGCAAATAGAAGCCCCCACGTGTAGTCCTTCACACGGCTGAGCTCCCCCTTTCCTCGCTCTCTTCTGCGCGGGCCTTTCCCTTCATTGGGTCATGTCCACGACTTCGAGCAGGGATGCACTTCGGCTAATGAAGGCCTGCCTACTCGTAACTCCTCCGGGCAAACACGTTCAATTCTGTAGTACACGAACACTATACCGGATCCGAGCCCCCACGTGTAGCGGCCTCCTCGCTCCCCTCTCTGCATCAGCTCGTCTTTCTCTTGTCTAGGGGTACCTCAGAGGGGAGAGAGCGGGGTCACCACGCCAAGCCTTCACCACAGATGTCTGTGCGGTGTAAGCAAAGTTCTTTCTTTACCTTCGGGTCAGTGTTGTGCACCTGGAGTTACCTTGAACAATGTCCACCAGAAAAGAGCCCCACACCATTAAAGTCCAACACTCCTTTATTCTTCTCGAGTGAACAGCACAATCAGTTAGACTCCCTTAAAGAACAGAACAAACAAGGAGGTGTGTATGCGAGTAGGCCCAGACACAATGAACTCTCCACTTTCCTCCATGAAAGTGGGCTGAGGTCTCCGAGCGGGGGGGGGGGGGGGGGTTTCCTTCCAGGCGGTCTCCGATGGGAGGCTTACCCATCACTGGCAATGTGCTGTACCCGGTCTTCAAGTGAGTATCTCCCCTCAGTCCGTTACGCCTTCCGGATTTGGGTACCCAATCCCTGGGTTCCCTAGGACCTCCTTCCCTCGCGGAACTCAGTGTTGGGCACTGAGTTCCAGACCTTCATCCGAGTACCTCACCCCAGGCTAAAGGTGCCTGGGATGGAACACGACCTCCGGACGTCCTCTAGGCCTAGGCCGCCTAGAGGACCGACACGAACCACCGCCCTCAGGCTGAAGGTGCCTGGGACTCCACCCATGACAAAGATGGCCGGCCCCCTTTATACCCTCTCCCAGCAAGCACAGCGGGTTCCCCGCCCCACCATACCGCTGCCGAGGGAGGACAAAAAGGAGGCACGACACACACAGCAATGGTTCAACCCCAGCCCAGGGCGACAGCGCCACCTGCTGGACCGCAAGGAACTGCACACTGCTGGTGTCTCTGCCAGTTTTAAATAGAGAGAAAAGTGTATACCCGCTACACTTGGCACACCTATTTTTGGGCAGTTTCCCATTCTCCTTTGCAGGACCTCTCAAGCTCCATTAGGTTGGATGGGGAGCGTCGGTGTACAGCCATTTTCAGATTTCTCAAGAGATGTTCAATCGGGTTCAAGTCTGGGCTCTGGCTGGGCCACTCAAGGACATTCACAGAGTTGTCCCATAGCCACTTCTTTGTTATATTGGCTGTGTGCTTAGGGTCATTGTCCTGTTGGAAGATGAACCTTCGCCCCAGTCTAAGGTCCAGAGCGCTCTGGAGCAGGTTTTCATCAAGGATGTCTCTGTACGTTGCTGCATTCATCTTTCCCTTGATCCTGACTAGTCTCCCAGTTCATGCTGCTGAAAAACATCCCCACAGTATAATGCTGCCACCACCATGCTTCACTGTAGGGATGGTATTGGCCAGGTGATGAGCGGTCCCTGGTTTCCTCCAGACACGACGCTTGCCATGCAAGCCAAAGAGTTAAACCTTTGTTTCATCAGACCAGAGAATTTTGTTTCTAATGGTCTGAGAGTCCTTCAGGGGCCTTTTGCCAAACTCCAGGTGGGCCGTCATGTTCCTTTTACTAAGGGGTGGCTTCTGTCTGGTCACTCTACCATACAGGCCTGATTGGTGGAGTGCTGCAGAGATGGTTGTTCTTCTGGAAGGTTCTCCTCTCTTAACAGAGAAACGCTGACGCTCTGTCAGAGTGACCATTGAGTTCTTGGTCACCTCCCTGACTAAGGCCCTTCTCCCCCGATCTCTCAGTTTGGTTGGGCGGCCTGCTCTAGGAAGAGTCCTGGTGGTTCCAAACTTCTTCCATTTACGGATGATGAAGGTCACTGTGCTGCATAAATTTTTCTGTACCCTTCCCCAGATCTGTGCCTCGATTCAATCCGGTCTTGGAGGTCTACAGACAATTACTTGGACTTCATGGCTTGGTTTGTGCTCTGACATGCACTGTTAACTGTGGGACCTTATATAGACAGGTGTGTGCCTTTCCAAATCATGTCCAGTCAACTGTATTTACCACAGGTGGACTCCAATCAAGTTGTAGAAACATCTTAAGGATTATCAGTGGTAACAGGATGCACCTGAGCTCAATTTTGGGTGTCATGGCAAAGGCTGTGAATACTTATGTACATGGGTTTTTTTCCTTTTTTATTTTTAATAAATTTGCAAAGATTTCAAACAAACTTCTTTCACGTTGTCATTATGGGGTATTGTTTATAGAATTTTGAGGAATATAATAAATTTATTTCATTTTGGAATAAGACTGTATCATAACAAACTGTTAAAAAAGTGAAGCACTGTGAATACTTTCCGGATCCACTGTAAATACAGTATATTTGAATCCAAAACAATTCTGATATACTGACGGCTTATATCGGGTGCATAAAATGTCAGGACAGTGGAAATACCCCCCAAATGACCACTTTTTGGAAAGTAGACAGTCTGAGGTATTTAGTAAGAGGCATTGAAAGTTTTATGAAGTTGTAATTTTTTGTCACAATTTATTGGAAAATGAAGAAATAAAATTTGTATTTTCTTCAAATGTTTTTATTTTACATTCTGTGAATAGTGAAGTACAGCGTCATCATATAACTGGTGTGGCGGTGATCAGGGATACTGACTGATTCTGTTTATTTTAAACTCTTTTTTTTTATTTTACATTTTGATTGCTGTTAAAGTGATGATCATTGTAACAGCAATGTTTTGAACTGTCATGAATGGGTTTCGTTCATAACAGCTGTGATTACTAGTAATCTGTGATTGGCTACAGCTAATCACATGGTACAGGGTACTGTGAATGGGCCAAGATGGGTGCCAGTGAGCATGTGCTAAGCGACATAAGGGTATGTCACTTAGCCTGCCTGTGCCGCCCACCCACAGTAAGTACATTTACTTGTTAAATTTTTTTAAAGTCAGCAGCTACAAATAGTGTAGCTGCTGGCTTTTAATTTAGAGATCCTTACCTGTCCAAGGATCCATTGCTGCCCTCACCTGGACAGTTCTGCGCTGGTCTTCTGGTCCCCGACGCTGTCATGGGAAGCCAGCTGTGACTCCTTGTGGCTTCAAAGCCAGCTACCTTGTGCATGAGCGAGCCACGCTGCGCCCTGTGAATGGTCATACGGCCTCCTGGGACCTGGATGTGTGTTCAGGATGTTGCAGACAGGGAGAGGAGAACCTCCAGTAGGATCACCTAGACTGGGGTCGACAACCCATCGATCGCGGTCCACCTGTCAACCGCAGGCAGGTGACAGGTAGACCGCAAACAGGTCCCTGCACCTGCGACCCCCGCCTTCTATGTGCCGGTCCTTTTCTCTCTTCCCAGCCTCCAGCCTGCTCCGCCGAGCCATCTATGTCCCGGTCTCTCTCTCTCCCTTCCGCCTTCATCCTCCCCAAACGCTGTGATCAGTGAACAGTGGAGACCCGGAGAAAGCACAGCTCAGGAAGGAGGGCGGGAGGAGGAGCTGACCAAATTAGCTTTTTATGTTAAACCGCTGGTAAAATGGTTGCTAGGACTCAGGGTGGTCCAAAAGCAACCCATCACCAGCTTGCTAATATGAAAAGTCACTGCCAGCTCCCGCCCCCTGTCCAGAACTGTGCTGCCTCCCGGTCTCCCCTGTGGAAACAGGTAGGATACTGTGCTATGGGAGGGAAGAGATTACTGTTATAGGGGAAAGGGGGGGGGCAGGGCAGAATACACCACTGTGTGTGGGGAGGGTAGGTGATGTGAAGGGGGCAGAGGACACTGTTATGGGCAAGGTCACCCCCATAGCAGTGTCCTCTACCACCCTTCACATCACCCCCCACCCCCCCTAGATCCCTGCATTCTGAGCGCAACACACCTCTAAACCATGCATTCTGAGCGCAACGCACTCCTGATCCCTGCATTCTGAGCGCAACGCACTCCTGATCCCTGCATTCTGAGCGCAACACACTCCTGATCCCTGCATTCTGACCGCAACGCACTCCTGAACCCTGCATTCTTACCGCAACATACTTCTGAACCCTGCATTCTGACCGCAACGCACTCCTGAACCCTGCATTTTGAGCGTAACGCACTTTTGAACCCTGCATTCTGACCGCAACGCACTCCTGAACCCTGCATTCTGAGTGTAACGCACTCCTGAACCCTGCATTCGGAGCGCAACGCACTCCTGATCCCCTGCATTCTAAGCACAACCCATTCCTTAACCTTGCATTCTGAGTGCATCGCACTCCTGAACCCTGCATTCTAAGCGCAACACACTCCTGATCCCTGCATTCTGAGCGTAACACACTCCTGATCCATGCATTCTGAGCGCAATGCACTCCTGAACCCTGCATTCTGAGCGTAACGCACTCCTGAACCCTGAATTCTGAGTACATCGCACACCTAAACCCTGCATTCTGAGCGCAACGCACCCCTAAACCCTGCATTCTGAGCGCAATGCACTCCTGATCCCCTGCATTCTAAGCACAACCCATTCCTTAACCTTGCATTCTGAGTGCATCGCACTCCTGAACCCTGCTTTCTAAGCGCAACACACTCCTGATCCATGCATTCTGAGCGTAACACTCTCCTGATCCATGCATTCTGAGCGCAATGCACTCCTGAACCCTTCATTCTAAACATAACACACTCCTGAACCCTCCATTCTGACTGCAACGCACTCCTGAACCCTGCATTCTGAGCATAACACACTCCTGAACCCTGAATTCTGAGCGCAACGCACTCCTGAACCCTGCATTTTGACCGCAACGCACTCCTGAATCCTGCATTCTGAGCGTAACGCACTCCTGAACCCTGAATTCTGAGCACATCGCACCCCTAAACCCTGCATTCTGAGCGCAACGCACCCCTAAACCCTGCATTCTGAGCGCAACGCACTCCTGATCCCCTGCATTCTAAGCACAACCCATTCCTCAACCTTGCATTCTGAGTGCATCGCACTCCTGAACCCTGCATTCTAAGCGCAACACACTCCTGATCCCTGTATTCTGAGCATAACACACTCCTGATCCATGCATTCTGAGCACAACGCACTCCTGAACCCTGCATTCTGAGCATAACACACTCCTGAACCCTGCATTCTGAGCGCAACGCACTCCTGAACCCTGAATTCTGAGCGCATTGCACTCCTAAACCCTGCATTCTGAACATAATGCACTTCTGATCCCTGCATTTTGAGCGCAACACACTCCTGATCCCTGCATTCTGAGCATAACACACTCCTGATCCCTGCATTCTGAGCATAATGCACTGGTGAAACCTGCATTCTCCGCATAACGCACTCCTAAACCCTGCACTCTCTTGGAATACTTATTTTTGTTCTGAGTAAAAATATTTGATCAAATACTGTCTTTTTTTGGGGTGGGGGAGACACCGTGGTTCTACCATGTTTCCCCAAAAATAAGACCTACCCTGAAAATAAGACCTACTGTTATTTTGCAGGATGGCTGCAATATAAGCCCTACCCTGAAAATGAGCCCTAGTTTAAAATGCTTGTAAAATCCTATAAACCACTCTATTACAGTATTACAGTGCCTTGCAAAAGTATTCACCCCCTTGGCATTTTCCGTGTTTTGTTGCCTCACAACCTGGAATTAACATGGATTGTTTGAGGATTTGCATCATTTATTTCACAGAACATGCCCACAACTTTGAGGATTTTTTGGGGGATTTTTGCCCGTTTCTCCTTGCAAAACTGTTCTAGCTCCTTCAAGTTGGATGGTTTGCGCTTGTGAACAGCAATCTTTAAGTCTGACCACAGTTTTTCTATTGGATTGAGGTCTGGGCTTTGACTAGGCCATTCCAACACATTTACATGTTTCCCCTTAAACCACTCAAGTGTTGCTTTAGCAGTGTGTTTGGGGTCATTGTCCTGCTGGAAGGTGAACCTCCGTCCTAGCCTCAAATCACACACAGAGTGGTACAGGTTTTTCTCAAGAATATCCCTGTATTTAGCACCATCCATCTTTCCCTCAACTCTGATCAGTTTCCCAGTCCCGACTGCTGAAAAACATCCCCACAGCATGATGCTGCCACCACCATGTTTCACTGTGAGGATGGTGTTCTTTGGGTGATGTGATGTGTTGGGTTTGCGCCAGACATTGCGTTTTCTTTGATGGCCAAAAAGTTCAATTTTAGTCTCATCAGACCAGAGCACCTTCCTCCATACATTTTGGGAGTCTCCCACATGCTCAAAATGTGCCATTTTGTTTTTTGCTGAAAGTAATGGCTTTCTTCTGGCCACTCTGCCATAAAGCCCAACTCTATGGAGCGTACGGATTATTGTCATCCTATGTACAGATTAGGGATGAGCTTCGTGTTCGAGTCGAACATACGTTCGACTCGAACATCGGCTGTTCGATCGTTCGACGAAGATCGAACGATTTGGGCCGTTCGCGCCAAATTCGAGTGACGCGAACGGCCCACAATGCACTACGCCATCGCAGTGTCATCCAGGCGCTGTGATTGGCCAAGCATGCACTGTGACCCCGCATGCTTGGCCAATCACAGCGCCGGCAGCGAGGAGAGCAATGATTGGCCACAGGCAGGATGCCTGTGGCCAATTATTGCTGAGGGTGTTTAGTACACGCCCCACACTATAAAAGGCCGCCAGCACGGCGGCCTAGTGTAGTGTGTTCCGGAGCAGGGATAGAGCAGCATAGGCAGGGACAGTGACTGTTATTTCTTTCTTGCTTAACCTGGATTCCTTTAGTTTAGGGAAAGAGAAGGATAGGTAGGGAGAGTGTCAGTGTGTTTTGTGCTTGTGCTATAGTGTGCTTAAAAAAAACATTTATTCTAGGGACAGAAAACTGTAGGTAGGGACAGTGTCAGTTTCTTTCACTCTGCAAGTCCTTGTTTCCAGGGACCTGGAAGGACAGTGAGTCAATTGTCCTTGTGCTATATTGTGCTTAAAAAAACATTTATTCTAGGGACAGAAAACTGTAGGTAGGGAGAGTGTCAGTTTCTTTCACTCTGCAAGTCCTTGTTTCCAGGGACCTGGAAGGACAGTGACTGAATTGTCCTTGTGCTATATTGTGATTAAAAAAAACATTTATTCTAGGGACAGAAAACTGTAGGTAGGGAGAGTGTCAGTTTATTTCACTCTGCAAGTCCTTGTTTCCAGGGACCTGGAAGGACAGTGACTGAATTGTCCTTGTGCTATAGTGTGCTTAAAAAAAACATTTATTCTAGGGACAGAAAACTGTAGGTAGGGACAGTGTCAGTTTCTTTCACTCTGCAAGTCCTTGTTTCCAGGGACCTGGAAGGACAGTGACTGAATTGTCCTTGTGCTATATTGTGATTAAAAAAAACATTTATTCTAGGGACAGAAAACTGTAGGTAGGGAGAGTGTCAGTTTATTTCACTCTGCAAGTCCTTGTTTCCAGGGACCTGGAAGGACAGTGACTGAATTGTCCTTGTGCTATATTGTGATTAAAAAAAACATTTATTCTAGGGACAGAAAACTGTAGGTAGGGAGAGTGTCAGTTTCTTTCACTCTGCAAGTCCTTGTTTCCAGGGACCTGGAAGGACAGTGACTGAATTGTCCTTGTGCTATATTGTGATTAAAAAAAACATTTATTCTAGGGACAGAAAACTGTAGGTAGGGAGAGTGTCAGTTTATTTCACTCTGCAAGTCCTTGTTTCCAGGGACCTGGAAGGACAGTGACTGAATTGTCCTTGTGCTATAGTGTGCTTAAAAAAAACATTTATTCTAGGGACAGAAAACTGTAGGTAGGGACAGTGTCAGTTTCTTTCACTCTGCAAGTCCTTGTTTCCAGGGACCTGGAAGGACAGTGAGTGAATTGTCCTTGTGTTATATTGTGATTAAAAAAAACATTTTTTCTAGGGACAGAAAACTGTAGGTAGGGAGAGTGTTTTTTTTCTTTCACTCTGCAAGTCCTTGTTTCCAGGGACCTGTAAGGACAGTGAGTGAATTGTCCTTGTGCTATATTGTGCTTAAAAAAAACATTTATTCTAGGGACAGAAAACTGTAGGTAGGGAGAGTGTCAGTTTATTTCACTCTGCAAGTCCTTGTTTCCAGGGACCTGGAAGGACAGTGACTGAATTGTCCTTGTGCTATATTGTGATTAAAAAAAACATTTATTCTAGGGACAGAAAACTGTAGGTAGGGAGAGTGTCAGTTTATTTCACTCTGCAAGTCCTTGTTTCCAGGGACCTGGAAGGACAGTGACTGAATTGTCCTTGTGCTATAGTGTGCTTAAAAAAAACATTTATTCTAGGGACAGAAAACTGTAGGTAGGGACAGTGTCAGTTTCTTTCACTCTGCAAGTCCTTGTTTCCAGGGACCTGGAAGGACAGTGACTGAATTGTCCTTGTGCTATATTGTGATTAAAAAAAACATTTATTCTAGGGACAGAAAACTGTAGGTAGGGAGAGTGTCAGTTTATTTCACTCTGCAAGTCCTTGTTTCCAGGGACCTGGAAGGACAGTGACTGAATTGTCCTTGTGCTATATTGTGATTAAAAAAAACATTTATTCTAGGGACAGAAAACTGTAGGTAGGGAGAGTGTCAGTTTATTTCACTCTGCAAGTCCTTGTTTCCAGGGACCTGGAAGGACAGTGACTGAATTGTCCTTGTGCTATATTGTGATTAAAAAAAACATTTATTCTAGGGACAGAAAACTGTAGGTAGGGAGAGTGTCAGTTTATTTCACTCTGCAAGTCCTTGTTTCCAGGGACCTGGAAGGACAGTGACTGAATTGTCCTTGTGCTATATTGTGATTAAAAAAAACATTTATTCTAGGGACAGAAAACTGTAGGTAGGGACAGTGTCAGTTTCTTTCACTCTGCAAGTCCTTGTTTCCAGGGACCTGGAAGGACAGTGAGTGAATTGTCCTTGTGCTATATTGTGCTTAAAAAAAACATTTATTCTAGGGACAGAAAACTGTAGGTAGGGAGAGTGTCAGTTTATTTCACTCTGCAAGTCCTTGTTTCCAGGGACCTGGAAGGACAGTGACTGAATTGTCCTTGTGCTATATTGTGATTAAAAAAAACATTTATTCTAGGGACAGAAAACTGTAGGTAGGGAGAGTGTCAGTTTATTTCACTCTGCAAGTCCTTGTTTCCAGGGACCTGGAAGGACAGTGACTGAATTGTCCTTGTGCTATATTGTGATTAAAAAAAACATTTATTCTAGGGACAGAAAACTGTAGGTAGGGAGAGTGTCAGTTTATTTCACTCTGCAAGTCCTTGTTTCCAGGGACCTGGAAGGACAGTGAGTGAATTGTCCTTGTGTTATATTGTGATTAAAAAAAACATTTTTTCTAGGGACAGAAAACTGTAGGTAGGGAGAGTGTTTTTTTTCTTTCACTCTGCAAGTCCTTGTTTCCAGGGACCTGTAAGGACAGTGACTGAATTGTCCTTGTGCTATATTGTGCTTAAAAAAAACATTTATTCTAGGGACAGAAAACTGTAGGTAGGGAGAGTGTCAGTTTATTTCACTCTGCAAGTCCTTGTTTCCAGGGACCTGGAAGGACAGTGACTGAATTGTCCTTGTGCTATATTGTGATTAAAAAAAACATTTATTCTAGGGACAGAAAACTGTAGGTAGGGAGAGTGTCAGTTTATTTCACTCTGCAAGTCCTTGTTTCCAGGGACCTGGAAGGACAGTGACTGAATTGTCCTTGTGCTATAGTGTGCTTAAAAAAAACATTTATTCTAGGGACAGAAAACTGTAGGTAGGGACAGTGTCAGTTTCTTTCACTCTGCAAGTCCTTGTTTCCAGGGACCTGGAAGGACAGTGAGTGAATTGTCCTTGTGTTATATTGTGATTAAAAAAAACATTTTTTCTAGGGACAGAAAACTGTAGGTAGGGAGAGTGTTTTTTTTCTTTCACTCTGCAAGTCCTTGTTTCCAGGGACCTGTAAGGACAGTGAGTGAATTGTCCTTGTGCTATATTGTGCTTAAAAAAAACATTTATTCTAGGGACAGAAAACTGTAGGTAGGGAGAGTGTCAGTTTATTTCACTCTGCAAGTCCTTGTTTCCAGGGACCTGGAAGGACAGTGACTGAATTGTCCTTGTGCTATAGTGTGCTTAAAAAAAACATTTATTCTAGGGACAGAAAACTGTAGGTAGGGAGAGTGTCAGTTTATTTCACTCTGCAAGTCCTTGTTTCCAGGGACCTGGAAGGACAGTGACTGAATTGTCCTTGTGCTATATTGTGATTAAAAAAAACATTTATTCTAGGGACAGAAAACTGTAGGTAGGGAGAGTGTCAGTTTATTTCACTCTGCAAGTCCTTGTTTCAAGGGACAGAGAAGGACACCTGAAGGTAGCCCTTATTGCTTTTTTCCCATCTCCCTGCAGGCCATCTATTAGAATGTCTGGAAGGCAAACAAGGAGAGGCAGACAGTCAGGAGGCAATAAAAGAGGGCAAGCAGGCTCTGTGTCTGGGGGCAACAGTGCTGGTCGTGGACGCGGTGCATTGTCATCAGCACATGGCCATGGGACACGCTTGTCCTTCTTTTCGGCAGCTGGACATGTTGAGCCACATCATGCCGAAGACTTGGTAGAGTGGATGACCAAGCCCTCCTCCTCCTCCTCATCCTCTCTCACCCAGGCTCAGGGTACTGGAAAAGCAGCTGCCAAAGCGTCGTCTTCCCTGGTATCAATGTCAGACAAATCATCAGTCACTCCTTCCCTAGACCCACCATGTCCTCCTCCTGAGGAGTCCCCCGAACTGTTTCAGCACAGTGTTGGGTACATGCTCCAGGAGGATGCCCAGCGTTTCGAAGGGTCTGATGATGAAACCCAGCTAGAGGAAGGCAGTAGCGTGAGAGCAGACAGAGGGGATGCTCAAGAAGGACACCAATCTGGCAGTCATGTTCCAGCAGCTGCAGCATACTGCCAGATTGGCTCCAGTGATGAGGAGGGAGGGGATGATGAGGTCACTGACTCCACGTGGGTGCCTAATAGGAGAGAGGAGGAGGAGGAGGATGAGGAGGAGGCACATCTCCAACGAGGCAGGATGCCCTTTGGTGGCCAGCGTAAGGGCAGTACACCGACGGAATCACACCGCAGAGCTCCGCCTGTGCAGGGCGCTGCCTCTGCCCGTCATTCAAAAAGTTCTTTGGTGTGGGCCTTTTTTGAGGCTAGTGCATCAGATCGCACAGCTGCTGTTTGCAACATATGTCTCAAGCGTATATCGCGTGGCCAAAACATCAGCCGCTTGGGTACCACATGCCTGACCAGACATATGTTGACCTGCCATGCAGCTCGTTGGCAAGCCTACCTCAAAGACCCACACCAAAGAACAAAGCGGACCTCTCCTTGCACCGCATCAGCTGGGATCTCCAACCCCACTATAACTTCAGTCCTCTCTGAAACATGCACTGAGAGGAATGAAGGTGTAGAATTAGGTGTGTCACAGCCAAGTACTTGCGCCCACTCTGCTAGCAGTACACCGACGTCCGATTCTAGCAGGCAAATTTCCCTGCCCCAGCTGCTGGACCGTCGAAAGAAGTTCACTCCCAGCCATCCACATGCCCAGCGGTTGAATGCTAGCTTGGCTAAATTGCTAGCGCTTCAACTGCTGCCTTTTCAGTTGGTAGACTCGGCCCCCTTCCGTGAGTTTGTGCAATGTGCAGTTCCTCAGTGGCAGGTTCCCAAACGCCACTTTTTCTCACGGAAGGCTATTCCGGCTCTCTACCGGCATGTGGAAGGCAATGTCTTGGCCTCGCTGGACAGGGCGGTCAGCGGTAAGGTGCATATTACCGCTGACTCATGGTCCAGCAGGCATGGACAGGGACGTTACCTTTCTTTCACGGCCCATTGGGTCACTCTTTTGGCAGCTGGGAAGGATTCAGGACAAGGTGCAGTAGTGTTGGAGGTTGTCCCACCGCCACGCCTCCAAAATGCTACTACTGGTTGTGACACACCTCTCTCCTCCACCCCCTCCTCTTCTTCTTCCTCCATGGCCTCTTCCTGTGGTTTGTCCTATGAACCAGCGGTGCTCCGTAGGCGTTCACGGGGCTACGCAAGTACGCAGGCAAAAAGATGCCATGCCGTGCTTGCGCTGGTGTGTTTGGGGGACAGAAGCCACACTGGGGCAGAGGTCCTGTCTGCTCTGCAGGGCCAGGCCGAGAGGTGGTTGACGCCACGCCAGCTTAAGCCAGGAATGGTGGTTTGCGACAATGGCACCAACCTCCTCTCCGCCCTCCGACAGGGACAACTGACCCATGTGCCCTGTGTGGCTCACGTCCTTAACCTGGTGGTGCAGCGCTTCTTGGGCAGGTACCCGGGCTTACAGGATGTCCTGAGGCAGGCCAGGAAAGTCTGTGTGCATTTCCGCAGATCTTATAATGCCAGTGCTCGCCTGGCTGAGCTGCAAAAGGAGTTGAACCTGCCCAAGAACCGCCTTATATGTGACATGCCCACCAGGTGGAACTCAACGTTGGCCATGCTGCAGCGGCTGCACACGCAGCAGAGGGCCATCAATGAGTACCTGTGCGACTACGGCACCAGGACAGGGTCAGGGGAGCTTGGTTTTTTTTCTCCACGCCAGTGGGGCATGATCAGGGATGCATGCACTGTCCTGGCACCATTTGAGGAGGCCACGAGGATGGTGAGCAGTGACAGTGCATGCATCAGTGACACTGTACCTCTTGTCCACCTGTTGGAGCACACGCTGCGTGGAATAATGGACAGGGCACTTGAGGCAGAACAGAGGCAGGAAGAGGAGGACTTCCTTGCCTCTCAAGGCCCCCTTTACCCAGACAGTGTTCCTTCTGTCCCACCCATCGCACAGGAAGAGGAGGAGGAGGAGGAGGAGGAGGAGGAGGATTGTGTCAGCATGGAGGTGGAGGCTGGCACTCAGCATCATCAGCAGCAGTCTTTTAGGGATGATTTACAGTCCCAAGAAACCAGTGGACTTGTACGTGGCTGGGAGGAGGTGGCTGCGGATCATGTCGTCCTTAGTGACCCAGAGGACTCCGGAGCGAATGCCTCAGCAAACCTACGCTGCATGGCCTCCCTGATCCTGCAAAGTCTGCGGAAGGATCCTCGTATTCTTCGGATCAAGGAGAGGGACCATTACTGGCTGGCCACTCTCCTTGATCCACGGTACAAGGGTAAGGTTGCGGACCTTATGTTACCGTCGCAGAGGGAGCAGAGGATGAGACAACTCCGGGAGGCCTTGCAGAAAGGTCTGTGCAACGCGTTCCCAGAGACTGGGAGGTTGCAAACTCCTGGTCCTGGACAACGAGTTGCTGAGGCTTCGGCCAGTCAAAGAAGGAGCGGTGGGGAAGGTGGCCGTCTGACCGATGCGTTCAGACAATTCTTTAGTCCGCAGCCCCAAAGTATGATCGGTTCCAGCAACCATCGCCAGCGTCTGATAAACATGGTGCAGGAATATCTAGGGGCAAGGTCAGACTTGGACACCTTCCCCACCGAAAATCCTCTGGCTTACTGGGTCTTGAGGATGGATCACTGGCCAGAGCTTGCACAGTATGCAATTGAGCTACTGGCCTGTCCTGCATCCAGCGTTCTTTCGGAACGCACATTCAGTGCTGCTGGAGGATTTGTCACGGATCACAGGGTGCGCCTGTCCACCGACTCGGTTGATCGACTGACTTTCATCAAGATGAACCAGTCTTGGATCACCACCAGCTACCACACACCTGATGCTGATATAACAGACTAATTGATTTTAACATGTCACATCCCTTCAAGACTGATGCTGATGCTGAGTGCCTGTGCTGTTATGTTGACTGGCTATCCTCCTCCTCCGAGTCCTCAATGATACGATTGATGATGATAGCTTGTAAGATCATTTTTGTTTATGGGTGCCGCCACCAGTGCCTAACGCCCAATTTTTCAGCCCCTGTTTAACAGGGGCGTGTAATTACAATTTTTGAAGCAATACTTTGCAACAGGGCTCATTGCTGTGCTCCAAGTACAGTATCTGTGAGGAGTTGCAGTGTTGTGCCACCAGTGCCTAACGCCCAATTTTTCAGCCCCTGTTTAACAGGGGCGTGTCATTACAATTTTTGAAGCAATACTTTGCAACAGGGCTCATTGCTGTGCTCCAAGTACAGTATCTGTGAGGAGTTGCAGTGTTGTGCCACCAGTGCCTAAGGCCCAATTTTTCAGCCCCTGTTTAACAGGGGCGTGTCATTACAATTTTTGAAGCAATACTTTGCAACAGGGCTCATTGGTGTGCTCCAAGTACAGTATCTGTGAGGAGTTGCAGTGTTGTGCCACCAGTGCCTAAGGCCCAATTTTTCAGCCCCTGTTTAACAGGGGCGTGTCATTACAATTTTTGAAGCAATACTTTGCAACAGGGCTCATTGGTGTGCTCCAAGTACAGTATCTGTGAGGAGTTGCAGTGTTGTGCCACCAGTGCCTAAGGCCCAATTTTTCAGCCCCTGTTTAACAGGGGCGTGTCATTACAATTTTTGAAGCAATACTTTGCAACAGGGCTCATTGCTGTGCTCCAAGTACAGTATCTGTGAGGGGTTGCAGTGTTGTGCCACCAGTGCCTAAGGCCCAATTTTTCAGCCCCTGTTCAACAGGGGCATGTAATTACAATTCTTGATCTAATAATTCACAGCAGGGCCCATTGCTGCACCAACCAAGAGTAACTGTCAGGGCTTACAGTGTTGTGGCACCAGCACCACCATCAAAGGCCCAATTTTTACTACCACTGTTCAACAATTATATGTAATTAAAATTCCTGATATAATAGTTGACAGCAGGGCGTTCCAGCACCAACCAAGAGTAACTGTGAGTGCTTACAGTGTTGTGCCAACACCAACAACTAAGGGGCCTATTTCTGCAGAGTATATACGGCAGGTCCCTACTTTCAAACATCCAACTTACAAACGACTCCTACTTGCAAACGCAAGAAGACAACAGGAAGTGAGAGGAAATCTACCACTAGGAAGGAAAATTCTCTCCTGTAAGAATAAATATGGGAGAAAGGTGTCTCCTCTGTACTGATGCTTTATCAGCAATCCTTGTTTCAAGAAAAACACCACATTTCAAAAACAGTTGTCATTGGGACGGAAAGTGAGGTGAAATGTTCTGAACAGGGGCACAGACAGCAAAACAAATGTTACAGGGGTGATAACCCTTACCTATGTTTTCCAAAAAGTTTAAAAATAGATTTTTGGTCTGGAGCTACACTTCAACAATGTACCTGTTCAAAATTACAAACAGACTCTACATAAGAACAAACCTACAGTCCCTGTCTTGTATGCACCGCCTGTATAGGGCTGTTCAGAGTATATAGGGCCTTTTTTATTTTATGTGCGGGGTTCCCCTTAATATCCATACAAGACCCAAAGGGGCTGGTAATGGGCTGGGGTAGGGGGGGGGGTCATGGGGTAGCTATGCCATTTTTCTTAAAGAATTTCATCCATATTACCGGGACCAGACATTACATTAAAGCCGCAAGCAGTTTTAAATGGCTTTTTTTTCCTTTAGAAGTGTCATTTTGTGCAGGGACAGTTCTAAACACGGGAAACACGTGGCACTTCACAGGCATACTTTAGACACCCCCCAGGTACGATATTTAAAGGAATATTTGACTTTTTTTTTTTCACTTTATGCATCATTAAAATGACTGCTCCCGAAAAACGACCGTTTTTAAAACTTCTTTTTGCATTGATACATGTCCCCTGGTGCAGAACCCGGGTTCCCAAACCCTTTTTAGGACAATAACATGCATAATAGTTGTTATAATTAGCACTTTAGAATTCGAACGTTCGCATCCATTGTATTTAATAGGGTTCTAATGTTCGTTCGAACTTTCGGTCCGTTCGCGGGTTCTGGTGCGAACCGAACCCGGGGGTGTTCGGCTCATCACTAGTACAGATACTCCAGTCTCTGCTGTGGAACTCTGCAGCTTCTCCAGGGTTACCTTAGGTCTCTGTGCTGCCTCTCTGATTAATGCCCTCCTTGCCCGGTCCGTGAGTTTTGGTGTGCGGCCGTCTCTTGGCAGGTTTGCTGTTGTGCCATGTTCTTTCCATTTGGTTACTTCTCAACAACATTGTCCTTTACTTGTTTGGAGAGTTCCTTGGTCTTCATGGCAGTGTTTGGTAATGCCTCGTACACACGACCGGGTTTTCCGACGGGAAAACTGCGATGAGAGCTTTTGGCCGGGAATCCCGGCCGTGTGTATGCTCCCTCATAGTTTTCCAGACGGGAAAACTGCCAAAAACCACTGTCAAAAAAAGAGAACCAGCTCTCTTTTTTTTTTCCCGTCGGGATTCCCGACTGACCTTTTCCCGTCGGAAATCCCAAGCGTGTGTATGGAGCATTACAGTACAAGCACCCCCCAAACTGTTAGCAAGCACCCCCTAGGGACACATTTAACCCTTTTGATTACCCCAATGTTAACCCCTTCACTGGCAGTGTCATTAGTCCAATGACAGTGTATATTTTTAGCAGTGATCACTGTATTAGTGTCAATGGTCCCAAAAAAAAGTGTCAAAAGTGTCACTATTGCCGCGTACACACGATAGTTTTTAATGTCATTGAAAAAAACGGCATTTTTGTTGACGTGATTTTTCGTGTTTCCTCTCAAGCCTGCCTTGACTACACACTATCGTGGAAAAAAATGTTTGAGTAAAGCGCGGTGACGTACAACACGTACTATAAAGGGGAAGTTCCATTCGGATGGCGCCACCCTTCATGTTAGTAAAGTTTGTTGAGAGACGATTCGCGCTTTTCAGCCTCGTGCTTTTCAGTCCGTTACAGCGTGACGATTGTGCTATCTCCATTACGAACGCTAGTTTTACCAGAACGAGCGCTCCCGTCTCATACTTGATTCTGAGCATGCGCATTTTTTTCACGTCGTTAAAGCATACACACTATCGTTTTTCATGACGAGAAAAACGACGATGTAAAAAACGACGTGAAAAATTAAGAGCATGTTCCAATTTTTCTCGTCGTGATTCTCTGCGTTTTTCTCGTTGGGAAAAATGCTGGAAAGCCCACACACGATCATTTTTAATGACCATTTAAAAAAAATTAATTTTTCTCGTCATTAAAAACGATCGTGTGTACGCGGCATTAGTGTTCGATTTGTCTGCTGAAATGTCACAGTCCCGCTATAAATCGGTGATTACTTGTAAAAAATAAATAAAAATCCCATAAAAATATCCCATAGTTTGTAGACACTATAACTTTTGCGCAAACCAATTAATACACGCTTATTGGGATTTTTCTTTTACCAAAAATATGTAGCAGAATACATAATGGCCTACATTGATGAAGAATTATTTTTTTTTCTTACTGGATATGTTTTATAGCAGAAATAAAAAATATTGTTTTTTTTTTTTAAATGTCTGCTTTTTTGATTATAGCGCAAAAAAAAATCAAAAAAAAATCGCAGAGGTGATCAAATACCACCAAAAGAAAGTGGTTTGTAAGAAAAAAGGACATTCATTTTATTGGGGTACAGTGTCACACGACCGCGCAATTGTCAGTTAAAGTAATGCAGGGCCGTATCACAAAACATATCATAAGATATAATTAACAAGTTTATTTTAATGTAGGTGAAGCAGAAATGGTGGCCGGCAACTCCAACATCTGTATAAACTTCTTTATTTGTTAGCACAGGAGTAAGTACGCGGCATTACATGTTTGTCACAGCTAAATGTAGGTGAAGTACAAGATAAGGTAACAAGAGGCAAAAATGTGAATATCAACCATTTATTTCTTGTAACTCAATCAGATAACAATTTCAATCAAAGAGACTTTCTCTTGTGTATAAGGTTTAAAGTATTTACCCAATTCATGTGTATAAATGTATTTTCATATGCTACACAAAAAAAATGCAAAAAGCTTTTTATTTGTAAAAATTAATCCTGATGCAGGATGCAAAAATTCCTAATCTTTGATGGATGTGGGTATAGGGATGTAACAATAGAAGCCTTGGTGGCACATATGTAGCTGGCAGACATGGGGGTACAGCTAAGCTGTAACAATCTGACCCCTCCGGCCTGCTTGGTGGCTGAAATTAATATCTCCGTGTCCCTGTATGGATGAGGCACAGTGATGGAGGAAGTCTTTTTGGAGATTCAGGTTTATATAATAAGGACAATATAGATCCAGTGCCTTGAAAAAGTATTCATACCCCTTGAAATTTTCCACATTTTGTCATGTTACAACCAAAAACTTAAATTTATTTTATTGGGATTTTATGTGATAGACCAACACAAAGTGGCACATAATTGTGAAGCGGAAGGAAAATAATAAATGGTTTTCCAATTTTTTTCATATAAATATGTGAAAAGTTTGGGGTGCATTTGTATTCAGTCAATACTTTGTAGAACCGCCTTTCACTGCAATTACAGCTGTAAGTCTTTTTGGGGATGTCTCTACCAGCTTTGCACATCTATAGAGTGACATTTTTGCCCATTCTTCTTTGCAAAATAGCTCAAGCTCTGTCAGAATGGATGGAGAGCGTCTGAACAGCAATTTCTAAGCCTTGCCACAGATTCTCAATTGGATTTAGGTCTGGACTTTGACTGGGCCATTCTAACACTTGAATATGGTTTGATCTAAACCATTCCATTGTAGCTCTGGCTGTATGTTTAGGGTCGTTGTCCTGTTGGAAAGTGAACCTCCGCCCCAGTCTCAAGTCTTTTGCAGACTCTAATGCCCTGTACACACGACCGGGATTCCGGACGGGAAAACTGCGATGAGAGCTTTTGGCGGGGAATCCCGGCCGTGTGTATGCTCCATCGCAGTTTTTCCGACGGAAAAACTACCGGAATTGGCCGGCAAAAAAAAAGAGAACCAGCTCTCTTTTTTTCCCGTCTGGATTCCCGGCTGACTTTTTCCCAGCTAGTTTTTTTTTTTTGGCTAGTTTTCCTGTGGGGAAAAAGCACGATGGAGCATACACACGGTCAGGATTCCCGAGGAAATGCTCTCATCAGAGTTTTCCCGACTTGAAAACCTAACGTGTGTACAGGGGGAAAAGTAGAGAGCAGGTTCTCTGTTTTCCCTTTGGGATTTCCGACAGACTTTTTGCCGTCGGGATTCCCAGTTGTGTGTAAAGGGCATAACAGGTTTTCTTCTAAGATTGCCCTGTATTTGGCTCCATCCATCTTCCCATTAACTCTGATCAGCTTCCCTGTCCCTGCTGAAGAAAAGCATCCCCACAACATGATGCTGCCACCACCATGTTTCACAGTGGGGATGGTGTGTTCAGGGTGATGTGCAGTGTTAGTTTTCCACTACACATAGCATTTTGCTGATCCCCCAGATAATAGTAACCCCACGAGTCCCAACTCATCTCCCGCTATATTACTCTCATGCTGGACACCACATGTGACATCTGCTAGTTTCTCCTGCTCTTATCCCCCAGCTTTGCTGGTCCTCTGTGGCTCAGTCCTGTCTCTCCGGTCTCCACTCACCTTCTGCTATAGAGCACGTTCCCATGTTGCGCACCATGTGTGCCATCTGCTAGTTGTTCTGCTCCGGACCCGGCTCACCTTCCTGCTGCTTCACACTGCACACCAGATGTGACGTCTGCACCAGACACTCCCAGAATATATACGTATGAACCGGAGGCAGTCCATAAAGGGCGCAGGAGCACCGCCCCCTCTCTCCTGCACCGGTCTACCACCAATAGATAGATTCATGCATTGCATGAATCTATCTATTGTCGCCGCTTCCGCCCCCTATTCAGATGTCTGGCCCCTTGTCGGGCGCCGGGCATCAGAATTACATTGGTGTTTTTTTTTGGAAGCGCCTGATTAGAGCGGTCGGCTCTAATAGGCGTCCTGATTACAGCCATAGGCTCTAATAGGCTTCCAAATTGGTAAACAGCAGCGCAATGCTGTGCGTTCCGTGTTTACTCAGTGTTGTGTTAGGGAAGCAAATTAATCGCTTCCCTAATACTGACCCGCCTCTCAGCCAATCAGGATGCTCAAGTCTGGTTACCCTGTCACCTGATTGGCTGAAGCGACAGGCGCTGTGATTGGACGCTAGGCATCAAATCATAGCAGATGGGAAGAGATGAGAAGACATGAGGACTCGGAGCGTGGAAGACAGCGCCGAGACAGGTAAGTGCCGGGCGGGGGGGGGGGGGCACACTGGCAGCATTTTATGGGGCACAGTAGCGGCAATTGATGGGGCACACTGGCGGCAATTGATGGGGCACACTGGCGGCAATTGATGGGGCACACTGACGGCAATTGATGTGGCACACTAACGGCAATTGATGTGGCACACTGGCGGCAATTGATGGGGCACACTGGCGGCAATTGATAGGGCACACTGGTGGCAATTGATAGGGCACACTGGTGGCGGCAATTGATGAGCACACTGGCGGCAGTTGATGGGCACACTGGCAGCGTTTGATGGCACAGTGGTGGCAAATTATGGGCACAGTGGCTGCGCTTGATGGGCACAGTGGCTGCGCTTGATGTTTTTTTTGTTCAGTTTGTTTGCACCCCCCCAAAAATTTTAAGCACCAGCCGCCACTGACCGGAGGTGACTACTAATGATGTCTTTCTGGTTCGCTTGTTGGTTTCCCAGTGCATCCAATACAAAGCAAAGCTAATTATAAATAAATGCCCCTCAAATGCTGTAGGTGCTGTAAGCGAGTGTTGCCTCTATGGAGGCATTGGAGGCACTTTGAAGCACCAAGAATGCGACATGGAGTATAATTTTTGAAGCAAAGCAAATCCAACTGTGTGAACAGGACTGCAAGGTAACAATTTTACTTAGTGACAGGGGCATTGATTGGCATTCAGAGCGCTTTAACCACTTAAGGACCGCCTCACGCCGATATACGTAGGCAGAATGGCACATCTGGGCACATCAACGTACAGGTACGTTGCCCTTTAAGAGCCCAGCCATGGGTCGCGCTCATGACCCGATCCTGAGCTCCATGACCGCGCCCGCGGGACACGCAAACCCGATGGCCGCCGGTGTCCCACGATCGGGTCACAGAGCTGAAGAACGGGGAGAGGTGAGTGTAAACAAACCTTTCCCCGTTCTTCTCCGTGGCATGTCAGTGATCGTCTGTTCCCTGTCATCGAAACAGACGATCAGTGATGTGTAACATGTAGCCACGCCCCCCTACAGTAAGAATCACTTCTTAGGGTACACTTAACCCCTACAGAGCCACCTAGAGGTTAACCCCTTCACTGCCAGTGTAATTTTCACAGTAACCAGTGCATTTTTATAGCTCTGATCGCTGTGAAAAATTACAATTGTCCCAAAAATGTGTCAAAAGTGTCCGATGTGTTTGCCATAATGTCGCAGTCACGAAAAAAATCACTGATCGCCGCCATTACTAGTAAAAAAAATTTTTTTTATAAAAATGCCATAAAACGACCCCCTATTTTGTAAACGCTATAACTTTTGCGCAAACCAATCAATAAACGCTGATTGCGATTTTTTTTACCAAAAATATGTAGAAGAATACGTATCGGCCTAAACTGAGGGAAAAAAATATGTTTTTTTATATATTCTTGGGGATATTTATTATAGCAAAAAGTTAAAAATATTGAATTTTTTTCAAAATTGTCGCTCTATTTTTGTTTATAGTGCAAAAAATTAAAACCGCAGAGGCGATCAAATACCACCAAAAGAAAGCTCTATTTCTGAGGAAAAAAGGACACCAATTTTGTTTGGGAGCCACGTCGCACGACCGCGCAATTGTCAGTTAAAGCGACGCAGTGCTGAATCGCAAAAAGGGGCCTGGTCTTTTAGCTGCATATTGGTCCGGGGGTTAAGTGGTTAAAAAAAGCGTGTCCAATGCCACATTTTGAAGCAAGTGTAAATTAACCAAAAAAAGAAAACAAATGAATCCACCGCATCTAAGAACTGGTAAGTTGCAACATAATAAATTATTCGATTTTGGGTGTAATGTTGTTATAAATAATCTTTCATGGTTTGTTAGGAAATATAAAGGAAATGTCTATTGGAATTAGGTGAATAGGAAATGTCGGTGTGTTTTATTATCTGCACGGAGCAGTGGTACCGTGCCATTGATAATTACGTTGCATCCCTTGGATCGGATCAACACGTGTATCACACAGATAGTACAATGATAAATAAGCCCTGCCTCGGGCACCTGGCCTGGGAGGCAGAACATACAATAAAATCAGCGGGAATTATCGATGTCTCTTCCGGATACTGATGAGATCTTGGTGCACAATGCTGAAGCTTGGACGTTTCCTAGGGTCATATTCCCAGCAGCGCAGCATCAGTTCATAAATATCCTCGGGACAATTGTCTGGAGCTGGCAGACGGCTTCCTGCAATCATAAGAACATCTTTTATCTTTCTTATTTATGTATAAAAAAAGACATTGCCATAAATTGGAAGATTTGGTATAATCTGTTGGAGGTGTCGGTATGTCCCGGGGACAGAATCTTTGATGAGTGTCATGGTCTTCTTCCATTCTATTCAACACCGTTGAGTTTTTATCCCTGTCACAATGTTAAAAGACTGTTCCTGAATAATTTAGAAGACTCTGCATTGCTCGGTTCACTTGAACATTTTGAAAGAAGCTGTAAGCTGAGAGAGTGCAAATATTTTTAAAATACCAAAATAGCTATTTGTCTGCTTCCTGCCAAATATCAGAAATAATTAGAGTCAGATTTTTGTTCTTGTGACCATCAAAGAAAAGCCGGTCTTTTCAACTTTTTTCCTTCCAACGTTACCTCCAGTGCCTCTTTTTTCCCTAATTTTTTTTTGTCCTATCCCTCTGTGCTTGGAAAACATCACTTCCTTTGATCATTAAAGAAGAAATTTTTTTTTATATATATATATATATACACACCATAGGCGTGCGCACAGGGTGTGCCTGGGCACATCCTAATCACCCCGTGCAGCGCAGATTCCCTCTACTGCCCTGGCCCCCCCCGCAAGGCTTCTGGCCTCCTTCCTCTTCTCTCTCACTGGCTGCTGCTGAGGGCACACACAGGGGGATGATTAAGAATGAGTGGGGGAAGGGGACAGTAAATATGTAATTTACCAGCCTCTTCCCTTTTAGAATGAACACAGTAAGTGATTGGTACCATGTGTTTGAGCTTTGGAGTGCACACCCTAATGCAATAGGCTGCGCACACCTATGATATACACGTACATAACTCCCAACTTATTGAGATGGGAATGAGGGACACCTATCAGCAAAAGTATGCAGGCATAGGACACACCCCTTAAAGGAGAATTGTACAAAAAACAAGATTGGTTAAACCCACAAGTGCTTTTTTTACCACTACTATTCCTTTATATTGGCTTTTGGAATTTACAAATGCAGCAATTTAGAAATTGGATGAAAGGTTTAGCACTGGAAAACACTTTTTGAAAGTAAAAAAGTGCATTTTATATACATCTATATAGATCAGACCAAAATGAGGGACACACGAGGAGGAATGAGGGACAGAGGGACATTGCTCCAAATCAGGGACAGTCCCTCGAAATCAGGGACAGTTGGGAGCTTTGTATATATACAGTATATATATATATATATATATATATATATATATATATATATAAAATCATCCAAAGGAGTTGCTGCGCTTCTAAAGTCTCTTGCTCAATATATAATCTTTATTTCCAGTACACTGCTAAGTAGAAGCTGCACAACAGTTTGGAGTGTCCCCACTCTTCCTCAGGTGTAAGAGTGGGGACGCTCGAAATAGTGCAGCTTGTACTGAGCAATGTACTGGAAATAAAGATTATACATTGAGCAAGAGACTTTCAAGTGCAGCAACTCTTTCGGATGATTATAGTGTTGGCAACTTGAAGCCTGTCAGTTTTCTGCATCCCAACACACTGAGATATCTGAGATCCTATCCTATCCGCCTATTAAATAAACCAATTCAAAATGTTTTGTATGCCGTGGCAAAATAGGTTGACTTCATGTTCAGTGTCACCAAGCAAACCATAGCTCACTCATGAAGTCTCTTGCATTGGACTTCTAAGAAGTTAAAGCATGAATAAATGGGACAATGTTTACTTAAAAATGAACAGCTATTTTGTTAGGTACATGAAAAAAAAAAAAATCTTCTTTCATCTTTGGAGTTCCTACTATACCTGCTGCAACATTATATGTTTTGTGTGGAGAACCAAGGCATTTATTTTGGACAGAGTGCTCATGCCACCTTCCTTTGTCTATATATAGCTCTATAGACAAATATACTGTACATATGCATATACTGTATATCAGGGCTTTTTTTTCTCAGAAAATAAGTGCAGAAACTCAACCACGACCCCTCCCCCCCCAAAAAAACCCTACCCCCCACACTCACACCTTTCAATGTGGGAGGGTCTTAAAGGGGCATTAAATATCAAGAGTGCATTATGTACAGAGTGCAGCATTCTGGGGGGTTACACAGAGAGTGCCTTGTTCAGGAGTGTGCTATGTACACAGTGCAGGTCTCAGGGGTGTGCTATGTACACAGTGCAGAGTTCAGTCTTCCTCCACAACTGTATCCCCCATCCACATCCAGTGTTGTAACTAACACTGTTTAAATAAACGGCGTTAGGTAACGTAGCCACTTTTTGGGGTAACGAGTAATCTAACTGATTACTCTTCCCCTCATGGCACCGCCGTTCCCATTACTTACCCTAATTACATCTACTCGCCGCACCCGCCGCGAGTAGATGTAATGTAACATTAACTAACTGCAAGCTGCCGTCTGCCTACCTGAACAGCGTGTCAGGCAGACAGGCGGTGGCTATTGCAGTGTTCAAAAGCCGCTCCTCCCAAGTCCTCGTCGTCTGTGATAGGCGGAACACTAAATTTCACAGCAGGCAGTGTTCCGCCTATCACGGACATCCTCTCATCCTCGTCTGTGTTATGAGGATGAGTGGATGTCCATGATAGGCGGAACACTGAATGCTGGGAAATTGAGTGTTCCGCCTATCACAGACGAGGAGGACTGGAGGAGGCGCGGCTTTTGAATAATGGAATGGCCGCCGGGAGTCGGGACACCGCCGATCTGAGGTACTGTACAGTGAGACACGGGCACAGTGAAGCACGGGCACAGTTAGACACGGGCACAGTAAAGCATGGGCACAGTGAAGCACAGGCACAGTGAGGCATTGGGCACAGTGAGGCATTGGGCACAGTGAGGCATGGGCACAGTGAGGCACGGGCACAGTGAGACACAGGCACAGTGAGGCATAGGGCACAGTGAGGCATTGGGCACAGTGAAGCACGGGCACAGTGAGACATGGGCACAGTGAGGCATGGGCACAGTGAGGCATGGGCACAGTGAGGCATGGGCACAGTGAGGCATGGGCACAGTGAGGCACGGGCACAGTGAGGCATTGTGCCCAGTGAAGCATGGGCACAGTGAGGCACAGTGAGGCATGGGCACAGTACCAATATTATTTATTGTTATCCCTCCTATTATTTTTATACACTGAAAAAATTACATATATATCATCCTTCTACCGCCCCGCCCCTGTATATATATAATATAACCAATATAGTTACTTTGCTGAGTAACTAATTACTTTTTCAATGTAGTAACTGAGTAACTAACTCCATTACTTTTTGGAAGAAGTAATTTGTAACTGTAACTAATTACTTCTTTAATGTAAGATGAACAACACTGTCCACATCTCACTTTCAATCCTCTGCTGCTGACCTCGGCATGCAATCCTCCCACTGCCCCACCCCATCTTCTCCCCCCTCCTTAAACACTCCACCATCTTCCACATGTCTTACTTTTGTTGCTGTATTCAGCTGGGGTGTTGGCATCTGCACTGCACCCCAGTCTCCTGCATCTTGCTTGTCCCCATCCTGCACTCAGTGGGAGCCACTCAGTGTCAAGGTCACCTGTGGCCAGGTGATAGATGCACACCATAGGGGGACAGGAGTGCACCGCAAGGTAGTGAACCCTATGGCTGGCTTCTGCGGATAGGAAACTGGGTGGTTGTGGAAAGCGGGACCAGAGGAGCACAACCGGGATCCTAACGGAAGCTAGAGCCAAGATTCCCCAAGGCGCAGAGTCTAAGACCCAGCAGGTCTTCTCCAGAGCCTCTAGTGGTGAGGATGTTATGCTGCAGGCTGGGTCCAGGTCGCGGCCCCTAGAGTATCCTAGCTCACGCCCCGTAGGATAAGGGGACAAGAGGGGAAGCAGCAGCACGAGATATAAGAGTAACGAATAACAAGCTGAAAGTCAAGGGCCACAAGCAGACAAGGATAACGAAAGACAAGCCGAAGGTCAAGGGTCACGAGCAGACAGGGATAGTCGGGGACAAGCCAATAACGTAACAGAGAGACAGACGTAGCACATGGCAGGCAGGAACCCAAACACACAATGCCTAACAAACACGTTGATCAGCCAAGCACGCTTGCAGTGCACAGGTTAATATAGTGTTCTGTGATAGGGCCTGGGGTGGAGTCAGGCTGGGAGGAGATTATAAAGGAAGCCAGGTGAAAGGGTTCTGGCCTCTAAGATGAACACATGGGAAGGAAGGTAAGCTGACAGACAAACACTACTGCATATCCATGACAGTACCCTCCCTCTTATGGGCCCTTCCCCGCCTGGGCCCAGGCTTAAAGGGAAATCTCTGATGAAATCTCCTCAACAGATGAGGTGCAGCGACATCAGATGCAGCGATCCAAGACACCTCCTCAGGACCAAAACCTCTCCAATGCACAAGGTACTGAAGAATGCCTCTGCAGAGCCGAGAATCCAGAACTTGTCTAACCTCGTACTTAAGATTATCCTCAGAGACCGAAAACGAGGTAGGGAGATGACAAGAAGATCAATTGAGGACCAAAGGCTCTCTAGGAATAAGCAAGGGCATGAGAGGATCAACAGGAATCTGAGGAGGGTCCCCTAGACCCTTAAAGGGGGACTGGTCATCTTGCACAGGACCATCAGACTGGGCAGATGTCAGTGGAACCCTGAAGTCAGGTTGGTTAGAGGGTGACATGTCGCCGGAGTCAAGCTGAATAGCTGAAGGACAAGCAGAATGTCCTGAACAAGAAAAAGTAGGAGGCTCACTGGGCATGGGCTGGACTGGCATAACTAGTACAGAGGCAGAGTGAATAGCTGAGTCAGGTGTAGCGACTACCTGAATCGCATCGCAAGATGTAGCGACTGCAGGACTTGTAGACAAGCTAGCCTGGCTGTGCGTCCAAAGGTGGTTAGGGACAGAGAAATGTAAATGGTTATGCAACCTGGAATGAATGACCGGCTCAGGTTCACAGGAGGCAACCTTGGGTAGGCAGGACGAGGAACAGGAGGAACCCCAAGCCAGGATCTGTCCAGTAGTCCAGTCCACATGAGGAGAATGGAGCTGTAACCATGGGAGACCCCAAATTATAGGCGTTGAGGCCTTGGGTAAGATAAGGAAGGATATCCACTCCTGGTGGAGTGTCCCTACCGACATCTTAACAGGGAGGGTCTGGAAGCGGATAGGTCCCCCTGGGAGAACAGTACCATCAATCGCCAAGACCACCAATGGCGTGGTGAGGGGCAAAAGAGTAAGTCTCATGGACGATGCGATTTCCCAGTCCATGAAATTACCAGCGGCTCCGGAATCCAGATATGCTGAGACCGAATGAGAAGAAGCACCAACATGAAGGAACACAGAAAGCAGAAGACGAGAAGGGGAAGGTGATATTTCTGGGTCCAATACTCCACTTTCCAGATGAAGTGGACCCGAACGTTTTTCTGGACAAAGAGAGCAAGTGTCACGAAAATGACCTTTGCCCCCACAGTAAAGACACAGACCAAGAGTTCTGCGCCTAGCACGTTCCTCGGGGGATAGCCTGGTCCGACCCAGCTGCATGGGTTCCTCAGCTGGTAGGAGATGCTCTACGGGTCGAAGAGAGGGGAGCTCAGGCTGACTAAGAACCAAGGAGTGCTGGCGTTGCTTTTCTAAGGTCCTCTCCTGAAAGCGAATATCGATCTGGTTACACAAGGAGATAACGCCGGCCAGATCAGTGGGGATGGTTCTTCCTGCTAATTCATCCTTCACTCTATCAGACAGGCCATGCAAAAAGGTTGCGACTAAGGCCTCATTGTTCCAGCTCAACTCAGCCGACAGTATGCGGAAATGAAGGGCATACTGTCCCACAGAAGCAGACTCTTGGCGGAGACGTAAAAGGGCGCTGGCCGCTGAAGAGACACGAGCCGGTTCTTCGAAGATATTCCGAAAAAGTTTCAAGAAGCCAGAGAGGCTAGAAACCACTGGATCATCCAGTTCCCACAGAGGGGCTGCCCAGGCTAAAGCTTCACCAGAGAGGAGGGAAATGATATAGGCTACCTTAGCCCGATCAGACAGGAAGTTTTGGGGCTGGAGCTCAAAATGAATTGTGCATTGGCTAAGGAACCCCCTGCAAGCCTTGGAGTCCCCAGAGAAACGGGACGGAGCTGGCAGTTGTAGTGAGTGTGTGGCTGCGACTGGTGCGATAGGTGCAGCCGCTGGTTGTATTTGAGGTTGCGGATTCAGGGTTCCCAAGGAGGCCTGAAGCTGCTCAAAGCGAGAAGCCAGATCCTGGAGGAATCGCATCACCTGAGTCTGATTCGATTCCTGGGTTTCAAGTCTGCAAACTATGCCCTGCAACGGATCATCCACGGGTAACGGGATGTCAGCCGGGTTCATGGCTGATCAAACTGTCAAGGTCACCTGTGGCCAGGTGACAGATGCACACCGTAGGGGGACAGGAGTGCACCGCAAGGTAGTGAACCCTATGGCTGGCTTCTGCGGATAGGAAACTGGGTGGTTGTGGAAAGCGGGACCAGTGGAGCACAACCGGGATTCTAATGGAAGCTAGAGCCAAGATTCCCCAAGGCGCGGAGTCTAAGACCCAGCAGGTCTTCTCCAGAGCCTCTAGTGGTGAGGATGTTATGCTGCAGGCTGGGACCAGGTCGCGGCCCCTGGAGTTTCCTAGCTCACGCCCCGTAGGATAAGGGGAAAAGAGGGGAAGCAGCAGCACAAGATATGAGAGAAACGAATAACAAGCTGAAGGTCAGGGGCCACAAGCAGACAAGGATAACGAAAGAACGAGCCGAAGGTCAAGGGTCACGAGCAGACAGGGATAGTCGGGGACAAGCCAAATATGTAACAGAGAGACAGACGTAGCACACGGCAGGCAGGAACCCAAACACACAATGCCTAACAAACACGTTGATCAGCAAAGCAGGCTTGCAGTGCACAGGTTAATATAGTGTTCTGTGTTAGGGCCTGGGGTGGAGTCAGGCTGGGAGGAGATTATAAAGGAAGCCAGGTGAAAGGGTTCTGGCCTCTAAGATGAACACATGGGAAGGAAGGTAAGCTGACAGACAAACACTACTGCATATCCATGACACTCAGGAGATCAGATCTGTGGGAGCCATTGGGAGACAAGCGGTCACTTTAAAATTTTCCCAAGTTGTGGGGACGCCTAACAGTAACATTTTTGTAGCGTGGATTGTCAGCACCCAAGGCAAGACATTTAATTTGCGGCTCTAACCCACGGAAAGCGCTCCCTAAGTCCCTTCCACTCGTACAGTATTAAAACCCCTTATGGTACATTTTAGGATGTACGACTGTCTCTTTGTTCTCCTTTCTTTCCCTTTTATCTCTCTTTATCCTAATTTCTTGTTTTTACCCCCATCCCTCTCTCTTGCCGTGTTTCTTGTTCTTTCTCTTATTCTTTCTCCCTCTTTTTCTTTGTCTCCCCCCCCTTTTTTTTCCTCTCCCTTCCACGTATTTTTTTTTTTCCTTCTCTTACTCCTTGGTGGGGGGAATGAGATGAGTGGCAGTGCTGGTGGGTGGTGGGATCAATGGCAGTGCTGGGGGGAGTTCTGATTAGCCAACTTAGGTGCTCTTGATCAAAGTCATCTGCTGATCTGAGAACTGTAGTGGGGACTTTTAATGGCAACTCTAATCACAGGTAGTGTTACGCACTGTGTCTCCGACTGTGTGGTGTCTCGTAGCAGTGACACCTATGCCGAAATCAGGATATAGGGTCTTCTCCAGCCCCTCCCACTTCACATTCCACCCCAGTCAGCTGACCTCTAGTCTTTTCCCCCCAGTCATGCCATAAACTGAATGGGCGGCTGCAAAGAGGCTGAGTGGGTGGCCGCGGGCTCCAGGACAAGCCCTGCTGGGTGGTCGCGAAAAGGCTGGGAAAGCGGTGCAGGCTTCAGGAACAGCCCTGGATTTGGTGACCCCTGGCAAATCGTCATTTGACCCCCGAGGGGGTCCCGACCCCCAGGTTGAGAACCACTGCTCTATAGTAATTCTACTTCTTTTTCATTGCAGGTAAAAAATAAATTCCAAGCGGAAGCAACGTGCCGTCATTGAGTTCAGGCTATCCGATATTGATGGTCTCCCACTGAATGGTTTGTCTTCAATGCTTTAAACTTTTGCATCCATCTGTGCACATTGCTCTTGTCAATGGCATCATCTCCTTAAACATTCTGTAGCCTTCTGTGGATGTCGGACAGCCTGCGTCTCTCCTTCAAGAACTCAGTGATGGCATATTGCTGCTGCTTGGAATCCATTATTTACCTGGAATGATATAGAAAAAGAAGAGGTACTAAAAAGAAAGAGTTACTTTACCACAGTCAAATTTGAACCTAGATACATTGTGTATATATATATATATATATTTTTTTTATAACAGCATTTACTGTAATAGTCTTTTTCTGATTTAGATTGTTTTTTTGTATTAGTTTTTTCCGTATTCATTTATTTATATATTAGCTGCTTTATTAATAGTCTATATAGACATGAATATGAAGTATTATATTGATTTATGATATATACTTTTTAGTTGAATTATTTAATTTTTATTTATTATTTTCATTTTTTTTTACCATTCGATCGATTACATCTTTGTAATGTGAGGGATTCAATACCACGTTTAGAGTCATTCCAGTTTTCTGTATTAATTGATATATAATGATAAGAAATTTTGTATACTTCATTACTAATTGATTCCAGCTTTCTTAATGATTTAATTATTTAATCATGTGATGATAATGAGCTATATATTTTTCCATGTATGTGGTCATTTGTAGGTATGTGGTTTTGAAAAAGGGCGTCATCTGTGCTAGCCCAAAACGTCACCATGTATACAATTCAATTTTGATGCAATTTTTTAAATTTTCAATAAATTTTTATGTGCAGCAATCCCATCTCTTCTTATATTTATATATATATATATATATAGTAAAAAAGACGATGGGACACATACTCCAATGCGATTAATTTACTGGTTGCTTCTTCACAGACAGAAAATTTGTAGTAATGCAAGCCTTGCATTACTACAAATTTTCTGTCTGTGGCCTCGTACACACGAACGAGTTTCTCGGCAAAAACCAGCAAGAAACTTGCTGGCAGAGATTTTTTGCCGAGAAACTCGTTCGTGTGTATGGTTTCTCGTCAAGAAAAGCGACAAGTATCTCGACGAGAAAATAGAGAACCTGCTCTCTATTTTCTCGTCGAGATTCTCGTCGGCATGTTTCTCGACGAGAAAAGTGAGTGTGTGTACACTTACCTGTCCTCAGGGAAGCCCACGCATGTTCGAAATGAATTTGACGCATGCGCGGTAGCTTTCTAGGCATACGTAGGGTATACCAAGATGGCGGCGACGGCATCGAATGTGACGAGCGCATGCTCGTCGTAGTCGATGACGTCACCGCGTACGCTCCATTCAAAGAACCGTGGGTTCTTTGAATCGAGCGTGTGTACACTCGGCCGGGACAATTTTCTTGTCCAAGAATCTCGTCGAAAAAAACGACATGTTTTTTTCGACGAGAATCTCGGCCGTGTGTACGAGGCCTGTGAAGAAGCAACCAGTAAATTAATCGCATTGGAGTTTGTGTCCCGTCGTCTTTTTTACTAAATATTGGTGGATTGTTGGGAGCCTATCCTGACACTGCTCCAGAAAAAAAAAAGGATAGGAGGAAGTAACCCACCCCATTGTTTGATATATATATATATATATATATATATATATATATATATACACACACACACACACACACACACACACACACACACACACACACACACACATATATACACACATACAGTGATTGAACCCCTGCTGATTTTCCATGTTTGCCCACTGACAAAGAAATGATCAACAAAAATATCCAGAAAAACGCATTTCAAAAAAGTTATAAATTGATTTGTATTTTAAAGCGGAGTTCCACCCAAAAATGGAACTTCCGCTTTTCGTAACCCTTCCCCCTTTCCGGTGTCACATTTGGCACCTTTCAGGGGGGAGGGGGGTGCAGATACCTGTATAATACAGGTGATTGCACCGACTTCTGGGCAGAGGGTATTTGCACTCCACTCCCCCCCCCCCCCCGCTGCCTTCTGGGAAACACACTGGTTCCAGGAGACAGCGGGGACCACTGGGAACGCGCCGCGCTACTCGCGCATTCGCAGTAGGGAACCGGGTAGTGAAGCCGCAACGCTTCACTTCCTAATTCCCTCACCGAGGATGGCGGCGGGGGAAGCCGAGAGACAAGCTATAGCTCGCCTTCGGCTGCCGACATCGCTGGACTCCAGGACAGGTAAGTGTCCATTTATTAAAAGTCAGCAGCTGCAGTATTTGTAGCTGCTGGCTTTTAATATTATTTTTTTGCGGGACCTCTGCTTCAATGAAATAAGTATTTGATCCCATATCAATCAGCAAGATTTCTGGCTCCCAGGTGTCTTCTATACAGGTAACAAGCTAAGATTAGGAGCACTCTCTTAAAAGGGAGTGCTCCTAATCTCAGCTTGTTACCTGTATAAAAGACACCTGCAGTTGCTGCAGATTTGTTGACTGCACATTCATAATGTGAATCACCTGTGCCACCAGATCCCAAAGGTGCTCTATTGGATTGAGATCTGGTGACTGTTGAGACCATTGGAATACAGTGACCTCATTGTCATGTTCAAGAAACCAGTGGTGAGGAGATTTGAGCTTTTGTGACATGGTGCATTATCCTGCTGGAAGGAGCCATCAGAAGATGGGTACACTGTAGTCATAAAGGGATGGACATGGTCAGCAAAAAATCTCAGGTAGGCCGTGGCATTTAAACAATGCTCAATTCGTACTAAGAGGCCCAAAGTGTGCCAAGAAAATATCCACCACACCCTTATACCACCAGCACCAGCCTAAAATGTTGGTACAGGGCAGGATGGATCCATTCTTTTTAATGTTGTTTACACCAAATTCTGACCCTACCATCTGAATATCGCAGCTGAAATCGAGACTCATGAGACCAGGCAACGTTTTTTCAATCTTCTATTGTCCAATTTTGGTGAGCCTGTGCGAATTGCAGCCTCAGTTCTTAGGTGACAGGAGTGGCACCCGGTGTGGTCTTCTCCTGCTATAGACCACCTGCTTCAAGGTTCGATGTGTTGTGCATTCAGAGATGGTATTCTGCATACCATGGTTTTAACGAGTGGTTATTTGAGTTACTGTTGCCTTTCTATCATCTCGAACCAGTCTGCCCATTCACCCTGACCTCTGGCATCAACAAGGCATTTTCCTCCACACAACTTCCGCTTACTGGATATCTTCTTTCCCAGGGCATCTTTCAGGACAGCACCTTGAGAGATAGCGACTCCACCCACCATTGTAGGAAACACCTTCTTCCTCCAAACTTTAAAGGGAGGTACTCCCTGCATACCTCAGTTTTTGTGTTTCCTCCGGCCGGGAGGAAGCACCTTCGGTGAAGGGAGGCTGGAGCTTTCAGGTTTTCCTGGGAGCGGAGGCTTCCCTCATAATTTTTTCCTCCATTTGAGACCGCTGTCCTCCCGCTCTACCCAGCATTGAATACAGGGCATTCGGGCTCCTCTTCCCCCTGGAGTGCTCAGAGGAGCCATTGACTGGGCAGCTTGTCTCTCTGGGAGCGGCAGTCGTGCGTGCGCCGCCGCCATTTTGGTGTAGCCAAAACACCGGAAGTGAGAGCGGGGTCGTCAGGTCAGCGTGAAACGTCAGTCCGACGTAAACGCAAGGGGGAGGAGGCAGGACAGGAACTGGTGCCTATTTCCGCTTCTGGTCCGGTGCAGCGGCACTGCGGAGTCCAGAAGTGGCGTGTAAAGCCACGAGGCAAAGCTGTACACCTGCAATGGAGGACGTGGCGGATACAGCAGTGGGGACAGGCACAGGCACCGGCAAGGCTCAGGTAGGAGGCAGTGGTTTAAGTCTGCTTATCCCTTACCTGGATTTGGTCTCTCTCTCTCCTTTTTACTATCCTCCTAGTGGCAAGGGGCCTGTCTGGGCACTAGAGGTGTGTTACATTTTCCTTCTTAGTGCACCTGTTTTTTGGGTGATCCATCAGCAAGAGACCAGGTCTCATTCAGGATTCCCTGCTTTCTTTCTCTTTTTTTCTTCTCTCCAGGCCAAGAGCTCTGACCCAAAAAAGAGATGTCCTTCATGTAGGACAAAGATGGGAGAGAATTGGAAGAAAGTTTTATGCTGTTCTTGCATTTCTCCTTTAGTTCAAGAGGAATCAGCCTCAGTATGGGAGGAATTGGTTACTTCTGTAAAGAAAGAACTATTTGCCACGATTCAAATGTTTAGTGACTCCTTAGTTAACCCAACTGCTGCTGAGTCCTCCACTTCACAATCTTCCCAAGGTTCGGTGGCTATACCAGTATTAGATACTCTGGCTGAGGAACCGGTTAACAGGGAGGAGCAGTCCCATGTACCCTCTAGTGAGGATTCAGAGGACTCGGGGGAGGAAACGGTAGTATCACCTTCAAAATTTAAACTATCCTTGGAGGAGGTAGATGGGCTACTTAGGGCCATTCATGTTACACTGGGCCTAAGTGAGGAAAGGAAGGATTTAAGTTTACATTACATGTATGCAGGTCTGAGTGAACCTAAGGGTCGCACCTTCCCAGTCCACCCAGTCATTTCAGATCCTATAAAAAAGGAATGGCAGGATCCAGAGAAAAAAAAACACTTTTTTCTCAAAAGTCCATAAAAGACGCTTCCCTTTTGAGGAAGATCCCTCTGCAGTCTGGAACAAAGTCCCTAAACTGGATGCGGCTTTTTGCCAAGTTTCCAGGTCCACTGATCTGTCTTTTGAAGACATGGGGGTTCTCAAAGACCCTATGGACAAACGCATGGATCTCTTACTTAAAAGGTCATGGCAGTCAATCATGAATAATTTAAAGCCCGCTATGGCCACAACGCGTGTAGCCAGAAATTTTAAATTTTGGACTAACCAATTAAAATCCCATATAGTGGCAGACTCACCTAAACAAGAAATTTTAGATTCCTTTACCACTTTGTCTTCTGCGGTAGATTACATAGCTGATGCTTCAGCTGAAGCAATAAAAATGTCGGCAAGATCTGCAGCCTTGACTAATACTGCAAGAAGGGCTTTATGATTAAAGACCTGGCCAGGGGATGCAGCTTCAAAAAATAAGCTCTGCGGAATTCCCTTTTCGGGGGATGTTCTTTTTGGACCTGATCTAGAGAATATCCTAGATAGGATAGCGGACAGAAAAAAAATCCTTTCCGGTTAAAAAGAAGAAACAACCCCCAAAATGTTTTTTTCGACCTCAAAAGGCTCAGGAAAAAGACAACAAACCCCAAGGGGGTAGGAGGAATTGGGCTGCACAAAAAGCCAAAGGAAAAGGGGGACTCCTTTTCCATCCTCCTACACAAGCTGAGAAATCCCAATGACTCAGCCGTGCGGGTAGGTGGAAGACTGCAAAAGTTTCTTCCGCAGTGGTCAGCCGTAACATCAAATCAGTATATCCTGACCCCTCTAGCCCAGGGCTATGTAATAGAGTTCTTGGAGATCCCCCCAAAAAGGTTTTTGATAACAAACACCCCAAAAGACCCAGAAAAAGCCCTGACCATGAAAGCCTCCCTCACTAAAAGAGTTGAGTCAACAGGGTGTGGTGGTACAAGTACCCCCGGGAGAACAACAAGAGGGTTTCTATTCCCACATTTTCCTAATTAAAAAAACGACAGGAAAATTCAGGATGATCTTAAATTTGAAGCCTCTGAACAGTTCTGTAAAGTACAGAAAGTTCAAGATGGACTCAATATTCTCAGTAAAAAATCTATTGACACCAGAGTGTTATATGGCGTCAATAGACCTAAGAGATGCATACTTACACATCCCAATCTCCCCTCAGTCCCAGAGATACCTCAGATTGGCAGTAAGGATGGAGGGAGTAGTCCAGTATTTCCAATTCAGGGCCCTACCATTCGGGCTGTCATCCTCGCCTCGGATTTTCACCAAGGTGATGGCGGAAGCCTTAGCCCCTCTTCGTCTACAGGGAATTGCAGTTATACCCTACCTAGACGACCTGTTATTCTTTGCCCCCTCAAGAGAAAGGTTACTAGACAACCTGTCCAAGGCACGAAAACCATCTGGAATCGTTGGGTTGGATTTTAAATCTACAAAAATCCTCCCTAGTTCCATCTCAGGAGATCCGTTTCTTGGGTTACCAAGTCAATTCGGTGAGCCAGAAAATGTTTCTCCCTCAGGAAAAGGACAGAGTACAGGATGCCGTCTCCCAACTACAATTCAACCAGCCCATAACTATAAAGGCAGGTAATGTCGGCATTGGGAGTTCTGACTTCAACCATGCCGGCCATACAATGGGCAAGGTTGCATTTCAGGTGCCTACAGTCCTTTCTACTGAGATCATGGGATCAAAAATCTCAGCTTCCTAGAGACTCAAGTAAAAATTCCATCTCGAGTGAAGAGGTCACTTTATTGGTGGAAAGATCAGGATCGATCCTTTCAAAGGGTCTGGAGTGGTCCTTTCCAGTAGAGAAGAGACTGACCACGGACGCCAGTGCGTGGGGGTGGGGAACCCACCTGGAAAAGGAGTTCATACAGGGGACTTGGCTGAAAGAAGAGTCAAAAAGATACTCAAATTGGAGAGAGCTAAAGGCAATCGCATTGGCTCTGCTAAAGTTTTCTCCGGATCTCCAGAACCATCATGTTCAGGTGTTAATAGACAATGCCACGGCAGTGGCCTATCTCAACAGGCAAGGGGGCACAAGGAGCAGACCTCTACAGGTTCTTGCAGCAGAGATCCTTCTGTGGGCAGAAAGGAACTTAAAGTCCCTGTCAGCTATCCACCTAAAGGGGTCCCTAAACAGGGTGGCGGATTTCCTAAGCAGACATACAGTCTGGGAGTCAGAATGGTCACTGAACCTGGAAGTCTTTGCGACAATTTCCAGCAGGTGGGGTCAACCAGAAGTGGACCTGTTTGCCTCAAGGGAAAACATGCAGGTACTTCAATTATTTTCCCTAAACAAACTAGACGGGTCTCTAGGAATAGACGCTCTGGCGCACCCTTGGAGGTTTCGCCTTTGTTTCGCGTTCCCCCCGTTCCAGTTAATCCCTCTAGTGTTAAGAAAAATCCAAAGGGAAAAATAGGATTTTTATAACAGCTTACCTGTAAAATCCTTTTCTTGGAGTACACCACGGGACACAGAGCTAGTCATTACATAATGGGTTAAGGGTCACCAGCGGTGATTGGACACTGGCACAACCAATGGAAGACAGTTCCCCTCCATATAACCCCTCCCATCAGGGAAGTACCTCAGTTTTGTAGCAAAGCAGTAAGGTTCCCATAAGAAGGGTGGGACCTCTGTGTCCCGTGGTGTACTCCAAGAAAAGGATTTTACAGGTAAGCTGTTATAAAAATCCTATTTTCTTTATCGTACACCACGGGACACAGAGCTAGTCATTACATAATGGGACGTCCCAGAGCAATGCTCATATGAAGGGGGGGAGACACAGATCAAACCGGCCGCTTGCGGACCAGAAGCCCTATACTGCTGCCTGCAGCACACTTCGCCCGAAGGCGGAATCCTCATGTCCTTTCACATCTATTTGATAGAATTTGGAAAATGTATGGACTGAGGACCAAGTTGCAGCCTTACAGATCTGAGCCATCGAAGCCTGGTGGTGCACTGCCCATGAAGCACTTATCGCCCTGGTAGAGTGCGCCTTAACAGGAAAAGGAGGAGTCCTGTTCTTTAAACCATAAGCTTGAACAATTACTTGTCTAATCCACCTGGAAATGGTGGATTTTGATACCGCTTGGCCCTTCTTGGGACCATCTGGTAAAATAAACAAAACATCTGTTTTACGTATCTGAGCGGTTGCTTGCAGATACACCCTTACCGCTCTCACTAGATCTAGAGAGTGTAATAATTTTTCCCCCGCCGTCCGCGGGTTTGGAAAAAAGGAAGGCAGAACAATGTCTTGATTCAAGTGAAAAGCCGACACCACCTTAGGCAGAAAAGCCGGATGGGGTCGTAGTACGATCTTGTCCTTGTGACAAATTAGATAAGGCTCTTTACAAGAAAGAGCTGCTAGCTCTGATACTCTCCTAGCAGAAGCTATAGCAATCAGAAAGGCCAATTTCCTACTTAATATAATTAAAGGAATATGGCGAATAGGTTCAAAAGGTTGCTTTTGCAACACTGACAATACCAAATTCAAATCCCATGGACACAAGGGAGACCTGACTGGAGGATTTATCCTCAGTACCCCCTGAATGAATGTCCGAACTAGGGAGTGAGATGCCAATGGTCTCTGAAAGAAGACTGACAGAGCCGATATTTGCCCTCTGATGGTGCTAAGGGCTAATTTCATATCCACTCCTAACTGGCAAAAAGCAAGAATCCTACTTATTTCATATTTCAGAGGATTCCAACTTCTGGATTCACACCAGGAAACGTATGCTTTCCAGACTCTATGATAGATGAGTCTGGAGGCTGGCTTTCTAGCATTAATGAGCGTAGAAAGAGCCAGGCCAGAGACCCCTCTCTTTTTCAAAATGTGGGTCTCAGCAGCCAGGCCGTCAAATTTAGCCTTTGTAAGGAAGGGTGGAATACTGGACCCTGTGACAACAGGTCGTGTCGAAGTGGAAGCTTCCAGGGCCTTCCTATCGCCATTTTTACGATCTCTGCATACCAAGGCCTCCTGGGCCAGTTTGGGGCCACTAGGATTACTGGTATTCCCTCCTCCTTGATCCTGCGAAGCAGTCTTTGTAGAAGAGGGATCGGAGGGAATGCATAGATCAGTGAGAACTGATTCCATGGAGTTATTAGAGCGTCTGTCCCGTAGGCTAGAGGATCTCTCGTTCTGGACACAAAGTTGTCCAATTTCTTGTTGAACCTGGAAGCTAGCAGGTCTACATCTGGGTTTCCCCATCTCAGACATATGGCCTGAAAGATCTCTGGGTGAAGAGACCACTCTCCTGGTAGCAGCTGCTGACGACTCAGGTAGTCTGCTTGCCAGTTTTCTATCCCTGGAATGAAGATTGCAGAGATGCAAGGTACATGCTCTTCTGCCCATGCCAAGATCCGGTTCACCTCTCTTTGGGCTGCCCGACTGTGGGTGCCTCCTTGGTGATTGATGTAAGCTACTGCCGTAGCATTGTCGGATTGAACCCGAACTGGGTAGCCCTGTAACCTGTATGTCCAGGTTTTGAGGGCTAGATATACCGCCCGGATCTCTAGCACATTGATGGGCAGGATCCCCTGAGTCTTGGCCCAGGTTCCCTGGGTAGAAGCCTCCTCGAATACTGCACCCCAGCCCGATAGGCTGGCATCCGTAGATACCACCTTCCAGGCCACTGGGAGGAAGGACTTTCCCTTCCGTAAATTCCTGGCTTCTAGCCACCAATTGAAGCTGTGGCGTACTTGTGAGGACAGGCGCATGGGTATATCCAGAGCTTGGCTTTTTCTGTTCCAGGAGGCTAAAATATTGCCTTGAAGTAGTCTCGAATGAAACTGGGCGTAAGGGACCGCCTCGAAGGAGGCTACCATCTTTCCCAATAGTCTCATGCAAAGGCGAATAGACGGCCTCTTGTTTGCTTTGACCTTGTGGATCAGGTCTTTCAGAGACTGTATCTTTGGCTCTGGCAGGTATACCCTGTTTTGGGCTGTATCTATGATCATGCCCAGGTACACTATCCTTCTTTGGGCCTGGAGAGAGGATTTTTGTAAGTTTATAATCCATCCTAAATGCTCCAGGTATCCTACTGTAGTGTCTACAGCGTGATCCAATCCCTCCTTTGACTGATCTATTAATAGTAGATCGTCTAGATAGGCTGTTACCGCAATGCCCCGTGTTCTTAGGTTTGCTAACAGAGGAGCTAGCACCTTTGTGAATACTCTGGGCGCGGTGGCTACACCAAATGGCAGGGCCACAAATTGAAAGTGGCGATCTTCTACCGCAAACCTTAGGAATCTTTGGTGAGCGGGGAGGATTGGTATGTGTAGATATGCGTCTTTGATATCTATGGACGCAATGAATTCTCCGCCTTTTAAAGTAGCGACCACGGATCGAATCGTTTCCATTCGAAAATGGCGAACGTTCAGAAACTGGTTTTAGATTTTTTAGATCCAGGATGGGTCTGACTTCTCCGTTCGGTTTTGGAATCACAAAGAGGTTTGAGTAAAAACCTGAACCTTGCTCCTTTTGGGGTACCTCTGTAACCACACCTTGAGCTATTAAGTGATTCAAACCTTTGAAGAAGGATCCTCTTTTTTGTGGATCCTTGGAGAGTCTTGAACTTCGGAATTGAGAAGATGGGATCTCTCGAAATTCCAGTCTGTACCCTGAGGATATTGTGGATACCACCCATTTGTCCTGGGTTTCTGTCCGCCAAGTCGCTGAGAACTGACGAAGCCTTCCCCCCACTCGGCCGAGCGGGGGCGCCCCTTCAATGAGAGGTTTTGGGGGCTTGCTTATTAGCTCTTGAACCCCACGGCTTCTTGTTCTTTTGAGCCTGTTCTTTGGCTTTTTTGGGCGGCTGAAAAGGCCGTCGCCACTGGCTGGAGTCAGATTTCCCGGGAGCTGGGGAGAGAGTGTGTTTAAAACAAGGTCTCTTGTTTTTCTTTCTCTCAGGTAAAAGTGTCGTTTTACCACTTGATATCTTTTGGATATATCTTTCTAAATCTTCCCCAAAAAGGCGTTCGCCATGGAACGGGAAACTTGCCAACAACTTTTTGCATGGGGCTTCCGCTGACCAATGCTTAAGCCAAAGTACTCTGCGCATCTGTACCAGCTGGAGTGTAAGGCGTGATGCCTGTATGATAGAATCTCTCATGGCATCCACTGTGAAGCATAAGGCTTTAGGCAAATTCTCCCAATTTTTAGCCTGCTCTGAAGGCAGCTCCTTCAGCCCCTGCTTTACCTGTTGGCTGACGACCTGACACATACCGACTGCTGCTACTGCAGGTTGGATAATTGAGCCGGCCAAAAGGAAGGAGGATTTCAGTAAGGATTCCAACTTCTTCTCAGAAGGATCTTTAAACACTTGTACATTATCCACTGGACATGTCAGGTTTTTATTTACACAAGAAATAGCCGCATCTACCGTAGGCAGGCTCCATTTCTTTAAAAATTTTTCCTCCATAGGATAAAGAATGTTAAACTTTTTTGGAGGTGAAAAACGCTTATCTGGATGTTGCCAGTCTGCGTACAATAGATCCTCTAGTAACGGATGAACCGGGAAGGAGCATGCACCTTGCAGGGATCTTAATGATCCTAGGGAGGAGACAGGTGATTCTGTTACCTCCAAAGAGGGTAACCTAAATGCAGCTCGCACGGCTCCTGCATAGCATTGCACCTGTGACTTTAAAATCTGGGATACCGAAAAAGGCTCATCCGATATCCCTGATCCGTCTGACTCCTCATCCTCTGCTGATGTAGCCTCCTCCTCATCCTCCTCCTCCTCAGGTACTTCTGAAGGGAGGTCCAATACTGGAGGAGATCTGCTTCGCTTATTGTCCTTTTTAGAGGATTTAGCGATTAAAGTAGCAATTTTCTCCTCCAGATTATTTTGGGCAGCTGATAAAGTGTCCTCAGTGACATATGCAGGCCCAGGCTTCACTGGGGAAGCCGCCATACCTGACAGAGGTAATGGCTCATCCTGTACAGGTGCTTTTGGCAACACAGGAGAGGAAGGTACCGAGTCAGCACAGCTAGAGCCCCCTGTCTCAGGCGGCGGTGCTCTTTTATCTCTTTTTGTCCGCATTACTTCCCCTGGAAGACTTACTGTTTAGACAAAATACAAGGTACCTAAATGCATATACTACCGTGTTCAGTTTAGCAAATACATTAAGTATGCAACTTTTAACACATAACTATGCATAACATGGATGTCTTCTAGGAAGTACCCAATCCAACCACATGGAGTCTTACGTCCCTGTATAGCTGCTGTGTTTCTCTGCCAGGAACAAGAGAACTAACGAGCTTGCTTGCTGCTGCAGTGCTTTTTACACTGACAGTCTTTTAAATTTGGCGCCGTTTCTGTGCCTGCGCGCGCCACGTGCCCGCGCACGCCTTCGGCCCCCCCCTCCGATAAAGCGCGCTCCCGCGCGCGCGCGGCCTTTAGCGCTATGTTGGTGGCCATAGTGAGAGAGGACTCTCATCAGCCCCTGTCCCCACTTACCTGCATCTGCAGGTGTCTGTATCGGCCACCGGAAGGAGGAGCGGGGTGCTCAAGCAAGCTCAGCAGCGGAGGTGACGAGCAGTGTACTTCGCCGAAGCCGACACTGAACAGAGTGAGGTGAGTATATTCAGCTCTTTACTCCCCCCAGTGGTGGAAAAAAAGAAGACATCCACTTTTTGAAAAAGGTCCCAACCTAGTTATGGACCTTCTAATCTCACCTTATCCACGCCGCAGGTTTTTCTGCTGAAAGTTTTCAGACAGATACCAAACTTCACCCTTCACGGTGGGCTATGTGTGCCAACCTTCAGGGATATGGGTTCCTATTTAAAGGATACCTCTCCCCTGGGCCTTGTACAAGACTCTTACCAGGACTTTATAGCGAAATAGCGAAAGTGCTGGATCTTAGAGCCCAGTCCTCCGAAGAGAGACATTACAGGCGACGCCTCATGGATGAGGCCCGGATCCCATCCAGATTCAGCTCATTTGTAGGCGTCTTGGATGGATCCGAAAGCATAGCTCTTTTACCCCCAGAGGGTCTCTTTGGTAGAGCTTTCCTTTAGCACCTCCTAACGCGTCCAACACCTTTCGACACTGGCGAAAAAACTGAGGTACTTCCCTGATGGGAGGGGTTATATGGAGGGGAACTGTCTTCCATTGGTTGTGCCAGTGTCCAATCACCGCTGGTGACCCTTAACCCATTATGTAATGACTAGCTCTGTGTCCCGTGGTGTACGATAAAGAAAGGTAACGGTCATCTTGTCCACCCCGTTCTGGCCCAAAAGAGCTTGGTTCTCAACTGTCCTGGGAATGGCAACCAAGTCATGTTGGCATCTGCCCCCCAGGCAAGATTTATTGATGCAGGTTCCTGTATGTCACCCAAATGTGTCCAGTCTCTCCCTCGCAGCCTGGTATCTGAAAGGCAACTCCTAAAAAAGAAGGGTTTTTCAGACCGATTAGTTGCGACACTGCTAGAAAGCAGAAAGAAAGTAACTAGAGCCATATACACCAAGGTATGGAAGGTGTATAACTCCTGGTGTGATTTATCTGATAGAAATCTGAATAATCTTAGTTCTATTTTGGAATTCCTACAAGAGGGAGCAGACAAAGGTCTGGCAATCAGCACTTTGAAGGTACAGGTATCTGCACTAACAGTGTTTCTGGAAAGATCCGTGGCCTCAGAACCACTAGTAGCTAGGTTCTTAAAGACCCTTACAAGGTCTAGACCAGCTCAGATTAGGGGTTTCCCGAAATGGGATCTCTCAGTAGTGCTGCAATCCCTGGCGGGAAAGCCGTTCGAACCTTTAGAAGATGCATCTCTCAGAAATCTCACCCTAAAGACGCTGTTCCTGATCGCTATCACTTCAGCACGCAGGATCAGTGAGCTACATGCCCTGTCAATAAGGGAACCTTATTTATCTTTATTTTCGGATAGAGTTGTTCTAAAAACAGATCCAAAATTTTTACCCAAGGTAGCCTCAACAGCAACCGTATTTATCGGCGTATAACACGCGCCGGCGTATAACACGCACCCAAGTTTAGGAGGGAATTTTAAGGAAAAAAACTTTTAGGAGGGAAATTCATGGAAAAAAACTTACATTTAAATGCAGCCTTGTCCATCATTGCAGCCTTGCCCAGTGTCCATCTGCAGCCTTGCAGCCTTGCCCAGTGTCCATCTGCAGCCTTGCCCAGTGTCCATCATTGCAGCCTTGCCCAGTGTCCATCATTGCAGCCTTGCCCAGTGTCCATCATTGCAGCCTTGCCCAGTGTCCATCTGCAGCCTTGCCCAGTGTCCATCTGCAGCCTTGCCCAGTGTCCATCTGCAGCCTTGCCCAGTGCCTTTGCAGCCTTGCCAGTCTTGGCAATTTTTAAAATTGGCGCTGATTTCTGTGTGGAGAGGAGCGAGCGGGGCCGAGTGTACTTCGGCTAGACTCGGCTCCTCTCGCAGTCCCACCCATCTCCACTGACTGCGCTGGCTGATATACAGAAAGCCCAGTGTACTTCAGCTAGACTCGGCTCTGCTCAGCCAGGGGCGGGACTGCGAGAGGAGCCGAGACTAGCCAAAGTACACTCGGCTTTCTGTATGTCAGCGGCGCAGTCAGAGATGGGCAGGACTGCGAGAGGAGCCGAGTAAAGCCGAGTGTACTTCGGCTTCGTTAATCTCGGCTCCTCTCGCTCGTTTCAGCGAGGGGGATCGGTGGAGGATCGGCGTATAACACGCACCCACGATTTTCCCCTCATTTTAAGGGGAAAAAAGTGCGTGTTATACGCCGATAAATACGGTAATCACTCCCAAGAGATTGTGCTACCTACTTTCTGTGCAGACCCTTCAGGGGAGAAAGAAGCTTTTTTTCATAGGTTAGATGTAAGAAGGACTTTGTTATGCTATCTAAAAATAACAAAGAGCTTTAGATGCACAGATTCCTTGTTTATTCTTTTTGGAGGCAACAAAAAAGGTTGCCAAGCTTCTAAGGGTACCTTAGCTAGATGGTTAAAGTTATCCATCCTGTAAGCCTACTCTCACGCAGGCATGGTGCCACCAGTAGGGATATGTGCACACTCAACAAGAGCACTTGCGGCCACATGGGCAGAAAGAGCTGGTGCCACCCCTGACCAAATTTGCAGAGCAGTAACGTGGTCAAGCTTTCACACGTTTGTGCGCCATTACAGACTGGACCTCACATCTGCCAGTGACCAGGCTTTCGGCAGAAAGGTCCTACAAGCTGTTGTCCCGCCCTAAGGTGGTAAGTCTCTGTTATCCTCTCAAGGTGCTGTCCTGAAAGACGCCTTGGGAAAATTCAAGTTAGACTTACCGGTAACTTGTTTTCCAGAAGTCTTTGAGGACAGCAACGACCCGCCCTAAATGTGACTAACGTATGTGTTTATGTGTTCCAGCCGGGGCCGAAGGTTTCTCTGATACAACTGAGGTATGCAGGGAGGTACCTCCCTTTAAAGTTTGGAGGAAGAAGGTGTTTCCTACAATGGTGGGTGGAGTCGCTATCTCTCAAGGTCCTATCCTGAAAGACTTCTGGAAAACAAGTTACCGGTAAGTCTAACTTGAATTTTTTTTCAGAACCATTCTCTGTAAACCCGAGAGATGGTTGTGCGTGAAAATCCCAGTAGATCAGCAGTTTTTGAAATACTCAATACAAGCCCGTCTGGAACCAAAACCAATGCCACATTCAAAGTCACTTAAATCCCATATAACAGGGATATGCAATTAGCGGACCTCCAGCTGTTGCCAAACTACAAGTCCCATGAGGCATAGCGAGACTCTGACAGCAGCAAGCATGACACCCAGAGGCAGAGGCATGATGGGACTTGTAGTTTTGCAACAGCTGGAGGTCCGCTAATTGCATATCCCTGCCATGTAATATACAGTGTATATATATATATATATATATATATATATATATATATATATATATATATATATAGTGTGACAGCAGGAAGGTAAAGTCACCTGGTTGCATCCAGGGGGGTAGATATATTTCGCCCAGATTCAGGCTTTACGCCGACTTATACAACTAGGTGGAGTGTTGTATAAGCCCAGCTGAGGCTAGTGGGCTCATGGATGACTCATACCTCTAGGGAGAGTGTGGGGCGTCGTGCAGACAGGGAGTTGATGAGACCAGCTGAAGCTTGTCAGCTCATTTAGGCCTCTATAAAAACTCCCAGATTCATTAGGTGTTAGCTCATGCCTGGAACCAGACCTGTGTGGACTGTCTAGGGAGAGTGAACCCCTGTGCGGTGAGACAAAGCCTGTGTGGCTATTTGCTTGGACATTTAAAACCAGGGACTTAGGCACTAGGACAGCACTAGGCTGATCCCAGTTGTTAGTTAGGAAACCTGTATGTTTAGTCAGAGGTCAAGTTGACCAGGATTTATTTTGTTTATGTTTCTTTTGCTTTGCTGTGTTTTGTCACTGTAAATAGAAAATAAACCGCACCTTTTTGATTTTGAAAACCACAACCTCCGTTTGCTGGGCCTGTTTTTGTGTGGGGAGCCCATCTCGGGGGTCACACACACCCGCTGCCGAGCTAACCCCCCCTCACAGTTGGTGGAGAACCAGTGGCAGTTTTTTTTTAAGCCAGCATGGAGGAGATACTGAAGCAGCTGGCTCTAGCAAATGCCAATCAACAGCAGACAAATGCAGGTTTGCAAAAGAGCCTTGCAGCTCATCAACAGAGCCTTGCAGCTCAACAACAGAACTTCGCAGCCCAGCAGCAAGCTCATCAACAGAGCCTTGCAGCCCAGCAGCAGACAAACGCAACTTTGCAACAGAGTCTGGAGGCTCAGCAACAAGCCCAGCAGCAATCTGAGGCCCGCTTCATAGACCTGTTGCAGAAGCAAGAGCAGAAAGTGGCTACAGCCAAAGACTTTGTCCGCACCAAAGATTGTGGAACGTGTTGTAATGGATCGGTTTTTGAGAGCTCTTCCTACTGCCATCCAAAAGTGGGTAAGCCATGGAGACCCAGAGACGGCCGATGGTCTTGTGGATCGTGTGGAGAAATACTTGGCTACAGAGAACCTGATGGCCTCTTCCAGAGACACTCGGACTTTCCACCCTAAGACCAGACCATCCCCAGGGGCGGATAAGAGGATTCCAAGGGGTGAGGGTGGAGAGAGTGAGAGGGTGGGAGCTCTACCCCAAGTTTGGCGAGAACAGCCTGGGAAATCAGCGGCTCAAGAGGCCGCAAGAAGGATCGTTTGCTACCGCTGCCGGCAAGCGGGACATATTGCAGCCAATTGCCCGGTTGTGGAGGAACCCATGCAGTGTGACTTTCTGACGGGCAGACGTCAGTCGCTGTGTGCGACAGTCGCATGCACTGCCATTCGAGGAACTGAGAAACATTTATGCAAAATGTGTGTTAATGGTAGAAATGTTGTGGTATTGCTGGATTCAGGTAGCCTTGTGACCCTGATAAAGGCTGAGTTAGTTAAAACAGAGGTCTCTGGGAATAGCAAGGTAGCTGTTATTTGTGTGCATGGGGACACCCGAGAGTATCCAGTGACTACAGTGTGTTTCGAGACCCCCAAAGGTACCCTCTCTCATCCAGTGGGCTTAGTATCTCAGTTACCGCATGACGCCATTGTGGGAAGGGATTTTCCGAAGTTCTGGGAACTGTGGGATGATCCTGAGCCCCCCACTGGTGCCCCTATGTACCAGGAATGTGATAGCCAGAACTCCCCTGAGAGTGGTGAGGACTCTCCGGAATTTCCCTTATCAGTATTGGCAGGGGAGACTCAAGAAACTGGAGAGGAGCCCACCTCCTCAGACGAAAACCTACCGTCTGTGGAGTTTTCTGATCTTGAGGTTCACAGGGAAAACTTTGCCACAGAACAGTTGAAAGACCCCGCCCTAATGAAGGCACGGGAAAACGTAGTGAAAATAGATGGCGAGTTAGTGAACCCAGATAATACCTGCACTTACCCATACTTCAGCGTAGAGAAGGACCTACTGTATCGGGTGGCAAAAAGGGCAGAAGAAACCGTTGAGCAGCTTGTGGTGCCCAAACCTTACAGGAAGTTGGTGTTGGAGTTGGCCCATGGGCACATTCTTGGAGGTCATCTGGGGACAGAGAAAACCCGAGAGAGGGTATTACAGAGATTCTATTGGCCGGGGGTGATGAAGGACATAGAAAATTATTGTTCCTCCTGCCCTGTGTGTCAGAGGTCGGCCCCGATGCCACATTTCCGTAGCCCGCTGGTCCCTCTACCCATCATTGAGGTCCCGTTTGAGAGGATCGCCATGGATTTGGTAGGTCCTATAATCAAGTCCGCTAGGGGGCGCCAGTACATATTAGTTATAATGGACTATGCCACCCGTTATCCAGAAGCGATCCCTCTCCGAAATACCTCGGCCAAAACCATAGCCAAAGAGCTATCTCTTGTGTTTAGCCGGGTGGGTATTTGTAAAGAACTGCTTACGGACCAAGGTACACCCTTTATGTCCCGGGTTATGAAGGAGCTGTGTAAATTGTTCAAAGTGACGCAATTACGTACATCTGTGTATCACCCCCAAACCGATGGGCTGGTTGAAAGATTCAACAAAACCCTAAAACAAATGTTGAAGAAAGTGGTGGATAGAGATGGAAAGGATTGGGACTGTCTACTTCCTTATCTGATGTTTGCTATTAGGGAGGTGCCCCAATCCTCTACGGGATTCTCCCCCTTTGAGTTACTGTATGGGAGACACCCAAGAGGGCTGTTGGATATTGCCAAGGAAACTTGGGAAAGTGAGAGTTCTCCCCACAGGAGTGTGATTGAGCATGTCGCCCTGATGCAAGACCGAATTGCACAGGTAATGCCCATCGTGAAGGAACATTTGGCCCAAGCGCAGTTAGCACAGCAGAGAGTGTACAACCGTGGAGCCAAGACCCGTACCTTTTCCCCGGGGGATAGGATACTGGTACTTGTCCCTACGGTTGAAAGTAAATTCCTTGCCAAATGGCAAGGCCCCTACGAGATAATGGAAAAAGTGAGCGAAGTGAATTACAAGGTCAGACAACCAGGAAGGCGAAAGCCCCGAACAGATCTATCACGTTAATCTGTTGAAAGCCTGGAGGGATAGAGAGTCCCTAGTCGCAGACACTTGGTCACCAGCTCAAACTGGTTGCGTGATTCCTGAGGTTGGAATAGCAGCCACCTTGTCACAACCCCAACAACAGGAGGTTAAGGAGTTTGTGCTTCGCAACAAGGAGGTATTCTCTGAGCTGCCGGGACAAACATCTGGGGTAGAGCATGACATCATTACCCCGCCCGGTGAAAGGGTGAAGTTAAAACCCTATCGGATCCCAGAGGCCCGACGGGAGGCAATACGGGAGGAAGTACAGAAAATGCTGAACTTAGGGGTGATAGAGGAGTCCCAAAGTGATTGGTCTAGTCCCATTGTGTTGGTGCCTAAACCGGATGGGAGCTGGCGATTTTGTAACGATTTTCGTCAGTTGAACAAAGTTACAAAATTTGACACCTACCCCATGCCACGTATAGATGAGTTGATCGAACGGCTGGGAACAGCCCGATACATGACGACTCTTGACCTCACAAAAGGGTATTGGCAAATCCCCCTGGCCAAGTCGGCCAAAGAGAAAACCGCATTTGTAACCCCAGACGGGGCGTTCCAATATAAAAGAATGCCGTTCGGGTTACAGAATGCGCCGGCCACATTCCAGCGGAAAATGGACCAGATGCTGAGGCCCCATCGGAAGTATGCTGCGGCTTACCTGGATGACGTAATTGTCCATAGCACAGATTGGGCCTCACATCTGCCAAAAGTGCAAGCAGTCCTGGACTCTGTTCGGGAAGCGGGGTTTACGGCTAACCCCAAGAAGTGTACCATTGGGCAGGAGGAGGCCAAATATCTTGGGTACACCATTGGGAGGGGAGTAATAAAACCCCAACTCAACAAAGTCGAGGCCATCCAGAGTTGGCCACGTCCCAACAGCAAGAAGCAGGTACGAGCCTTTCTGGGAATCGCTGGGTATTATCGGCGATTCATTCCCCACTTTGCTTCTAAGGCTGTGCCCCTAACCAACCTGACGAAGGGGAAAGGGTCGGTCATGATTAAATGGACCCCCGAGGCTGAGGCAGCATTCCAATTCTTGAAACAAGCCTTATGTAGCCAGCCAGTGTTGTACTCACCCGACTTCTCTAAAGACTTTGTCGTACAAAGTGATGCGTCAGATGTGGGGTTAGGAGCAGTATTGTCCCAGGTCTGGAACGGGGAAGAGCACCCAGTCATTTACCTCAGCAGGAAGTTGAAGTCCCATGAGGTAAATTACGCCACCGTTGAAAAGGAGTGTTTAGCGGTGAAGTGGGCTCTAGATTCCCTTCGGTACTACCTGCTAGGTAGGCACTTTGACATGGTTACGGATCACGCTCCGTTAAAGTGGATGGCTCAAAACAAGGAAACAAATAGAAGAGTGAATAGGTGGTTCCTGGCCCTCCAGGAATTCAACTTCACAGTAAAGCATCGCCCTGGCGTTCAAATGGGGAATGTGGATGCTTTGTCTCGAGTACATGAATGCCTGATTGCTGGTGTTCCAACCCCGAGGTTAAAACAAGAGGGGGGGGTATGTGACAGCAGGAAGGTAAAGTCACCTGGTTGCATCCAGGGGGGTAGATATATTTCGCCCAGATTCAGGCTTTACGCCGACTTATACAACTAGGTGGAGTGTTGTATAAGCCCAGCTGAGGCTAGTGGGCTCATGGATGACTCATACCTCTAGGGAGAGTGTGGGGCGTCGTGCAGACAGGGAGTTGATGAGACCAGCTGAAGCTTGTCAGCTCATTTAGGCCTCTATAAAAACTCCCAGATTCATTAGGTGTTAGCTCATGCCTGGAACCAGACCTGTGTGGACTGTCTAGGGAGAGTGAACCCCTGTGCGGTGAGACAAAGCCTGTGTGGCTATTTGCTTGGACATTTAAAACCAGGGACTTAGGGACTAGGACAGCACTAGGCTGATCCCAGTTGTTAGTTAGGAAACCTGTATGTTTAGTCAGAGGTCAAGTTGACCAGGATTTATTTTGTTTATGTTTCTTTTGCTTTGCTGTGTTTTGTCACTGTAAATAGAAAATAAACCGCACCTTTTTGATTTTGAAAACCACAACCTCCGTTTGCTGGGCCTGTTTTTGTGTGGGGAGCCCATCTCGGGGGTCACACACACCCGCTGCCGAGCTAACCCCCCCTCACAATAGATATATATATATATATATATATATATATATACACACACATACATACATACACATTATATATATATATATTCTCCTATTTTCTTTTTATATGTCCAGTAGTTTGCTCCAAGACAATGTTGAAAATAATTGTTTAACCTCTTCTCGCCTAGCCCAGCATCCCTTTAACTGGTGGGTCTTCATGCCTGGCTGTCACAATGTTCACATGATTAATGCCGCGTACACATGATCATTTTTTTTTAACAAGAAAAACGACCGTGTGTGGGCTTTTTGTAATTTTTCCAGACGGGAAAAATTGCATTATTCACGACGAGAAAAATTAGAACATGCTCTAATTTTTCTCGTCGTGATTCCCGTCGTTTTTTTCCGCGGCAGTTTTCCCATAGGGAAACACTGCCACGGAGCCCACACACGGTCGTTTTTCTCGACCAAAAAAAAAATGTCGGGAAAAACGGACGTGTGTAGGGAACCAAGCCGTTCCCTTGTTTTTCCCATCGATTTTCTCGACGGTGTTTTCACTGTCGAGAAAATCGATCGTGTGTATGCGGCATTAGAGCCGGTTATACTAACTCCCTATCATTACTAGTGCAGGAGTTGTCTTTGACAGATTGCTCACTGTGCTGTGAGCATGCAATGAGCACACTCTCAACACAGAAACCTCTGCCACCTATGGACGCAGAGGTTGAAATTGAATTTTGAAACAGCAATGTTAATGTGCAAAGTTTAGCAATCTATAAGAACTTACTGCTGTAGTCAGAGTAATAGACAATGATTGCAAATTTGTTCCCTTGGGGTCTGTCCTTTACACACTGCTTTTTGTAACATAGATTCAATCCAACAGCTGCCTTTTAGTGCTACACATGGTGTGGTATAAGCTCAGTTGTAACATAAGGTATTGACAGCTTATGGCTTGAGGTTGGGGATTTTGCTGTAATATCCACTCAGAGTGTACAACTGCAGTTTTCTCCGGTACACAGGAATAAACTTACCCTGTTCTATTGCTTCTCTGGTTTGCTGGTTATTCATACTTGTGTATGGATTGGACCCAAGAGAGAACGCTTCCCAGAGCAGTATGCCGAAGCTCCACACATCACTTTCTGAACTGTATCGGCCTGAGGGAGAAGATATACAACACCTGTCAGTACGATGAGCACTAAAGCTTCCGCAATGTACAACAAAGTCTCAAAAGTCTCTTTTTTTTTCAATGCATTTTATTTTTCACTTTTAGAAACACCCTCTCTATATAGTTACATTTAGGCCTTAGTTTTTTTTCTCCCCAAAAAAAGGCTATTTATGAATTTATTCAAGCTGAATTTAACACAGCATTTAATCCTGTTATATGTTCATTAACCACTTGACCCCCGGAAGATTTGGCTGCTCAATGACCGGGCCATTTTTTGCGATACGGCACTGCGTCATTTTAACTGACAATTGCGGAGTCGTGCGACGCGGTACCCAAACAAAATTGACGTCCCTTTTTTTCTCACAAATAGAGCTTTCTTTTGGTGTTATTTGATCACCTATGCGGTTTTTATTTTTTGCGCTAAAAAACAAAATAACAGCAACAATTAAAAAAAAAAACACAATATTTTGTACTTTGTGGTGTAACAAATAGCCCCAATTATTTTTTAAAAAAGCACATTTTTTCTCAGTTTAGGCCGATACGTATTCTTATACATATTTTTGGTAATAAAAATTGAAAAAGCGGATACAGTGGGGTAAAAAATAATTTAGTCAGCCACCAATTGTGCAAGTTCTCCCACTTAAAAAGATGAGAGAGGCCTGTAATTGTCATCATAGGTAAACCTCAACTATGAGAGACAAAATGTGGAAACAAATCCAGACAATCACATTGTCTGATTTGGAAAGAATTTATTTGCAAATTATGGTGGAAAATAAGTATTTGGTCAATATGAAAAGTTCATCTCCATACTTTGTTATATATCCTTTGTTGGCAATGACAGAGGTCAAACGTTTTCTGTAAGTCTTCACAAGGTTGTCACACACTGTTGCTGGTATGTTGGCCCATTCCTCCATGCAGTTCTCCTCTAGAGCAGGGATGTTTTGGGGCTGTCGCTGGGCAACACGGACTTTCAACTCCCTCCAGATGTTTTCTATGGGGTTGAGATCTGGAGACTGGCTAGGCCACTACAGGACCTTGAAATGCTTCTTACAAAGCCACTCCTTCGTTGCCCGGGCGGTGTGTTTGGGATCATTGTCATGCTGAAAGACCCAGCCACGTTTCATCTTCAATGCCCTTGCTGATGGGAGGAGGTTTGCACTCAAAATCTCACGATACATGGTCCCATTCATTCTTTCATGTACACGGATCAGTCGCCTTGTTCCCTTTGCAGAGAAACAGCCCCAAAGCATGATGTTGCCAACCCCATGCTTCACAGTAGGTATGGTGTTCTTTGGTTGCAACTCAGCATTCTCTCTCCTCCAAACACGACGAGTTGTGTTTCTACCAAACAGTTCTACTTTGGTTTCATCCGACCATATGACATTCTCCCAATCCTCTTCTGAATCATCCAAATGCTCTCTAGCAAGCCTCAGACGGGCCCGGACATGTACTGGCTTAAGCAGGGGGACACGTCTGGCACTGCAGGATCTGAGTCCCTGGCGGTGTAGTGTGTTACTGATGGTAGCCTTTGTTACGTTGGTCCCAGCTCTCTGCAGATCATTCACTAGGTCCCCCTGTGTGGTTCTGGGATTTTTGCTCACCGTTCTTGTAATCATTTTGACCCCACGGGGTGAGATCTTGCGTGGAGCCCCAGATCGAGGGAGATTATCAGTGATCTTGTATGTCTTCCATTTTCTAATTATTGCTCCCACAGTTGATTTCTTCACACCAAGCTGCTTGCCTATTGCAGATTCAGTCTTCCCAGCCTGGTGCAGGTCTACAATTTTGTTTCTGGTGTCCTTCGACAGCTCTTTGGTCTTCACCATAGTGGAGTCTGGAGTGTGACTGTTTGAGGTTGTGGACAGGTGTCTTTTATACTGATAACAAGTTCAAACAGGTGCCATTAATACAGGTTATGAGTGGAGGACAGAGGAGCCTCTTAAAGAAGAAGATACAGGTCTGTGAGAGCCAGAAATCTTGCTTGTTTGTAGGTGACCAAATACTTATTTCCCACCATAATTTGCAAATAAATTCTTTCCAAATCAGACAATGTGATTGTCTGGATTTGTTTCCACATTTTGTCTCTCATAGTTGAGGTATACCTATGATGACAATTACAGGCCTCTCTTATCTTTTTAAGTGGGAGAACTTGCACAATTGACTAAATACTTTTTTGCCCCACTGTATATTGATTGGTTTGCGCAAAAGTTATAGCGTCTACAAAATAGAGAATAGATTTATGGCATTTTTATTATTTATTTTTTTACTAGTAATGGCGGCGATCTGCGATTTTTATTGGAACTGCGATATTGCGGCAGACAAATCGGACACTTTTGACACATTTTTGGGAGCAGTGTCATTTATACAGTGATCAGTGCTATAAAAATGCACTGATTACTGTATAAATGACACTGGCAGGGAAGGGGTTAACACTAGGGGGTGATCAAGGGGTTAACTGTGTTCCCTATTGTGTGTTCTAACTGTAGGGGGTATAGGACTGACTAGGGGAAGAGAGAGATCGGTGTTCATACATTGTATGAACACACAATCAGTCTCCTCGCCCCTGAGAAAACCGGGATTTGTGTGTTTACACACACACATCCCCGTTCTCGTTCTGTAATGAGCAATCGCGGGTGCCCGGTGGTCATCGCGACCGCCAGGCACTCGCATCGGCTCCGGGGACACGCTTTGAGCACGTGCGTGCCGCCGGAGGTGTCTTAAAGAGCCGATGTACAGCTACGACGGCTTGCGCAGGGGGGCCAGCCTGCCGCAGTGTAACTGCAGCGCCTGGTCCGGAAGCAGTTAAAGATGAATTCTAGGTATGGATATTTTATACACAGTTACTGTACATTGATCTAGATTGGATCAATGTAACTCTGTATATACCATGTAGCTACCTCACCCGGTATCCACACACCCGCAGACCCCTATTTGTTAATGGGATCTACTGGTTTCGTTACTTTGGGTCTGCAGCAATTACCTCCCACGAGTGGATCCTTCTGCTCCATTGTCTAGGTACACCAATATCTTCCAGGAATAAGGCCAATGTCGACACATGAGTAAAACCTAATCAGCAAGGCTTAATTATTTTTCCACTTTGAGTTAACTTGAAGAAAGCAAGATCAGAAAGGTTGAAAGACGTAGGGGAAGGTTCAGGCACGCAACACTTAAATCCAGTATATACACTCGTCGCCACTCAAGCCTGAGTGGGTATTGCTCACCCGGATAGTCCCTATAAGAGCGGTCCTAGCAGCCGGGATGGAGCACGGATGTCAGAGATGATGGATCCCCCTCTAGGCAGGTCTCCCGACCTCTCCCCGAGACAGCAGTATTGTCGCTAGTCTCCGCCGGGACTGATCTTCCCCTGGACCACTTTTCCTAAAGATGGGCCCCCTAACAATGGGCAGCCTGGGATCCTTCTCTGAAGCATAGGCCCTATTCAGCGGAGCTGGGCCTACAATGCAGCAACAGGGCCTCGGGCTGAAGGTGCCCAAGGCCTAAGCACCCCAGCGCACCTCGTGCCATGCGGGCCACTAGGCGCACTCACTGGACCAGAGGTCCCCCTGAACGCCTTGGGGTCCCCCTGGAAAATCCTCCGAACACTCCCCTCCTAAAATGGCGCCTGCCCCTTTTGTACCCTCTCCCAGCATGCACAGCGGGTAGACCACGCCCACTGCACGGCTGCCGAGAGAGAACACCCAAAGTGCTGTGACACCCCCGCAAATGCAGCCCGTGCCGGCGGTGACAGTGCCACCGGCAGGCAAAGGAGAACAAAAGTGCCGGGCAGTATCACACCCAGAGCAGAACAATAATTGAACACAATTGGTCTGAGCCCAACTACTGGCTCAGACCACCCTTAAATCTCCACATAGCGCCCCCAAATATTTGGGTGGCGCTACATATCATATCTGGCCTATTCCCCTGGAAGCTGGAAATCGCTGAAGTTGATACTGCTGCTCCAGTGATCTCCACTTGTCCAGGCGGTTGCCATGCTATATTCTGAACACAGGAGGTCGGCCACTCATAACAGTCGCCATTTCGAGAATGGTTTGCAATTGAATGCAATTGAATGCAATGAATGCAAAACATTTTCTGATTGGATGAGGAGGAGAGGCGAGGCGGTGACATCACTGAAGTAGCTTCCAGGGGCATTGGCTAGGTATGGTATATGCATAGTTACATTGCTCCAACCTGTACCAATGTAACTATGTATAAAATAACTATAGCTGAAATTCTTAGTTGTGCCAAATATTTTGCATCCTTGTATTTGTTATAATAATAATAAGTAGAATAATTAGTAACAATGATTTAGGGTGGCAGTTTTAACCATACCTAAGCATGGTTTACCGCCTTTGTCTGGTTTGTTTGTGTAGTGTGAACCAGGGATGTGCGGTGAGGTCAGTGGCTAGTATCAGAGCCAGATACACACAGGTTACATATGCCGCGAAAGTTAAAGCGAGAGCAATAATTCTAGCACGAAACCTCCTCTGTAACTCTCAACATGTAACCTGTAAAAAAATTTGAAAGCATCGCCTATGGAGATTTTTAAGTACCGAAGTTTGGCGCCATTCCACAAGTGTGCGCAATTTTAAAGCGTGACATATTAGGTATCTATTTACTCGGCGTAACGTCATCTTTCACTTTATACAAAAATTGGGATAACTTTAGTGTTTTTTTTTTATATTTATGAAACAGTTTTTTTCCCCCAAAAAAAACGTTTGAAAAATTGCTGTGCAAATACGATGTAACATAAAAAGTTGGAATGACCACCATTTTATTTCCTAGGTTGTCTACTAAAAAATATATATAATGTTTGGGGATTCTAAGTAATTTTCTAGCAAAAAAATAATGATTTTTAAATGCAGGAGAGAAGTGTCAGAATTGGCCTGGGTGGCAAGTGGTTACTGTATTTATCGGCGTATAACACGCGCCGGCGTATAACGTGGAACCCACAGTTTAGGAGAGAATTTTAAGGAAAAAAACTTCTAGGAGGGAAGTTTAAGGAAAAAAACTTACATTTAAATGCCCATCAATGATAGTGTCCATCTGCAACCTTGCCCAGTGTCCATCTGCAGCCTTGCCCAGTGCCTTTTCAGCATTGCCCAGTGCCTTTGCAGCCTTGCCACTCTCTTTGCAGAATTGACCTGATTTAAAATTGGCGCCGATTTTCGCTAACTGTGAGCGGAAAGGAGCCGAGATACAGAAACCTGAGTGTACTTCGGCTAGACTCGGCTCTGCTCACAGTCAGGGGCGGGACTGCCAGAGGAGCCGAGACTAGCCGAAGTACACTCGGCTTTCTGTATGTCAGCGGCGCTCGCTCCTCTCGTAATCAGTGGAGGTGGGCGTGACTGCGAGAGGAGCCGAGTAAAGCTGAGTGTACTTCGGCTTTGTGTATCTTGGCTCCGCTCGCTCGTTTCCTCACAATCAGCGGGGGATCGGCGGGGATCTGTGTATAACACGCACCCACGATTTTCCCCTGATTTTAAGGGGAAAAAGTGCGTGTGATATACGCTGATAAATACGGTAATTACCATAAGTAAGTAATATACAAATAATTATTATAAATAGTTTTTAAGGTAATTTTACTATACTATATTTATTTTCAAAAACTGTCCTCAAACAGGTGGCTTAACTGACAAATTACTGACGTTTGAAGTTATAACTTCCAACCAGTAATTTCACAGTAAATAAATAAATAATAAATTATTATGTTTTAATCAAGCTAAATCATATATTATTATACTATATGTTATAACAGTACTCTTTCAGCAGGCAGATGATTCTCATTCACCTTTTAAATTTGTGAGAAAAACATACGATTGTGAGTAAATCTTATACCCATAAACCCATGCTTTTTCCTTATAGTTGAAAGGGCTGGGCTGGAAGGGAGCATTTGTTTTTTAGACACATGCCCCCTTCTATGACACTGCAGTGAGAGGCGAGCCTCCACTGCAGCATTTTTATTGGACAGGGTGTTCCAATGGTGCTTTACCATTGGTCCAAGGCTCCAAGCTGTCCATTAAGCTCAGTGCTTCTGACAAGAAGTGAGAGGCACTGTGAGCTCATCCTCTCAGTCTGCTGCAGAATGTGCCAGCTTGTATTTAACCACTTGCCGACCAGTCGTCGTAGTTATACGGCGGCAGTTCGGCCCTATTGCGCAAATCGCCATAGGTGTACGTCGCTTTGTGCAATATATACAGTGGGTGCGCCGCAGTTGTCCCATCCCTGTTTAGAATATTGCCTCTGGAGCAGTGATGTGACTACAGAGATTATAATAACCTGTGTCTGTACACAAAAGACACCTAGAGTGAGACCTAGAAACTAAAAACAAAGCTCCCTGAAATGATGACCCATTCAAATGTAAGCTTCCTTTTGTCTGCACAGCACATGAAGAAAAGTAAGCACAATGGCACCAGCAGAGTATAATCTTGGATATAATGGCATAATGGTATAATCTTGATAATGGGCTCTGATGCATTTCTCCTTCCGGAATCACACAACATACAACCAGAAATAATAAGCTGAAACTCTCAAAAAGTCCAGGTAATTTCATCAGGAAGAAAGATATTTAGAAAAGAAAAAAAAGCAGAGGTACTGTAAGCCTACCCAGTGGTTTACTCAGTGTTTTTTTTTTGTGTTCTATAGAGGGGATGGATTCAGGAATCTGCAGGTCTTTATTGCAGTTTGTGTTTAGCTGACTACCTCTCCTAAAAGTTTAAATGTGGATGTAAACCCACTCTCATCCTTTCTAAACTACTGCCATAGTGCTGATCTATAAGGATATAGATGCCTCCTGCATGTATCCTTATCTGTCAAATGTCTTTCCTCTGTCTGTTATAAGAACTGAAAAACTGCAGATTCTGTGGGTGTGTCTATTGTCTGGAGCTCGATGGGTGGAGTCGTGATGTCAGTAGACTCCCCGCCCACCTCTACACTCCCCTTGTCAACATGCATTTTCTCCTGTGTATTCCTTCTGCTATGATCACTAACATCCAGTCAAAATCCAGAAAAGTAACCACATGACTTCAGAAAAGGAGTGGGGGTGGAAATAAAAAATAATGCCTGTCTAAAGCTAGTGCACAAGATATGTAAATAACCTGTCACTCAAAGCAAGGGGGCCAAACGGACAAAAGTTTTTCTCTGTTTGTCCGTTTTATCTCACTGAACAATAAAAGAGGATTGCTCAGTGCTGGATTAACTCTTTGTGGCAAGACCTGGCACAAATGATAGGAAATCTTATACTCTACATTGTGACAGCAAACAAAAATCTGTAATAGACATACAGTAATACTTACAGGTCCTGCCGCTGGTGAATCTTTGCACCCATGCTTAGCGAAACTAGTGGAAGAATCTTAGGCATCCAACACTTCTATGTGTGTCAAATGTCTGTGCCCCCTGCTGTGCTATGGTTCTCTAATAGCCCGTTATAACACTACAGTTCTGTAGGGACACAGAAGTGAAGCATAGGCCAGTGGGTTGAACCACAGCTCGTAGCAGGGGGAAGCAGTCACTCAACACACCCAGAAATTTTGGATGCTGACTTTTTTTTTTGCCAAGTCTAACTTCTGCAACAGAACAAAGATCAAAATCACCGGCAACAGGATTGGTAAAAATTATTAGTCTTCTTTAATAGATTGGCTGTCCTTTACATTTAAATTTTACGGATTTACTTTAAGGGCCCATATACACCAGACTGTTGTGGTGATGCCTGTTACATGTGTTGGTGCTTTGTGATGCCATTCATAGTGAATGGAACTCCAATGGGCTTCCAAAATGCAGGTGTACTATAATAAGATGCAAACAGCACCTATTTTGTGTCCATTGAGGTACATTTTAGCCCATTATTTTTTAATGGGCTGCCTGATTTAGCGTGCAGCAACATGTGCAGAGGTGTGAACAAGCTCTAAGATATAAGTGGGTACTGGGCAAATATCATTCTAGTGGACCTTTGAGCCTTTTTAAAGAAATGTTACAGCTCTGCTAGTACTTTATGAAATGAGCCTATGAGTAGGTCAAAGAAAGTTAAGTTTAAGTTAAACATTATAATGCAATAATTGCATTTTTTTTTTTTTTTAATGGGCAAGCATATATTAAGCCAGGGGTTTTCAAACTACGGCCCTCCAGGTGTTCAGGAACTACAATTCCCATCATGCCTAGTCATGTCTGTGAATGTCAGAGTTTTGCAATGCCTCATGGGATTTGTAGTTCCGCAACAGCTGGAGGGCCGTAGTTTGAGGATCCCTGTATTAAGCTAAGGTGATCTTTAGCCTACCCAGGGCACTGGAGAATTATATAAAGTTTCTGTTCATCCTTACAACCCTTTAACCCAAGTTCCAATCAAAGATTTGCAAGACTCTTGCAGGATCCAATGTCCTGCTGGGGCTGGGGGAAACACCTTTTTTGCTTATTTATTAAAACAGCCCTGAAGATAATGTTTATGACTCCCAAAACCCAAGGAATCTCTTATTACCATGATGTGGAATGGGAGTGGTTAAAGATTCCTTGGCTGGGGGCCCCAAAGAGGTGTAAGATGTACAGTAGATGGGTAATGGTACCCAATGACATTTCATCCAAAACTGAATCAATTTTGAGTGAACTTGCTCTTCAAATCTCTATAATAAATATGTAAACAATGTTATGGAAATCCCATCAACAACTCAAGACATGGAGAAGCAATGGAGTAAAGTAGTAGTACCATAATTAAGTGCCTCTGGTGCGGTCCACTTGACTGGAATCTGCTTCATCCCCCCAGTGGATGAATACACTCCATCCGCCTCCTCTCTTGACATGCCAAAGTCACTTATTTTGAGAGCATTTTTCTCGGTCACAAGACAGTTACGTGCAGCAAGATCTCTGTAATGAAAAAAAAAACAAAAAAACAAATGTGTTGTACAGATATAATTTTTTTTTTACATGTCAGCGAATGCACTGACCTAAAACATATACTGTATAATTGAAAAGCATATTACACTATGTGTTCTGGTGTGAGGGAGGACCATTATTTTTTGTTTGCCTGACCCAACAGTGTACAGAATGTACAGAAAGGCCCAAATGACTCTTATTCACTCTTATGCCTTGTACACACGATCGGATTTTCTGTCGGGATAAACTCAGATGGATTTTTCCGACGGAATCCCGTTCAAGCTGTCTGGCAGACACACTGTCACACCAAATTCTGACTGTCCAAAATGTGGTGACGTATAACACTACGACAAGCTGAGAAAAATGAAGTTAAATGCTTCTGAGCATGCGTCGATTTGATTTTGAGCATCCATGTTTTTTTTTCTCCTTCTGAGTTCCACACAGACGAACGGAATTTCCATCGGAAAAAAAGAGAACATGTTCTCTTTCTAAATTCCAACGGAAAAAAGTCTGATGGGGACCACACATGGTCGGAATATCCGATGAAATAATTCCGTCAGACTTTTTCCATCGGAAGTTCCGATTGTGTGTACAAGGCATTATTCTTATTCAATACTCTTATTCAAATGACTCTTATTCACTCTTATACAACCCAAATTACTCTTATTTACCATAGAGATGTAAACCTTTACTGTGTATGCAGTGATTTGTATAAGGTCTAGGTTTATGTGAACTAAAAATTAAAAAAATCAGCACAAGGGATGAAACTTGCATCTGTTGAAATGTGTCCCTTGTGTTGGTGCCTGCTGTCTTAGTTGAAATCCTATGTCCTCTGCCCCTCCCACGCCCCCTCAGCCATAATTTTCTGATGCTGCAGGGCTAATACGAGAGCTGGACCTGCCACAGGCACTCATCAAGTGTGCCAACTACGCCCATCCTTTTTGCCCTCCTCCTCCATTCTAAGAAGCTGTACTATAGTTTTCATTAATAAAAAGAGGTCTATGAATGTAGGAGGTGGACTTTTCATTCAGCTTCCCATCCTTCATTCAAGGACCACTTTTCAGTCAAGGCATATATACACAGTAAAGGGAAGTAGAGTGTACACCGCTCCAAGTCTGTCTTCTAATTAAAGATCTCTTGATACTACTGTGGCAACAAGACTGGGTGCCTGCCGAGGTCCGCAACCTGGAAAGTCCATGCAACAAAGAGAAAAAGCGGCACATCCAGAGATGAAGAAAAATTTGTTGGTTTATTGTAGAGTCAAAGGTTTAAAAAACATGACACACGAGGGATCCAAACTGTTCAGCAAACACGTTTCACACAAAGTGCTTAATCATTGACCGCCCAGCTCTCTTCTCTCTCAGGCTGACAGCTACAGTGGGAACATAGCATTATCTAACAGAGGGGATTGGAGAGACTTTACACTGCTATTCTATCATCAGGAGGGGAAGATTGGGGAGCTGACAGGCAGGGAAGGGAGGGGAAGAGGAGGACAGAGGAGAGCTGTGGATGATGGAGGCACGTAAACTGACCATAGTGTCCGGGCTCAGCAGCCATGATAAACCGTGGTCACTTTACAGAGGGGAGGGCAGAACCAGGCCTGATCAGCCAGGTATTTTAGGTGATACATGGGGCCAAATTACACAGAGCAAGTGCTGTGCTGTATAACATGCTTTAAAGGAACAGGATCTAATTTTTTTTAAAACATTTTTTTTTAGGGTTACAAACACAGACCGAAAATGCAGGTGGACAGCTGATTTTCTAAGACTATTGAAGAGTGCTCTGTTCCCCTATGGCTACCCCTTACATATACTCAGTGGCCATCTCCTGGGATTTGTTTTACAGAGTTTCCCCAAGATTGGGCCAAAACAGAAAATGCAACCTGTGAGAGGCAGTTCTGTGACACATTGCTAAAAATATAGATCAAAGGAGAAAAGCCAGACATGTTAAAGCTGACAGGTCCACAACTTCCAAAAAAAAATTCCCAGCACCTTGCTGAATTCATACCACCAAAAAAAAAATCACACTGTTCTAAAGACAAAAGGAGTCCTTCCCAGACCATAAAGACCATAAAGGTCCCAGACTGGAATCTACAACATCTTTATTAATAAAATATTTTCCCAATGTCACCTAGTAACCCTTATGACGTGTACACACGCTCAGAATTTCCGATGGAAAAAGTCAGATGGAATTTTTTCTTCGGATATTCTGACCGTGTGTATGCCCCATCAGACTTTTTCCGTCGGAAATTCAGACGGAATAAGATAGAATTTTTTTTTATCAGAAAAAAAGAGAACACGTCGTCTGGATGCAATTCCCACGGACTAAAAACCACGCATGCTCGGAAACAATTTGACGCATACTCGGAAGCATAGACCTTCATTTTCTCTGCTCATCATAGTGTTTTAAGTCACTGCGTTCTTGACAGTCGGATTTTAGTGTGACCGTGTGTATGCAAGACAGCTTGAGAAGAATTCCGTCGGAACTCCGTCGGAAAAACCCGTCGGAGTTTATTCTGACAGAAATTCCGCTCGTGTGTACAAGGCATTAGGGATCTTTCACTTACAGTGGGTAAGGAAAAGCATCACCCCCCTTTAAAATAATCACACAAATAATTAAATCACCTCACCACCTTAAACACACCTTGAAGATACTGAGGCCACATGGAAAAGGGTGTTATGGTCAGATGAGACTAAAACTGAATTATTTGCCCTCAACATCAAACAATATGTCTGGGGGAAATTCAATACAGCTCACCATCCAAATAACACCGTTCCTACAGGAAAGCATGGAGGTGGTAATGTCCTGTTATGGGGGAGTTTCTCTACAAGCAGGGACTGGAGCACTTGTCAGGATAGAACGAAAAATGGATGGGACAAAACTTCATCAAATTCTTGAGGAAAATCTGCTGCCCTTTGCCAGAAAGCTGTCATTGGGAAGAAGGGTTACCTTCCTACATGACAATGACCCAAAGAACACAGCAAAAAAGACCACATAATGGTTGAAGGAGAAAAAGGTGAATGTCCTTGCATGGTTTAAAAATCAGTATTTTTTGCTAGAAAATTACTTAGAATCCCCAAATATTATATATATTTTTTTTAGCAGAGACCATAGAAAATAAAATGGTAGTTGTTGCAATATTTTATGTTACACTGTATTTGTGCAATTCTTTTGGAAAAAATACACTTTCAAGAATTGAAATTAAAACTGTGCAGGTTTAGGAGATATCCGGGGTAGCTACAGGTAAGCCTTATCATAGGGTTTACAACCACTTTAAAAATCTCCATAGGTGGTGCTTTAATTTTTTTTTAACAGGTACCAGTTTAGAGTTACAGAGGCAGTCTAGAGCTAGAATGATTGCTCTTGCTCTAACGATCGCAGCAATACCTCACTTGTGTGGTTTGAACACTGTTTACATTTGCGGGCGCGATTTACGTACGCGTACACTTCTGCGCGCGAGCACGGAGAGATGGTCGCTTTAAAATAAAAAATTCTTATTTATTTTCTTTTATTTTTACACTGTCCCTTTAAATGTATTTCTTTTTATCACTTTTATTGCTGTCACAAGAATGTAAACATCTCTTGTGACAGTAATAGTCGCGTGTCAGGTATTTTTTTGGAGGTATCTGGGGTCTATAAGACCCCAAATCTCTTCTTTTGCAACGCCAAGCTTGGCTGTATTGAATACTGACATTTTTATTAAAATCTGGCTCGTTTAAGGTTTCAGTAAACCAGAAGTGATGTCATGATATAGCTTCCGGGTTACTAGATCCGAGACTTGATCAAAGCCCATTCGTTTGGGTCTCCGGCAAGCTGGTCACTTGGGCCTCGTCGATGGTTTTCAAGTAAACCGTAAGTCATGTCATCGCTTCTGGGTTACCCATTTCAAGCTTTGTTTTGCTGTCCGGGCCAGCAGGTGGACACACTGTCTGGTCGCTCAAGTCTTCTGGTGGGACGGGAGAGCCCGGGTGAGCTGCGGAAGGCGGCGGGAGGGGGGCACGTCCCCCTTCTGCTGCTTGTACTAACAGCCGAGCAGCTGATTAGCCGCATCAGTTGTTATTACAAGAAAGCCGACCGTCAGCTATGAAAAAAACACGGCAGGCTTCACCCCGGTACAACCACTTGAAGTAGAAGGCTGCATATATGCGTTACGTCGGCATGAAGGGGTTAAAACCCATTGGAAATTACTTGAAGACTGCAGTCCACAAACAGTCACCATCAAATTTAACTGAACTTGAGCCGTTCTGCAAAGAAGAGTGGGCAAATATTGCAAAGTCTAGAAGTGCAAAGTTAGTAGAAACAAATCCCAACAAACTAAAGGCTGCAATGAATGCAAAAGGTGGCATGGGGGGGGGGGGGGGGTTATCCTTTTTCCAACTCCGTGATTCTGTTTTTGAATTTTTGTTTTTCATTTTTTCTGACATGTTGGTCTTATATCTTTCACTTGGTTATACTCTGCACTAGTAAATACAGCTGGATAAAACAAAAACGGTGTCTGTCTTCATCATTTCAGGCTGCAAAGCAACAAAATTAGATTTTTTTTATGGGGGTGATTTTTTTTCTATATCCACTGTAAAACTCATCTTAAATGATGGTCTTATACCCTTTAAGAATACCTCTAATGAACTTACAAAAACAATAGCAAAGTAATATAATTAAAAAGTTGCAGCAGATGTAAGGAGGGGTCAAGTCAGGTGAAGCACTTGTGGGAAATGTATAATTTGTCAGCCCACCTAACCAGGATGGGTAGGTCTCTAAAGGATGTCATGTTGCTCTAGGCTCATTTCATTATTATTAGTGTAGGTGAGGCCAAGGAAAACAGAGATTGTTGAAGTTTATATTAGGCTCCTCCAAGATTAGGCTGATTTTGATTACTTCACCTTCTAAGCATCGCTATCAAAGTAAATCTATCTATCTATCTAAAGCTGGACATACAGGGTCACAATTTGTCATTTGATCTCAGATCAACAAAATGTACCAATACCTGTACAGTATGCTGTGTAAGTGCCTGCTAAAAGGCCATTCCGTTTATGCTCACTCACTTAGCCCACTCAAGTAGTATAGTCAGCGGCGGCTGGTGCTCAATATTTTGGGGGGGGGCAAACCAATGACACCCCCTTACGGGAGATGGACGGGAAGGTATCGACCCCCTCCCCGCAGGAGACGGACGGGAAGGTAGTGACCCCCCGGCGGGAGACGGAGGGGAAAGCGGTGATCACCCCCCCCCGTGGAAGACCTTAAGAGGCAGATGACAAGGATCCGGGGTAGGGCTGCTGCTCCTCGCTCCGGGGCTGTTGCTTCTCCTTCTGGTCGAACAGGAAGTGGGTCCTGAGAGCCGATTGACTGGGAGTCCTAAGTCTACCTGGCCAATAGGGTCTCAGGACCCGCTTCCTGATTGGCTGGGAGGAGAATCAGGAAGACAATAGCAAATATTAATTTGCTATTGTCACACAACTGCGCCCCGAGCCCACCCTTTTTTTAAGCCAATTAGAGCCTTATGCCGCGTACACACGATCATTTTTCCCATCGGGAAAAATATATATTTTTTTTTAACAAGAAAAACGCCCATGTGTGGGCTTTTTGTCATTTTTCCAGACGGGAAAAACGGCATTAATCACGACGAGAAAAATTAGAACATGTTCTAATTTTTCTCGTCGTGATTCCCGTCGTTTTTTTCCGCAGCAGTTTTCCCATAGGGAAACACTGCCACGGAGCCCACACATGGTCGTTTTTCTCGACCAAAAAAAAAATGTCGGGAAAAACGGACGTGTGTAGGGAACCAAGCCGTTCCCTCGTTTTTCCCGTCGATTTTCTCGACGGTGTTTTCACCGTCGAGAAAATCGATCGTGTGTAAGCGGCATTAGGCTCTAATCATGTGCTTAAAAAAAATAACACCATTGAAATCCATGCGTCCGGTGGCCTGCATGTAGATTAGGGACCGGGCGCATGGATTAGTCGAGGTGGCGCCCCTGCGCCCTGTATGGACGGGCCACCACTGAGTATAGTTGATTCTGTCTTGATAGACCGAATCTGGAACAGAATTTGACAGTCTGGGCTGGCTTAAAGTGTGGTCAGACTATGGATATGTAAAGAAGTAAAGCATATAAAGCAGTAAATTAACTTTAATTACTAGACTTGTGCACAACGGAAAAATTTGTTTCGTTTCAGTTTGTTTCTTGTGCACAACGGAAAAATTTGTTTAGTTTCGGTTTGTTTCTTTTCGGTCCTGTTGATTCGTAATCATTCGTAATTTTGCTAGACGGGATTTTTCGTGTTCGGACTAATTCGTATTTTTGCAAGCGACATTTTTCGTTGAATTTTTAGTTGATTTATAATTCGTACTTTCGGTAGGGTACATTGTTTTTCGTTGATTCTGGACACAACTCCTACTTTCGTAACTTTTTTTGGGTTCGTTGATTCGTAATTTTCCGTGTCTCTCTCACAACGACACTGCCTATTATGCCTAATGTGCTTCGAATGGATTTGTACTTTTCTAAATACATAGCGGTTATTTGTAACGATTCGAAATCTCGTATTTTACTTTCGTTTTTTACATGCGGCTGTAGCCTCCGCCCCTGTACACCATTTTGAGAGGGTTCAGCACGGTGAGGGAGAAGCAGAGAGCAGAGCAGAGTGTTATTGTGCTTCAAATGGATTAGAAATCTCGTATTTTACTTTCGTTTTTTACATGCGGCTATAGCCTCCGCCCCTGTACACCATTTTGAGAGGGAGTTCAGCACGGTTTGGGAGAAGCAGAGAGCAGAGCAGAGTGAGTGTTATTGTGCTTCGTATGGATTCGTACATTCGTAACTTTTTTCATAATGAATTATGCCGAAGACATTCGGGCATTCGCTATTTGCGGTACAATTTATTTCGGATTCGGTTTTATTCGTAATTGCTTTGTTTGGAAATTCGAATGCTTACGAATGTCCGAAAGTTGCTAAATTCGGACGAATTTCGATTCGTTACGAAACAAATTGCATAAGCCTATAAAATTACATCAAGCCCCATGGACCTACTGTATGTAGCTGAAGGCACTGTGGCACAAAATATTGTAAACTTTCACAGCAGAAGCACTGAAATTGCTCAGGTAATGCTCTCAGCAGCCCTTCCAGCCTTCTAATCTCAATAAAAAAAATAAAAAAAATAAACATTTTTATTGAATTTTAAGTAAAGTGCAAGAGGAGGATGTCTGCAGCAACAGAGGCCTGAGAGTGTGTTTTAATGCCCATTTACTAAAATATGCAAATACTTCAATGCTCATAGCCTGGCCTCAGGTTCATGTTATGAGAAGCGAGGCTCTGAACAGTAGGCCAGTGGCCTCAAATTACCTTCTATGAGATAATTATGGCATAGGACAGAGCTGTTTAATGAATATTTGGGAAACCATAAAGGATGGTTTATCTTGTGCTAGGTGAGGGATCATATCATGTGACTAAAGTCTACTGTAGCCTTTCTCAGCCAAGGTTCCATAGAACCTTAGGGTTCCTCCAGTGGTTGATAGGGATACCTTTAGCAATGAGTGATTTCCACCACTCATATAAGGAACCCCTGACACCAACAATCCTTTCAGATATCTGAAAGGTGGGCATTCCTTCCAGTTACCACAAATGTGAGAAGCACAAATACATGAGCTGTAGATATAATAATAATTATTAGCAGGGGTTCCCTGAGACGGAAGTTTTTTTCAAGGGTTCCCCCATGTTAAAAAAAAAGTTTGATAAAGGCTGATGATCTGCTGCATGTGTAGAAAATGTATTTTTTTGCCAATTCAGGAATAATTACTTCAAAAACTATGGCAATGTGGTAAGTAGATGCAACCACTGGGCACCTCCTGCTGACTGATTTTTATTCTTAAATTGGTAGTCTTTTTATCAACTTCTTACCTCATTGGTTAGGCTTCTTTCACACTGCAAAAATGCAGTAAAAATGCACATGTGCTTTTGCCGTGTTTCTGGTACATTTCGCACCTGTGAAAAAAGAACATGTGACAAAAAACGCACCAAAAACACAATCGCAGGTGAGTTTTTGATGCGTTTTCCATTCATTTCAATGGGGAGGTGTGTTTTTGGTGTGGGTTTTTTACCGCACCAAACAGGCACCAAAAATGCAGCTTGTAGGACTTTGAAGAATAATGGATCTGCAACTGACCAGTGTGAAAAGTTCCATTTAATGGTCATGGTTTTTTTCCGCTTTTTTATTGCAAAAACTGAAGAAAAACTGGTCAGTGTGAAGGCACAGAATCACACTAACCAAGTTGTGCCCACCCACTAAGAAGTTGATTTACTATAACTGGAGAGTGCAAAATCTGGTGTTGCGGTGCATAGTAGCCTTCTAACTTCATCTTGTCATCTTGTTCAGCTTTGACAAAAAACAAACAAACCTGGAAGCTGATTGGTTTCTATGCAGAGCTGCACCAGATTTTGAACACTCTATTTTTGGTAAATCAACCCTTAAATGCCATTGTTTTGCTCCTTATTGTATATTTGTATAGCTTCTCTAATTTCCAAAGAAATGTATGTGGAAATGTTATCATACAAAAAAATTAAAGCAACCTTTGCATTCGTCATAATTAAAAATGTTTGCATCCATAATTGGAACATCATTTATAGATGCTTTCTAATTTTTTTGCCATTTTTTTATTATTTAATGAAATTAAAAACTAGGCTCACTCCCCCCAGATTAAAAAATTTCACCCAAGGAAGAACGCAGAGAAAAAAAGTGTTTCAGATTTGCATGAAGTAATGACAAACGAGCAGAAGCCTACAGGCTGTGACCCGTTCTTACAACTATCCAAGTCTGGGTTTGTGAGATACCAAAGCAATCTCCCTCCTGGCCAGTACCTGTGAATACAATGTTTACTCTCCAAGTATTCCATCCCAGCAGCAGCATTTTCTGACATCCCGATAAGCTCCTTCATCTTCAGTCTGCTTCCTTCATTCCGCAAAAACGTTAGGAAATCGCCACCTGCAGGAGAACAAAATGACTTTATCTGTCTGCTGAGCTCTCTGTTTCTTTATACAAATTCAGCAGACATCAATCACATTGTAGGAAATATTTTACTTTGAAAATCACAGGATAATTTGAAATATCATCAATTTTTATGCCCTCAAACCTACTATACTTATGAACTGTTCTAACTATTCTTTCACAGAAGACAGTTTGTAAAGGGAAATGCCAACTAAATTGAAGAAAGTAGAGCTGAGGGCTGCAATGCATATAAAATACCCTTATGCCGCGTACACACGACCGTTTTTAATGTCATTGAAAAAAACGTTTTTCTCAACGTGATTCTTCTCAAGCCTGCCTTGCCTACACACTATCATGAAAAAAAATGCTTGAGCAAAGCGCGGTGACGTACGAAATGTACGACGGCACTATAAAGGGGAAGTTCCATTGGGATGGCGCCACCCTTTGGGCTGCTTTTGCTGATCCTTGCGTTAGTAAAGTTTGGTGAGAGACGATTCGCGCTTTTCAGCCTCGTGCTCTTCAGTCTGTTATAGCGTGACAAATGTGCTATCTCCATTACGAATGCTAGTTTTACCAGAACGAGCGCTCCCGTCTCATCACTTGCTTCTGAGCATGCGTGTTTTTTTCACGTCGTTAAAGCCTACACACGGTCGTTTTTCATGACGAGAAAGACGACGACGTAAAAAACATCGAGAAAAATTAGAGCATGTTCTAAATTTTTATTGCCCATTTTTCATATTGTGAAAAATGCTCTGGAGCCTACACACGATTGTTTTTAATGACCAAATTAATTTTTTTTATTTTTCTCGTCCTGAAAAACGGTCGTGTGTACGCGGCATAAGATTTCTGTGTCCAGTTCTCTTCCCAGATCTTGTATCTCTCTGGATGTATTGAATTTTCTCATAGACGTTTTTTGGCCAGTATGGGAACTACCAAAATGTACTTGCTCTCCAAAAATATATATAATTATCTAATAATAGATAATATTATACAACAAAATATGCAATATATATAGTTATATAATGTATATATGTGTAATTAAAGGCAACTAGTGGAACCAATCAGCTACTAATGCTTTCCTATAAATACGTTCCCTGTGTTAAAGGTAAAAATTACTGCAACCCAAATCTAGAGAGTGCCCCACAGAGTCACTAGAAGTGTACTTTCTGAAACGTAAGCTGTATAATCTCTCCCTATTTTATATCTCACCAATCACAATCAAATGTTCAACACAAGCTTGAACCTGATTGATGTCATTTAGAAATGTATTAATTCTGACATTAGACAGATCACATTTTCTGTAAGTGACAATGTGCCTGCAGTAGGTGTGTTTGGGAATGCTTCTATCTCACATGTTGGGGTTCCTTCATCACTGGCTTACCAACAAAAGAGGGTTGGGTGGACTGGTGCTCTACATCTGTGGCCACGTGCACACTGGACGTTTAGCTCTAATGCATGAGGCTTTGGCGTTTAGCTGTGGACAGAGGGCATCCAGTCCCGCCGCCAGCAGCTGGTCAAACTCTATGAGAGGCTGACAGCTGCTGTGGCTGGATGGGGCAGGATGGTGCACCAAGCAGTACTTATGTTTAGGACAGTATGCCCCCAGGGATGAATGCATTCCAAGCATTTTTCCCTGGGCTTATACTGCCCTAAAGGTAAGTTTCACTTGGTCCACCATCCTGCCCCCATCCAGCCACAGCAGCTGTCAGCCTCTTATAGAGTTTGACCAGCTGCCCACAGCAGAGCTGGATGGTGCACCTGCCCCCTCTGCCCTCAATGCCGAAGCCTCATGCATTGGGACTAAATGTCCAGAGTGCATGAGGTCTATGCTGACATGAAAAACTGTACAACTGAGCATAACATCTGTGCTCCCCATATGCTTCTTGGGATATATGTCCCTTGTATGATTTTTACCTATAGGTAAGCCTTAAATATCTCCTAAACGTGCACCGTTTAGGAGATATTCACTGTAGATGCAGCCATGTCATCACCGGCGCACGCGCTCTGAAGGAATGGCATACCCGTGCCATTCCTTCAGAGCCTTGTCGTAAACAGCGACTCCCACGCACGGGAGTGATGTCCTTGCTGGCTCAGCCATTCCTATCGCCGAAGCCTGTGAACTGAGAAGGAAGATCGGGTGAAAATGGAAGCGCCTTCAGCGGTGCTTTGTTTTCAGGTAACAGTCTTGTCAATATTCCTATCGCACACATTCCTGGCAAGTATGGCTCTTAAAATGGTAGGTGCTGTAGCGACTACCAGTTGGGTCCTGGAAACATCAAGTGTACATATTCACCAGCACACCATGGATCAACAACTTCCGTCCAAAGGTTTCTTTTATTTAGAGAGATCACAACACAGAGATAAGTGCACTTATCTCTGTGATGTGATCTCTCTCAACAAAAGAAACCTTTGAAAGGAAATTGTTGAACCATGGTGTGCTGGCGAATATGTACACTCATTTTCAGGGAAGTCTGTCATACTAGCACATTATGACTTAAACTGCCCGGTGTCTTTTTGAAATCGTCCAAAATGTCTTGGTATGCTGATGCAAGAGTTCCCTACACTGGGGCCAAGCCCAACCCCTGAAAAACAACCCCACACCATAATCCCCCCTCCACCAAATGATTTGGACCAGTGCACAAAGCAAGGTCCATAAAGACATGGATGAGCGAGTTTGGGGTAGAGGAACTTGACTGGCCTGCACAGAGTCTTGACCTCAACCCGATAGAACACCTTTGTGATGAATTAGAGTGGAGACTGCAAGCCAGGACTTCTCGTCCAACATCAGTGCCTGACCTCACAAATGCGTTTCTGGAAGATGGGTCAAACATTCCCATAGACACATTCCTAAACCTTGTGGACAGCCTTCCTAGAAGAGTTGAAGCTGTTATAGCTGCAAAGGGTGGGCCAACTCAATACTGAACCCTACGGACGAAGACTGGGATACCATTAAAGTTCATGTGTGTGTAAAGGTAGGCGTCCCAATACTTTTGGTAATATAGTGTATATTTTGTATGTGGACTATACGGTGCAGCCATGTGGGCAATGTGTAGGGCAAATGGTGATCATACACTTGTTCATTCCCTTTGGATAAAACCCAATAAAAATTTGAAAGAGAATCTTCCTAGTGCCTGTGTTGTAAATGACAGTAATGGATTCACCACCAGTGAATGTTTTGTGAAGGTTAAAGTGGAACATTAGTCAGAAGATTAAGTCCTGCTAGATCACTTCAGCCTGGCCCTTTTTGCAGGTCTAGCTATGTACAACATTAAAAATAAGTGCCTATACTGTTTAAAATCCAGTGATGCCCCGTCTCACCCTGCTCTGCACATGCTCAGTTGCTCAGCACTCAAAAACTACACTGAAAATGTAGAGGCCGATCTGCTGATAGCCTAAGGATTTACTGCTGTTCAGGGGCTATGGGCTTCAGCAAAATGGCAGCCTCTAGCTAGAAGAAACAGGAACAATGCTGGAGGCAAATTTACAGAACACACTAATTTTGGTAGCATAATCAATAATGTGTCATGTATGATCCCTGATAAAGAACATTATTTTTTATCAAGTTGTTAGGGGTAAAGTTACGCTTTAAGGTTTAAATTTGTCTGATATGTTGGGATATATTTTTGTTTTTGATGCCCAGCAGGCCAGACTCTTACTCACCTTGTACCAACTCCATGACAATGTATATTGGATGTTTCTGTGTGCAGACTCCGATCAGTTTGACAATGTTGGGGTGACTATATTGCTTCAGAATCCTTCACAAAGAGAACACAAATGGTAAAATTACATTTGGTGACTCAGTAGAAGCTGGCAGATAATGTGTCACTATGATCTACACTTACAGATATGCGGAGCTCGCTCAGCTTTAAATAATGCATAAATCATAGCACAAGAAAAAGGTAAAATTAACCGATGTTTATTTGCAAACTGAGACTTTAGAAAATTGCCATTTGCGTCGCAGTCTTTTGTTTTATGTTTTTTTTTTTCATCTGACAGTTTTTCTACAGTAAACCACATGTCTATTTATTTCGTTTTAAATGCTGTAAAAATATGTACAAGGCATGACCTATTTAGAGAAGTAAACGTATGCAGTTTAACTATTATTAAGGGTTTATTTAGGGTTGTCCATCCAAAACTGATTGTCATCACCTATAATAGCCTTTGTGATTTCTCACTATTGTTGCTATATTCTCTAATTCAGCTTTACTCAACCTTTTTATCCTAGAGGAACCCTTTAAAAATGTATTAGGTATTAGGTCTCAGAGAACCTCTGGTAAACTGAAATAATTGTGAGTCAGTGGATTGTTCGTTACAGTCGTAGTTAGTGGAAAAACTGCCTCCTTACATTGGGAATCAGTGGGAAGAATGTCCCTTACATTGGGCGCCATTGTGAATAATGTCCCTTACATTGGGGGCCATTGTGAAGACTGTCTCTTAAACTGGGGATCAGTGGGAAAAATATCCCTTACAATGGGGGTCATTAGGGAGAATGCCTCTCACATTGGTGGTCAGTGGACGAATTTCCCTTACATTGGGTGTCAATAGGAAGATGGGAGGTCAGCCAGCCACAGTTCAAGGAACCTCTAGCAACCTCTGGAGGAACCTTAGGGTTCCCCAAAAACCTTGGTTGGGAATGGTTGCTCCAAATATTATACATTTTGGTGGTGTTGGTGAAAAGGGCAGACCTGTGAACAATGGTGGGGAGATTTTATTGATGCAGTTCTTGAGAGACCGCTGACGAAGTCCGTACTGGACGTAACGTGCGTACGGGGGGAGGAGCTTTCCATCGTGACGTCACCCGCGTCCCATCTATCGCCGTCCACGGCTCCACACCGCTATACCATTGCACATATCCATCCATCTTGGGTGTTTTTTACCCCTTTTGAACTGTATGGTTCTGGCCGCTGTGCCCACTTTTATCTGTATCGTATTGGAATAAACTTATCAGTCTGCACTGAGATCGTGTTAATCTTTATTACATTCATGACCCTTATGCATTGATGCCTGCATATCCCGCTGCTGGACCTCATCCATCAATACCATCTCCCCTATTGGTGGGAACAAGCGCGTTTGACCACTTGTTCATTCAAATGGTCCACCTCATCTGGTAAGCAAGCATTTTTCTTGATGGTGGAGGATTTGTCACTTTTCGTTTGAAGATTGTCTGCATCACTGCTGTTTCCAGTTTATGGACTTTAAAATTGCACTGCACTTTCAATTTTTGCATTGTACTCTGGGTCTTTTTGTGATTACTTATGTGGTGTTCAGCCTGCAATTTATTATATTATTTGCTGTTTGTGCGCTGATTTCTTTTACTTTATAGTTCTTGAGAGCTAAAATTCAATAATGAGTTATTTGGCTCACCAGCATTAACTTTAGGGTGCAATTCTAGTTTGAGGTAACTCTTTAAGGTTTTAGGAAATCCCAAGTGTAAAAGCTATTGGCTACGGCTAGCTAAGCCACAAACAATTTGCTCAGTCCAAGGTTGTATATGAATTCTGTAACTTCCTATACCACCCTTACCAATAGTTATAGTTCTATAAGTCACACTTTTTTATGCCCAGGGATTTGTAATTATTTTCTTGTTTTGTTGTGCTACTGTTTTAAAGTACCCTTATACATATACCTGAACTGAGTAATATTTACAATTTTATTTATGGCCATGAGATGGGGCAACCAGTAAATAAGTATTTATGCCAGCTCCATCTAGTGCTCATAATGTAATATTTTCCTGGCACAATATATTCTTTATGAAGAATAACATTCAACCTGGAAATAATATCGCCTAATAACATAAATTTTCCCCCCAGAATGAATGCACGCGCAGCTTCCCAGGTTGAATAACTTTTTATAAATACATCCCTAAGAGGGAAAGTCAAATAGAGCCCCTCAATCACCATGGCCCACAATCAGTAGGCAAGAGGCTAGCCTGCAGTCCCCCCCCCCTCAAAAGCCTCTGTCCTGGTTGGGTTTGTCACATTCCTTCCCCCCCAAAGGCAGACTAACCAGGTCACAGACCTCCAACTAGTCTGGGCATGCATTAGTCGGCCAGAGTGAACCCACATAGTCGCTCCACATGATCTCCATTCTTTGCAGGGAAGAGTTGCCATTGGTAACTGTGGGGCAAAGGTCATGGACCCTTTGTTGGGCTGCCAGCGCTTCAGCTGGGATGTCTTTACCTTGCCGGGGCTTGGTCTGCTGCTGGGGAGAGATGCCGTGAAGACACAGTGGGTGCTAGACAGAGGCAAGCGGTGCTCTGCCCTGTTGCCAACACTTCAGCTGGGGACCCGCATCCTCCACTCCCGCTGGCAGTTGGGATGGGAGGACGACTTCCTCTTCTCTGAAGACTCTTAGCTGCCTCTGGAGGGGGAGAACAACTACCTCCTTTCCCTGGTCCATGGTCTGCTGCTGGGGAGGGAAAATGGCTTCCTCCACTCCCTGCATCTCAGACTGCCACTGGGGAGTGAGGACGGCTTCCTCTCCTCCTTGCAACTCGGACTGCTGCTAGGGAGTGAGTATGGCTTCCTCCCATCCCTGCACATCGGACGTCAGCTGGGGAGTGAGGATGGCTTCCTCCCCTCTCTGTATTTCAGACTGCACTGGGGTGGGGCAATAATGGCTTCCTCCCCTCCCTGCATCTCAGACTGCCGCTGGGAAGTGAAGATAGCTTCCTCTTTCCTGCACATTGAACTGCTGCTGGGGAGTGAGGACAACTACTTCCTCTCCCTGCTGCTCGGGAATTGCTGAAGATCCAGGGCATAGGCTGGTGGCACTCGGGCCCAGTGCCTGCGCTTCGGCGGCTGACTCATAATCTATAACATCTATAGGTGCTGGGGCATACTGTTGAACTTCGCCAAACAGTCTTCTATATGCTTGTTTCAGCTCCCATTCTTGTGTGACTATAAAGTCCAAGTCACTGCTCAATCCAAGCTCACTGGGAAGTTTCAACTCCCTAGAATATAGGATATCCTCCCATCTCCGCTCCACTGCACTACCAAACTGTAGATCCTCCTTAAGCACCTCAAATATCAATACCGGGCTGCCAAAGGCATAGCCTTCTATGGGACTGCTGTTCTCCAGCCACAGACACACTTGGGTGGCATACCATTGCAGCGCCCGATACCCATTCACCAGCATCAGTTCCGTCTGGACCAACCTATCCAGCTCCATCAGCCATTCCTCCAGGGAATGATCTCATAGGAATGGTATACATAAGTCCAGCTGCAGCCAGTACTGATCCATGGGCATAGTGAGGACCTTTCTATAACAGTCTTGCTCCACTTTAAAAGCCTCTCTCCAGAGCTCCCTGCGGATCACATCTCTCAATTTCAGCATGTCCCGAGAGGAACCAAGTTCTCCGTACTGGGAAAACGTCTCTTGCATTTGTGTCACGAATGTCATGTCTACCTCAATGCAGGTAGTCAGACACTATAGCTAGCTACTGTGTGCTTTACTTAAAGCAGCCTCCTTTCCCTTAAGGCAAGCAGGCCTACCGGTACTTGGTTGCCCCCAGGACTTATACACAATGCTATAGTGCCTGGCCACCACACCAGGGCAGACGCGAACAGAGCAAACAACAGACTAGTTTAGCAGACAGATAGCGTGGTTCTATGACAGTCCAGGTAAAAGGCAGGCTGAATTCAGGAAATAGTCCAATACCTGATCCAATGACAGTCTAGGTAAAAGGCAGGCTGAGTACAGGGAATAGTCCAATATCTGATCCAGGGAAATCCAACAGCAAAGCAGGGCAGACAAATGGGAGGCTTGATCAAGAACAATGCAGGTAACTCTGTCTCTATCACAAGCAAGGGACAGAGTGTTCGGTTTGCTTATAACAGGTGACTGACCATCAATCACCTTGCAGGTGAACACAGACAGGGAGAATCCAACAGCCAACACCCGTATGCTGGAATGAGGAGCAGGAGCACCAAGTGATCCTGAAAATTCGCCACTGGAACTCCGCTTTCATGGAGACCGGCTGCTGGAACACTTCTCCGATATCACCTGGCACTGGGTCCCTATGGTAGTTTGGATGTCCCAGACTGCAGGAAGCATTCCGCTGCTGGCAACCAAATGTGACGGACCACAAAATAGTGCTTGCTTCCTCCAAACCCCTTTCAGCTTGCTGCCCCCAAAACCCTTTCAGCTTGCTGCCCCCAAAACTCTTCCTAGCTAATACAAATCCTTTGCCCCAAGCATCATACATAGATAAGATGTTGAAGCAAAAACCAAAGGAGTCATTTTATTGAACAGAAATACAGGTTTTTATACACTTCAAAAAACAGGGGCAGTCCCTACATGAACAATAAAAATAAATAATAGACATTGAGGTAAACCACCCACAATGGTTAGGTAACGAGGTAAAGTTGACACCAGACTAATCACTTCTCCAGAAGGATTAGCAAACAGACACAAACAATAGGTTACTCAATTAACAAAAGGACAAAGACACTTAAGGCCTCATGCCCACGGGCGTTTTTTCAGCCGCGTTTTTGAGCGTTTTTTACAGCTTAAAAACGCCTGTCCATGTTAGTCTATAGCTTCATGCCCACCTAGGCGTTTTTGAGCTGTAAAGAGCATAGGCGTTTGTAAGCTGTAAAAAAAACCCAGGGCCAGTGCGTTCCTCAGCGTCAGAATTTGGCAGGAAAAAACGCGAGCGTCAAAAAACGCGCAAAAACGCGCACTAACGCGCAAAAAACGCGCACTAACGCGCGGTCGCGTTTTTAGCTCCGACGTTTTTTTGTTTTTTTTTTCAAAAAAAAATATATATTTACAATAACATGGACAGGCGTTTTTAAGCTGCAAAAAACGCAGCTGTAAAAACGCCAGTGGGCATGAGGCCTAACAGTGAACACATAACACCTTAATAAACAGATTACACATAACAGCAGAAGGCCTCAGCATCAGGTTGTTTTGAGCTGATTATAACTATCTGCTTAGAGCAAATAGACTGTGCACATTGCAAAGAGCAGATGCACTCAGCAAGTGAAGTTGCTCCAGAGCTTAATAAATGAGGTAAAGCTTCACTTTGCAAAGAATACCCAATCACGCGCACAGTGTATTTTTCTTTAGTAGATCACCAGCTTTCAGTCTAGGAGGGGGTTGACGCAGTCAATGCTGGTTTGGACAGAGAGACCCCAAATCTGTATCCGGGTCCTCCAGTTCTCAGAGTCTGTGTGTTTCAGGGAAGACATGGACTTCCGAAGAAAAAACCAAAGTAAAACTACTCCAAAGGTCCCCCAGGCACAAACCTCCCAAAGAATAGAACCCCCTCAAACACCAGGGCCCATAGTCAGTAGGCAAGAGGCTCTCAGATGGGTTTGTCACATGTCACAATGGTCTCAATTCACGTGCGATATGAAGGTCACCTGACTATTTTTTGGAAATATCACATGAGATGATAAGTGAGTCAATTCATGAAAGTAAAAATATCTAATGTAAGGTAAATATCGCAAAAAAAAAAAGATAAATCATTAGAGGCAATTTACTAATGAACACACATTTGTTATTTATCACCTGATGTAGGCAGCTGGTATTTTAGCAATGTACAAAATGACATAGAAGGGAATGCTGCACTGGCCAGTAAGTTAGAAGTATGCAATCTCATACAGAGCAAGTATTACAATTTCAAACTGTACAGCAAACAGGAAAGTTTCAGAGCTGTGATTTAAGAATCCTGTGTGTAGTATAATATTCCACAAAACAGATTCCCAATTTTTATAGACAAGACAGCACTGAGCACATAGCCCAGTATTAAATGTGGAAGATTGCTTAAACGCCTATTCTGACTGTATCACTAGACAATTGTAATGTCAAATAAATTGCTTTGGGCTTTATGCAAATAATTGTTTTTAAAATAGTAAACTTGATAAAATATTGCCTCATTATCAACCATATTCCAGCACAATGTGAATGTCCAAATATCTTTTCAAATTGTTCAGTAGCAGCTGTGCGACAAGCTCCACTCAAGCTGTTCTACCTAATGCTTATATAAACTGCAACTAGAGCTTTACAATTCTAAGGCTGATTTTCATTAGTATTATACCATCTATCCCCTGTAAAGCCGACCAGATTAAAAACTTATATTGTGCACATAAAATGAATACATAATATGGCAAAAACTCAAATCCGAAGCCATATATTTATGGTTATTATATAAAACGCTTTAATCATGTGTAGCGGGGTCCTAAATTTAGGGGAAGTGTTTATGTGGTAGTTATGCTCAAACACCCCAATTGTCAGGATTCTATCAACCACTTTTGTCCGCAGGGAGAGTATCGGTGTATAGTTCCCTGTGGCCTGCAGGTGGCACTGCCATGGTAAGCCAGGGTTGAACCGCTGATACAGTGCTGTGCTTTGTGTGTCCCCTCTCAGCAGCCGTACAGTGGGTGTGGCAGGCCTGCTGTGCATGCTGGGAGAGGATATAAAAGGGGCAGACGCTGCCTGTATGGGGGTCAGTCCGTTCTGTCGTGGTCGGGGGTCCTACCCCAGGAGTGTGTTCCTGTCCGCCCTGGGCACCTTTGGCCCAGGGGCGGAGGTCGGTGAATCAGTCCCAGGCACAATTAGCCCTGGGACTGCGGCAGAGGCCTTGGGCCCAGCACCTTCGGCTGGGGCCCATCAAGGATCGAAGAATCCCAGGGTGCCGCCTTGCGAGGGGACCCGTATCTTAGACGAGGAGGCCAGGGGAGGAACTGTTCCGAGGGACCGGTGAGAAGTCACGGTGAAGGAAGGGGCCCGGTAACTCTCTGGAGGGATGTCTTATCCTTACAAAAAGGTCCAGCTTTGAAACACCAAGTTCATCAGGTCTGTGGCAGAGACTGTGCGGTTAAGTTAAGAGTACCATTTGGCTGCTAGTCCCTACCTAGGGAGACTATCCATCTAGGCTGATTCTGCTTGAGAAGCTGAGCAGTGAAGTGATTACGTTTGTGCCTGGACCTCTCCCACACCTTATGCTGTCCTGTCTTTTGCTCCAACCTTTACTTATCAGAGACTGTGTTATTCAAGAGAAATAAACTCTACGTTGGAGTTGCAGCTGGTGTGGACATTCAAGTCACTGGGGGGGGCAAGGACTTATCTCTGTCATTTATAGAGGTGAGAACCATACTCTGGAGGAATCTAGTTTCTGGCTGTGGAGACCCACCAACAACACTGCTCAACCTCTTCACACGGGAGGGTACGGGCTTGTGGCATGGTGTGCCCCTTCTTCCTGCGAGGAGCCGAACAAGGCAGGTAAAGGAGGGGATCTGTGTGCTACACATGTTATAGTATAGGGTTTTGGCAACAAGAATTACAATTTCTAATTATGGTACTGAGAGATCCAGTAAAATAGGATAGCTTATTAACCACTTAAGCCCCGGACCATTTTGGCTGGTTAATGACCAGGCCCCTTTTTGCGATTCGGCACTGCGTCGCTTTAACTGACATTTGCGTGGTCAAGCGACGTGGCTCCAAAACAAAATTGACGTCCTTTTTTCCCCACAAATAGAGATTTATTTTGGTGGTATTTGATCACCTCTGCGGTTTTTATTTTTTGCGCTATAAACAAAAATAGAATCAATTGATTGCAATTGCCCTGGAGGTGGCAATCAACACCTATTTATAATTACTGTGCCACATCCTAATAGTATTTGAATGGGGGATTGTGGAAAAAATTGACTTTTTAGGCACATATAGATATACAAATATTAAAGTTTTAATAATGCATCTGAATACATAACATCAAATTGATTTGCATCAAAGAAATTAATACAAAGAAATCTATGACATGTAAAAAATAACAACAACACCAAATTATGTAGATGCTCCCAGGGAAGATGGATCCCTGGATTGGGGTCCACAAAGTGTTGATGTTCATCAAAATTTGAGCTCTACATGTTTCGCGATTACGTTTTATCGCTTCCTCAGGAGCTTCTTGTTGCACAGAGGCTTGCTGTTAATTACAGGCACCCTGATGAAATTGTATACAGGAACACTGCTGGTTAAATTTTCCTCCACAAAGAATAGGGGCTTCTACCGCACACAGGATAGGTTTCCAAGGAACATCCACGTCCAGCCGGGTATGGATCCGCCACATTAGGAGGGCAACTGCACTCATCAAAAGCCAGTGTTCCTGTATACAATTTCATCAGGGTGCCTGTAATTAACAGCAAGCCTCTGTGCAACAAGAAGCTCCTGAGGAAGCGATAAAACTTAATCGCAAAACATGTAGAGCTCAAATTTTAATGTTCATCAACACTTTGTGGACCCCAATCCAAGGATTCATCTTCCCTGGAAGCGTCTACATAATTTGGTGTTGTTGTTATTTTTTACATGTCATAGATTTCTTTGTATTAATTTCTTCGATGCAAATCAATTTGATGTTATGTATTCAGATGCATTATTAAAATTTTAATATTTGTATATCTATATGTGTCTAAAAAGTAATTTTTTTCCACAATCCCCCATAAACAAAAATAGAGCGACAATTTTGAAAAAAATTCAATATTTTTTACTTTTTGATATAATAAATATCCCCCAAAAATATATAAAAACAAACTTTTTTTTCCCTCAGTTTAGGCCGATACGTATTCTACATATTTTTGTTAAAAAAAAATCGCATCAGCGTTTATTGATTGGTTTGCGCAAAAGTTATAGCATTTACAAAATAGGGGATAGTTTTATGGTATTTTTATAAAAAAAAATTTTCATTAGTAGTGGCGGCGATCAGTGATTTTTTTTCATGACTGCGACATTATGGCGGACACATCGGACACTTTTGACACGTTTTTGGGACCATTGTCATTTTCACAGCGATCAGTGCTATAAAAATGCACGGATTACTGTGAAAATGACACTGGCAGTGAAGGGGTTAACCACTAGGTGGCGCTAAAGGGGTTAAGTGTGCTCTGATCAGTGTTTCTAACGGAGGGGGGTTGGGCTCTGTGTGACATGACACTGATCTCCACTCCGAGTACACGGAGCCGAGATCCGTGTCATTGTCACTAGGCAGAGCAAGGAGATGCTTGTTTACACAAGCATCTCCCTGCTCTATGCCTCTGTGAGAATATCGCGGGGATCCCCGCGGCGATCGAGTCCGCGGGACCCGCGGTCCGACTCACGGGGAAGGCAGCGTGGTCGCGAGCGTGCCGCCGGCGGCGAGCGCGTGACCCCCACGTCGGGCAGTTAAAGGGGATGTACAGGTACGTTGATGTGCCTGTACGTGCCATTCTGCCAACGTATATCTACTGGAGGCGGTCCTTAAGTGGTTAAACTTGTACAAAAGGTGAGAAGTAAGAAATAAAATAGGATGTGTGATTTTGCTTATAGGGGGCCATGTCATTTCTAGTCAATTGTCATGAAGGCCTTGGCCTCCGTTCACATCGGGGCAAATTGACATATCAAATTACATGCCAAATCGCAGCCTATTGCCGGTTTCCAAAAGTAGTTCCTGCACTACTTTTGGCGACTTCGGGGGCGATATCAATAGACATCTGTGCATGAACACGCACAGATGTCTTTCAAATCGCCCCCGAAAGTGCATTTCCATTTTTTCAACCAAATTGTGAATTTGTTCCCATTAACACATCATTACTTAACCACTTGCCGACCGCCGCATGAACTTATACGTCGGCAGAATGCCATGAGCTCCGTGACCGTGCCCGCGGGACCCACGGACTCGATGTCTGCCGGTGTCCTGCGATCGTGTCATGGAGCAGTGATCAATGTCATGTCACTGGTAGCCCAGCCCCCCTACAGTTAGAATCACTCCCTAGGACACAGTTAACACCTTCCTCGCCCCCTAGTGGTTAACCCCTTCCCTGCCAGTGTCATTTACACAGTAATCAGTGCATTTTTATAGCACTGATCGCTGTATAAATGACAATGGTCCCAAAATACCGTCAAAAGTGTCCGATGTGTCTGCCATAATGTCGCAGTCACAATAAAAATTGCAGATCGCCGCCATTACTAGTAAGAAAATAATTATTAATAAAAATGACATAAATCTATCCCCTATTTTGTAGACGCTATATTTTTTGCGCAAACCAATCAATATACGCTTATTGCAATATTTTAAACCAAAAATATGTAGAAGAATACGTATCGGCCTAAACTGAGAAATAATTTTTTTTTTTTATATATATATTTTTTGGGGATATTTATTATAGGAAAAAGTAAAAAAATATTGCTTTTTTTTAAAAAAATTGTCGCTCTTTTGTAAAATGTGCTGGTATTCTATGAATTAAGTCCAATGAGGTATATGCCACCTGGACTAATCCCTTTTATTTGCATCTGGAAGTTTGATGAAGCCCCAGGAGGATAGCTTTTGTTACACTCCCAGGGCTCTGAGAAGAGAGACACTGGGGTTGATTTACTAAAGGCAAATAGACTATGCACTTTGCAAAGTGCAGTTGCACTCTGTAAGAGCAGTTGCTCAGGAGCTTAGTAAATGAGCAGAAGCTCAGCTGGTTTCCATCATCCAATCATGTGCAAGCAAAAAATAGGATTTTTATAACAGCTTACCTGTAAAATCCTTTTCTTGGAGTACATCACGGGACACAGAGCGACATAGTCATTACTAATGGGTTATATAGATACCGTCAGGTGCTGGCACTGGCAACTTCCAAAACCGGAAGTACCCTCCCCTATATAAGCCCCTCCCATCCGGGAGCACCTCAGTTTTGTAGCAAAGCAATAAGTGTCCCCAAAGAGGGGCGGGAGCTCTGTGTCCCGTGATGTACTCCAAGAAAAGGATTTTACAGGTAAGCTGTTATAAAAATCCTATTTTCTTTCTCGTACATCACGGGACACAGAGCGACATAGTCATTACTAATGGGATGTCCTAAAGCAATGCCAAATGAGGGGGGGGATACACCATATATAAGCTGAGCGCTATCAGACATGAGGATCTTTTGCGGCCTGCAACACACTGCGCCCAAAGGCGACATCCTCCTGACTTCTAACGTCCACCTGGTAGAACCTAGTAAACGTGTGAACTGAAGACCATGTTGCGGCCTTACGGATTTGAGCCAGGGAGGCCTGGTGATGCACTGCCCATGAAGTCCCAATTGCTCTCGTGGAGTGCGCTCTAACTTTGAACGGAGGCGGTCTCCTTCTCAAGCCATAGGCTTGTATTATGACCTGTCGAATCCACTTGGCTAAAGTAGATTTTGACGCTGCCTGACCCTTTCTGGGGCCTTCCGGCAGAATAAACAAAGTATCCGTTCTGCGAATCTGAGCAGTGGCTTTTAGATAAGCTTTAACTGCTCTTACTACATCCAAAGAATGCAATAACTTTTCCTCTACCGAAGTAGGTTTGGGGAAAAAAGAAGGAAGAACCACATCTTGGTTCAAATGAAACCTCGATACCACCTTAGGAAGAAAGGCTGGATGAGGACGTAACACTACTCTGTCCTTATGGATAACCAGATATGGCTCCTTACAGGACATAGCTGCTAATTCCGACACTCTTTTAGCCGAACAAATGGCTACTAGAAAAATCAATTTCCTGGTGAGAAGAACCAAAGAAATATGCTGTAATGGTTCAAATGGTTGTTTCTGTAGAACCGACAGAACCAAGTTTAGATCCCATGGACATATGGGAATATTAACCGGAGGACTAATACGCATCACTCCTTGTATAAAGGCTTTGACTAGTGAATGCGAAGCCAAGGGCCTTTGAAAAAATATTGACAAGGCCGAAATCTGACCCTTGATAGTACTCAAGGCAAGCTTCCTATCTACAGCCCATTGTAGGAAGTCCAGAATCCTACCTATTACGTATTTACGTGGATGCCATTTCTTGGCCTCACACCAGGCGATGTACGCCTTCCAGATTCTATAGTAGATCTGCCTGGATACCGGCTTCCTGGCATTGATCATGGTAGATACCACAGAATTAGAGAGCCCTCTCTTTTTTAGAATGTGGGCTTCAATAGCCAGGCCGTCAAACCTAGGGCTGGTAAGGAAGGGTGGTATATCGGTCCTTGCGAAAGCAGGTCCGGACGATGTGGGAGAGTCCAAGGACTCCCCACTGACATTTTACAATCTCCGCGTACCATGCTCTTCGGGGCCACGCTGGAGCCACCAGAATCACTGGTTTCTTTTCTACCCTGATTCTGCGGAGTAATCGAGGAAACCATTGTGGCGGTGTGAATGCATATATCAGCTTGAACTGATCCCAAGGGAACACTAGGGCATCCGAGCCGCAAGCTAGGGGATCCCTTGTCCGAGAGACAAACCTGTCCACCTTTGCGTTGAATCTGGATGCTAGAAGATCTACATCCGATGTTCCCCACCGCTGACATATTGTCCAGAAAACCTCGGTGAAGGGACCCTTCCTCTGGGCATAATTGCTGGCGACTTAGAAAGTCCGCCTTCCAATTCTCCACTCCTGGAATGAATACCGCAGATATGGCTGGGACATATCTTTCTGCCCATTTCAGGATGTAATTTACTTCCCTCTGGGCTGCACGACTCCTGGTGCCCCCCTGATGATTGATATATGCCACTGCTGTGGCATTGTCTGATTGAATTCTGACAGGGGACCCTTGGAGTTTGGATGTCCATGCTACTAGGGCATACCGGGCTGCTCGTATCTCTAAGAGATTGATGGGCAGGGCCTTTTCTGCATCCGACCATCTGCCCTGGAGAGACTATTGCTCCAGTACAGCTCCCCAGCCTATAAGGCTGGCATCTGTAGTGACCACCTTCCAAGAAATCGGACTGAAGGATTTCCCTTTTTCCAGATTCTGGGGAACCAACCACCAACGGAGGCTCTTGCAAACGGAAGGGGACAAGGACATTGTAAGTCTAGGGCCTGAACTTTTTTGTTCCAGGCTGACAGTATGGCCCCTTGCAAATTCCTTGAATGGAATTGACCGTAGGGTACTGCTTCGAATGATGCCACCATTTTTCCCAGCAGCCTCATGCAAAGGCGTATGGACGGCTGTCTTTTTTGTACCCACTAAGTGGATCAAATCTTTCAAAGACAACACCTCTCCTCGAGGCAAGAATATTTTTCTCTGGCCTGAATCCAACCTTAGCCCCAAGTATTCCAGACTTTTGACTGTTTTTTAGGGCTAACTTGTCTCGGTTGATAATCCAACCGTGAGATTCCAGATACTTGATTGTCTTGTGAACGACCACGTCTAGTTTTTTCACTGAGTGGTCTATCAGCAACAAGTCATCTAGATATGCCATTATCATTACACCTTGTGTTCTTAGATTGGCCAATAAAGGGCCAGAATTTTTGTAAACACTCGTGGTGCTGTGGCCAAACCGAAGGGTAAGGCTCTGAACTGAAAATGGCGCCCTTCTACTGCAAAGCGTAGAAATTTTTGGTGGACTGGAAAGATGGGAATGTGCAAATAAGCATCTTTGATGTCGATCGCGGCTAACCAATCCTCCCCTTGTAGGGCAGTGGCCACCGATCGGATCGACTCCATCGGAAAGTCCTGATATACAGGAATTTGTATAGCCCTTTTAGAATTAATATGGGCCTCCCGTCCGCGTTTGCTTCGGGACTGTAAAGAGGTTTGAGTAAAACCCGAACCCTCATTCTTCCAGGGGAACCTCCATAATTACTCCTTGGAGCAATAGTTGTTCTAGTGCCAACAGGAGGGACTCTCTCTTCCGGGGATCCCTTGGCACGTTTGACCTCAAAAATGGGAAGGAGGAGAGTCTTTTAACTCCAAACTGTATCCCAAACATACCGCGGAGAGCACCTATCTGTCTTGATCGTGTCCCGCCAGGTCTCTTGCGAACAACTGGAGTCCTCCCCCCACCCGACTGAGTGGGGGCAACCCTTCAATGAATTTAACTTTGGGGGAGGTTTTGTACCTCCCCTGACTCAGGGTTTCTCATTACCCTGCTTTGGCCCTGTTTTTTACCCCCGGGAATTGACCGAGGAGGCCGTCGGAACTGTTACACAGCCGATGCCTCAGGGACTGGAGAAGCAGGCCTCTTAAAGAGGGACCTCTAACTCTGTTTTTAACCGGCAAGAGCGTATTTACCGCTGGAAATTTTCTGGATATATTTGTCCAGGTTTTCCCTGAATAAGCGTTCACCATGAAATGGGACGCTAACCAGCCATTCTTTACAGGGAGCTTCAGCAGACCAGTTTTTGAGCCATAGAAGCCTACGCATATGTACTATAGACAGCGTAAGGCGGGAGGCCTGATGGACTGAATCCTTTATGGCGTCAACCGCAAAGCCTAAGACTCTAGGTAGATCAGCTAGGGCAAAGCCTGCTGATCTGTAAAGTCCCTCAAGACCTGTTTCAACTGATCCTTCACTGCTTAGCAGACCCCAATAGCTGCTACTGCTGGTTGTGTCACCAAGCTTGCTGTAGAAAGAAGCAGACTTTCATAAGGACTCCAATCTTTTATCTATTGGGTTCTTGAACATTTGGACATTATCCACTGGACATGTCAGTGATTTATACATACAAGAGATGGCTGCGTCCACTGTAGGGACCTTCCATTTTTTTTTTTTTTTGATGAACTTATCCTCCATGGGATAGACCACCGGAAATCTCTTGGGGGAATAAATATTTTCTCAGGACGTTCCCAATCCTGGTAAATAAGCCCTTTCAGTAAAGGGTGAAGTGGAAAAGAACAGACAGTCTGGGGGCTTCTAGCGACCCCAACGAGGATACAGTAGTGGTTGATGGTTCCGCAAGGTACATTTTTAAATGCTGATCGGACCATGTTAGTCAGAGACTGAACCCATAATCTTTCAGCTTGAGATGCTGAGAAAAGGTTCCCCCACTGTTGACTCCTCTATAACAGAATCAACCTTATCCTGATCCCCTTCAGGCAGGTCGATCCCTGTATGGGACTGTTGCTCTGCTAACAGGCACTCTGAAGGAGGAGACGGAGATCGGGCGTGCTTTCCCTGACAGGGAGGCAGCGATCAATGTTGACAATCTCTCTCTAATCCTCCCAGAGCTGAGGAAAAAACCTCCTCTGTTACATACACAGGAGCAGGTGAACTGAGGACAGCCACAGTACCAAGTACCCCTGCGGGGTCTCTACGGTCACTTACCTCTGAACTTCAGGGGAGACTGGTGCAGCAGAAGTATGCCCAAGATCCTCAGAGCCCGATGAGACCCCCTTCGCTTCCTGGAAGATTCAGTTCCGGAGCTTCTGGACGGCATATTCCTAAGCCTAAAGCTGAGGTATTCCAGCCGTAATACACCACTTTTACTGAGAATAGTCTAGCACAATTGCTGCTATATCACAGTTGGTGTCTACTAAAGTGCCTTTCTAGGGGATGCCTGCATCAACCGCCTCTGTGTGCCTTTATATTGTTGCTAGCTCTGTCTGTGCACTTCAACAGCCAGCTATAATGTGCTTTAAAACACGCTGGACGCCCGCACATGCGCAGTAGCGCCGCGGCGCACACCTGAGCGTCATCCACCCGCTCCGCCCCTTTTTCCAGATCGCTTCTATGAATAGAGGCGCGTGCACGCGCACGCGCGCGGGCACGTGCGCCTTCGGCGCCTTTTTTGAAAACAACAAGGAGCTAGATGGGAGCCAGGGTCCCTTTGCCGCAGGGCCCGGGGATGGATGAGCGCAGCAACAGGGCAGAGGAGACAGCTTCCCAGGAGAGAACATACCAACTGCCTGGATTTGATTCTGGAAGAAAAAAATCCACATTACAAGAAAAAAGAACCATAGCGGCCTCTAGTGTCTAACACAGGTACCGCGGTCTTACATTTTTTTTTTTTTTTTTCTTGCCTACTATTAAAATTTTTACATTTTCTCAGTAGTAACAGGCATACACAGAATATTAGCGGGAATACCTTAGGTAACAGGCAGAAAGACAAAATAGGCTTGGGGGTCCCTCAATAAAACCAAGTTCCCGAGGGCCCCCACTTACCTTTTCCTCGCCGCAGGACTCTGTTTGGTCCACAGAAGCCCAAACTTCACCTATCACGGCAGGCATTGTAATCAAACCTTCAGGGACCGGGTTCCCAAGGATTCCACTCCCCTGGACCTGTATAGCACCCTGCACAGAAAACATCTTGGTCGTGGGTATGACCAGAGCTCTGGATCCCAGGGTCCAGCTCTCCTAAGAGAAGCATTACAGGCAAAACCTTGCTCTTCTCTGCAAGGCCCGGGTACCGACCGTTTAGCTATGAAGCTTTTTTGGTCGGATCCGGAATAGCTTACTGAGGCCCAAAAGAACCTGTACGCAAGCTCAGTGAAAAACACATGTTTCTTCTTGGCCAACACCTTAGACACTGGCAAAAAACTGAGGTGCTCCCGGATGGGAGGGGCTTATATAGGGGAGGGTACTTCCGGTTTTGGAAGTTGCCAGTGCCAGCACCTGACGGTATCTATATAACCCATTAGTAATGACTATGTCGCTCTGTGTCCCGTGATGTACGAGAAAGAAAAGCAGTTTTTTATTTTTCTTGCACGTGATTGGGTATTCTTTGCAAAGTGAAGTTTTACCTCATTTACTAAGCTCTGGAGCAACTTCACTTTGCAAAGTTCACAGTCTATTTGCCTTCAGTAAATCAACCCCTATGTGTTCTCACACAGAGTAGCTCTGCCTACCCCTCCCCTCTGCTGCTCATTCAGAGAAGCCCTTGTGTTTTGTGATTGAGTTTACACAATACAAAGTGTTCTGTGATTGGACAGGAGGAGGAGAGGGGTGGGCATAGCAGTTGCATGCGACTCTGTAGCTGAAGGAGCTGAGACCAGGCGGTCCAGAGTCGGAGCTCTGGAAATATAGTGATCACTATCCTCCTGGAGCTCCATACAACTGCCAAATGTAAATGAAAGAGATAAGTGAGGTGAGGTGGCATGCACATCCATGCACATCCTTAGCTTTAAAACAATATTAAAGTGGTAGTAAAGCCTGCTTTGTTATTCTAACCTACAGGTAAGCCTATAATAAAGCTTACCTGTAGGTACAATTAATATCTTCTAAACGTGCACCATTTAGGCGATATTCACCCTGCATGCAGCTGCTGACGTCACTGGCACATGCGCTCTGAAGGTCGGGCATACTATGCCGGACCTTAAGAGCTTCTTGCCTGAACCGAGGGCTCCTGCATGCATGAGTGACATCATCGCGGCTCCGGCCAATCACAACGCCGGAGCCCATGAACCTGGAAGAAAGGCCAGGGGAAGATGTCAGCCCTCACAGCGGTCACTGGGCGCCGCTGGAAGGGCTTCATTCTAAGGTAAGTATTTCATAATGCATACTTGCACATTATGCCATTGTCTTACAGGTTTTTTTTTGTTTTTTTTTATTCTGCAGCTGTTTACTACCACTTTAAACCCAAAAGCAGACATTTATTATAACGCAGTTAACGAATTCTTACATGCGATGGCTGCATTTCTTTACTTTTTTAGGCTTTCTTATATTTTCATCTGGTGATCTAGACAGCAAGTTTGTTGTTTTCAAAAGCTCAAGTTTTGTAGCAGAATGTGTCAGTTTACATGGATGAGACAAACCACTTCACACTTGCAGAGGTGATAAAAACAATCAGCTTTTATTTAATAATGACAAATCTTTATCCCAAAAGGAAAAAAAGGGATTTTTATAACAGCTTACCTGTAAAATCCTTTTCTTGGAGTACATCACGGGACACAGAGCGACATAGTCATTACTATGTGGGTTATATAGATTACCTTCAGGTGCTGGCACTGGCAACTTCCAAACAGGAAGTACCCTCCCCTATATAAGCCCCTCCCATCCGGGAGTACCTCAGTTTTGTAGCAAAGCAAAACGTGTCCCCAAAAAGAGGGGTGGGAGCTCTGTGTCCCGTGATGTACTCCAAGAAAAGGATTTTACAGGTAAGCTGTTATAAAAATCCCTTTTTCTTTTTCGTACATCACGGGACACAGAGCGACATAGTCATTACTATGTGGGACGTCCCAAAGCAATGCCAAATGAGGGGGGGGATACACCATACATAAGCTGGGCGCCATCAGACATGAGGATCTTTTGCGGCCTGCAACACACTGCGCCCAAAGGCGATATCCTCCTGACTTCTAACGTCCACCTGGTAGAACCTAGTAAACGTGTGTACTGAAGACCATGTTGCGGCCTTACAGATTTGAGCCAGGGAGGCCTGGTGATGCACTGCCCATGAAGTTCCAACTACTCTCGTGGAGTGCACCCTAACTTTGAACGGAGGCGGTCTCCTTCTCAAGCCATAGGCTTGCATTATGACCTGTCGAATCCACTTGGCTAAAGTAGATTTTGACGCTGCCTGACCCTTTCTGGGGCCTTCCGGCAGAATAAACAAAGTATCCGTTCTGCGAATCTGAGCAGTGGCTTTTAGATAAGCTTTAACTGCTCTCACTACATCCAAAGAATGTAATAACTTTTCCTCTACCGAGCTTGGTTTGGGGAAAAAGGAAGGAAGAACCACATCTTGGTTCAAATGAAACCTCAATACCACCTTAGGAAGAAAGGCTGGATGAGGACGTATCACTACTCTGTCCTTATAAATGACTAGATATGGCTCTTTACAGGACATGGCGGCTAATTCCGATACTCTTCTAGCCGAACATATGGCTACTAAAAAGATCAATTTCCCGGTGAGTAGAACCAAGGAAATGTGCCGCAAAGGTTCAAATGGCTGCTTTTGCAGAACCGATAGAACCAAATTTAGATCCCATGGGCATATGGGAGCTTTAACCGGTGGAATAATACGAGTCACCCCTTGTACAAAGGATTTGACAAGTGAATGCATAGCCAGGGGCCTTTGAAATAGTATTGACAAGGCCGAAACCTGACCCTTGATAGTACTTAAGGCAAACTTCCTGTCTACAGCCCACTGCAGGAAGTCCAGAATTCTGCCTATAACGTACTTACGTGGATGCCATTTTCTGGCCTCACACCAAGTGATATACGCCTTCCAAACTCTATAGTAGATCTGCCTGGATACAGGCTTCCTGGCATTGATTATAGTCGATACCACAGAGTTAGAGAGACCTCTCTTTTTTTAGGATGTGGGATTCAATAGCCAGGCCGTTAAACCTAGAGTTAGTAAGGAAGGGTGGTATATCGGTCCTTGCGAAAGCAGGTCCGAACGACGTGGAAGGGTCCAAGGACTCCCCACAGACATTTTTACAATCTCCGCGTACCAGGCCCTTCGGGGCCACGCTGGAGCCACCAGGATCACCGGCTTCTTTTCCAACCTGACTCTGCGAAGGAGTCGAGGCAACAATTGTAGCAGAGGGAAAGCATATATCAGTTTGAACTGATCCCAAGGGAACACCAGAGCATCCGAGCCGCAAGCGAGGGGATCCCTTGTCCGGGAGACAAATCTGTCCACCTTTGCGTTGAATCTGGATGCTAGCAGATCTACATCCGGTGTTCCCCACCGCTGACATATTGCTCGGAAGACCTCGGGATGAAGGGACCATTCCCCTGGGCATAACTGTTGGCGACTCAGAAAGTCCGCCTTCCAATTCTCCACCCCTGGAATGAAGACAGCTGATATGCATGGGACATGCTTTTCTGCCCATTCCAGGATGGGACTTACTTCCCTCTGGGCTACACGACTCCTTGTGCCCCCTTGATGATTGATATATGCCACTGCCGTGGCATTGTCTGATTGAATTCTGACAGGGGACCCTAGGAGTTTGGATGTCCATGCTACTAGGGCATACCGGGCTGCTCGTATCTCTAAGAGATTGATGGGCAGGGCCTTTTCTGTATCTGACCATCTGCCCTGGAGAGACTATTGCTCCAGTACTGCCCCCCAGCCTATAAGGCTGGCATCTGTAGTGACCACCTTCCAGGAAATCGGACTGAAGGATTTTCCCTTCTGGAGATTCTGGGGGATCAACCACCAGCAGAGACTCTTCCGAACGGAAGGGGATAAGGACATCGGGAAGTCTAGAGCCTGAACCTTTCTGTTCCAGGCTGACAGTATGGCCCTCTGTAAATTCCTTGAGTGGAATTGGGCGTATGGCACAGCTTTGAATGATGCTACCATCTTTCCCAGCAGCCTCATGCACAGGCGTATGGACGGCTGTCTTTTTGCACAAAGTAGGCGGACCAAGTCCCTCAAAGAGAATACTTTGTCTTGAGGTAGGAAAATCTTCCTCTGGTCTGAATCCAGCCGTAGCCCTAAGTACACCAGACTTTTGACTGGCTGCAGGGCTGACTTGTCCAGGTTGATTATCCAACCGTGAGATTCTAGATGCCTGATCGTATCGAGAATTACCACCTCTAGTTTGGCAACTGAGTGGTCCATCAACAACAGGTCGTCTAGGTATGCCATTATCGTTACACCTCGTGTTCTTAGCTCGGCCAACAGTGGGGCCAGAATTTTTGTGAACACCCGTGGTGCTGTGACCAGACCGAAAGGTAAGGCTCTGAACTAAAAATGGCGCCCTTCTACCGCAAAGCGTAGAAATCTTTGATGACCTGGAAAGATGGGAACATGCAAGTAAGCATCTTTGATGTCGATCGAGGCTAACCATTCCTCCCCTTGTAGGGCAGCGGCTACCGACCGGATCGACTCCATCCGAAAGGATCGGATGTTCAGGAATTTGTTTAGACCCTTTAGATCCAATATGGGTCTTATGTCCCCGTTTGGTTTCGGGACTGTGAAAAGGTTTGAGTAGAAACCCAACCCCCACTCTTCCAGATGTCCCAGGGATTGGAGAGGTAGGCCTCTTAAAAGATGGACCTCTATACCTCTTTTTAACCGGTAAGAGAGTACTTTTACCACTGGAAATCTTCTGGATATACTTATCCAGGTCTTCGCCAAATAGGCGTTCACCATGAAATGGGAAGCTAACTAAGAGCTTCTTACAGGGAGCTTCAGCAGACCAGTTCTTAAGCCACAGAAGTCTACGCATATGTACTACAGACAGCGTAAGGCGGGAGGCCTGATGGATAGAATCCTTGATGGCGTCAACCGCAAAGCATAACGCCCTAGGCAGATCAGCCAGAGCCTGGGCCTGCTGGTCTGGCAAATCCCTTAAGACCAGTTTCATCTGATCCTTCAAAGCTTGGCAAACCCCAATGGCTGCCACCGCTGGCTGTGTAACAGCCCCTGCTGTGGAAAAAGCAGATTTTAACAAAGACTCCAATTTCTTATCTATTGGATCCTTGAACATCTGAACATTATCTACTGGACTTGTCAGTGATTTGTTCACGGAAGAGATGGCTGCGTCCACCGTAGGAACACTCCATTTTTGGGTGAACTTATCCTCCATGGGATAGATCACCTGAAATCTCTTAGGTGGAACAAATAGTTTATCAGGATGTTCCCAGTCCTGGTATATAAGTCCTTCCAGTAACGGATGAATTGGAAAGGAACAATTAGTCTGGGGAGCTTTTAGCGACCCCAATGAGGAGACAGAAGTAGTTGATGGTTCAACAAGAGGCATTTTAAATGCTGATCGAACCATGTCAGTTAGGGTCTGAACTCACAATCTTTCAGCTTGTGATGCCGAGAATGGTTCTTCTACTGTCGATTCCTCAAAGACAGAGTCAACCTCATCCTGATCCCCTTCAGGTAGGTCAATCCCTTCCTGGGACTGTTGTTCTGCCAACAGGTACTCTGATGGAGGTGACGGAGATCTGGCGCGCTTTCTTTCCTGTAGAGAAGAAGCGATCAATGCTGCCAATCTTTGCTCCAATCCTCCCAGAGTTGAGGCAAAAACCTCCTCTGTTACATACACAGGAGCAGGTGAACTGAGGGCAGCCGCAGTACCTGGCACTCCTGGGGGTTCTCTATGGGTACTAACCTCTGATTTCTCAGGGGAGGCAGGTGCAGATGCATGCTCCAGATCCTCAGAGCCCGACGGAGATCCCCTATGCTTCCTGGGTGGTAAGTCCCGGAGCTTTTTGGGCGGCATATTCCTAAGTCCAAAGCTGAGGTATTCCAGCCGCAATACACCCTTAACTGAAATAGTCTAACGCACTTGCTGCCATATGTATCAGTTGGTGTCTACTAATGTGCCTTTCTAGGGGATGCCTGTATCAACCGCCTGCAGTAAGCCAGGTTATAACATGTTACCAGCCCTTTTTTGCTCTGTCCTCCACAGCTAGTTCATAGAAACAGCGTCCCTTTACTTAGCTGGGACGCCCGCACATGCGCAGAAGCGTCCGGCGCACAGAGCGCATCATCCGCCAGGCTCCGCCCCTTTTTTCGGCCTATTCTTATAAAAGAAAGCGGGTGCGCGCACGCGCGCCCACGTGTGCGCCGTCTGCGTCTACCCAGAGGGGGGAGCCAGGGTCCCTGTTTTCACCAGGGCCCGGGGATGGAAGAGCGTTTAAGGCAACATGACAGAGGGATGCAGCTTCCCTTACAAGAGAGCCCACCATCTGCCTGGACCTTTACCATGGAAGGAATAGTCCAAGAGAAAAAAGACGTTCCACAGCGGACTCTAGTGGCTAAACACAGGTACAGCACTTTGTCATTTTTTTTTTTTTTTTTTAAACTTCCTCTATGAAAAAACATTTTCTAGGATTAGCAGTTTAGGCATATACAGACATTAGCGGGAATACCGTTGAGGTAACAGGCAGAAAGACATATTAGGCTTGGGGGTCCCCTCAATAGAACCAAGTTCCTGAGGGGCCCCCACTTACCTTTTCCCCGCCGCAGGACTTTGTTTGGTCCACAGAAGCCCAAACTTCACCTCTCACGGCAGGCATTGTACTTAAACCTTCAGGGACCGGGTTCCCAAGGATTCCACTCCCCTGGACCTGTATAGCACCCTGCACAGAAAACATCTTGGTCGTGGGTATGACCAGAGCTCTGGATCCCAGGGTCCAGCCCTCCTAAGAGAGGCATTACAGGCAAAACCTTGCTCTTCTCTGCAAGGCCCGGGTACCGACCGTTTAGCTATGAAGCTTTTTTGGTCGGATCCGGAATAGCTTGCTGAGGCCCAAAAGAACCTGTACGCAAGCCCAGTGAAAAACACATGTTACTCTTTGGCCAACACCTTAGACACTGGCAAAAAACTGAGGTACTCCCGGATGGGAAGGGCTTATATAGGGGAGGGTACTTCCTGTTTGGAAGTTGCCAGTGCCAGCACCTGAAGGTAATCTATATAACCCACATAGTAATGACTATGTCGCTCTGTGTCCCGTGATGTACGAAAAAGAAAACAGTTTGCTGTAACTGACTATAAACTATTGCATTTATTGTTAGTTAATCCATTTAACAAAAACTTTTCTGCAGGGCTTACTTCTAATTTTAGCCCAATTTTTTGCCATTGTTATTTCGATGTATTGTCAGGTCCAGCTACAGTACAGGTCATCACTGGAAGTAGGTAGGAGAACCCAACATTTCCAGAAGCTCCTTCAGGCCTCATTGCTACATGTGTTTATGTGAGTTGTCACAACTTATACTGACACTCCTATATTAAGTATTGGTTGAACAAATCAAGCCCTTCTGACAGGGGCAGACTGACCGGTCACTTCGGCCGTGGTCCAAGAGCCTGGCCGCTGAAGGGGGACCGCCAGCGACACCTGCTGGAACACTTGCGGCCGCGGGCCCCCAGCAACCATCTTTTTGGGCCTGCCCGGACCCCAGCGTACTTCAGATAATTCAAAACTTTGGATAAATTCGTATTCTTTACGTTCACTAACAGTCAAATATGAAAGGAAATTCCAATACCTATAATTTAATAGTTAGTAATAGTTACGTTAGTATTTGTTAGTTATTATTTCAGATTTTCAAATTTTTGGGTTTTCGGGTTTTCAAATGTTCAAATTTTCCAAATATTCAAATATTCTAAACGGGTTTTCGTTAATTCCGATATTTCCAAATTAACAAATGTATCGAAATTCGTTAATAGACCAATTCGTAATGAAACTAATTGCACATGTCTAAAGCCGACCAGCCACAGTATATGTACTGCGGCCGGTCGGCAAGCGGTTAAGGTTAAACCGCTTCTCTTACAACTTTAGTGAGTGGCAGCATGTCTTTTTAAATTCCCTTTCACTAAATATTTTTTCCCCATGCTAGGGTCACCAGTACGGTATTTGTACATTGATATCATATCCCCTCTCAAGCGTCTCCTCTCCAGAGAGAAGAAGTTCAATGCTTGCAAGTTCTTAGTGTAGCGCCCCTCTACTTTGAGGGGTGCTGTGTGCCTAAATTTAGGTGTTGGTCTGAGCTAGTAGCCAGGCTCAGACCGCTTTTATTGATAGGTTCTGTTACTTTGTTTCTGCAGGTGTTATACTGGTATGCAGTTCCCTGTGGCCTGTAGGTGGCACTGCTATGACAGGTCAGGGTTGAACCACTGGTGACAGTGCTGTGCCTTAGGGTGTCATCTCTCGGCAGTAGTACAGTGTGCGTGGTCAAGCTGCTGTGCATGCCGGGAGAGGATACATAAGGGCAGACGCTGCCTGGAGTTGGAGGGTTCCGGAATTTGGGTAATGTGACCTGGCCCTCCAGGCCAGGGGTGCGCGTGTGCATCGGTCCCAGGCATCTTTAGCCTGGGGCTGCAGCTTTGCCATTGGGCCCAGCACCTTTACCTGGGGCTCATCTCTAAAAAGAGGAATCCCAGGGTGCCCCTGAGAGGGGACCCGCTCTAAGAAGAGGAGACCGGGGGAGGACCTTTCTGATGGACCGGTGAAAGTTTACGGAGAAAGAGAGGCCCGGTAAACTTCTGGAGGGATTCCACTATTCATCTAAGGCCTTGTAATGTGCAGAAACTTGCACCTGTTCTTTAATTACAAGCACTGAGAAGTTCGGGGCTCAGAGATTCTGTGGCAGAGGATCTTCCGAAGGAAAGGAAAACTTAAGTGAACGCCCGAGTGTCATTCCGGTTGCTAGGACCGTGAGAGGGGACTATCCGGATAAGCAGAGACGCTGGTGATTTAGTGGTGAGATTAAGTGCCGCGTGCCTGAACCTGCCTCCCTGTTCCTTTATTCTTCAACTCCAACTTTCCTATCCAGTTTTCAGCATAAAGAAAATAAACCTTCCTTCATTAAGGTTTACCCTGTCTGGACATTGGCCTTATTGGTGCACCTACAACAGACTCTTCCCTACACTCTAGGGGTGAGAACCAACTGAGGGACGGTAACTCTCTGCGGGACCCAACAATTGTGAACACCGCTCACCCTCTTATTCAAGAAGGAACCTGGGCATTGTGGTACGGTGTGTCCCGCCTTGAGGAGGTAAGGCCAGGGATCCGTGTGCTTCATTAGCTTTGTTGTCCTTCTCCAGGCTCTCTCCAGAATTTATTTCCTGCAATCCTTATGCCTGTATACAATCAGCTTTTCACATAACTACTTGAAAAATCGCTTTGCTTCTATAACAGTTTGTAGCGATGTGTGCATTTGGTTATGAAGAGGTGAAGTGCAGAGCATACAAAGCAGCAAATGCCATCACCTTGACATACGTTAGAGAGTAAGAATCTGCCTTGCAGTCACCGAGCTGACATCTTGTTCTAACGTTCATGACACAGATGAGAAACAAATCAATAGGAAAGTGTCCACTGACTGTAATTTGTTATACAATCTCAGCACCTAATGATCCAACAGGCTGCACTTACAGAACACTTTACATGCCTTTACTGTGTCAGATCAATGAGCGCTGCCTGGATTTGTCAGTTAAACTATAGCCATTGAGTAATATTAATGGAAAGGAAGCGATGAGGAACAAGGCTCAGTGTCTATAAAGGAAAAGCTAATTAAATTCCAAAAGGTCTGACAGACGCAGATCAGCATGCTCACCTGGCTTCTGAAAGAAACTTGTCCTTCAAATCTGGTGGCAAAGTCTCCCGGCAAGTTTTAACCGCAACGGGAGTGTTGTCAGCACGGAGACGCCCGCTGAACACCTCTCCGAAATTACCCTGTGGGAGATACAAAAGGATAATGCATTAATGAGGGTTTCTGCAGCACTGGGTTTCACCATGCAGGAGAATGTTATGTCTGAAAAAGATCAGAAATAGTACAAGATCTGTTCCATCTTCAATGTCACCAGGCAGATAGGGCAAAGAAAGAATTCACATTTTCTTGCTTGCAGACAAATGCAGATAGCAGAAAGATAGCTTGGTTACAGCTTATAATCAGGGCAGACACCATAGCTCCCAACTGTCCCGGATTTCGAGGGACTGTCCCTGATTTGGAGCAATGTCCCTCTGTCCTCCTCATTTTGGTCTGATCTATATAGCTGTATATAAAATGCACTTTTTATCTTTCAAAAAATGTTTCACAGCGCTGAACCTTTCATCCAATTTCTAAATTGCTGGATTTATACATTTTAAAAACAAAGTTAAGTAAAAAAGTGGCGGTAAGAAGCCCCTTGTGGATTTAAGATTTAACTAACCTTTTTTTTTTTTTGGTTAATTCTCCTTTAACTGCTTGTCGGTCAGCGCACGACTATATACGTCGACAGCATGGCACGGATAGGCAGAAGGACGTATATATACGTCCCCTTTAAGATCGCGGCATTGTGGACGCGCGTGCCCGCCGCGAGCTCCGTGAGCCCGACCGCCGGTCCCCGCGATTGTCTCACGGTGAGGAAGAACGGGGAGATGCTAATGTAAACAAGCATCTCCCCGCTCTGCCTAGTGGCAATGACAGTGATCACCGCTTCCTGTAATCGGAAGCAGTGATCACTGTCTTGTCACACACCGCCCATCCCCCCTACAGTAAGAATCACTCCCTAGGGCACAATTAACCCCTACAGCGCCACCTAGTGGTTAACCCCTTCACTGCCAGTGTCATCTTCACAGTAATCTTTAATTTTTATAGCACTGATCGCTGTAAAAATGACAATGGTCCCAAAAATGTGTCAAAAGTGTCCGATATGTCCGCCATAATGTCGCAGTCACAATAAAAATCGCTGATCGCCGCCATTACTAGTAAAAAAAAATATTAATAAAAATGCCATAAAACTATCCCCTATTTTGTAGATGCTATAACTTTTGCGCAAACCGATCAATAAACGCTTATTGCGTTTTTTTTTGACCAAAAATATGTAGAAGAATACAAATCGGCCTAAACTGAGGGAAATTTTTTTTTTTATATATATTTTTTGGGTATATTTATTATAGCAAAAAATATTGAATTTTTTTCAAAATTGTCGCTCTATTTTTTTTTTATAGCGGAAAAAATAAAAACAGCTGAGGTGATCAAATACCACCAAAAGAAAGCTTTATTTGTGGGAAAAAAGGACGTAAATTTTGTTTGGAAGCCACGTCGCACGACCGCGCAATTGTCAGTTAAAGCGACGCAGTGCCAAATCGCAAAAAGTGGCCTGGTCTTTAAGCTGACAAATGGTCCGGGGCTGAAGTGGTTAACCTGTTCCCGAATGACTCACGTCTTTTTACGGGGGCAGAATGGCACCCCTGCGCGAAAACCCCATACCTTTAAGATCCGCCAGAGGGTCGCGATCGCCGCCGATCACGCATGATCGCATGCACGAGAGCCAGCACAGGGATTTGTGTGTGTCAACACACAATTCCCTGTCCTGTCAGGGGAGAGGAGACATATCGTTTGTTCCTAGTAAGTAGGAACAACGATATGTCTCCTCCCCTAGTCAGTCCCATCCCCATACACTTATAACACACTGAGGGAACACACATTTAACACCTTGATCGCCCCCTAGTGTTAACCCCTTCCCTGTTATTATTAGTTAGTTATTATTTCAGATTTTCAAATGTTCGGGTTTTTGAATTTTCGGATCTTTGTTTTTATTTTCGAATTTTCGTTCTTATTTTTGTGTAGCGCTACCCCCAGTTAAGAGAGCCGCTGATTTGATTTCGGGCCCTGCACACAGTACCGCCAACCCCCGGCAATCTTACTCGACCCACTCTGGCACAGTCAGTCTAGGGTTAAACTCCTATCACTCTCAGGTGTATTATACTTAATAATCTCTAAACAGTCAGACAACACGCTGAGGCAAGAATATAAATATATATTAGCTTTACTGGTAACGAAGGATTCAAGGTACTAGATGCCTTAGGGATCAAGAAGACCAGGACTACTCCTTATCATCCTCAAGGTGATGCTCAGCCGGAGAGGTTCAACCGAACCCTGCTCAACATGCTGGGAACTTTAAGTGGTGAAAAGAAACAACATTGGAGTAGTCACATAGCGGCCCTTGTGCACGCTTACAACAGCACTGTCAGCGATGCTACATATACATGGGTCTGCAGAGCCCTGCATTAATCAATGTACTAGGTGCAGCACAATAATATGGCACCGCGCAGTGTCCACCACGCGGAGCTATTATGGCGTGCACTCTCCTATGGCGCAGTAACACAAACCTTCTAAAACTCCCCCCCCGCCTAAGTCAGGCCTGACAAGGGATGGAACTGAGTCTCTTTTCCCTAAGGAAGGAAGTTTTCTTCACCGGCCAGCTTTCGTTGGTGCACTTGAAGAAATAACCATTTGTAATCCACATTGGGTGTTAACTTGAAATAACAGGGCAAAACATGGGGGGGGGGTAGGTACTTCAACTCTGTCCCGCTACCGGACCCCCCAAGAAACACTGGTGAGCGAACAGTGGGCCTAGGCAGTCTACAGGCCTGAACACAACTCAGTCTATTGATATGGGCAGGTGCCCGCTCACCACTCCAGGCGCGATCCCAGCCTGGGACTTCCACCTCATGTGTGTCGCACACAGCGTCTGCTCCGATCGAGTCCCCGATCCAACTCACGTCCTATCACGACGGGTCAGGATCCACCCAGGCTCCGCAGTATGGTGGAAGGCTCTTCAGACTTCAAGCAAGGCCTCAGGCTTCAGGCCTTGCCCCACAGCCGATCCGCACAGGATGACTTGTTGCTTGATGCGCCGTGTCCTAAGAGAGCGAGCTCCGCCTTGCCTCTCACTTAAGTAACCCCTCCCATGAGTCTCTGCGGTGGAACCTCTGCCCTGGGGCCGAATGGGGTTCTGGGTAATGTAGTCCTGGGGCCTTAAAAGAGACCCCGCTACACACTCCCCCCACTTGAACTCTTTGGTCCCCAAAGATAACATAACTTTAAGCTACACATTTAACAACATCCATCAATTCTCCATAGGATGTCGGCAGAGGAAATTCCCACCAGAAACGAGGCAGTGAACTCCCCTGCCCACAGGACACATTAACAACAGCATCCTGTCTAACTGTGCCAGAGGGTGAGCCGGGGTTGCCTCCCACCAAATAAACAGTGGGAGGGTCAGGGTCTTCCATACTCCTTCTGGCAGTGAATACAGTGTCTTCCGCACTCTCCCCCATTTGTGGGTAGGTTAATCTCCTGGGAGGTTATATTGGCCTCCGCTTCCTCTGTCCCCTTGGACTTTCTGTGGGAACAGATTCTTCTTCTGTAACCAACTCGGGAGTTCCTTCTAATTCAGGGGCATCTGGCTCCGGAGCAGGAAGATACATGGCTTCCCTTGGGTCCTCCTCGGGGGATAGTTCACCGACACTCTCCCAAGCATCTGACCAATGACTAGACGGAATGAACTCCGTAGCTTCTGCATTCAGTGTGTGATCCTCGTTATCTTCGTCGGGTGGAAGATCAATAGCAGAAGTCGTTGGACCCTGGGAAGGCCAAAGCCAGCCAATTTCCTCTCCCTCATCTTCACTCATTTCTGAATCTTCTGTATCCTCTATCCGAGGGGTCTGAGACCGAGTGTTTGGTCTAGGGGTGTTCAGAATGGACATGGGTTCAGGAGAATCCATCCTAGGAGGCAACCGAACTGCTTCAGCTAACGGAAGTAGGTGGTTCCGATGCCAAGTCTTCAAGGGCCCCAACTTCCCCTCGGGTTTAAGTCTGTAGACAGGTAGGCCCGGTAATTTTTTACAAATGACACAAGGTTCTGGTCTCCATCTATCTGCAAGCTTATGTTTTCCAGGGACCCCCAGGTTCCGCAACAACACTCTATCTCCTGGTTGTAGGTCTTGGATCCTAACCTTTAGGTCGAAATTCCTCTTGTTGCGAGCCCCCCTCTGTTCCGAGGCTGCCTGAGCTTGCTCATAGGCCATCTTCATGTTGTGTCTAAGTCTATCTACATATCCCTTGTGGGAAGCAGCAGAACAATGATCTATGGAAGTGGCGTAGGCCAGATCCACCGGCATTCTTGCTTCTCTCCCGAACATAAGTCTGTAAGGTGAATATCCTGTAGCATCGCTGACAGTGCTGTTGTAAGCGTGCACAAGGGCCGCTATGTGACTACTCCAATGTTGTTTCTTTTCACCACTTAAAGTTCCCAGCATGTTGAGCAGGGTTCGGTTGAACCTCTCCGGCTGAGCATCACCTTGAGGATGATAAGGAGTAGTCCTGGTCTTCTTGATCCCTAAGGCATCTAGTAGTTTTCTTATCAGTTTACTCTTGAAATCCCTCCCTTGATCTGAATGGAGCCTTTGTGGCAGTCCATAATGTATAAAGTACTTCTCCACGAGTATTTTGGCCACAGTAGAGGCCTTCTGGTCCTTGGCTGGAAAAGCCTGTGCATACCGGGTGAAATGGTCGGTTACTACCAGAACATTTCCTAGTCCCTTCAGGTCGGGTTCGAGGCAGAGGAAATCAATGCACACCAGGTCAAGCGGGCCTTCACTTTGTAAATGGCCCATTGGGGCGGTTTGATGGGGCAGAGTCTTTCTCTGTATGCATCGTGCACATGAATGGCAGTATTCCTCAACTTCAGCCCTCATGCAGTGCCAATAGAAACGGTCTCTAACAAGTTGGAAAGTCCTTTCTGCTCCCAGGTGACCATGGTTGTCATGCAATGCAATCATGACCGTCTCCCTGTGTTTCTCCGGCAGGAACAACTGCCACTTGTCTTCTTGGTCATCAGAGGGGCCCCTTCGGTAGACCACTCCCTGATGCACCTGTAGCCTGTCCCACTCTTTTTTCAACAGGCGAGCTTCCTTCGAGGGGTGATGTAGGAGTATGTTTGGGTTCTGATTCTCTAATGCTTCTAGGACCAATCTCCCCATAGGGTCTTCCCATTGGTCGGATCTCAACTCCTTTTTGGTCAGTCTGGGTAAGTTGTCTTCCCCCAGTAAGGTTGCTCCACAGTACTGCTTGGGGACTCCTACGATAGTGACCCCTATCTCTTCTGCTCTTGAGCCTCCCTTGGCTTGGAGTTCAGCCCCTTGGCAAAGGGCCCGCACCCCGTCAGGTGCCACTTGGGTCCAGTCTTCAATACTGTGGGTGGGGACATGAGACCTCCTGGACAGGGCGTCCGCATCTCGGTTTCCCGCCCCAGGTCTATATTTCAAGCTGAAACTGAAGGCAGACAACGCCGCCAGCCATCTATGTCCTGTGGCATCCAGCTTCGCTGTGGTAAACAGGTAGGTAAGGGGGTTGTTATCCGTTTTGACAGTGAAGTCTGCCCCAAATTGGTAATCTCGAAGTTTGTCTACTATGGCCCACTTGAGGGCCAGGAACTCCAACTTATGTGTGGGATAGTTTTTTTCGGAGGGGGTCAAGCTTCTGCTCACATACGCAACAGGTCTCTGCTGCCCTTCGTGCTCCTGGTAGAGTACTCCTCCCAGACCATCATGACTGGCATCCACATGGAGTTCGTAAGGCTTCTTTGGGTCTGAATAGGCCAGAACAGGGGCGGTGGTCAAGCTCTTTTTCAGCATCTGGAAGGCGCCTTCACATTTCTCATTCCACTGGTCCTTGACTGACTCCCCCGGCTTCCTGGGGCCCGAGTCATCCTCTTCCCCCTCCGTCTTCAGCAACTCATTCAAGGGTCTCGCTATTCGAGCAAACCCCTCCACGAACCTCCTGTAATAGGAACAGAATCCTAGGAAGGACCTGAGTTCTGTTACGGTGGTAGGTCTTGGCCAGGTGGTGACAGCCTCCAGTTTTTCAGGGTCTGTGGACACCCCATTTTCGGACACTATGTGTCCCAGATAGTTGACTGAAGACTGGTAAAATTAGCATTTTTCAGGTGAGAGCTTGAGTCCTTCTTCACTCAGTCTCTTCAAGACCTTCTCCAGCCTTTCTTCATGTTCCTCCAAAGTTCTGCCAAAGACTATGATGTCATCCAAGTATACAAGGACCTCGATGAGGTTCATGTCTCCCACAGTCTTCTCTATGAGTCTTTGGAATGTGGCTGGAGCTCCAGACAGACCTTGAGGCATCCGGTTGAATTCAAAGAACCCCACTGGGGTTATGAAAGCCGTCTTTTCTTTGTCTTCTGGGTGCATCAGGATTTGATAATACCCACTCTAAGTCCATAACACTGAACCACTTGGCTCCGGACAAGCTCTGCAAGGCATCTTCTATCCTTGGAGTGGTATACTGATCCGGAGTGGTTCTCCTGTCGAGGGTCCTATAGTCAATACACAACCTTAGTGACCCGTTCTTCTTCCGGACCACTACTATGGGGGAGGCATACGGACTTCTAGATTCTTGGATCACACCTGTTCGCTTGAGCTTCAAGGTCTGCCAATGGAACCCGCCTAACCCTTTCTCTGAAGGGCTTGTCTTCCTGGAGGCGGATTCGATGGGTGGCACTCCTAGCACACCCCACATCAAACTCATCATGTGAGAAGATCCTCTCCCACCGAGTCAACTGGTTACGGGCTCTCTCCCTCCAAGCCCTGGGCAGGTTTGGATTTTCCATGGAAATCTTCTCCCACACTGTACTCTCTCCATCTGTCTTCCCCACATCTGATGAGGCAACTGGTGTGGCTGCGCTCACCCGGCCCAATAACAGCCTGGCTGGGACTTCCATGGGACCATCCGTGGTGTTTCTGACACTCACAGGCACCTTGCAGTGGGGCTTCTTCAGAGCCCTCACCGGGACCACTTCCGGGACTACCTCCAAGCCTGAAGGTTCTTCTCTTGGGTCGGGTTCCAACATCACAAAAGGGCCCGGCTGCTCCCAAGTGAGTTTCATTGTGGCCTTCAAGCAAGTTACTTCACTGGGTTGCAGTACTATCCCTTTTTTTCCCAGTCTCCAGACCTTCCCTACCCCCTCTTCCGGGGCCTTTTGCTCTAAGATCAGCCGTTGGAAGGCGGTCTTCAACATTGGGTGAATCTCCGTGACTGGGAGGTTCTTCCTTCTTGTTAGCGGGACCAAAAGTCTTCGGACCAGATCCGTGTTGGTTCCTATTATCAAGGAACTCCTGTTAGCTCCAGGCGGTCGGGGGCACACCACAGCCAAGGTGTCGAACCCTTCCCCCTTCCCAGCTATGGATGGGTCAAACGTCAGTCTTATGGGTAGATAGCCATCATAAGGAAACTTCTCTGTTCCAATTCCCCATATCTCCAAGTCTTCAATCTTCTGGATGGGTAGGTGACTTAGGTGCCTGTCGTAGAAGTCTCGATACAACAGGGTCACCTGCGCTCCAGTATCCAACAGGGCTCTTGTGTAGATCCCCTCTACTTGAATGGATACAATTGGAGAGGGACCCACCAGTTTCTCTGGGTACTGCTTCGAAGGGGTCTCTTTCCTTGGATCTTTGCATTTCCCTTCTTGACTTTCCTTTCTCTTTTTGTCTTTGGACCTAAGTCTCTCCTGAGCCTGGTATGCATTGATCTCTCTCCTCTGTATGGGTGTAACTACCCACTGAGGGACTTTATTGTGTTTCTTTGGAGTGCGTTCCTTCTGAGGAACCCTTGGTTTCTTCTGTGGGGTCCTGACCCCTTCTCTCATGTGCTTCTTATTCAGTATGGAGTTCCTTGATGATGATGGGCACCCGGTTGACTCCTTCACCGGGGCCCGTTGAAGTTTTCCGGCGGCTTGCGGTTATTCAGTCTCTTCTTCTTGGGACTGGCACATACTTTGGCAAGATGGCCAGCTCCCCCACAATTGAAACAGATCACATTTCCCCAATTTTCCAGGGATGGGGTGCTGAGGTATTCGTGAACAATTCCTTCCTCGGACTTTCCCTCTCTGGTACCCTTGACTCCTTTTCCATCAAGGAGGTCAACATTCCCAGCACTTGGGACATCTGCGACTTCAAGGTATCCACCTCTGCATCTCTTTCTAAGGTCATGGCCGTCCTGACCATCACCGGAGGAGGGTTCACCGTCTCAACTGGTTGGCTCCTCTTTTTCTCCTCTAGCATAGCTTCTTCCTCTCTGACTACTCGGATCAAGTCAGGGTACTCCAGGCTCTTCCCGTCCTGTCTTGTACGTAGCGCCAGTGTGATGGGATCCAGGGGTTGAGATCCTCTCATCACCTGTTGGACCCGGGCCTCATCCACCTTCTTCGGGTCAATCCCCTTCTTTAGGATCATCTTGTGCAGTATTTTATCTAGGCGCATCATAAACTCTGATAGGTTCTCCCCTGCCTTTTGATAGCAATGCTCCAGTTGGTAGGTAAGTTCAGTGATCTTCTCTGTTCCGCCGAACACATTCTGCAGAATGTCTAGATAGTCCTGCGCAGTACAGCCTGTCTTACTCATCTTGAGGTTGCGTACGGCCTCTAAAGCAGGCCCCTTCAAGCTCTCAGCAATTCTCTGCTTCTTCCTGTGGTCTGGGACTTCCCACTCCTCTAGAGCCTGAGTTGCACCATCTAACCACTCCTCAAATCCTTCTTCGCCTGAAGGTACAGGTTTCCTTCCTGAAAACATTCTGAGTTTCCGGTATCCTGATATTTGATAATCTGCCGGGTCTTTCTTGCATTGCGCTATGATTTCCCCTAGAACCGCGCATAACTCTGTGCTGAGGGTGCCCTGCGGTGACCCGGGACTCTCTTCTTTCTTTACATCTTTTAGGTTGGGTGGGGCGCGTATTAACTTATAAGTTTGTTTATCCACCGTTTCTATGCTTGGCTTCTTGAAGTCTTCTGGGACTCCATCCTTCCATTTTATCAGTACATATGTCAAAGGAGGTTCTGATCTGACATACACTATCCATGCCTTTTGTTGTGGGGACAGTGACATCACTAACTGTTTCACTGCATCTTCTTGCCAGATCCCTGGGAGTTCTATGATCACTGCCCCATTTGGATCTGTGTTAACTGCTGCGCACCACTTCACTACTTCTAGTGGGTCCATGCTGGTACTTTTTGGCTGCTATTTGCTGCAACAGGATCCCGGAACTCACGAGCCCCCACGTGTAGCGCTACCCCCAGTTAAGAGAACCGCCGATTTGATTTCGGGCCCTGCACACAGTACCACCAACCCCCGGCAATCTTACTCGACCCACTCTGGCACAGTCAGTGTAACGGCACCCCAATCTCAAGGGGTATTAACGCCGTTTACGATGTTCCCTCTCCTAGACACACATCCACTCGCTACCGATATCCACATCTAAAACGACCCTTTCCTATAGGAGCCGACCCCTCTGGAAGAAGACGAGACGCACACTGTCTCTTCTGTAGTAGGAATGCATTTATTATTGAGAAACATTGTAACTTTATACACAATTCAAGGCACATGATTTAACATGAACAAGGGCCCAGCTCCACCCACACATCCCAAGACTCAACACCTCATCCTGACGTCTGCTAGGCTTCAAAAGATCCCAACACAATAGAATATACGATCTCCAATACACATCTTTTCACAAAGGGTTGGCAGCCAGTCTGTCTGGCACTTTACAATACACACAAGGACAGACTTAAATGAACAATAGAAATGCAAAACAACTTAATTCCTCACAGCAATGATACTTAACCCCCACATACAGTATACATCCAATCTATATACAATGTATATACATCCTTGAATATGGCTATCATAGACCATATTGGGGTTTTCATTCACCCTGTGCCCCTAATAGAGACACAGGGTGATTGACACATAAGAGCCATTGGGGAAGCTGGCGCAAGGGTATTTCATACTTCCTAAGCGATTCTGAGTTCCCCGGGCCTTCCCGTTACAGTCAGTCTAGGGTTAAACTCCTATCACTCTCAGGTGTATTATACTTAATAATCTCTAAACAGTCAGACAACACGCTGAGGCAAGAATATAAATATATATCAGCTTTACTGGTAACGAAGGATTCAAGGTATAACATGCAACATATACATGGGCCTGCAGAGCCCTGCATTAATCAATGTACTAGGTGCAGCACAATAATATGGCGCCGCGCAGTGTCCACCACGCGGAGCTATTATGACGTGCGCTCTCCTATGGCGTAGTAACACAAACCTTCTAAAACTTCCCCCCGCCTAAGTCAGGCCTGACATGGGATGGAACTGAGTCTCTTTTCCCTAAGGAAGGAAGTTTTCTTCACCGGCCAGCTTTCGTTGGTGCACTTGAAGAAATAACCATTTGTAATCCACATTGGGTGTTAACTTGAAATAACAGGGCAAAACGGGGGGGGGGGGGGTAGGTACTTCAACTCTGTCCCGCTACCGGACCCACCAAGAAACACTGGTGAGCGAACAGTGGGCCTAGGCAGTCTACAGGCCTGAACACAACTCAGTCTATTGATATGGGCAGGTGCCCGCTCACCACTCCAGGCGCGATCCCAGCCTGGGACTTCCACCTCATGTGTGTCGCACACAGCGTCTGCTCCGATCGAGTCCCCGATCCAACTCACGTCCTATCACGACGGGTCAGGATCTACCCAGGCTCTGCAGTATGGTGGAAGGCTCTTCGGACTTCAAGCAAGGCCTCAGGCTTCAGGCCTTGCCCCACAGCCGATCCGCACAGGATGACTTGTTGCTTGACGCGCCGTGTCCCAAGAGAGCGAGCTCCGCCTCGCCTCTCACTTAAGTAACCCCTCCCATGAGTCTCTGCGGTGGAACCTCTACCCTGGGGCCGAATGGGGTTCTGGGTAACGTAGTCCTGGGGCCTTAAAAGAGACCCCGCTACATTTGGATTTCCAAATTTTCAAATTTCCGAATATCCAAATTTTCTAATTTCGGAATATTCGGAAAAATTCTGAAATTCGGATATTTGTGAATTAATGAATTTGTCTAAATTCGTTAAAAAAGAAGATATACTTTTCTACATAGAGGTTGTCCAGGGAAATTTGAAAAGATATGGAGAAGATGGTCTGATATTTTGGATGTATGATGAGACGGGAGTAGATAAACTTATGAGTAATGGGGAGAGAGGGGGTGGGGGGGGGGTTGTGTGTTTTTTTCCCCTCTTAATACGTACCTGGGTTGTATGTTGTTTTTGTTGTTTGTATGTAAAAGTACTAAAAAAATTATTTGATAAAAAAAAAAGAAAATAAAATCGTAACTAATCGAATTGCACATGTCGAGGATTTTGTACTGGAGGTGGTTTGGTCATGGGGTGGTGGGGACTGTATTGGGAGAAAGGAGGATTTTTTCTTTGGGAGGCACTCTGTGCTTTATTCATTTCTGGCCTCTACATCCTGCATGTTATGAACTCTTGACCCAGAGCAAAGTGGGTTCAGGTGTTATTAAGCCATACCTCGTTAAGCCCCTCCCACATTTAAGCACAATTTGACCACACCCAACATTTGTCCACATCTCCACCCTCTACTCTGCCCCTGCCCAACCCTAATAAAGTGGATAAGGTCAGTAGGGTGCCCCCGGATTTTATTTTGAAAATCTAGTCACCTTATAGTAACAGAGCAAGGCATTTGTCGGGAGAAACCAACACTAGCTGGTCTTCATTTGAATCTGCCCATTAACAGTAATAGAAGTGGCAGTGACATCATCATTATAGAGCAGAGCTGTGGGAGGGGCCCAGGAGTCATAGGCATGCACATGGGGTGTGCCGGATGTGCCTGGGCACACCCTAATGCCCAGGCACACCCTAGGGCTTTTTTTCTGTCAGGATCTCCATTCTGGCACCTCTGCTGAGGGACAATGGGAACGCTGCGACTATGCGAGTGGGACTGTTTTTCATTTGGCTGTATAACTCCTGTGAGTGCAGCCACTGACCATGGAGTAAGCAGACAAGCGGCCACATTTTCCGAAGCTACTTCTATAGTTCCAGCTACTGCATCCCTGACACCTGAATATCACTCCGCTGCCTGCTGTCAGGGATGCTATAGCCACAACTATAGGGCTGTCCTGACCGCTGCCACAGCAGGGCTTCCGCAGCCCACCACTGCCCTTTGCCCGAGAAAAGTATTGGCTGCCAGGACCATCCCAGGCAGAGGAGGAGGAGGTAACTTTTTCCTCCCTGCTCCGCCTCCGAGTGCCCTGCCTCCCAGCTTCCGCCCTGCAGTGCCGACAACGCATGAAACTGAGGTAAGGAGGATGCGCCGGGACTTGGGACTCAGGAAATGTCACAGGAAAGGGGGGAGTTGGGAGCACAGACTCTAGCAAAAGTGTGTGTGCGCGGTACTGCAGCAGGCAGGGAGGGAGGGGGGTGTAATGCAATCATTCTCAGTCACACTGTGTGTGGGACACCGGGGAGCAGCTGAAATAAGAGTCCAGCCTGCTATGCTGGGATTTGTAGTCCCATGGAGGGGAGGGGAATTTTTACACATATTTGGGAAGGGGGAAGGGGTCTGGTCATATAAAGTAAAATACTCTGTGCTGTGAGGGGGCTGCTATGGCTGCCCTGACCCTCTTATTGAAATACTTATTGTCTGGCACAATGTTTTAAAGGGGAACTCTGGGGATTCTGGTGTAAGGGAGGCTCTCTGGGAACCCTGATTGAAGGGAGGAACTGTGATATAAGATGTAACACTATAGACTCTTGTGTAAGGGGTAATGCTGTGGACTCTGAAGTAAAGGAGTACTCAGATGTGAGGGGGTCACTGTGGACACTGTGGCATATGTAGGGGCACATTCACAAATGCCCCTACATATGAAGAGCGATATGTATAGCCCCTACATATGAAGATAGCCCCTACATATGAAGATTTCTGAAGAGTGATCTGCAAAACAGATCACTCTTCATTGAGAATTTTAGAGGTGGTGGTGAGGAGATGCTGTATCGCCTCCACACAACCTGCTTTAACCTCTTACATCGAAATTGCATACTAGCACATTATGCTATTGTTTTGCTTTTTTTTTTTTCCGGTTTACTACCGCTTTAAGTACAGAACAGATACATCTGAAACGTGACCTAGTATAAGGCATCCATACATTTTGGCAAATAAATAGACATAAGGCACCTCTAGCCAGAAACTTCATGTGATTAGGTATCTCACGACAGCTAAATGAGTCTATTCAGCTATTTTTTTTTTCATTTATGTAAAACCTTTATCCCAAAGGAAAAAAAAAAAAAAACGGTAGCTGTAACTGCTTAAAAAGTGTTAGCTGAACTCATTTAATTTAATTTGTTAGTCATTTAGGCTTCTTTCACACTTGTGCGACTTAGGATCCCACTTGGAAGACCCAAAGTCGCAGGACTTGTGAAATGCCATTATCTCTACGAAAGCTGTTCCAATTGACACTACTTTGATCCGACTTTGACACAGCTTCAATGCCAGAGAGTGTAAAAGTCTTATCAAAGTCGGATTACAAAGTTGCACTAAAAATAGCACAACTTTAGAGTTGGGTAGTGTGAAAGGATTCTTAAAGTGATATTAATTAAAGCGGAGCTTCCGCGGCCACTTTGTTTTTTTGACATTCAATTATTTTTTTCCAAGTTAAATAATTACTCACGTCTCCGCCTTTTAACAACCACCGCATTGCGATTCCGTAAGCCAGGATAACTTATATTCCGTCAGCATAGAGGTTTTCATTTTGCTTGTGGGCATGAGAAGCCCACAAGCAGCTACTTCCTAGTTGTGGCGAATGCTGAACTCCCAGCATTTACCGCTTGTTCTCGCGCATGCTCGGTTTTTCCGGCGAGCAGGGACGTAAACATCCGGGTTGCCATCACAACGGGCCGGGTGGCCGGAAATTTATTGCCCCATTGTGATGTCAACAACAGCCAATGTCTTTAGGAAATAACGCGATAGCTTGCAGCAAGGCTCCGCAATGAATACTGGGAGCAATGACACAAGCTCCCAGGTTACATTGCGGCTAAAGGATCTGACGAACTTCCCGCAAATTTCCCGCAGGAGAGGGAGACAGGAAACAGAGTGACAATTGCCATAAACAAAGGTACTGTCACGAAAAATAAAAAACAAATGTCCGTTTTGCGATGCTTTAACGTATCTGATTTAATTAAGATAATGTGTAAAAATCGGGTGGAGCTCCGCTTTAAAGTCTCATATTTTTTTTTCATTTAAAAATAACAAACATGTTATACTTACCTGCCCTGTGTAGTGGTTTTGCACAGAGCATCTCCGATCCTCCTCTTCTCGGCAGTGTTCATTTTGACATCAAATTTCAATTTCGTTTTAGTTATAGTCTTTTGAATAAAATGCAGTGGCGGCTGGTGCTCAAGCATCCCCCCCTCACTCGCACCGCCGCCATCAACACCAATACCACCCCTGCTATAGACAGTCGCGAGGCTGTGATCTCAAACCCCCCCGGAGACAGTCGGGAGACAGCAAAAGGAGGGCTTACCATGAGGTGGCAGAAGGGAGCCGAGGAGGGCAGCCTTAACTCACCCCCTGGCACAACTAGCTGGACCATTCCAATTAAGGTGGCCTGTAGGCAGGACAACCTTCCTTCCTATGTTTATTGATGGAAGGCCCCTCTGCCAGGTCCTTATTAAAATGCAAGTTGTTTTTTTTCCTGTGTACATGTAGCGACCTCACCCCTCTCACCCCTTCTTATTCTCAGCTTGTTTGTCTTTGTCTAGGGATGTCAGTACTGGGGGGAGGTATGAGATACACCATGGCCCATGTCCTCCATAGTGAAGAGGCGAAGGCCAGAAAGATCAGGCTTTGTGTAGGTGTCCTAGGGTCAAATCCTTTCCTCGGATTCACTCCCCTTTGCTCCTAGTAACCAGAGTTCCACACACTAAATAGGTCCAACACAGTTTTATTCTTCTCAGCGAATAAACATACAGCACAGTCAAGTTGGGACTTTTGCAACAGTTCAGTATTAATGGGAGTAGGTCGAGGCACAATCCTTCACGGTATCGCTAACCACTGTAGTGTCACCAATGGCGAATAGTCACTGCCACTGACTATATGAGGTAGAACATGAATTACCTTCGCTAGCACAGCCCCTGTCAGGGGAAGGATATCCGTCCAAGGGAGTCACCGGAGGCCTCTCTGTCACCAGCAATGCTGCGCCGGACTCTCCAGAGAAGTTCCGCTCACCAGTCCTCACAAACTCAGACACGGGCACCCAAAGAGTTAGGGCCCACTCGGATTCCTCCACCCTCGCGGAACTCAGTCGAAGGTACTGAGCCCCAGGCATCCGCCATAGTACCTCACCCCAGGCTAAAGGTGCCTGAGATGGACTCCATCTCTCACTCCGGCCAGGTCAAGGGCACCTGGGCCCGGAACTCCAGCACCCAAGCTGAAGGTGCCTGGGTGCGGCCGCGTCCTCTGACTCTGAACCCCAAGGTCAGGGCGTCCTCCCCTTTTATCTCCTCTCCTTTTGCGTCCCAGCAGGTTCCCCGCCCCACTGTACCAGCGCTAGGAAAGGACCAAAAAGGCACAGTCTTGCGTGTGAGTTCAACTCCGGCCAGGGCGACAACGCCACCTGTAGGCCGCAGGGAACCTCACACCACCAGAGTCCTCCAAGAACCACAAAAGGGTCTCGGATTCCCTAGCAATCAGTGCATCTGGGTTACACTACCACCCAGATGCTTCCCCTAAATTCAAATACCCGCTACACTCTCCCCCTGGTGATTTGACACTGGTCCCCAGTGTCTGGTGCAAACCCATGTCTCCCAAAGAGTGGAAACATAAGTTCGACCCAGAGACAACATTCACATAACCCAAACTCAACAATTTCAATCAGGAATTGTGCCAGGACCTAAAACAGGAAAGGGAAACAGTAATATAAAACCATAAACTTTTGTAATAAAATACTTTAAATATCTGACATATTCACATTTCTTCCTCCCCCTGGCTATCTAAGGACCACCCCATTATCAGCAGCCTTGATAGACGAGTCTCCTGCATGGGGAAGAAAAAGAAACACACATCCTAACATAATATATGTGTTTTGCTTGGAACGAATGGGTCTATTCGAGAAGAAACCCATTCACTCCAATGAGTGTTGCATAATGTACAGAAAAAACCAAACTATCGTTGCGCAACACCGCCACCTGGTGGTAATGACGTGGTAAAGACACTTATCAAATCCAGATGAACTTTTCTCTGTGGCCCTACACTGACTAAAACCCCAAAGTCACTGATTTCTCTGAAGTGTAAGGAGAAGGAGGGAGAACAAAACAGTAACAGCTCCCATTTCTCCAAAGAGTAGAACGCCCAAATACAAAAAAAAACTAGGGCACAGTCCTTGTGTTCTGGCAAAGGCACTCTGGAAAGTTCAGCAATGAGCAGCAAGAAAGAACACACAGGAGTCTTTTTCTCCTAAAGGTAGAACTTTGAATGCGGCAGGAACACAGGCTTCAAATGCTTGTCAAAAGCCTCCATGTTATACTCTACATTTCCTCCATCCTTGCGACAAATCACCACTCTGTCCGCATGGATATGCCTTCCCAGCATCCACTTAGCCTTACAGTCCTGAAACTTTTTAGTGACCGTTGGTGAACAAGAAAGGTATCGGCGTGCTTGGGGTACTTTGAGCTTGTCCCAAACAAAGGTATTGAACCACCTCTGGCGAAAAAATTCCACCTCGTATAGCAATTCTCGAGGTAGGTATGGGTACTCCCACCCATACTCTTGGGCAACCTTCTGGCCAAAGAGACGCTGCAGTCTTGACAAAGGTGGCATCGTGACACGGTCTCCTTCTCCAGGTAACACAATTGCTTCCGGATGGCGAGGTGCGTTCACCACCTCGGCAGACTTGGGCATAGGGGCCCGCAGTGACTGGCGTTGCACTCCCGCAACAGGAGCAGGTGAAATAGAAGTTGAATCCAGGAGAGGGTTTGCAGACAGTGGACTAGATTCCTCCCCAGGCACTGAGGCCTCCACCCGGGGTGTACTATCCCCAATGGACATAGGTGGGTCCCTTGTGACATGGGACGAGGGTAACTTCATCTTGTCCCATCCCTTCCGGTGGAAGATTTCGTCTATCTCCCCATCATCGCCATTGTCAGACAATGAATCCAGATCGGAGGTGTCATAACAATCAGCGGGCAGATAATTCCCAGTCACAGAATCATCCCCCTTAATGGCCTCTACCGACAGTGGGCTGCCGACACCTCCAACCCCACAGACAGTCCCAACCCCTGGCTCACCTGGGCCTTCAGAAGAACAGGGATGTCCAGGGCTCTTCCCCCTGGATCTATCCAGGCCAGGCAAGCGGCGGGGCGAAGCTCTTCCACGACCACAGGAGGCCATCACTAGGCCGACTTTCCTCTTCGGTGGTCAGAGCAGGGAGCTGCTGGTGACCGAGGCAGCATCCTCTGATTTTTCTCTTTTAATCTCCGCTTGGGCAGTCACTTCGCCCTGGTCAGCGCGCACAGGAATACCCGCTATGGCATTGATCTCTCCCTCGGGAGTGGCAGTACCTGTGAGGTAGTTGAGGTGGAAAGCGCGAGGCCTTTCTGTGGATGGTTCCACATCGAAGAGAAACTCCTTGCAGACCTCACATCGCCCAAATGGCTTCAACTGAACCACCAGTCCCGAACAGCCGGGACAGATCACACCGAGGGCCTCTATGTCTCTGCAGGTATACAGAGCCAATCGCCCCCAGGGCCTTAGTCTGATTCCTGTGTCCATAATGGGAGCAGCAAATTAAGTCATCTCCGTGAAAGAAGAAGCTGAAATCCACGGAGTGTTTGAAGTCATCTTCGCTGTTCGCTGCTCCAATGCGCACTGACCCACTCGCGCCGGAATCTCCACGTGTGTCCATCCACATGGCCAGACTCCTCCCACACTCTGCACTTGTTCGCGGGCTTTTCTTTTTCCCCGCCCATGAACTACGCAGCTATGGTTTGCTTCGTGGCGCGTTGGCCAATATGGCCGACCTACTCGGAACTCCTCCGGGCAGCAAAGTTCAAATTCAGACACCATACACATCCCGGATACTATGCCCCCACGTGTAGCGACCTCACCCCTCTCACCCCTTCTTATTCTCGGCTTGTCTGTCTCTGTCTAGGGATGTCAGTACCGGGGGGAGGGATGAGATACACCACAGCCCATGTCCTCCATAGTGAAGAGGTGAAGGCCAGAAAGATCGGGCTTTGTGTAGGTGTCCTAGGGTCAAATCCTTTCCTCGGATTCACTCCCCTTTGCTCCTAGTAACCAGAGTTCCACACACTGAATAGGTCCAACACAGTTTTATTCTTCTCAGCGAATAAACATACAGCACAGTCAAGTTGGGACCTTTGCAACAGTTCAGTATTAATGGGAGTAGGTCGAGGCACAATCCTTCACGGTATCGCTAACCACTGTAGTGTCACCAATGGCGAATAGTCACTGCCACTGACTATATGCGGTAGAACATGAATTACCTTCGCTAGCACAGCCCCTGTCAGGGGAAGGATATCCGTCCAAGGGAGTCACCGGAGGCCTCTCTGTCACCAGCAATGCTGCGCCGGACTCTCCAGAGAAGTTCCGCTCACCAGTCCTCACGAACTCAGACACGGGCACCCAAAGAGTTAGGGCCCCCTCGGATTCCTCCACCCTCGCGGAACTCAGTCGAAGGTACTGAGCCCCAGGCATCCGCCATAGTACCTCACCCCAGGCTAAAGGTGCTTGAGATGGACTCCATCTCTCGCTCCGGCCAGGTCAAGGGCACCTGGGCCCGGAACTCCGGAACGCCAGCACCCAAGCTGAAGGTGCCTGGGTGCGGCTGCGTCCTCCGACTCTGAACCCCAAGGTCAGGGCATCCACCCCTTTAATCTCCTCTCCTTTTGCGTCCCAGCAGGTTCCCCGCCCCGCTGTACCAGCGCCAGGAAAGGACCAAAAAGGCACAGTCTTGTGGTGTGAGTTCAACTCTGACCAGGGCGACAACGCCACCTGTAGGCCGCAGGGAACCTCACACCACCAGAGTCCTCCAAGAACCACAAAAGGGTCTCGGATTCCCTAGAAATCAGTGCAACTGGGTTACACTACCACCCGGATGCTTCCCCTAAATTCAAATACCCGCTACATACACTAACCTGTTTTTTTTGTATTTGAAAATATGTACCAGGTCAAGGACGGTTACTTCCTTTGGGGACCAAAGGTTCTTTGGTGGGGGAGTGTGTAGCGGGTGCCCGGCATATCCCGCTGCCTGGCCAAGCTGGCCAGGATCCTTCTGTGAGAGAGAAAGTGCCTGTCAGTTTCTGAGGGGGATATTTCCCCCCTCCCTTTTTTGCTCCTCACACAGACACTCAGGGCTGCTCACTCTGCATCCTCCCCTGTGTCCCTATTGGCAGGAGGAGGAGAGCCAATGACAGGAGAAGAAAAAGGAGCAAGTTAAAAGGACTTTAAGAAGCAGCAGCTGCAAAGGATTCTGGGATATGTAGTCCCCATCTAAAAGGGCCCCATAGCTTTCTATAGAAACAGAACTTCAATGGCCAGCCTGCTCTGAGGGAAAATAAACTAGAGACTCCATCTTGTGCTGATCTGAGGAGATTGCTCAGACTCCACGAGGCTGAGGAAGAGATTAGACCTAGGGGAGAGGTGCTGCCTTCCAGGTCAGTTCACCTCGTGATTTCAAGCATCCACAGCCAGTCGGGACATCCAGCCCGAGAGAGGGGGATCCCAGGTGCATATCCAGACGCACATGCACCAACGGTGTGAAGCATTCCAGTGTAAGGTGACCAGTCGGGTCCCTAGAAGAGCCTGCCTGTTCCAGGATGTTTGTTTGGGCCTTGGCTGCAGGATTGGGTGAGAGGGCTTTCACCCATTTGCAGGAAACAAGGACACTGCACACAGACAGAGTTAAATGCACACTGTATACAGACATCATTGCTGTTAGTAATCTTGCTGTCACTTGTAGTGCCACAGGGCTAAAGGATAAGGCCATCCATTCACAGAGAGGCTGTATACAGACACCAATGTTCTTTCACCTTGCTGAGGAAGATCCTTCATTGTTTATTCGATAATCCGGGCCAGTTGTGTTGTTTGGCCCTGCCTTTCAGGAGTTTAAGGACACCAACGTGAGTGGCTAGCTGAAGATACAAAGCCTCATCTTTCTTTAAAGGGACTGAAGCTACTAGTGCCATATGGACCCACACACACACACATACTCAGGGCTCTGTATATGCAGTGGGTTTGCGGGACAGTTTATCTGGGAAGTTAAGCCATTAAATAGTGAATTGAATACAGTGTTTGTCATTGGGCCTGTGGTGTCAGGAGACAGAAGAGAGATGTCTCACAGAAAGAGGCTCAGTCTTCTGCTCTCCTCCTGCCTGAACTCATAGAGCAAAACTTGAGTAGAGGTAACCAATTCAATATAAAGTGTCATATTGTGATTTTTTTTGCCATTTAAAGCAGAGTTCCACCCTAAAGTGGAACTTCTGCTCATCTGATTCGTCCCCTTCTCCGGTGCCACAATTGGCACCTTTTGGGGGGGAGGGGGGACAAGATACCTGTCTTTGACAGGTATCCTTTCCCACTTCCGTGAGTCCGGGCCACGGCCCGGTACGTCACCGCGGGGCTCCCTCCTCCTCCCCTGGCCGCCGGGCCAATAGGAGAGAGGAGCGGGGCCTCGCGCATGCGCAGTAGGGTTCCCGGCGTGAAGCCGAAAGGCTACACTGCCGGGTTCCCTTACCCGCAATGGCGGCGGCAGCACCCGACAGCTGATAGAAACATTGAGGGACTCCAGGACAGGTAAGTGCAGTATATGTAGCTGCTGGCTTTTAATTTTTATTTTTTTAGGCCAGAACACCACTTTAAGTGTGCCTCTGCTCTTGGGAACATTCTCAGGTTTGGAATCCCCTTAAAAGCAACCTGAATATAGTATTGAGCTTAATTTCTCTTAATCTCAGTTATTGCGCTCCAGTTGATTACTTGAATATATACTGTAACCTGTCTGTTATTTTTCCACAGAAATATTGAAGAAAAGACAATTTCTGTGTTTTATCATAATGTGTGTGTTTCCCATTGGTTATTGCACTTACATATTGCCACTTTGCCAGGTGTGCCAGAGGGGGCTGAGGCTGTTATTGGCAGAGTAACGGACTGAATAAACTTAAACGGCTACCACACATGGTATGAAAGGTGATTGGTAAGCTGCAATATATTACATTTTTGTTTTTGCTTTCACACTGGGGAGCTGCGCTGGCAGGACGTCAAGAAAAGTCCTGCAAGTAGCTTCTTTGCAGCGCTTTAGGAGTGGTGTATACACTGCTCCTAAATCGCCCCTGCCCATTGAAATCAGTGGGCAGCGCTGCCGAACCACCGGCAAAGCGCCGCTGCAGTGGCACTTTTAACCCTTTTTCGGACTCTAGCGGGGGTTAAAAAGCGCCCCGCTAGCAGGCAAAAATCGCCGCAAAAATGATGGTAGAGCGCCGCTAAAAATAGCGCAGTTTTACCGCCGACGCCCGGGCGCTTTCAGTGTAAAAGCACTCTAACTTTATAGTACCTGTAGACATTAAATACATTCTGTACTCTACCTGCAGTCTTGACAAGTTTGGAAGGCAATCACGCTGTCTAGTGATGTAGTAATTGAGCAGCAGGATTTACTGACACTGATTGAAGAGGATCTGCTAGTTTAAAAATAACATGTGCGCACAAAACCTAATGCTTCATGTATTGTGACAAAGCTACAAGGTTTTCTTTCTCCCCTCCGCTCAGGAAAGGAGGTTTGAAATCTATTAGAAAGTCAGTGCTGGCTTCATACTTATTCTAATGGTCCCCCATACACTAGACGAAAAATCGTTTGAAAATCTCTCATTTAGACTGTTCGTTCGTTTTTCATGCAGTTAATGGGCACACAAAGGAAATAGTTTTTGCCTTTTCAGAGCCCAAAAAAAAAAAAAAAAAAAAAAAAAAAAAACAGGCTGGAAAACTTGTACAGAATGAGCAATAACTTGAAAGGTTAATGTGTTTTCAGCCTGTTAAAAAACGGAACTGTTCACACTACGCATATGTGACAAAACGGGTGAAAAACTGATTCAATTATGTCCAATGAACAATTTATCTTTTGAAATGTGGACATTACATGATGGCACTATCATTTTCTCTCATGATTGAGTGTTTCAAGCGATTTTTCATATAGTGTATGGCTAGCATCAGACATGCTGGTAGGTTAATTGGCTCCTGGCTAAAAATAGGATTTTTATAACAGCTTACCTGTAAAATCCTTTTCTTGGAGTACATCACGGGACACAGAGCGACATAGTCATTACTAATGGGTTATATAGTTACCGTCAGGTGCTGGCACTGGCAACTTCCAAAACCGGAAGTACCCTCCCCTATATAAGCCCCTCCCATCCGGGAGTACCTCAGTTTTGTAGCAAAGCAATAAGTGTCCCCAAAGAGGGGCGGGAGCTCTGTGTCCCGTGATGTACTCCAAGAAAAGGATTTTACAGGTAAGCTGTTATAAAAATCCTATTTTCTTTCTCGTACATCACGGGACACAGAGCGACATAGTCATTACTAATGGGATGTCCTAAAGCAATGCCAAATGAGGGGGGGGATACACCATATATAAGCTGAGCGCTATCAGACATGAGGATCTTTTGCGGCCTGCAACACACTGCGCCCAAAGGCGACATCCTCCTGACTTCTAACGTCCACCTGGTAGGACCTAGTAAACGTGTGTACCGAAGACCATGTTGCGGCCTTACAGATTTGAGCCAGGGAGGCCTGGTGATGCACTGCCCATGAAGTTCCAACTGCTCTCGTGGAGTGCGCTCTAACTTTGAACGGAGGCGGTCTCCTTCTCAAGCCATAAGCTTGCATAATGACCTGTCGAATCCACTTGGCTAAAGTAGACTTTGACGCTGCCTGACCCTTTCTGGGGCCTTCCGGCAGAATAAACAAAGTATCCGTTCTGCGAATCTGAGCAGTGGCTTTTAGATAAGCTTTAACTGCTCTTACTACATCCAAAGAATGCAATAACTTTTCCTCTACCGAAGTAGGTTTGGGGAAAAAAAGAAGGAAGAACCACATCTTGGTTCAAATGAAACCTCGATACCACCTTAGGAAGAAAGGCTGGATGAGGACGTAACACTACTCTGTCCTTATGGATAACCAGATATGGCTCCCTACAGGACATAGCTGCTAATTCCGATACTCTTTTAGCCGAACAAATGGCTACTAGAAAAATCAATTTCCTGGTGAGAAGCACCAAGGAAATATGCTGTAATGGTTCAAATTTTTGTTTCTGTAGAACCGACAGAACCAAGTTTAGATCCCATGAACATATGGGAATATTAACCGGAGGCCTAATACGCATCACTCCTTGTATAAAGGCTTTGACTAGTGAATGCGAAGCCAAGGGCCTTTGAAAAAATATTGACAAGGCCGAAATCTGACCCTTGATAGTACTCAAGGCAAGCTTCCTATCTACAGCCCACTGTAGGAAGTCCAGAATCCTACCTATTACGTACTTATGTGGATGCCATTTCTTGGCCTCACACCACGCGATGTACGCCTTCCAGATTTTATAGTAGATCTGCCTGGATACCGGCTTCCTGGCATTGATCATGGTAGATACCACAGCATTAGAGAGCCCTCTCTTTTTTAGAATGTGGGCTTCAATAGCCAGGCCGTCAAACCTAGGGCTGGTAAGGAAGGGTGGTATATCGGTCCTTGCGAAAGCCGGACGACGTGGGAGAGTCCAAGGACTCCCCACTGAAATTTTACAATCTCCGCGTACCACGCTCTTCGGGGCCACGCTGGAGCCACCGGAATCACTGGTTTCTTTTCTACCCTGATTCTGCGGAGTAATCGAGGTAACCATTGTGGCGGTGTGAATGCATATATCAGCTTGAACTGATCCCCAGGGAACACTAGGGCATCCGAGCCGCAAGCTAGGGGATCCCTTGTCCGAGAGACAAACCTGTCCCCCTTTGCGTTGAATCTGGATGCTAGAAGATCTACATCCGATGTTCCCCACCGCTGACATATTGTCCAGAAAACCTCGGGGTGAAGGGACCCTTCCTCTGGGCCTAATTGCTGGCGACTTAGAAAGTCCGCCTTCCAATTCTCCACTCCTGGAATGAATACCGCAGATATGGCTGGGACATATTTTTCCTGCCCATTTCAGGATGTAATTTACTTCCCTCTGGGCTGCACGACTCCTGGTGCCCCCCTGATGATTGATATATGCCACTGCTGTGGCATTGTCTGATTGAATTCTGACAGGGGACCCTTGGAGTTTGGATGTCCATGCTACTAGGGCATACCGGGCTGCTCGTATCTCTAAGAGATTGATGGGCAGGGCCTTTTCTGCATCCGACCATCTGCCCTGGAGAGACTATTGCTCCAGTACTGCTCCCCAGCCTATAAGGCTGGCATCTGTAGTGACCACCTTCCAAGAAATCGGACTGAAGGATTTCCTTTTTTCCAGATTCTGGGGAACCCACCACCAACGGAGGCTCTTGCGAACGGAAGGGGACAAGGACATTGTAAGTCTAGGGCCTGAACTTTTTTGTTCCAGGCTGACAGTATGGCCCCTTGCAAATTCCTTGAATGGAATTGACCGTAGGGTACTGCTTCGAATGATGCCACCATTTTTCCCAGCAGCCTCATATACAGGCGTATGGACGGTTGTCTTTTTTGTACCCACTAAGTGGATCAAATCTTTCAAAGACAACACCTTTCCTCGAGGCAAGAATATTTTTCTCTGGCCTGAATCCAACCTTAGCCCCAAGTATTCCAGACTTTTGACTGGTTTTTAGGGCTGACTTGTCTCGGTTGATAATCCAACCGTGAGATTCCAGATACTTGATCGTCTTGTGAACGACCACGTCTAGTTTTTTCACTGAGTGGTCTATCAGCAACAAGTCATCCAGATATGCCATTATCATTACACCTTGTGTTCTTAGATTGGCCAATAAAGGGCCAGAATTTTTGTGAACACTCTTGGTGCTGTGGCCAAACCGAAGGGTAAGGCTCTGAACTGAAAATGGCGCCCTTCTACTGCAAAGCGTAGAAATTTTTGGTGGACTGGAAAGATGGGAATGTGCAAATAAGCATCTTTGATGTCGATCGTGGCTAACCAATCCTCCCCTTGTAGGGCAGTGGCCACCGATCGGATCGACTCCATCGGAAAGTCCTGATATACAGGAATTTGTATAGCCCTTTTAGAATTAATATGGGCCTCCCGTCCGCGTTTGCTTCGGGACTGTAAAGAGGTTTGAGTAAAACCCGAACCCTCATTCTTCCAGGGGAACCTCCATAATTACTCCTTGGAGCAATAGTTGTTCTAGTGCCAACAGGAGGGACTCTCTCTTCCGGGGATCCCTTGGCACGTTTGACCTCAAAATGGGAAGGAGGAGAGTCTTTTAACTCCAAACTGTATCCCAAACCTACTGCGGAGAGCACCTATCTGTCTTGATCGTGTCCCGCCAGGTCTCTTTGCGAACAACTGGAGTCCTCCCCCCACCCGACTGAGTGGGGGCTTCAATGAATTTAACTTTGGGGGAGGTTTTGTACCTCCCCTGACCCAGGGTTTCTCATTACCCTGCTACTGTCCCTGTTTTTTACCCCCGGGATTTGACCGAGGAGGCCGTCGGAACTGTTACACAGCCGATGCCCCAGGGACTGGAGAAGCAGGCCTCTTAAAGAGGGACCTCTAACTCTGCTTTTAACCGGCAAGAGCGTATTTTTACCGCTGGAAATTTTCTGGATATATTTGTCCAGGTTTTCCCTGAATAAGCGTTCACCATGAAATGGGACGCTAACCAGCCATTCTTTACAGGGAGCTTCAGCAGACCAGTTTCTGAGCCATAGGAGCCTACGCATATGTACTATAGACAGCGTAAGGCGGGAGGCCTGATGGACTGAATCCTCTATGGCGTCAACCGCAAAGCCTAAGGCTCTAGGTAGATCAGCTAGGGCAAAGCCTGCTGATCTGTCAAGTCCCTCAAGACCTGTTTCAACTGATCCTTCACTGCTTAGCAGACCCCAATAGCTGCTACTGCTGGTTGTATCACCAAGCAGATTTTCATAAGGACTCCAATCTTTTATCTATTGGGTTCTTGAACATTTGGACATTATCCACTGGACATGTCAGTGATTTATACATACAAGAGATGGCTGCGTCCACTGTAGGGACCTTCCATTTTTTTTTTTTTTTTTTTTTTGATGAACTTATCCTCCATGGGATAGACCACCGGAAATCTCTTGGGGGAATAAATATTTTCTCAGGACGTTCCCAATCCTGGTAAATGAGCCCTTTCAGTAAAGGGTGAAGTGGAAAAGAACAAACAGTCTGGGGGCTTCTAGCGACCCCAACGAGGATACAGTAGTGGTTGATGGTTCCGCAAGGTGCATTTTTAAATGCTGATCGGACCATGTTAGTCAGAGACTGAACCCATAATCTTTCAGCTTGAGATGCTGAGAAAAGGTTCCCCCACTGTTGATTCCTCTATAACAGAATCAACCTTATCCTGATCCCCTTCAGGCAGGTCGATCCCTGTATGGGACTGTTGCTCTGCTAACAGGCACTCTGAAGGAGGAGACGGAGATCGGGCGTGCTTTCCCTGACAGGGAGGCAGCGATAAATTTTGACAATCTCTCTCTAATCCTCCCAGAGCTGAGGAAAAAACCTCCTCTGTTACATACACAGGAGCAGGTGACTGAGGACAGCCACAGTACCAAGTACCCCTGCGGGGTCTCTACGGTCACTTACCTCTGAACTTCAGGGGAGACTGGTGCAGCAGGAGTATGCCCAAGATCCTCAGAGCCCAATGAGACCCCCTTCGCTTCCTGGAAGATTCAGTTCCGGAGCTACTGGACGGCATATTCCTAAGCCTAAAGCTGAGGTATTCCAGCCGTAATACACCACTTTTACTGAGAATAGTCTAGCACAATTGCTGCTATATCACAGTTGGTGTCTACTAATGTGCCTTTCTAGGGGATGCCTGTATCAACCGCTTGCTGTATGCCTTTAAATGTTGCCAGCTCTGTCTCTGTACTTCATAGCCAGCTTACTGCAATAATGTGGCTTTTTAAAAACCTGCTGGGACGCCCGCACATGCGCAGAAGCGCTGCGGCGCGCACAGAGCGTCATCCCCCAGGCCCCGCCCCTTTTTCCGGCCACCTCTATATATAGAGGCGCGTGCACGCGCACGCGCGCGGCCACGTGCGCCTCGGCGCTAATTTTCAAACATGGAAACCAGGGACAGGAGCCAGGGCCCCCTTTGCCGCAGGCCGGGGGATAGACGAACACTGCAACATGGCAGAGGAAACAGTTTCCTGTAGGAGAACTCACCAGCTGCCTGGACTTTGCTCTCTGAGAAGAAACTAGTCCATATGACAAGAAAAACATTCCACAGCGGCCTCTAGTGGACAAACACAGGTACCGCAGTTTAATATACTAAACATATATATAAAAAAACATTCTTTTTTTTTTTTTTTTTTTTTCTTGACCACCATTAAAAATTATTACATTTTTTTTTTAGTAGTTACAGGCATAGCGGGAATACCGTTAGGTAACAGACAGAAAGACAAATTAGGCTTGGGGGTCCCCCAATAGAACCAAGTTCCTGGGGGCCCCCACTTACCTGTTCCCCGCCGCAGGACTTTGTTTGGTCCACAAAAGCCCAAACTTCACCTATCACGGCAGGCATTGTAATCAAACCTTCAGGGACCGGGTTCCCAAGGATTCCACTCCCCTGGACCTGTATAGCACCCTGCACAGAAAACATCTTGGTCGTGGGTATGACCAGAGCTCTGGATCCCAGGGTCCAGCTCTCCTAAGAGAAGCATTACAGGCAGAACCTTGCTCCTCTCTGCAAGGCCCGGGTACCGACCGTTTAGCTATGAAGCTTTTTTGGTCGGATCCGGAATAGCTTACTGAGGCCCAAAAGAACCTGTACGCAAGCTCAGTGAAAAACACATGTTTCTTCTTGGCCAACACCTTAGACACTGGCAAAAAACTGAGGTGCTCCCGGATGGGAGGGGCTTATATAGGGGAGGGTACTTCCGGTTTTGGAAGTTGCCAGTGCCAGCACCTGACGGTAACTATATAACCCATTAGTAATGACTATGTCGCTCTGTGTCCCGTGATGTACGAGAAAGAAATAGCCCTAGTAGGTGTATGTATGCATGCAAGATAGGGACCTTCGATTATAAACTCTTTTAGGCTGCTTTCACACGTGTTTGTATTAAAAAACTTTTTCAAGTGCGTTTTTAGCGTTTTTATAAAAAAAATGACTGAAAAGCTCAAGATAAATGCTTCCCTTTAAAATCAATAATGGGGTTCACACTGGGGCCATGCACTACCATTGCAGTGAAAAAATCCTGCTTTCAGAATCTATGAAGCATGTTTGGAGAACTAAAAAAAACACACCAAAATTGCACCTTCTCTTTGAAAGCAATGGAAAACGTGGTAGAACGTAGAAAAAACGCCCCAAAAATGCACCTGCAATGCGTTTTTGGTGCAGTTTTTGAGTCACATGTCTAAATATATAAGTTTTTAATTTTTTACTAGTAATGGCGGTGATCAGCAACTTATAATGGGACTGCAATCTGACACTAACTGATGCTGGGGGAGGGGGGGGGGACCTGACTGACACTGACATCACCAGTGACACTAATACACAGTGATCCGTGCTAATGACACTGGCTGGGAAGGGTTTACCATCTAGGGGTGATCGAGGGGTTAAATGTATGCCTAACAATGTGTAATGCGTGCTGCTTTTACTAACAGATCTCTTTGTTTCTTCTCCTTGCTTTGCAGGGATGAGAAACAGAGAGATTGTTCTCCCTTTACAGAGCCCTGTGTTGATTGTCAACACAGAGCTCTGGGCTGTGAATTTACACAGCCAATCAGCAGGTCCCAGTCATGAATCAACAGCCGGGACTTGCTGACAGACTCCATACAATCATGGCCTAAACCCAGGATTAGGCAGTGAGCACGGGTATGCATACGTATGAGTATGCATAGATTAATTGCATAATGCATGGAATGCATTAAGGTGAAAAACCAAGACGCTTCTCCTGATTAGCTGAGACACAGCAGAGGCGCAATTGGCTCCCGCTGCTGTCAATCAAAGTCAGTCACCCAATCAGAAGAAAGAGTCTAAATGGACACGGAGCTGTGACTCTACTCGGGTGCCCCATAGCAAGCTGCTTGCTGTGGGGGCACTCGACAGGAGGGAGGAGCCAGAAAAGCCAAAAAGGGACCCGAGAAGAGGAGGATCCGGACTGCTCTGTGCAAATCCACTACACAGGGCAGGTAAGTATAACATGTTTGTTATTCTAAAGCCTCATACACACGATCGGACTTTTCCGTGGATTTTGGTCCGAAGGGCGTTGGTCGTGAACTTGTTCTGCATACACACGGCAGAACATTTTCAGCCGACTTTCACCAAATCACGTGGTTTTTCAGCTCTTTACCGCCACCCTGTGGGCAACTTCTGCTATTGTTGTCTGATCTTTAGCATTGGTTCTGAGCATGTGTGTTTGTACTTTGGACTTTAGTCCTATGGACTTGTATACACATGATCGGATTATCCTCCATCGGACATTTGTTGCCGAAAAGTTTGAGAGCATGCACAGCGAACATTTATCCGTTGAAAAACCAAAAACCAATTGTCCGATGGAGCATACACGCGGTCAGTTTGTCCGATAAAACAGGTCCGTCGGACCGTTGTTGTCAAAAAGTCAGATCGTGTGTATGGGCATTTAGAGATAAAAACACTGAGACTTTACAATCACTTTAAGGCTTTAGAACCACTTTAACTTTCTTGCTATCACAGGGGGGCTAGCAAGACCCCTGTGATGATCGTCACTTCTGGCTTCATTCATCAAAAAGGAGATGGGGGAACGGAGGTTTCTCTACCTCTTCTGTCTGAAGAGATCCGAGGCTGAAGCTGTTTACCATGGGAGTGGTCCTTCTTGGCACTGTAGAAGTGATCGTGTGGCTTTAGAGCTGTCTCAATCACTATTACAAGACAGCCAATAGTTAGCTATAAAAAAAAAAAAAAAAAATCCTGCAGCCATGATCTTATGATAACCACTTACTGACAGGCTGTATACTGTATATCGGTACGGCAGTCAACAAGTGGTTAAAGAGATGGCTGGTTCATAACTGCAGCTTGTCTCGACTGTGAGTACTTTCCTGAGACAAGCAACAGCAAGAGGAATGAATGCAGGTGGGGGGGGGGGGGGGTCAGCCTCTGCAATGCTCTTGCCATTGCTTGCATCTGAAAAATGCTCATAAGTGAGACAAGCTGCATTTATGAATCAGCCGTCTCCTTCATAGCTGTTGGCTGATTGTCCATAGCAGGAGGTGGGTCAGCAGGTTGGACCCCCGAACTAGGGCTAGGAAGCTTTTAGAAGTATGGGACCAAGTACTACATGTCCTCTGCACCATAGGGGGCAGAACTGCAAAATATTATTTATAACAATAGATCTTCTTTAATCTTTACAGCAAGGAAGGTCACTGCCCCAGAACCAGCATGCGACCGATTCCCACTGAACGTCTCGCCATTTGCATACTATGCGCAGCACCCGTCCAGGCTGAGTAGGCAATGAAAGCCTTGAAGCTTCACTAAAGTACAGAGCACACTAGGTGGTCTGTGCATATTATTTTTAAAATGACATATTCTCTTCCGATTACTTTTTTGATCTGAACTATAGTAGAAAAAAAACTGAACATCACTTTGTACACTTATTCATAATTACTCAGCCAGGCTTCATAAGTAAATGTTTTCATTCCGGTAAGCAAACAGATGTTTTTCCTTGGAAATTTAACGGACGGCTTGGCTTTAAAATGTGAGATTTGTCTTATAGATAATTAATTTTTGCTTTGGTTCTTCGGAACAATATTTACACTCAATATTTTTTATAGCGATTGCACATTTAATTGAATTCAGCCGGTTTAATTAGTCTGTGTTAACTTCAGTCCTTGCTGTTTGTTTTGTTATTATCATCTGCTATTAATAAGATATATTTTAATGAGCCTGAATCGCATTAAAGATAATAGATAACGCACCCGACCGATTCGTTCTCCAAGGATGACTTCTTCATGTTCCAATACCCATTTGTCCTGATAGGGAGGAAAATTAAAGAAAAACAATTATTTGTCATTGTAACTAACGATAAAATAAGTGTAGATTGTTTCACGATTATTTACATTTGCTTTGCTAGTCTTTTGCAGTCAGCCTGGAAATATCTTTTATTTTTTGGAGTAGAGCATATAAATCGGGCTCCTTCTGCCCCCCATGGGATGCAGTACCAATCTGAAGGTATTTACTATTTGTTACTGATATTTATATAGTGTTGAGAATGTAGGCAGCACTCTACATATATTCTACATTCACATCCATCCCTGCTCTCAGGTTCCATTTACACCTCAACGCTTTGTAGCTTGAAGCTCGAAGCTCCAAAATGCTGGAGGAGAAAAAAATCAATTATTCTCTATGGAGATGGTTCACATCTCCACTCCAAATCGCCTGAAGTCAAACGCCTAAAGCTCAAAAAAGTTCTGGAACTTTTTTGTAGCTCAAATTGGGCAGATTTGTGTGTTTTTGGTGCGTTCCTATTCTAATAGAAATTAAAGGAAACACATTTTTGTGTGCATTCCTGTGTTTTGTCTTGATTTTCTGCCCAAATAATAAAAAAAAAAGTTATAATATATGAAAAAAAAAAAATGCAGAAATAACTAAAAAAAAATCATAAATAAATTAAATTAAAATAAATGAATAATATGCAATAATACATAAATAATAATTAGCCCCTAACCTTAAAAAAATATATCAAATAAATGAATAACAATAATTATAATGAACTATTATTAATAATAATAATAATGTATTTATTTATTTTGTGTTAGAGTTAGGGTGTTTAGTTATTTATTATTCTTTTTTTTTTTTTTAAGGATAGGGGTAATTATTTATTTATTATTACATAATATTCATTTATTGTATTTATTTATTATTTATTTATATTTATTTTAAATTTATTTATTCAATTATTATTAAAATTATTATTAATATTATTATTAGTAGAAGTAGTAGTAGTAGTAGTAGTAGTAGTAGTAGTAGTAGTAGTAACACCCTTACCCTAACAGAAATAAACAAAAAAAATAACCCTAACTGTAACCCCAAGCCCTAATCCTTACCCTAATCTAACCTTAACTCCAACCCGTTACCCTAACAAAAAAAGAAAATAATAAAATAATAATAATAATAATAATAAAAAAAGAAATACAACGTAATGAAAAAAAGATGAAAGATCTAGCAGCAAATAATACAACAGATGATAATTTTCTCTATTGGCTAAGAAAAAAAACGCCAAAGCTCAAAAATGCTGTATTAAAACGTCCAAATCGTGCATAAAAACACGCCAAAATTGTGCATAAAAACGCCGGGAAAATGTTCAAAGATGCTACGCCCAGGTGTGAGTGGAACCTCAAGGAGCTTACAATCCATGGTCCCTATATCATATACACAGACTTGGGCCAATTTACACAGGAGCCAAAAAACTTATCAGCATATCTTTAGAGTTTTGAAAGAAATGGGGTTACCCGGAGGAGAACACGTAAACTTCATGCAGATAATGTCCTGACCGGCATACAAACTGGAGACCCTTGTACAGCAAGGCAGACAAATAGAAACCCTGCCTATGTAGCAGATATAGGCTCACCTTGGCCATTAGCAAAATATAGAACAGCATAAAGAGACACTGGGGTGGGGGCTGGAGAGTGATGGGGAGAGCTGGAGAGCACTGGGGGGGGGAGAGCACTGGCGGGGTTGGAGAGCACATGGGTGGGGACAAAATGCAGGGGGAGCGGAGAGTACTGGGGGGGGGAGCTTGAAAGCACTGGAGGGGGAGCCAAAAAGAACAGGGGTGGAGAGCACAGGGGGCTGGAGAGCGATGGGTGGAGCTTGAGAGCACTGGGGGGGCCAGAAAGAACAGGGGTGGGGGGGCTGGGGAGCACTGTGGGGGGCAGAGAGCACTGGGGTGGGGGCTGGGGAGTGATGGGGAGAGCACTGGGGGGGAGAAAGAACAGGGGTGGGGGGGGCTGGGGAGCACTGTGGGGGAGAACAGGGGTGGAGAGCACTGGAATGGTGGCTGGATGGGGGGGGCAGAAAGAACAGAGGTGGAGAGAACTGTGGGGGGGCTGGAGAGTGTGTTGGGGGAGGAGAGCACTGAGGGGGGGAGCCACAAGAACTGGGAGGGGCCAGCAAAAGAAGTCTCATAGGAGGAGAAGCTGGGGACTGCATATAGAGGAAATTAGCTTTCTATATTCCTCCATACAGCCACTGAATGCTTGCAGGAGGGGGAGGGGGAGGAGGAGGAGAATCAAGCATTCAGCGGCTGTATGGAGGAATATAGAAAGCTAATTTCCTCTATATGCACCCCCTGCCAATCCTCCTATCCAGGCACACAGGGCGGGCTGTACGGCGGGCATCTCCTGTAGTGCTCCCTGTCCCCTCTCTCCTGCTCCTGTTTATCACGGAGCTGCCTGGCTGGATCTGTGTTCGGCGGTGACGCTGTAACACAGTCCCGCCCCCCTAGACCGACTCATGTGATAGGCTGAACGCTGACTCTATCTACTATCACACGAGCCGGTCTAGGGGGGCGGGACCGTGTTACAGCGTCACCGCCGAACACAGATCCAGCCAGGCAGCTCCGTGATAAACAGGAGCAGGAGAGAGGGGACAGGGAGCACTGCTGCAGCCGCAAATGAAACCGGCCCCAGGACAGGCAGCCTACCGGGAAATCTCCCGTTATCCCGGTAGGCCAGTCCGGCCCTGCCAAACGGGCTGTCATGTGCTTCTGTCTGGCCTCTCTACCATACAGGCCTGATTGGTGGAGTGCTGCAGAGATGGTTGTCCTTCTGGAAGGTTCCCCTCTCTCCATACACAGAAACACTTTGTCAGAGTGGCCATCGGGTTCTTGGTCCCCTCCCTGACTAAGGCCCTTCTCCTCTGATCGCTCAGTTTGGCCTGTCAACCCGCGTTAGGAAGAGACATGGTGACTCCAAACTTCTTCGATTTACGGATGATGGAGGCCACTGTGCTCATTGGGACCTTCCATTTTGCAGACATTTTCCTGTACCCTTCCCCAGATCTGTGCCTCGATAAAACCCCGTCTTGGAGGTCTACAGACAATTCCTTGTGCTTCATGGCTTGGTTTGTGCTCTGACATGCACTGTTAACTGTGGGACCTTATATAGACAGGTGTGTGCCTTTCCAAATCAGGTCCAATAAACTAAATTGACCACAGGAGGACTCCAATCAAGTTGTAGAAACATCTCAAGGGTGATCAGTGGAAACAGGATGCACCTGAGCTCAATGTTGAGTTTCATGGCAAAGGCTGTGAATACTTATGTAATTGTGATTTTATTTGTTTTTTTTATTTTTAATATATTTGCAAAGATTTCCAACAAACTCTTTTTACATTGTCATTATGGGGTATTGTTTGTAGAATTTTGAGGAAAATAATGAATTTAATCCATTTTGGAATAAGGCTGTAACATAACAAAAGGTGGAAAAATTGAAGTGCTGTGAATACATTCCGGATGCACTGCACTGTGTGGAAATTATGTCATACATCCCAGGAGTCTTTAGGAGGAGATGAGAAAGGGTTTTCACAGCTGAGCACACTCTCCTGCCTGCATACCTGAGCTAAGGGAAGATGGATTCCAGGACGTGCTACACGAATCATCTGCCCTTACTCAAGCAAAGCAAAGCATGGAGACATGGTTGGATGACGGAGCTTGCTGTGAATATTTAAAATTAATTAAATACAGTAGTGTTTTTGGCTTGCGGTGCTCAGATGGAGTTCCTCTCTAAGCCTAGTACACATGGGTCGAATGTTTGTAGAAACCGACAGACATTCGGCCCGTCTGTACTGCAGCCGGTCCGATAGAAGCTGGATGTTCGGCTGGTTTTGGTTGAAGGGGCATGACCGATAAAGGTCTGCTGACCGGATCCTGATCAGCGCTCTCAGCCATTGGCAGGGGGGGGCCGTCCCCCTGTCAGAACACAATATCACAGCAGGGGAGATTGTTGTACTAACATTGCATGGTTAGTGCAGCGGCTCCTCCTGAGCTGTCAGTTTTTTTCGTTCAGCCCTGCTGGGTTCAATGAAAAAAAATAGTAGTGTGTACTATGCTTTTAAAGACATGCACTTGAGTGCCAGAGTGCCTATCTCAATATATATAGAACAGAAGCAAGTAAGATTATGTATAATTTGCCAAAAACAAAAATATATAAATGACCTTGGAAGGAAGCCTGTTTACTACTACCAACAATAGTGGAGTTTCCCCATAATGTATGGATTCTGTCTACAAATAGACATGTACAATTTGTTTCGCTCTGAATTCCTTTTTTAACAAATTTCAACAAATTTGTTAATTCAGAAATAACCAAATTAACAAAAACCCATTTAACAAACTTTTCCAAATATTTGTAAACTCAAAAATTTGTAAATGTGTAAATTCGAAAATTCGTAAATTAGTACATTTGAAAAAATTAGTAAATTTGAAAAAATTGTAAATTTGAAAAAATTTGTGAATTCAAAAATCTGAAATAATAACTAACTAATAATAACTTAACTATTACTAACTATTCAATTATATGTATTGAATTTCCATTCAAATTTAGCAGTTAGTAAACGTAACGAATACAAATTTATCCAAAGTTACGAATTATCCGAAATAACGAATGCCGCATCAAACAAATGGAACGAAACAAATTAATAATAAATAATAATAATAAAAAGTTTTTTTTTATTATTGTTATTTACTATTAGTAATTTGTTTTGTTCCATTTGTTTAGATGCAGCATTTGTTATTTCGGATAATTCGTAACTTTGGATAAATTCGTATTCGTTATGTTCACTAACAGCCAAATTTGAAAGGAAATTCCAATACCTATAATTTAATAGGTAGTAATAGATAAGTTATTATTAGTTAGTTATTATTTCAGATTTTCAAATTTTCGGCTTTTGGATCTTTGAATTTCAAATTTACAAATTTTTACGAATTTACGAATTGCGATCATAACAAATGACCCAAAAAAAAAAAAAAACAACGAATGAAACGAAAACAATTTTTTTTCAGCAGTGCACATGTCTATCAAGTTGACATTTTTGTTACATGAAAAAACTGAAAAAAAAGTTTCCTACATTTTGTATTCATACTTATAGTACAAATATGGATAATCTCTTTTGTTTGTGAAAAGAGATAAACAATTCTTACCTTCACAATGGCTTTAGTAAGGATAACACCACTCTTCTTGGTGACCATTTGTTTGGTCTTTAGAAAATAGTCAATCAGCAAAGGAATGGTTGAGAAGGCTTCACCTTCCAGCCTGTACATGTTCTTAGAAATAAAAATAATAAAATATCAAACGTCATTGGGAGGTCTCTGTAGGGTTACAGTTATGGATTCTTATTTCAATGTGTTTCAGTAGTATTTGGTTAGTAATATTCCCAAAAGAGAAACAACCAGGAAGCTGATAAAAGATAATATCCTTACATTATACTGTATGTAGAAGAACAGGGTAATATTTCATATTGCTGTGGAATAATCAGCGACTCTCAGAATCTGATTGCAGACTTCTCATTTTTTTCCATAGATCTATAATCACCTCTTATCTGACTATGGCTGTTTAGAGATGGAATACTCAGAACTTGGTATAATAAAATCCAGCCACCTTTTATAACCAGGGTTCCTCCAGAGATTGATAGGGGTTTCCTGAGCAATAAACCAGGGGTCTCCAAACTTTCTAAACAAGGGGTCCAGCTTATTGTCCTTCAGACTTTAGGGGGGCCGGACTTTAGACATTAAGGGCCAGTTCACACCACATGCAGTCCAGTGCATTTTTTTCTGCATCAAAAACGCATGGAAAGTAGGTTATATAGTTTTCAATGGCATAGTTCACACCAGTGCGTTCCAGTTCCAGAAAAAAAAGTAGTACATGCTGCATTTTACCTGCACTGGACTGTACTGGAACGCTGTAAAACGCATCAAAAACGCACTGGAACGCACCTAAATGCACCAAAAACGCTCTGGAACACAATTGTCATTATTTAACCACTTAACGACCGCCCACCGCCGATTTACGTCGGCAGAATGGCACGGACAGGCAGAATCACGTAGATCTACGTGATCGCCTTTGTGCAGTTGGGGGGTCCATCCGGACCCCCCTTCACTGCAGTGAGCGGCCGTTAAGTGTTCGGGAGCGATCAGGCATGAGGGGGCGGCCGCTCGATTCCGCCCCCCCCTCGCGATCGCTCCCGGCCAATGAAAATGCTTCCTCCGCCATGTGATGTAAACACAGGCTGGAGGAAGTGATGTCATCTCCCTCGCCGCGGTCTTTTCGTTCCCGGCGCCGAGGAGAGAAGACAGAGGTTAGTGCTCCAACAGTCCACTGACACGTAGGTACACATAGGCACACAAATCACCCCCCAATCACCCCCAGATCACCCCCCAGGTCACCCCAAAGCCCCCAATCACAGTGTCACTGATTGCAGTGATCATTTATTTTACTGATCACTGCATTTAGTGTCATCTGTGATTGTAAAAAGTTGCAGGGCAGTTAGGATTAGGCCCCTTTAGGTCCAGGGTAGCCCCCTAACCCCCCCCCTAATAAAGGTTTAACCCCTTGATCACCCCCCAGGTAACCCTTTCACCCCCTAACTTCAGCGTCACTAAGCGATTGTTTTTCCGATCGCTGTATTCGTGTCGCTGGTGTTTTAGATAGGCAGTTATTTTTTTTTTAGGTTCGCCGCAGGTTTTTATTAGTGTCAGGTACCCCCATATATTATTTTAACCCCCTGATTGCCCCTAGAGTTAACCCTTTCACCAGTGATCGCCGTATAAGCGTCACTGGTGTCACTGGTTAGCCAGTAAGTTATTTAGTTATTTAGGTTACCCGTCAGGTTTTTATATAGTGTCAGGTACCCCCATATTTAACCTAATAAAGGTTTTAACCCCCTGATTGCCCCTAGTTAACCCTTTCACCAGTGATCACCATATAAAGGTTACGGGTGACGCTGGTTGATTAGTTTGCTTTTTATAGCATCAGGGCACCCGCCGTATATAACCCAATAAAGGTTTAACCCCCCTGATCGCCCGGCGGGTGAGATCAATTAGGTTTTAGCACCAGAGAGGGTCTGCGTCGCCCCAGGCAGTGTTAGGTTAGTGCCAGTAACGCTAACACCCACGCGCAAAGCATACACCCCCCTTAGTGGTATAGTATCTGATCAGATCTATACTAGCATCCCCAGCGGTTTAGGGTTCCCAAAAATGCAGTGTTAGCGGGATCAGCCCAGATACCTGCTAGCGCCTGCGTTTAGCCCCTCCGCCCAGCCCAGCCCAGCCCAGCCCACCCAAGTGCAGTATCGATCGATCACTGTCACTTACCAAACACAACACACATAACTGCAGCGTTCGCAGAGACAGGCCTGATCCCTGCGATCGCTAACAGTTTTTTTGTAGCGTTTGATATATTTGCTGACGACAGTCAGGTGCTTTTTTTCCTGTGAATCTTACTAGTGTACCCCTAAATTTAGAGCCCAAAATGGCAAGACGAAGGTACACTAGTAAAGAGGCCTACGAGATTCTGAGCATGACAGATAGTGAAGAGGAGGTCACGTATCTGTCAGATTCAGGCTCAGAATATCTTCCCGTAGAAGACAGTGACGTCAGCGGCCCCACGTCAGATAGCTCTGACGACGAAGTTGAGGTCCCTGCTAAGGTCAGGTGTACCCGATCCCGATCTTCTGAGGTTGTTGAGGAGCAAGAACCGCAGGTCTCTCGTATCATGGAGCAGAGTAGTACTAGCGCCGCTATTCCTTCTGGTGAACTGGCAAGCACCAGCGGCCTAGTACAGCCTGGACGTACATCCAGCACTGCAGTAACACTTGGTGACGTGGCGAGTCCCATAAGTGCAGTTCAAGCTGGCGAGGTGGCAAGCACAAGTAGTGTCCCGCTGCCACCAAGAAGACAAAGGCAGGCCCGTCGTGCCCATACTGCCCTTCCTGCAGAATTCGCCTATCCTGATTGGGTCCCCACCACTTCTGCAGAACCCGTACTTCCCCCATTCACTGCCCAACCCGGTATTCAGGTGGAAACAGCTGATTTTATTCCAATTGATTTTTATTCGCTGTTTTTCACGGAAGATCTCTATAGATCTATTGTGGACCAGAGTAATTTATATGCTGGTCAATTTATCGCCGCTAACCCCCAGTTGCCTAAAATTGCCAGAAATTGGAAACCAATTACGGTTTCCGAATTTAAGACCTTTCTGGGCCTTTCCCTCAACATGGGCACACATAAATTTCCGTCATTGCGTGCTTATTGGTCCACGCACCCAATTGACCACATGCCCGTGTTCCCTGCCTCCATGTCCAGGGCACGATACGAGCAGATTTTGCGGTTCATGCACTTCAACGACAATGAACTTTGTCGTCCATGTGGGGACCCTGAATACGACCGGCTCTATAAAATTCGGCCCCTCATAAACCACTTCAACGAACGTTTTGCAGCCTTGTTTACTCCCGATCAAGTTGTCTGCGTTGATGAGTCCCTGATTAAATTTTCTGGCCGCTTGTCTTTCAAGCAGTACCTTCCCAGCAAGCGTGCCAGATACGGGGTCAAGCTCTACAAGTTCTGTGACAGGGCAACAGGCTATGTAGTGAACTTTACGGTTTATGAGGGAAAAGACAGTCAGATTGAGTCGGTCAACTGCCCGGATTACATAGGGAGCGCTGGCAAGATAGTGTGGAACTTGGTGTCACCCTTATTCGGAAAGGGGTACCACTTGTATGTAGACAATTATTACACGAGCGTGCCACTGTTTAGTCACTTGTTTGATCATCAGATTGGAGCATGTGGCACCGTGCGACCTAATCGCCGGGGCTTTCCCCAGCGGCTTGTAGATGCCCGTCTTAGGCTGGGGGAGAGAGCCTGCTTGAAGTGTAATAACTTGCTCGCTATGAAGTGGAGGGACAATAAGAATGTTTTCCTTCTTACCTCCCTTCATGCAGACACGACAGTCCAAATTCGTATGGCGACTGGTGTTGTGGAGAAACCCCTCTGTGTCCACGAATATAACCAAAATATGGGAGGGGTGGACCTCAACGACCAGTTGATGGCGCCGTATCTAATTGACCGTAAGGCGAGACGCTGGTACAAAAAAAGTGTCTCTATCATTATTCCAATTGGCTTTGCTGAACGCTCATGTGCTATACAGAGCTTCAGGCGGGACGTTATCTCTTCTAAAATTCCAGAATGAGATAGTCACAGAACTCCTGTATCCAGGCGGTTCTGCACCTCACCATCCCCAACCAAATGCAGTAAGCCGGCTGCATGAGAGGCATTATTCGTATGTCCTCCCGAGTACCCCTACCCAAAGCCACCCCCAAAAAAGATGTCGTGTCTGTAGCAAGCGCGGATTTAGGCGTGACACCCGTAGTTTTTGTCCACTCTGTCCTGACAAGCCTGGTCTTTGCCAAGGTGAATGTTTTGAACGCTACCACTCAAAAGTGAAGTTTTAGCGTAGGGTACAGCATTTCACAGACAAGGACACACTTACACAGGGTCTCCCAAGATGCCATTACATTTTGAGAGACCCGAACCATTACAGTTGTAAAGTTACAAAAAAAAGTGTAAAAAAGAAAAAAAAAACGTAAAAAACAAAACACAAAAAAAATATAAAATAAAAAAACCAAAAATAGTTGTCGTTTTATTGTTCTCTCTCTCTCTATTTTCTCTCTATTGTTCTGCTCTTTTTTACTGTATTCTATTCTGCAATGTTTTATCATGCTTGCTTTTCAGGTATGTAATTTTTTGTTTTCAGGTGCGCCATTCAACTGCAGCGCGGAATTATTTATCTTGACAGCAACAGCGTTTGCTCCCACGATACATAAAGCCGTGACTCCAGTGCTGTAGGAGGTGATTTCACCACCACAGTTAAAAAAAAGAGCATATATGCCGAAGCATGGGGGCAGCAGGGGCGGAGGAGCGATTTTGCTCCTAATGCCGCGTACATACGGTCGAAATTCCGACGGAGGCCTGCCCGTGGAAAATTCCGACCGTGTGTACGCGGCATAACTTTTTTGCGGGAGGATGCCCCCATGCTTCGGCATATATACATTTTAGGCACAGGTTGCGTTAAAACATTTTTTTATTTTTTACTAGGTTTTGTTTTGGTATTTGCTTTGCAGGTATGGCATGGTAAGGTCTTACTGTTGTACTGTAATGTTAAATTTTTTTTAATGTTAACCACCATTTGCTTAGCAGGTACGCCATTCAGTTGCAGCGCGGATCTATTTATCTTGACAGCAACAGCGTTTGCTCCCACGATACATAAAGCCGTGACTCCAACGCTGTAGGAGGTGATTTCACCACCACAGTTAAAAAAAAAGAGCATATATGCCGAAGCATGGGGGCAGCAGGGGCGGAGGAGCGATTTTGCTCCTAATGCCGCGTACATACGGTCGAAATTCCGACGGAGGCCTGCCCGTGGAAAATTCCGACCGTGTGTACGCGGCATAACTTTTTTGCGGGAGGATGCCCCCATGCTTCGGCATATATATATTTTAGGCACAGGTTGTGTTAAAACATTTTTTTATTTTTTACTAGGTTTTGTTTTGGTATTTGCTTTGCAGGTATGGCATGGTAAGGTCTTACTGTTGTACTGTAATGTTACTTTGTTTTAATGTTAACCACCATTTGCTTAGCAGGTACGCCATTCAGTTGCAGCGCGGATCTATTTATCTTGACAGCAACAGCGTTTGCTCCCACGATACATAAAGCCGTGACTCCAGTGCTGTGGGAGGTGATTTCACCACCACAGTTAAAAAAAAGAGCATATATGCCGAAGCATGGGGGCAGCAGGGGCGGAGGAGCGATTTTGCTCCTAATGCCGCGTATATACGGTCGAAATTCCAACGGAGGCTTGCCCGTGGAAAAGTGCGACCATGTGTACGCGGCATAACCTTTTATGCCGTGTACATACGGTCGAAATTCCGACGAAGGCTTGACCGTGTGTACGCGGCATAACTTTTTTGCGGGAGCATGCCCCCATGCTTCGGCATATATGCCCATCATTAGAAGTGGGTGGATGAAGGGAGGTATTCTAATGGTGGGCATACCCACCAATCAATCTCTTTTTTTCGTTCAGCCAATAGGCTGTATGAAAAAAAAGATTACAATACATGTCCAACAAGGACCAGCAACGTACTGGTATGTTGCTGGACTTTGAATGTTTATACCAGAATGATGCCTGCGGGTTTAGGTATCATCTTGGTATCATTCTTTTCAGCCAGCAGCCGGCTTTCATGTAAAAGCAATTCTAGCAGATAATTAGCCTCTAGACTGCTTTTACAAGCAGTGGGAGGGAATGCCCCCCCCCGGATATAAAAAGCACCATTGGGAAATTGGGAAAGCATTTTATCACACCGATCTTGGTGTGGTCAGATGCTTTGAGGGCAGAGGAAAGATCTAGGGTCTAACCCCCCAATTTTTTTCAAAAAAAGAGTACCTGTCACTACCTATTGCTATCATAGGGGATATTTACATTCCCTGAGATAACGATAAAAATGGTAAAAAAATAAAATATGGAAGGCACAGTTTAAAAATAAAATAAAAAAGCCAAATAAATAATAAAAAAAAAAAAAAAAAAAAAAAAAAGCGCCGCTGTCCCCCCCTGCTCTTGCGCAAAGGCGAACGCAAGCGTCGGTCTAGCGTCATATGTAAACAGCAATTGCATCATGCATGTGAGGTATCACCACGAAGGTCAGATCGAGGGCAGTCATTTTAGCAGTAGACCTCCTCTGTAAATCTAACGTGGTAACCTGTAAAGGCTTTTATATGCTTTTAAAAATGAATGTAGTTTGTCGCCGCTGCGCGTTTGTGCGCAATTTTAAAGCATGTCGTGTTTGGTATCCATGTACTCGGCCTATGATCATCTTTTTTATTTCATCAAACATTTGGGCAATATAGTGTTTTTTAGTGCATTAAAAATAAAAAAAGTGTGTTTTTCCCCCAAAAAATGCGTTTGAAAAATCGCTGCGCAAATACTGTGTGGAAAAAAAAAATGCAACACCCACTATTTTAATCTGTAGGGCCTTTGCTTTAAAAAAATATATAATGTTTGGGGGTTCAACATAATTTTCTTGCAAAAAAATTTTTTTTTTCATGTAAACAAAAAGTGTCAGAAAGGGCTTTGTCTTCAAGTGGTTAGAAGAGTGGATGATGTGTGACATAAGCTTCCTAATGTTGTGCATAAAATGCCAGGACAGTTCAAAACCCCCCCAAATGACCCCATTTTGTAAAGTAGACACCTCAAGCTATTTGCTGAGAGGCATGTTGAGCCCATTGAATATTTTTTTTTTTTGTCCCAAGTGATTGAATAATGACCAAAAAAAAAAAAAAAAAAGTACAAAAAGTTGTCACTAAATTATATATTGCTCAAACATGCCATGGGCATATGTGGAATTACACCCCAAAATACATTCTGTTGCTTCTCCTGAGTACGGGGATACCACATGTGTGGGACTTTTTGGGAGCCTAGTCGCGTACGGGACCCCAAAAACCAAGCACCGCCTTCAGGATTTCTATGGGTGTAAATTTTTGATTTCACTCCTCACTGCCTATCACAGTTTCGGAGGCCATGGAATGCCCAGATGGCACAAAACCCCCCCAAATGACCCCATTTTGGAAAGTAGACACCCCAAGCTATTTGCTGAGAGGTATGTTGAGTATTTTGCAGATCTCGCTTTTTGTCACAAAGTTTTGAAAATGTAAAAAAAGAAAAAAAAAAGAAAAAAAAATGTCTTTCTTAATTTTCAAAAACAAATGAGAGCTGTAAAATACTCACCATGCCTCTCAGCAAATAGCTTGGGGTGTCTACTTTCCAAAATGGGGTCATTTGTGGGGGTTTTGGGCTATTTTGACATTTTATGGCCTTCAAAACTGTGATAGGTAGTGAGGAGTGAAATCAAAAATTTATGCCCTTAGAAACCTTGAAGGCGGTGCTTGGTTTTTGGGGTCCCGTACGCGGCTAGGCTCCCAAAAAGTCCCACACATGTGGTATCCCCGTACTCAGGAGAAGCAGCAGAATGTATTTTGGGGTGTAATTTCACATATAACCATGGCATGTGTGAGCAATATATCATTTAGTGACAACTTTTTGTACATTTTTTTTTCTTTTTGTCATTATTCAATCATTTGGGACAAAAAAAAAAAAATATTCAATGGGCTCAACATGCCTCTCAGCAAATAGCTTGGGGTGTCTACTTTCCAAAATGGGGTCATTTGGGGGGGTTTTGTGCCATCTTGGCATTTTATGGCCTTCAAAACTGTGATAGGTAGTGAGGAGCGAAATCAAAAATTTATGCCCTTAGAAACCTTGAAGGCGGTGCTTGGTTTTTGGGGTCCCGTACGCGGCTAGGCTCCCAAAAAGTCCCACACATGTGGTATCCCCGTACTCAGGAGAAGCAGCAGAATGTATTTTGGGGTGTAATTTCACATATGCCCATGGCATGTGTGAGCAATATATCATTTAGTGACAACTTTGTGCAAAAAAAAAAAAGTTTGTCATATTCCCGCAACCTGTGGCAAAATATAAAATATTCCATGGACTCAACATGCCTCTCAGCAAATAGCTTGGGGTGTCTACTTTCCAAAATGGGGTAATTTGGGGGGGTTTTGTGCTATTTTGGCATTTTATGGCCTTCGAAACTGTGATAGGTAGTGAGGAGTGAAATCAAAAATTTACGCCCTTAGAAATCCTGAAGGCGGTGCTTGGTTTTTGGGGCCCTGTACGTGGCTAGGCTCCCAAAAAGTCCCACACATGTGGTATCCCCGTACTCAGGAAAAGCAGCAGAATGTATTTTGGGGTGCAATTCCACATATAACCATGGCATGTGTGAGCAATATATCATTTAGTGACAACTTTTTGTACATTTTTTTTTTCTTTTTGTCATTATTCAATCATTTGGGACAAAAAAATAAATATATTCAATGGGGTCAACGTGCCTCTCAGCAAATAGCTTGGGGTGTCTACTTTCCAAAATGGGGTCATTTGGGGGGGTTTTGTGCCATCTTGGCATTTTATGGCCTTCAAAACTGTGATAGGTAGTGAGGAGTGAAATCAAAAATTTATGCCCTTAGAAACCTTGAAGGCGGTGCTTGGTTTTTGGGGTCCCGTACGCGGCTAGGCTCCCAAAAAGTCCCACACATGTGGTATCCCCGTACTCAGGAGAAGCAGCAGAATGTATTTTGGGGTGTAATTTCACATATGCCCATGGCATGTGTGAGCAATATATCATTTAGTGACAACTTTGTGCAAAAAAAAAAAAGTTTGTCATATTCCCGCAACTTGTGGCAAAATATAAAATATTCCATGGACTGAACATGCCTCTCAGTAAATAGCTTGGGGTGTCTACTTTCCAAAATGGGGTCATTTGGGGGGGTTTTGTGCTATTTTGGCATTTTATGGCCTTCGAAACTGTGATAGGTAGTGAGGAGTGAAATCAAAAATTTGCGCCCTTAGAAATCCTGAAGGCGGTGCTTGGTTTCCGGGGTCCCGTACGTGGCTAGGCTCCTAAAAAGTCCCACACATGTGGTATCCCCGTACTCAGGAGAAGCAGCAGAATGTATTTTGGGGTGCAATTCCACATATAACCATGGCATGTGTGAGCAATATATCATTTAGTGACAACTTTTTGTAATTTTTTTTTTTTTTTTGTCATTATTCAATCACTTGGGACAAAAAAAAAATATTCAATGGGCTCAACATGCCTCTCAGCAATTTCCTTGGGGTGTCTACTTTCCAAAATGGGGTCATTTGGGGGGGTTTTGTACTGCCCTGCCATTTTAGCACCTCAAGAAATGAGATAGGCAGTCATAAATTTAAAGCTGTGTAAATTTCAGAAAATGTACCCTAGTTTGTAAACGCTATAACTTTTGCGCAAACCAATAAATATACGCTTATTGACATTTTTTTTACTAAAGACATGTGGCTGAATACATTTTGGCCTAAATGTATGACTAAAATTGAGTTTATTCGATTTTTCTTATAACAAAAAGTAGAAAATATAATTTTTTTTCAAAATTTTCGGTCTTTTTCTGTTTATATCGCAAAAAATAAAAATCGCAGAGGCAATCAAATACCATTAAAAGAAAGCTCTTCTTGTGGGAAGAAAAGGACGCAAATTTCATTTGGGTACAACATTGCATGTCTGCACAATTTACAGTTAAAGCAGCGCAGTGCCGAATCCCAAAAACAGGCCTGGTCCTAATGGCCCGAAATGGTCCGGGGCTTAAGTGGTTAAGGTTAAGAAAAAAGTGGGGTGAAAAAAAAGCACTGGACTGCATCAGAAACGTACCAAAAACGCACTGGAACGCATCAAAAACACGCATGCAAAAAAGTACCTGGAACGCATCCGGATTGCGTTTCTATGGTGTGAACTGGCCCTTAAAGTAGAAACTATCCTGGCATCAGTGGGAGTAAACAATGCCCCATCTTTGGTGTCAGTGAGAGGAATTGTGCTCCATCATTGGTGTCATTTGGTGGGACCAATCATTACCCATCGTTGGTGTCACTGGAAGGAACTGTGTCCCATCGTCTGTGTCATTGGGAGAAAATGTGCCTCTTCATTGGTGTCAGTGGGTGGAATTATCCCCCATTGAGGATATCAAATATTGATATATGGATAAAAGCAAAGGGCTGCAGTTTGGAGAACACTGCAGTAAACAGTTTGTTCCTCTCCAGTAAGTCACCATTGACACCAATAATATTTTTAGCAGGTAGATGGACATTCTTCCTATTGACCACCAATCTAAGAAAGCCCTTCTATGTTGATCACTTATACACATATATAAAAAGGCTCTTCTCCACTACTGACCACCAGCATAAGAGAGCATTTCACTGACTATCAATCATTGAAAGTACAGCCCGGCAATTTGACAGCTTCTCCATAGAAAATATTTATTGAAACATTACAGCAGTAACATTATCCAAAAATACTGATGCGTTTCGGCCTTAGGCCTTCATCAAAGGCCTAAGGCCGAAACGCGTCAGTTTGGGATGATGTTAATGCTGTAATGCTTCAATAAATATTTTCTATGGAGAAGCTGTCGAGTTTCCGGCCCGTACTTTCTATGGGTCACTTGTGAGCTTAATTAGCCAGAGCACCGACTACCCTACACACCAACTATACTATATAGCGGTAGAGCTTGGGGGATTTTTACTTTTGCTACCAATCATAGAAGTCCCTTCTCTTCTGACCCCCAGTGTAAGAGGGCTCGTCACTGACAACCAATGTAATAATGAACCTTTTCCGCTGACTGTTAAAGTGGTTGTAAACCCTTATACAGTATATACCCTGTAAAGTGACTGGCCTCAGGTGATACACAGAAATGAAACAAATCATCCTACGTAAGTTGTACCTATTTATCTGGCGCCTTCCCTTCTCTACACTGCTTGTCTAATGCCGTGTACACACGATCGGTTTTACCGATGAAAACAGTCCAATGGACTTTTCTCATCGGACAAACCAATCGTGTATGGGCCCCATCGGTCTTTTTTCCATGAAAAAAAATAGAACATGTTTTAAATTTATCCGATGGGAAAAAAAACGATAGCAAATTCCGATCGTCTGTGTGGAACTCCATCGGAGAAAAAACCCATGCATGCTCAGAATCAAGTCGACGCATGCTCAGAAGCATTGAACTTCATTTTTCTCGGCTTGTCGGAGTGTTTTACGTCACAGCGTTTGGGATGGTCGGATTTTTGACTGATGGTGTGTAAGCAAGACTGATGGAAGTCAGCTTCATCGGATTTCCGATGGAAAAATCCATCGGATTAGAATCCATAGGAAATCCGATCGTGTGTACAGGGCTTTAGAGTTCAGAAAAAGGGGGCAGAGAGCTGAAGTTACACTCTGCAGAGCTCAGTGAGGAGAGCTCTGAGAGCTGATTGGTGGGAAGAGACACCCCCCTCTACACAGGAACAGAGCAGAGGCTGTCAATCAGCTGGAGGTCCGTCCCCTGTCACCTTTTTTCTTTTCTCCAGAGGAGTGGATGAATTCAATTTATGTGATTTAAGCACATTACATCTATGCTCTGGTGAGTTTATGCTGTCCAAAGGGGTGTGCTGAGCATCTCTCTCACTTTCTCTGTCTGGAGCGCCATTGCATTTTTTTATTTGGAGTGGAGCACCGTGTGGTTTGATTTAATTATTCAAGCATATCAGTGGGACTTTATTCTAATTTCTTTTATGGATGGTGAAATGAACATTATATTTAGTTGATTCTTTGATTTTGTCTCATATTTTTAGATTCACTTATTTGATGTTATTTATAGTTACATTTTTATTGGTGTTTTTTTTTTAACCCTGCCTGGGTATACATATTTTCTCAATTCTGCACCAAAATTGTGTTCACTTAACATTTATCACAATTTTTTTGGGGGGTTTAGCGCTGCCTGTTTTAAAATAACATACAATTGGATACAGTAGGCTATACTACATATTTTTCTTGCACGTTGTATACCTTACTAAGGGTAAGACCCCACTCATAAATAGAATAGCAGGTGGAATATTGGAGGTTATATAAATATAGTTGCTTACATCTACACATTGAATGATGAAATGTCTTGGCTGTCCATCCCAAAGTACAGAGAGTACATATTCTTGCTTCCCTTGACTCTCTCGAACAAGGAAGTCCCCTTTGTTTAATAGAAGTCCCTGGACTTCAGTCCGTGGAATAGCGCCATGGTACCAGGTCTGCTGAATGAGGGGCTTCTGGACATCGGGAATCAATGGTACAAGAGGTGGGAGCTGTACATAAAACATACAATGTATTAGCTAGTGCCATTTTATAGTAATTCATAATTAAACATGAAATAACAGCAGTTTATAAAAACAGGCAGAATATGATGGTCTTGTCTTGCTGCTATATTTCTATGTACTTCTAGAACAGGGGTCTCCAAACTTTCTAAACAAAGGGCCAGTTTACTGTCCTTCAGACTTTAGGGGTGCCGGACCATCGGAGGTACAAAATGTCCCTGCATTAGTGGAAGTAAACAATTCCCCATTATTGGTCTCAGTGGGAGGAATTGTGCTACATTACTGGTGTCATTTATAGGACTTGTGTCCCATTGTTGGTGCCATTAGGAGAAATTGAGCCCCATCATTGGGAGGAATTGTGCCCCATCATTGGTGTCATTGGGAAAAATTAGGCCCCATCTTTGGTGTGATTGGGAGAAATTGAGCCCCGTCATTGGGAGGAATTGTGTCCCATCATTGGTGTCATTGGGAGAAATTGAGCCCCGTCATTGGTAGGAACTGTGCCCCATCATTGATGTAATTGGTAGGAATTGTGTCCTTCATTGGTGTCAGTGGATAAAATAGTGCCCCAAGGGCTGGGTTAAGAGCCAGCAAAGGGCCGCATCTGGCCCCAGGGCCGCAATTTGGAGACCACTGTTCTAGAACATTAGATAATAAAAGCAAGCATCAAGTTAATTGCTCTGCACACCAACTCCATTAAAAAAAAACATTACCATCCATATCTAAAAATATAGACAAATGATAAAAATATAGACGTTCAAATTAAATATTTACCAGCAAATCACAGAAAGGTTTCTGAACTGCATATCCAATCTAAGGCGCATTTTCACTTTGGTAATCATATTTGAGAAAACCCCACTTATATGTTTATGTGTTCCCATTCACACAGCATGCCTACACAGGGGAGGCTTCAAAGTCGCCGGACTCAAAAGCTGCCCTGTACAGCGCAGCTTGAAAAATGACTTCTGTATAGAAGTCAATGCAAGCCGCTCTGAAGTCGCCACAAAGTAGTACAGGAACCTTTCTCTAAGTTGCAGTGACTTGAGTCGCTCCTATTAGAATGGTTCCATTGTACATAATGGAGCGCGACTTGTCAGGTGGCTAACTCCCCTGTGTGTACCGGGTCTAAGAAAAATGTAATATTTTTTACCTATAAGATGTTTCTCAGGACAAAGGGTCATGACTGACTGCAAGGTTTCTTGAACAACGTCAGAATGAGCCTGTCCCAAGCCTGTCCTCATTACGTACAATGGAAAAAGCACAGCTTCTTCCCCCTTTAACTCTTTGTTAGGACAGACAGTGTTGAAATCTAGTTACAACTGATAATTAAGAGCTACCTGCACAGTACAGACAGGGTTAATTATGGCAAACACAGCTGCCCCTCCCCCTCATACACAAAGAGAAGTACCTATGATTTCTCCTTGCTAGAGGGTCCAAAAGAGAGCATAAAGATAATAAATGCGAAAAAGATATTCGGCAAACAATAAAAGAGTTCATACAAAAACCATGAAAAAGATGATACTTCAATCCCCATACAATAGGAAACATTAAAATGCGTAATACGAGGACAGTTCATCAAGCATGGAGCAAGAATAAAAAGGGAAAAAGAACAAAAAATATCCCAATTATTGGAAGAAACGTCATCATTACAAAAAATACATAAACAAAGGTCTAACTCAATACAGGGAATTAAATTAAAAGACAAACGAAGGGAACTACAAACCCTGCTTGATGAACAGTCCCTGCGATAATAAAAAATAGAGCCCAACAATATCACTACGGAAATAAAACTGGGAAAACACTTGCTAGAATACTAAGGCTACTTTCACACTGAATCGCTGGCTGCGCTGGCGGTATAGCGGCGCTATTTTTAGCGCCTCTATACCGTCGTTTTTGATTTTAACCCCGACAGCCGAAAAAGGATTAAAAACTCCTGCAATAACGGCTCTTTGTTCAATGGACTGGGACGCTATAGGAGCGGTATTTTTACCGCTCCTATCGCGCCTCAAAAATGCGGCTTGCAGGAGTTTTTTTACCCTCCTGCAAGCGCAACGCTCCAGAGTGAAAGCCCTCTGGCTTTCATACTGGATACAAAGTAGCGGCTTTTTTAGGGCGCTTTGCAGGCGCTATTTTTAGTGCAATAGCGCCTGCAAAGCGCCTCAGTGTGAAAGGGGCCTAAAACAACAACAACCCCTGACCTCTATAGTAAAGATCTTGAAACCTAATGGGGAAATGACTTATGATCCTAAATAAATATCTGAAACATTCCACAATTATTATTCCAAGCTATACAACATAAAAAAAGAAAAAGGAAGAAAGGAAGGAAAATATAGAGGAAATAGGTAAATATGTCAAGGAAACAGCTTTACCCACTTTTTCTAAGGCAACAATAGAAGACCTGGAAAGAGACATTTCAATAGAAGAGATACATCAAGCCATATTCACACTGGTTCTGGGCAAAAGCCTAGGCCCAGATGGATATACGCTGAGGTTTTATAAAGCATTTCAAGATATACTTGTACCCATTCTAAAAAACATATAATGCCATTTCAGCGTCTCAAATATTTACACCACAAAGTATGGAAGCACATATTACATTAATCCCCAAACCAGAAAAAGATCATACACTGTGTAGTAATTATCGTCCAATCTCCCTTACCAATATAGATATACAATTATACTATATCTTGTCACCTATCTTGCCTAAACATATAAATCTAGATCAAACAGGATTCACTAAAGGTAGAGAGACAAGGAACAACATAATAAAAACTTGTACATTGATGGAGTATGCCCAGAAAACCGCCATCCCAGCATGTCTTCTATCAATAGATGCTGAGAAAGCATTTGATAGAGTGGGATGGCGGTTTATGGAAGAAACACTAATCAAACTGGGGATGGGACCTAAAATGTTAAACAGGATTATGGCATTATATCAGAGCCCCAGAGCAAAAGTAAGAACAAATGGAAGTTACTCTGAATATATAGAGATATCAAATGGTACCCGACAAGGATGTCCCTTGTCTCCACTACTATACGTAATAGTAATGGAACATCTTACTACAGCTATACGGGAGAAAAAGAATATCCAGGGGATAAATATTAAAGGAAAGAATACAAAATGGCAGTATATGCAGACGATCTATTGATATATGTTACCAATCCGATTATATCAATACCAAATTTAATACAGGAATTTAGACGGTCTGGAAGATTAAGTAATTTTAAAGTGAACTATGATAAATTGGAAATGTTAAACATATAATTAACAGAAAACACACAGAGGCTCCTCCAAAAAGACTTCCCCTTTAAATGGCAAAAAGAGGCAATCAAATATCTAGGGATATACAGTATATCCCAACTAAGTTAAATAAGTTACAGGAAATTAACTATACAATAATAATAAAGGAAACCATAAAATTGTTTTAAAAATATGATATAATAATTCACTCCATGGATAGGTAGAATGAACGTAGTAAAAATGGATATACTGCCAAAATTATTATATATATTCCAATCCAAACTATACCCTTGATCCCTCCAAAAAAAAATAATGCTGCAACTACGAAAAGCAATGGGAAGTTTTATCTGGAGATAAAAAAAAACACGAATAAAAAAGGGAAATTTTGATTAGAACAAGGAAAAATGGAGGTCTTGCACTCCCCGATTTCTCAAAATATTTACAGGCTGCATCACTGATCAGGATAATAGATTGTCACCAGAACACAGAAAACAAACAGTGGATTAACATAGCTGAAAACATCATAGGAGCACAACTTAAAATCCTTCCATGGATAAAACCTCAGCTACATCCTGAAAAAAAAAAGATTAACGATCTTTGTTCTAGATACCCTAAAAGTATGGGATACAATAGTAAAAAATGGAGGAATATCTACGATGGTTGGCCCAATGACTCCATTGTTCTCCAATCCAGAATTCTCTCCAGCACAAAGAGTTAATACATTTTTGAAATGGAATAGCTTAGAAACCATGAGACTGGAGCAAATTCTTGTGGAGGGTAAGCTACCAAAACTTCAAGATATGGGATTGGAACATAAAGATAAATGGATACAATACCACCAATTAAAAAACATATTGAATCTAAAATACATTTATCATTATTAAATAGACCATTAACGGAGTTTGAACAACTATTAATAGAAGAACAAAAAGCGAGTAGAAACCTTTCTAAAGTGTATAAATTGTTACTCCCCTCGGGACCTATTAATGAACTAACACATATGAGAAAATGGGAAGAGGAGGCAGAGATATCAATATCATTAACAGAAGGGTAAAAGGCAATATCAATAATACATAAGACATCAGTAGCAACAACATATCAAGAAAGAAACTATAGGATTGGTATTCGAGTCCAGTAGCTTTGAATAAAATAAATAGAGAATACAGAAATGTGCTGGAGATGTAATAAGGACAGGGGAACAATGGTACATATCTGGTATGGGCGTGGACGGGTGACCACCATGATATGCGTGTGTCTTTTTGTTTTTTTATATACACTCCAGGCTCCTGTGACCTATTTTACATTACATTGTATTGTTCAGTTAATCATTTATATTTAGGTTAGTGACTACTATGGACCTTAGGACCCTGCAGCTTGAGCTGCAGAACATATAAAGCCCTCATCCAATATGGCCCCCACTAGGTCTGAAGAAGGAGCGCATTCTCTGAAAGTGCGTTTACCTATTGGTCCTCCAGCAACCCGGAACATATTGGTCTCTCAGCCACCCGGAAGTTCAGGGCCAGCTACACGGCTAATGCCCGCCGAGGATCCCTCCATCCCTACGCCTTCTTGCATCGGTGTACTTACGGTCCAGCAAGCGTCGGCTTCCACCGGCGCCACCTGTCCCGCTTCACTGCCCTGCTACAGATGAGACACGGATTTTTCCACTTTATATGCCTGCTTTTACTTCATGTTTGTGAGTATATATATGCTCCCTCCCTGTTCTAACCATTAAATTTACTGTTGATACTGCACTTAGAGTGGCGCTTTTGTGCTTCTACCCCCAGCTCATTCAGGATTTGCTTCACATCTTCACTGGGCTGCCTTCTATGTGCTCTAGGATGGACTAAAAGGACTTTATTATAGCCTCATGTAAACCTTCTTATATCATCCACTTATTTTACAATTTTATTATTTATCATTATCTTTTTAACTTCCTTGTTCATAATATTCCCTGTCATCTTTATCAGTTTTTATATTGTCTCTGGTACCAGCGCCAACTTCCTCCTATATGTGGATGGGTGAGAGACTTCTGGAATAAGATACTTAAAATCTATCAAAAAGTATCAGGAATAGAGATACAATAGATATAAAGGATATAATTTTATCTATCACATCAAGATCAATAAAAACTACAAAATCAGATATCTTTCACCACATGATCACAGCGGCCAGAACAATAATAGCCCGTAGATGGAAGAAAATAGAAACCCCAACAATAACTGAATGGATATGTGAAATGAATGAAATACAACATATAGCGCTTACCACCCTCTCCTCCTTGTCTTTCGGCTCCTCGCAGGAGGAAAGGGCACACCCAGCTCTATATGCCCGTACCCTCCTGTGTGAGGAGGTTGAGCGGTGTTGTGATGGGTCTCCGCAGCCAGATACTCCCTCCGAATGGTTCTTATCTCTATGACCAACAAAGAAAAGTCTCTATTTCCCCCAATGACTTCAATGTCCACACCAGCTGTAACTCCAGCGTAGAGTTTATTTCTCTTAAACGACAGTCTCTGATAGGAAAGGTTGGAGAGAGAACAGGACAGCATAAGGTGTGGGAGAGGTCCAGGCACAAACGTAATACACTTCACTGCTTGGCTTCTCAAGCAGACTTAGCCCATTTGGATAGTCTCCCTAGAGAGGGACTAGCAGCCAAAATGGTACTCGAACCAACTGCACAATCACTACGCAAACTGATACACTGGTCTCTGCCACAGACCTGGTGAACTTGGTCTCTGCCACAAACCTGGTGAACTTGGTCTCTGCCACAGACCTGGTGAACTTGGTTTTCAGAGCTTGGCCTCTTTGTAAGGAGAAGACATCCCTCCAGAGAGTTACCGGGCCCCTTCCTTCACTGTGACTTCTCACCAGTCCCTCGGAACGGTCCTCCCCCGGCCTCCTCGTCTAAGATGCGGGTCCCCTCGCAATGCGGCACCCTGAGATTCCTCGATCCTTGACGGGCCCCAGCCGAAGGTGCTGGGCCCAAGGCCTTTAGTTGCAGCCCCAGGGCTACAGGTGCCTGGGACTGATACACCGACCTCCGCCCCTGGGCCAAAGGTGCCCAGGGCAGACAGGAACACACACTGCCTGGGAGTAGGACTCCCGACGACCGAACCCCTGAACAGGCAGCGTCTGCCCCTTTTATACCCTCCCCCAGCATACACAGCAGGATGACAACTCCCACTGTATGGTTGCCGAGAGGGGACACACAAGGTACAGCACTGTATCAGCAGTTCAACCCTGGCCCACTATGGCAGCGCCACCTGCAGGCCACAGGGAACGGTACACTGATACTCTTCCTGCAGACAAAAATGGTTGATAATGTCCTAACAATTTAGGTGTCTGAGCATAACTACCACTTAAACACTACCCCTAAATTGAGGACCCCGCTACAAACATATGGAAAAAAGGATAAGGGCGGAAGGGTTTATAAAAAATCAACTACCAAAAATGTGGCAACAATGGGATGAATTCCGGCTTCTAACAAACTTAACAGAATTTTTATAAGAGGAAGGAAAGGAGAAAAAATGTCTATCTTTTTTTTTTTTGGGTTGTTTGTGTGTGTGAATGCTGATATGAATGAGAAATCAATGTATTTTTAAAGGGATCCTATCAAATTGATCAGGAAAATTAAAAACAAAAGGGAAAGTGAGGAGTATTAGTCCCCAAATTGTGGAATGTGCTCCTAGATCAATTGAATAGGATAATGTGTATGTGAATTGAGAACTGTGATTTTTGTATTATGTAACAATGTTTAAAAAAATTTATAAAGATATTGAAAACAAAAAGGTAAGCTGCAATTTTATTTACGTTATTTATGCAAATGGATATGTAACAAATATAAAGTAGGCGTTATCCCAATTTGGCTGCAAAAGTGTAAATACACTTTAAGCCTTGAGTGTAACCTTAATAATAAATATACCCCTCAGAAAATTTAGGGAGTAAGGACTTGGGAACATGCTCTAATGTCAATGGACATGCAAAAGTAGCCTGAAGCAGCTTGATGCAAGGTTAGTTGTGTAGCTCCCATCCCAATTCATGGGACGCTATATGTGCAAATTTAGGGGTGGTCTGAGCTAATAGTTCAGCTCAGACCTGTTTATAAAATAAATTGCTTTTGCTCTGGGTGCGGTGCTGCCTGGCAGTATAATTCCCTGTTGCCTGGAGATGGCGCTGTCGTCTTTGGCTCAGGTTGAACCGCAGGGGGTATCGCAGCACCATTGGGTGTCCTCTCTCGGCAGCCGTGCAGTGGGCATGGTCTACCCACTGTGCATGCTGGGAGGGGGTACAAAAGGGTCAGACGCCATTAGGCGGGGGGCAATTCCAGGGGGACCCCAAGGAGTTCGGGGGGATCTCTGGTCCAGTGAGCGTGTCTCGTGGCCCTCATGGAACGGGACGCGTGTGACTGGTCTCGGGTTCCTTTAGCTTGAGGCTCGAGGCTCTACTGCTGTATAGTAGGCCCAGCTCTCCTATCGAGGACCTACGCTTCGGAGAGGGATCCCAGGCTGCCCGGTTGAAGGGGGCACATCTTTAGGGAAGGAGTTCCAGGGGAAGATCAGTCCTGTCGGAGATAGTGACGGTGCTGCTATTTCGAGGAAAGGCCTGGAGGCCTACCTAAAGGGGGATCTATCATCTCTGACATCCGTGCTACACTCCGGCTGCTAGGACTGCTCTCATAGGGACTATCCGGGTGAGCAATATCCACTCAGGATTGAGTGGCGACGAAAGTGTTCTCTAAGGCCTCGTACACACGACCGATTTTCTCGTCGTAAAAAACACGTTGTTTTTTTCGACGAGATTCTTGTTAAGCTTGTCGATTTTCTCGTCAAGCTTTCTATGCGTACACACTGTCATTTTCCAATTTCCTCGTGGTTCTCTGCGCTCACGTCCAGCACGTACGACGGCACTATAAAGGGGAGGATCTTTTTTCTTGGCGCCACCCCTTGGGCTGCTTTTGCTGATCTCGTGTTACCGCGTGTGAAGTAAAAGTTTGGGAAGAGACGATTCGCGCTTTTCAGTCTTCGTGCTTTCAGTTAGTTTTAGCGTGACGAATGTGCTATTTCCATTATGAAGGCTTGTTTTACCAGAAGATGCGCTCCCGTCTCATACTTGATTCTGAGCATGCGTGCTTTTTGAAGAGTCGTAAAAGCATACACACAAACCATTTTCTCGTCACAAAACAGGCCGACGAGAAACACGACGAGGAAATCTGGAATCCTGACGAGAAAATAGAGCACAGGTTCTCTATTTTCTCGTCGAGATTCTCGTCAAGTTTCTCGTCGTAAAACCATACACACAAACGTTTTTCTAGACAAAAAAACTCTCGCGGCACTTTTCTTGACTGTTTTGGACGAGAAAATCGGTCGTGTGTACGAGGCCTAAGCGTTGCGTGCCTGAACCTTCCCCAACTTGTTGTTTCTACTCTCTCTCTCTTCCAAGTTTTACCTCAAGAAAATAATAAAACCTTGCTGCTTAGGTTTTACACCTGTGTGGACATTGGCTTTATTACAAAAAGGGACTTTCGCCTAGACAATGGAGACCAGGGATCCACTCTGGAGAGATAACTCGCCGCAAGGCCCAAAAATCCAACACCGCTCGCCTCTCCATATCTGGAGTTGGACAACGGGCAAGTAGCAGGTGTGCCTTACTGCAAGAAAATGGATGGAGCAGAAGGGTCTGTGTGCTACAGTTGTAATTAAGAAGGAGATCAACTGCAGGTGAACATACTGATCTCTTAAGCATCTAAAGTGGATATGGACCCAAGATGCATTTACTCATGAACACAAACCCTAATTCATTGGAAAAAAAACAACGAAACTTTCGGTTTAAATGCACTAAATACATTCCAGGTGCATAAGAAAAGTGTGCAAAATGTTAAAGCTGTTTTCTTTGTAAAGCAGCCACAACTCATGTAGAAAAGCCTTTTCCTTGCCAGCATACTGTAGAGTGGAACCATTGCTTTCTTTGTGGAAGCAGAGGTCTCTCTGCAAAAGCACAGCATGCTCCTTTCTGATAGAGAACTAATGCTTCCCAACCAGAGAACATGAGCTTTGTTGATTGCAGAGCTATAGGTCTGACTCAGCAGCGAGACCACTGCTTCCCTGCAAGAGAGCAAGGGTCCTTCCCTATAGCATGCTGGCAGGGGACAGGCTTTTCTTAGGTTGTGGCTGCTTTTTAAAGAAAATGAACTGTAAAGCCCCATACACACTATCAGTTTTCCTGCAGGTTTTTGTCTTTAGGTTTACCAAAAACATCTAATATGAGGTCAAATGTTAAGAGTTTCAATTTGTATGCAATCAGGCAGGCCCTTGCACTAAATGGTTTTGGTAAACCTGAAGACAAAAACCTGCAGGAAAACTGATAGTGTGTATGGGGCTTTAGACTTTGCACACCTTTTCTCAAGAGAGAATACATTTAGTTCCTCTAATCTTTCCTCATAGCTGAGCTCCTCCATGCCTCTTATCAGTTTGGTTGTACTTCTCTGCACTTTCTCCAGTTCCCTGATATCCTTTTCATGAACTGGTGCCCAAAACTGAAGCGCACATTTCAGATGAGGTCTTTCATAATGATTTTTACAGGGGAAAAATGATATCTCTCTCTGCAGTCCATGACTCCCTTAATACAAATAAGGGCTTTGCTCGCTTTGGAAACCGCAGCTTGGCATTGCATGCTATTAAGCTTATGATTTACCAAAACCCCCAGATCCTTCTCCACTATGGATTCCCTCAGTTGTACTCCCCCTAGTATGTATGATGCATGCATATTATTAGCCCCCAACTGCATAACTTTACATTTATCAACATTAAACCTAATTTTCAGGTTTTCACATGCTACCTTACCTGGACACAGGGTCCTGATTTGAAGTGTCTTATAAGTGTCAGCATCTAGATAACCATAAAGCTGGCCATCCACAACTGGATTTTTCATAAATCAGCCTGTGGGCTAATCAAAAGAAATATAACAGATTCCTCCATCCATGCTATACAATGCGGATGGATGAATCTCCCACTGCAGCCATTGTTTTCAGACAGCTGGCACCGTCGTGTGAGCAAGGTGCAGCGTGGTGTGGCGTAAACACACAGAGTCCAAGTCAGGCAACAAAGTATATTGTAAAAAAAGGTTCAAACACAACAAAGGTCGGCCACAGACAGTTGGAACCATGTATGCGCAGGCTGAATGTATCCAAATCGATCAATCAATCAACTTGGGTACAACCAAGTAGTAGCCGCTAACAGCACTCACTGTCTTCTCCTAGCGGGGACAGCTTCCCCCGCTGAGAGAATACAATGGCTTGGTGGGAGGGATTCCCATATCAACACGGTCTGTGGTTGCAGGAAAGAAATTTGTTCTGTGTATGGCCTGCCTTATTCAGGCCCAGTGAGTAGGCATACATGTGAACAGTGACATCGGTCCGAAGACTTGAAAATGCAGACAACAAGGAGCGGAAAGTGGCTTGGCTGGTCCACACCCAAGTGGGAGGCTTCCTTGCAGTGAGATAGACATAGTCCCTGCAATGTCCCTTCTCTTCTGGAACCTTTCCCTACCACTAAGCACTGTCCCTGTCAGACGGAGATCTTGTCCTTACACTAGCCACTTGCATAAAGCACCAAACCTGGAAGCCAGAGCCTAAAATAGACTCAACCTGTCCCATGATGGCCGCGGGAGTCACATGGGGTGCTAGCATCCTTCAGACAGCTATCTTCATGTGATCGCAGAAAGTCATAGAGGAGCCAAGTTTCTCACAATTTCCTTCCAGTTATGCATTGATGCTTTGGTTGAGGGCCACTTACAGTGGGGAGTACAGACTGCACCTGCCTACAAGCAGCTGTCAGACTACCTAAACAACAGCTTCATGTGATTGAAAGCAGCTGCTGTCCATTCAAATATGTTCCCTCCAGCTCCTTTGAATGTTCAATCGAAGGTTTTCGGTTGGGAGGGTGGTGACAGGGCCATCCATCAGGGCCGGGACAAGGGGTGGGCAGGAGGGACGGCTGCCCTGGGTGCAATGGTTTATTGCAGGCATGTGGGAGCCCTGACCCTAAGGGAAGGGGGGTGGAGGTGCAGTTTGGCAGCTCTGCCCTGGGCGCTGGATAACCATGTCCCGCCACTGACATCCATGGAGTAAATTTTGCCTGGTTTACCAATAACTGGATAAAATTTGCATAGCATATGGCCAGCTTTATGCCCCAAACAGTGACTGAGAGGGAAGTAAATAATAAAAATGAAATTTACTGCCCCACTGAAAACTGCTTGTCTCTGGTATAATGATATGATTAATAAGTCTTCTCAGCTTTCTGTTTAGACTAGCAGTTTTGCAGGAAAATGAAAGTTTGAAGACAGCTGCATTGACAGTTCTCTTTTCAGTGACGATGACATGCCATTTTTCTTACACAGCTATTTATATCCGTAATATGACTATCATCATGTCATTTATTTAGTAAGCTATGAATTATAATTTCTCCGGTGAAAGAAGAGGAATCGTGAGAAGACGTGTAATGAGTCTTTTCTGGGCGTCTGAATGTGATCTAAAAAAAATCTCCCTAACAATCAGAGCAGAATTCCTGTTCCCAAATACACAATGACATGATGTACACATACAGTATTCTTTTATATTGTTTTCTGCTGTGCTTTGTTCTTAGCTATGATATCAACACAATAAGTAAATTTCCATTACATAAACTGCTTGCAGAATGTTTTTATCAGTGGCATTTGGTGCTCAATTTTCTTGAGGGGGGGGGGGGGGGGGGGGCTGCGGCCCCCCCTGCCAACCACCCCCCCATGAGATTGATTCACTAAAACTAGAGAGTTCAAAATCTGGTGCAGCTGTGCATGGAGGCCAATCAATTTTCTAACTTCAGCTTGTCCAATTAACCACATGCTTTCCAAGCCTGACACATCTTCAAGCAGAAATCATTATTTTCCTTGCTAGAAAAAAACTTAGAACGTATTTTTAATTAGAGGCACTGGAGAATAAAATGGTGGATGTTGCATATTTTTATGTCACATGATATTTGCGCAGCAGTTTTTCAAACGCAATTTTTTTGGGAAAAAATAAACTTTAATGAGTTTTAATGTGCAAAAACAAAATATAATACCCGATTGTTTGGTAAAATATAACAGTTGATGTTACACCAAGTAAATAGATACCAAACGTCATGCTTTAACCCGCAAGGCGCACGCTCTTGGCACCGCACTGTTGGTGCTATTGCACGCAAATATGCAGCTGCTTGGCGGCAAGGCCCAGGTGCCGAGAGGCCGCATATTTGCGTGCACTCGGCCCCAAGAGGTTAAAATACGCTCATGGAACAGCGCCAAACTACGGTACCTAAAATTTTTCATAGGCGCCGCTTTAAAAGTCTTTATAGGTTACCAGTTTAGAGTTACACAGGGGGTCTGGTGCTAGTGTGGTGCGAACACTGTTAACATATGTGTGCACGACCTATGTATGTGTTTGCATTTGCGAGTACAGGAGGGTGGGGGTGCTTTTTTTTAACCCTTGGTGTTAACATGAACTGTTAGACAGTGTAATTCAGTTTGTTGCAGGCTGGCTGGTAAGTGAGCTGGGAATTAATTTTTTATTTTATTTTTTACTGTCTCATTTTTTTAAAATCAACTTTATTGCTATCACAAGGGATGAACAACGTCCCTTGTGGGAGCATAGGTCATGACAGATCCTCTTTATGAAGAGATCTGGGGGTTAATTAGACCCCAGACCTTTCCTCTGGCCTCCAAAGCAGCCGACCAGACACAGATCTTTCAGATTGGCTGCTTTACTAGCAGGTAACTAAAAAATTAAAACAAAGAAGTGGATATGGGCTCAACTCCTCCTATCTCATAAAGTAAGTGTAGCACTACCCCCGTAGGAGCTGCTAGTTATATTTTTGGGTCTTGCCGTTACCTGTCTGTTCCACCGTATCCGTCATAGGGGTTCCATTGAAGAGTTTTCACAGATGTCAGCACTAAACACATAAGCCGTGTACACACGATTGGTTTTACCGATGAAAACAGTCCGGACGAACCGATCGTGTATGGGCCCCATCGGTCTTTTTTCCATCGGTGTGAAAAAATAGAACATGTTTTAAATTTATCCGATGGGGAAAAAAACGATAGCAAAATCCGATCGTCTGTGTGGAAATCCATCGGATAAAAAACCCACACAAGCTCAGAATCAAGTCGACGCATGCTCAGAAGCATTGAACTTAATTTTTCTCGGCTCATCGGAGTGTTTTACGTCACCGCGTTTGAAACGGTCTGTTTTTTGACTGTTGGTGTGTGGGCAAGACTGATGGAAGACAGTTTCATCGGATTTCCGATGGAAAAAACCATCGGATTAGAATCCATAGGATATCTGATCGTGTGTACAGGGCTTTAGTCTTTTTTCCAATGGTTTTATTAAACAAAATGTCATTTAGAGGGATGGAGGGTTAGGGAAGATTCAGGTACCTTTCTTTGCGGATCATAGGTACTTTCTTCAATCCAGAGGCCAAACAGTTTCCACACTGGATATAGCAACCACCGGATAGGCCTCTCTCACTGACCTAGCAGCCGGTGCGGTGCTCAGTCAAAAGTCTCTGCCACAGACTTGAAGAATACACTTAGTCTCTGCCCAATTCTCTGCCACAGGGTTGTATGATTCAGAACCTTTTGCAAAGTCTAAGTACAGTCCCACAGTACCAGTTTCTTTCAGCCGATCCGGCAACACTGTGAGGCAGGGGCGGATCCAGAGTCTTTTCTCGGGAGGGGCACTGCCAAAAAATATGTTTTTTTTTGTGGGAAATTTATCGGGGAAATGGTTGTTATGGTGTCAGGATGATTGAAGCGCATTATTTATATTATTACATTGTCATATCAAATTAAATAGTTCAATGCAGAATCAGTGGGAGCCCCGAGTGTGTCACTTGCCACCGTCGCCTGCAATTAGTGGGAGCCCTGAGTGTTTCACTTGCCACACGTTGCGGATTGTCACTTGCCACATCACCTGCCACACCTTGCGGATTGTCACTAGCCACACCTTGGGGATTGTCACTTGCCACTCACCTGCCACACCTTGCTGATTGTCACTTGCCTGCCACCAGATGCAGATTGTCATTTGCCACGTCACCTGACACAATTTGCGGATTGTCACTAACTTGCCTGCTAAGGTGTAGTTTTGGTTGTCTCTTGCTGTGTCCCAGACTCCCAGAGTCAGGCAGCAGAGAGATAATGTAATCTCTCTGCTGCCTGCACAGTGAGGGCGGAAGTCACTGCAGGAATGTAGGGCAGGCACGGGCGGTGAGAGATGAGCCTGCTCTCTCACCTGCGCTGCCAACACACTGAGCAGCACGGTCTGCCCACAAACCGCGCCGCAAGCGGAGTCGCCCACTTTCTTACCCGTCTGTGGAGCCGCACGCTATCGCACCTGCCTGCAGAGCGGTCCGACGTGACTCACTGACGTCACTCGTTGCTAGACGCCAAGCGGCCCAGGCGTTAGCAACGAGTGCAGGGAAGAGGCTCCACCCACCTCCTCCTCCGCTCCTGGTATCGTGTCAGTGCACCGCGTAACTACATTAGATGAGTCTCTCTCTCGGCGCCGCTGATCGGCTGATGTGAGAAACTGAGAGAAACTCCGAGAGGCAGCGGCAGCCGCAGAACAAGTACTGTATATACTCGAGTATAAGCCGACCGAATATAAGCCGAAGCACCTAATTTTACCCCAAAAAACTGGGAAAACGTATTGACTCGAGTATAAGCCTAGGGTGTCCATCTGCATGCCTCACTGTGCCTCACTGTGCCCATGCTTCACTGTGCCCATGACTAGACTGATGTTTAACATGGGAGTCTATAGAAGGAGTGCCCGGCTTTGAAAAATCGCTTCTCCTCGGCTGTAGGTCTCCCTGACACCAAACTTTGCACATTTGTAGAGGAGACATGGGGCTACATGTGTGCCAAGTTTGGGGTCCAGGGGACCTATGGTCGACCAGTACCGGGTCCCCAATTCCAAGTGGTTTAACCTAGTAGTTTTTTGTGCTTTACTCTAGTAGGTAACCAGCCAGTAAACGCAAAATCGAAAGTGACAAAATATTAGTTGCTTCTGGCTTCTTAGAAATGATCGGGCCGTTCCGGTCCTCGATCATCTCTATGGTCAGGCGGCGAAACTGCCAGCTGCAATCCTGGGTCCCCAGGTTGGATGGGAAAGCCCCTAGGATCGCTTTTCCAAAAAAATAGCATCGCCAGGCAAAAAAAAAGTTACCAGGATGATGCCTGTAGTTGTAGGCATCATCCCGGTATAACCACTGCAACATAAGGATGTACATGGATGTCCTTGGGCGGCAAGTGATTAAGCTTTGACCAAAAAACCTGGAAGCTGATTGGTTTCTATGCAGAGCTGCACCAGATGTTTCACTCTCCAGTTTTAGTAAATCAACCCAAATGACTTATTTCCTATGATCGTCAGCTCCATCTAATGGCTATAATGTGGTATTTTCTTGATACACTCTACTCTGTATGAAGAATAACATTTTATCTGTAAAAAATAGCCTAATAACATTAAAGTCATACTGTAGCTGCTGACTTTTAACAAAAGAACATTTACCTGTCCAGGGATTCAGCACGGTCCTCACCTGGGTGGTGTCTTTAGGTTCCTGGTGCCAGAATGTTTACGATGGGAAGCCGGCTGTGACTCCTTGCGGCTTCACAGCCGGCTTCCGTGACACATAAGTGAGCTTTGCACAGTGAATGGTCTCCCAGCCCTCTGGGACCTGTGACGTGTTCCAGAAGGCTGTGGGCAAAATGAGTGGGGAGGAACTTCTGCTCAGATTACCTAGCACTCCGAGGGGAAGTGTGAGTTGGTACCTGTCAATACTAGGTACCCACTCCCCCAAAATAAAATTATTTTGCTAAATGTGATAGAGGAAGGTGGAGGAGGACATAAAGTGGGTGAAGTTAGGGTGAAGTCCAGCTTTAATATTGCTGTATATTTATTTTCTTTTACACCTTGGTGATTCATAAAATACCCAGACTGCATGCACTAGAAAGATCCCTGGAGAACATTTCTATTCATTATAAGTTTCGATTTTTAAATCTTTTTCCACCTTAAAATGTAAAGTGTATATAAAGCCAATTTTTGGACATGGCAGTGAATGATTAAGACCCCTTTCGCTTCTAGAAAATTTAGCTTCACTTTTTTCTCAGAGCCACAAGAGGAAGTAAGAAAATCTCTCATCTCTCGGCTGCCCCCGCCGCCATCCTCGGTGAGGGAATCAGGAAGTGAAGCGTTGCGCCGCACGTGTTCACTGGTCCCCATTGTGTTCTGGGAACTGTGTGTTTCCCAGAACACAGCGGGGGAGGGGGGCGTCATTCTGCAGGTATCTCTTCCCGTATTATACAGGTATCTGCACCCCCTTCTCCCCTGAAAGGTGCCAATTGTGGCACCGGAGGGGGGGGGAGGAATCCGATGAGCGGAAGTTCCACTATAGGGTGGAGCTCCGCTTTAAGGTCAGGAGACTGTGATGGCCACTCAAGAACCTTCACCTTTTCTTGCTGTAACCACTGGAGTAGGGCAGTGTTTCTCAACTCCAGTCCTCAAGGCACTCCAACAGGTCATGTTTTCAGGCTCTCTATTATTTTGCACAGGTGATTTGATCACTTTACTGCCTTAGTAATTACCACAGCCATTTCATCTGAGGGAAATCCTGAAAACATGAGCTGTTGGGGCGCCTTAAGGACTGGAGTTGAGAAACACTGGCTGATGGTCATGTTCATGCTGGAAAGCCTAATGCCGTGTACACACGACCGTTTTTAATGACGAGAAAAATAAAATTTTTTAAAATGGTCATTAAAAATGATCGTGTGTGGGCTTCAGAGCATTTTTCACAACGTGAAAAACAGCCATGAAAAAATTGGAACATGCTCTAATTTTTCACATCGTTTTTTACATCGTCGTTTTTCTCGTCATGAAAAACGGCCGTGTGTGGGTTTTAACGACGTGAAAAAAAATTTGCATGCTCAGAATCAAGTATGAGACGGGAGCGCTCATTCTGGTAAAACTAGCGTTCGTAATGGAGATAGCACATTCGTCACGCTGTAACAGACTGAACAGCACGAGGCTGAAAAGCGCGAATCATCGCTCAACAAACTTTACTAACATGAAGGGTGGCGCCATCAGAATGGAACTTCCCCTTTATAGTGCCGTCGTACGTGTTGCACGTCACCGCGCTTTGCTCGAGCATTTTTTTTCACGATAGTGTGTAGGCAAGGCAGGCTTGAGAAGAATCACGTTGAGAAAAACAACGGTTTTTTCAATGACATTAAAAACGGTCGTGTGTACGTGGCATAAGAGCGTCCCATGTGCAGCTTTTGTGCCGAAGAATGAAAAACATCAGCGAGCCACCACTATGCTTCACAGTGGGGATGGTATTTTTCCTCTCCAAACATAGTGCTTATGGTTGTGACCATGAAGCTCTATTTTGGTCTTGTCAATCCAGATTAGTGTGCCAGAAGCTGTGAGACGTATCAAGGTGTTGTCGGACATATTGTAACTGGGCATTTTTGGTGCAGTAAAGGCTTCCTTCTGACAGTTCATTTTTGTTCAACTATCATCATATTTTCCTCCTTGAAACAACAAAACCATTTTTTCCATAGCATGTATTTCTTCTAAACTTACCTGTGGGTTTTTCTTTGTATCTTGAACAATTCTTTTGGCAGTTGTGGCTGCAATCTTTCTTGGTCTACCTGAATTTTTCACTTCTGTCATGTTCAAGGCTTTGGATATCATTTTATATCCTTTTCCATCTTTATAAAGTTTTATTACCTTGTTATGCAGGTCTTTTGACAGTTATTTTATGCTCCCAATGGCTTAGTATCTAGCATGCTTAGTGCATTTGCGTGAGAGCTAACAAACTCATTGACTATTTATACACAGACGTTAATTGCAATTTAAAAATCCACAGATGTGGGCAATTAACCTTTAATTGCCAGTTTAAACTGTGTGTGTCAGCTTGTGCGTCTGTACCAAGGCCAAACATTCCAGGGGGTGGAAGCTTTTGATCAGGGCCATTTGGCTGATTTATGTTATCATTATGATTTAAAAAGGATCCAAACAACTACAGTAAAACCTCAGATTGTGAGCATAATTCGTTCCAGAAACATGCTTGTAATCCAAAGCAGTATAAGAAATAATGGAAACTCAAATGATTCGTTCCACAACCATTTATTCATAAATCCTTCAGTTTATAATCCATATAAAAAGATTATAGCAATGTGACCAGGTTGTGTAACCATAAAATGTCCATCCACAAATGGAAGCCTCCACAAGGGGATTAGAAGCAAAATCCAGCAGTAGCTACAGAGTATTAAAGAGAAAAGAGCCGCCTCTAAGTGTAGCAATATGTTGCTAAATGTTGTACCTTCATTAAATGTAACCATATTGCTACACTTAGAGGTTCCTCTCTTCTCTTTTATACTCAGTTGTGACATGACGCTACTTGTATATCAAGACATCGCTTGTATATCAAGTCAAAATGTATTAAACATTTTTGCTTGTCTTGCAAAACACTCTCAAACCAAGTTACTCTCAAACCAAGGTTTTACTGTATGTGATAAAAAAATGGCTTCATATGATCACATTACTTAGATAAAAGACAGTTTTTGGCATGTTCAGTCATATTTTCAATATCCGTGCCTGACAAAAGCTGCAGCCCGAGTTAAAAATGCTGCAGCCACTATGCAAAGCTTCACGGCTGCAGCATGTGCACAGCCCTGTCAGGCGGTAATGTTGTGACTTTAGTGGGTGGCTGGGGGCAGTAAAACCACAGCTCTGTTGCCTGTTTTTACCCCCGCCCCCTTCCAAGCTGCCCATGTGAAATAAGGGTCCTTTCACACAAGTGGTGTGATCAGATCTGCCTTTCAGTTTTTCAGGTGGATCTGATCAAAAACTCAATGTTAGTCTATGGGCAGGCGAAGGTAAATGGGCGTGCGACTGTTTACATCTGACTCCATATAGGCCCAGAAAGAAAAAAAAGAAAGGTTTATGTATTCAGTTTTTGAATGTAAACAAAGGGCAGAAGACCTAACATGGGTCTGTTTCCCTTTGTTTACAAGCTCAAGAAAAAAAATGAATGCACAAGGATGGCACAAGCATCCTTTCTGGTTGTTCATGGAACCCTGCTGATTGGAAAGGAGAATGGCTGTCTACGACTTCACAGTTATCTAAAGACTCGCCTAAAAAAACATTTGGTTTTGGAAAACATTGAGTGCCGGTTCACACTACAGCGACTTGGGATCCGACTTATCAGACCTCAAGCTGCCCCAAGTTGCTGGACATAAGAAATGCCATAGAAGTAAATGAGAGCCGTCTTATGCCGTGTACACACGATCGATTTTCTCGACGGTGAAAACACCGCCGAGAAATTCGTCATGAAAAACGAGGACCGGCTTGGTCCCCTACACACGGCCGGTTTTCATGACATTTTTTCTCTTGGTCGAGAAAACCGACCGTGTGTAGGCTCCCTGGCAGTGTTTCCCTATGGGAAAACTGCTGCGTAAAAAAATGCCGTGAATCACGTCGGGAAAAATGCTGGAAAGCCCACACACGGGCGTTTTTTCCCGTCAAAGAGAAAAAATGACATTTTTCCCGACGAGAAAAATGGTCGTGTGTTCACGGCATCAAAGCGGTAGTAAACTCTGACAATGATACCACATTTAAGCAATATATCAATCAAGTTAGTTGTTTTCAATTAAAATGCCACCAACGGTATGCTACAAAAGCGTTCTTACTGTTAGAAATAAAGAGACTTGTGATCGCTCCCGCATGTTCCTAGCCGCTGCTATCACAACTATGGTTCTTCCCGTTTGTGCAGTGCTTTATTTCCGCCCTCAGTAGGTTTCCCTGGACATAATTCCGTGTATGCGCATTATTCGCCGCATCCACGCCTCGTTTTTGTTTCCGGGCACTACGGAATAGCCAATAGGAGCCGATCCTGTTGCTGCTTTACTCTAGAAGGGGAAGGAGTCTCGCGGGATCTCGGGGCTGATGCCAACAGTAGGAAATGACGCAGCCCCGCATTTTTCCGGCAGGGTCTGTGGATGCCGGAAAATTTGTTCTTACGGCGCTTGCGCAGATGACGTAATTTAAAAGAAAAACAATGATTACTCAGTAAGGAAGCAGGTAAGAGAAGAATAAAAAATGGCAAGTTATACTATAGCCTGCTGGTAATAATTTAATGAAGAATGATCAGAATGGGTATACAACTGCTTTAATATACACTACTGAAGTCGCTCCGACTTCAGAAAAGGTTCCTATACTACTTCAAGGCGACTTCTAGGCAACTTGTACCCACAGATTTCAATGGAAGTTGCCTTCAAGTCGGATCTCCATCTTAATTGAAGCAACTTTACAGGAAAAGAAAATAGTTTACCCAGGCAAACCCCTCCCTTCCACAGAGCTGATTATTCTGTGATTGGCCACAGCCAAAGTCGCCTGTCCTAGAGGCAACTTAAGTCGCGTTGTAAGTTGCTCAAAGTCACGCTGAAGTCGCCTCCAAATCGCCTTGCAAAGTCGTGCTATAAGTCGGGTTGCCCCAGTGTGAACCGGCACGGAAGTGATATAAACAATTAGCAGGGTGCAAAAAAATCAGCTTTCCACACCAGGAGAGGTGAATATCACACAGTTGTCACAAATAATCCCTATCATTTGCTAAACACATTTATTTCCTATGGCTTTCAGCTCCATCTAGTGGACATAATGCATTATTTTACCGATTGAAGCACTTCAGGAAAATACTGCATTATAGCCATCAGACAAAGCTGGCCATCATTGGAAATTCCATGTATTAATCAAATTTTGGGGATGTTTATGAAGGCACAGTGATTTTTTTTTTTATAAACAGAGCCCTTGGTATATACGAGTTATAAAAACGGGATGCTTCATTTTATGAAGATGACAAACACTTCTGTAGATCAAGAGCTTGGGAAGACTTTGCAGTAGCTCCAACATCGGTGATGTCACCTAACTGACATGAGTAATGCAGTAATTCAGTAATTTGTATATAAAAAAAAAAAAGAAGATCTATTAAGAAAACAAAGGGTAGGGAGGTAAATAGAGCTTAATAATCAGCTAATGAAGGATATAAGTGTAGGCAGTAGTGCGGTAAATAAATATAATCATGCTGTGAACCATAGTGTCACGTATCATTACTATGTATGCTTTGGTTTACAGTTTATGCCTGGAAATGAAAAAGCACCTGGTAAGCTGGCTTCATGAATACTGTGCATTTTACAAGTACTGGTGACCAGGTATAAGTCATGCATGGTTTTATGGCACACAATATTAACCGCTTCAGCCCCGGACCATATTGGTGGTCAAGGACCAGGCCACTTTTTGCGATTCGGCACTGCGCCGCTTTAACTGACAATTGCGTGGTCGTGCGACGTGGCTCCCAAACAAAATTGACGTCCTTTTTTCCCTACAAATAGAGCTTTCTTTTGGTGGTATTTGATCACCTCTGCGTTTTTTATTTTTTGCGCTATAAACAAAAATAGAGCGACAATTTTGAAAAAAATTCAATATTTTTTACTTTTTGCTATAATAAATATCCCCCAAAAATATATAAAAAAACTTTCTTTTTCCACAGTTTAGTTTAGGCCGATACGTATTCTTCTACATATTTTTGATTAAAAAAAAACGCAATAAGCGTTTATTGATTGGTTTGCGCAAAAGTTATAGCTTCTACAAAATAGGGGACTGTTTTATGTCATTTTTATTAATAATTAATTTTTTTACTAGTTATGGCGGCGATTATCGATTTTTATCATGACTACGACATTATGGCGGACACATCGGACACTTTTAACACCATTTTGGGACCATTGTAATTTTTACAGCGATCAATCCTTTAAAAATTCACTGATTACTGTAAAAATGACACTGGCAGTGAAGGGGTTAACCACTAGGTGGCGCTGCAGGGGTTAAGTGTGCCCTAGTGAGTGATTCTTACTGTGAGGGGGCGTGGCTACACGTGACACGTCACTGATGACCGTTCCAGTTCACGGGGAACGGTCATCAGTGACAGTGTCACTAGGCAGAATAGGGGAATGCCTTGTTTACAAGGGCATCCCCCTGTTCTGCTCTTACCGACCGCAATCGCGGGACTCCCAGGAACATCGAGTTCCCGGGACCCGTGGCTGCACTCGCGAGGCACGCGGCACGCGCGCGCGCCCACAGGGCGGCAGATTTAAAGGGACGTACCTGTCTGCCAATCTGCCTGCCCGTGCCATTCTGCTGACGTACATCGGCGTGCGGCGGTCGGCAAGTGGTTAAATAACCCTTTGATAAAGTTATCAGTAGCAACAGCCTGTACTTAGTGCAGAATGAAACCACTAACTGCAGCATCCAGGACTTCTAACAATCTGTGAAAAAAAATTCTAATCCAATAGGGGGCAACCATTAGAGGGCACTCCTTCCCATCCAATTATTTTGAGACAAGATTACTTTTTTGAGGGAATACATATATATATATATAAACATAGTCCTTAGGGTGAGAGGGCGAGGTGCACATTGGTATTTAATGTCAGTGCAAAGAAATCAGGCCTTTCCAAGGGCCATATACCGTATATACTTGAGTATAAGCCGACCCGAATATAAGCCGTGGCACCTAATTTTACCACAAAAAACTGGGAAAACGTATTGACTCGAGTATAAGCCTAGGGTGTCTATCTGCATGCCTCACTGTGTCCATGTCCATGCCTCACTGTGCCCATGCCTCACTGTGTCCATGACTAGACTTACGTTTAACAAGGGAGTATATGGAAGAGGTGCGCGGCTTTGAAAAATCGATGCTCCCCGGCCGTAGGTCCTCCAGACAGCAAACTTTGCACACTTGTAGAGGAGAAATGGGGCTACATGTGTGCCAAGTTTAGGGTCCAGGGAACCTACGGCCGGCCGGTACCGTGTCCCCAAAATTACCAGATAAATTACCATTTAACATGGGAGTCTATGGAAGGGGTGCCCGGCTTTGAAAAATCGGTGGTCCCCTGGACAACAAACTTTGCACACTTGTAGAAAAAGAGTGGGGCTATATGTGTGCCGGCCGGTACCGGGTCCCCGAAGTCCGGGAGATCAGGCGCAAAAAGGTGACTCTAGTATAAGCCGAGGGGGCATTTTCAGCACAAAAAAAAGGGATTTTTATAACAGCTTACCTGTAAAATCCTTTTCTTGGAGTACATCACGGGACACAGAGCGACTTAGTCATTACTAATGGGTTATATAGATTACCTTCAGGTGTTGGCACTGGCCAATTCCAAACCGGAAGTACCCTCCCCTATATAAGCCCCTCCCATCCGGGAGCACCTCAGTTTTGTAGCCAAGCAATAAGTGTCCCAAAAAGAGGGGTGGGAGCTCTGTGTCCCGTGATGTACTCCAAGAAAAGGATTTTACAGGTAAGCTGTTATAAAAATCCCTTTTTCTTTTTCGTACATCACGGGACACAGAGCGACTTAGTCATTACTAATGGGACGTCCCAAAGCAATGCCAAATGAGGGGAGGGATACATAAGCTGGGCGCCATCAGGCATGAGGATCTTTTGCGGCCTGCAACACACTGCGCCCAAAGGCGACATCCTCCTGACTTCTAACGTCTACCTGGTAGAATCTAGTAAACGTGTGTACCGAAGACCATGTTGCGGCCTTACATACTTGAGCCAGGGAGGCCTGGTGATGCACTGCCCATGAAGTTCCAACTGCTCTTGTGGAGTGCGCCCTAACTTTGAACGGAGGCGGTCTCTTTCTCAAGCCATAGGCTTGTATTATGACCTGTCGAATCCACTTGGCTAAAGTGGATTTTGATGCTGCCTGACCCTTTTTAGGGCCTTCCGGCAGAATAAACAAAGTATCCGTTCTGCGAATCTGAGCAGTGGCTTTTAGATAAGCTTTAACTGCTCTTACTACATCCAAGGAATGTAATAACTTTTCCTCTACCGAGCTAGGTTTGGGGAAAAAAGAAGGAAGAACCACATCTTGGTTCAAATGAAACCTCGATACCACCTTAGGAAGAAAGGCTGGATGAGGACGTAATACTACTCTGTCCTTATGGACAACCAGATATGGCTCCTTACAGGACAAGGCGGCTAATTCCGATACTCTTTTAGCCGAACAAACGGCTACTAAGAAAATCAATTTCCTGGTGAGAAGAACCAAGGAAATGTGTTGCAATGGTTCAAACGGTTGTTTCTGTAAAACTGACAGAACCAGGTTTAAGTCCCAAGGACATATGGGAATACTAACCGGAGGGCTAATACACATCACTCCTTGAATGAAAGCTTTGACTAGTGAATGCGAAGCCAAGGGCCTTTGAAAAAATATTGACAAGGCCGAAATCTGACCCTTGATAGTACTCAAGGCCAGCTTCCTATCTACAGCCCACTGTAGGAAGTCCAAAATCCTCCCTATCACGTACTTACGTGGATGCCATTTCTTGGCCTCACACCACGTAATGTACGCTTTCCAGATCCTATAATAGATCTGCCTGGATACCGGCTTCCTGGCATTGATCATGGTAGATACCACAGAATTAGAGAGCCCTCTCTTTTTCAGAATGTGGGCTTCAATAGCCAGGCCGTCAAACCTAGGGCTGGTAAGGAAGGGTGGTATATCGGTCCCTGCGACAGCAGGTCCGGACGATGTGGGAGGGTCCAAGGACTCCTCACTGACATTTTTACAATCTCCGCGTACCATGCCCTTCGGGGCCACGCTGGAGCCACCAGAATCACTGGTTTCTTTTCTACCCTGATTCTGCGGAGTAATCGCGGTAACAATTGTGGCGGTGGGAATGCATATATCAGCTTGAACTGATCCCAAGGAAACACTAGGGCATCCGAGCCGCAAGCTAGAGGATCCCTTGTGCGAGACACAAATCTGTCCACCTTTGCGTTGAATCTGGATGCTAGCAGATCTACATCCGGTGTTCCCCACCGCTGGCATATTGCCTGGAAAACCTCGGGGTGAAGAGACCATTCCCCCGGGCATAATTGTTGGCGACTTAAAAAGTCCGCTCTCCAATTTTCCACTCCTGGGATGAAAACCGCGGATATGGCTGGGACATATTTTTCTGCCCACTCCAGGATGCAATTTGCTTCCCTCTGGGCTGCACGACTCCTGGTGCCACCCTGGTGATTGATATATGCCACTGCTGTGGCATTGTCTGATTGAATTCTGACAGGGGACCCTTGGAGTTTGGATGTCCATGCTACTAGGGCATACCGGGCTGCTCGTATCTCTAAGAGATTGATGGGCAGGGCCTTTTCTGCTTCTGACCACTTGCCCTGGAGAGACCATTGCTCCAGTACTGCCCCCCAGCCTATGAGGCTGGCATCTGTAGTGACTACCTTCCAAGAAACCGGACTGAAGGGTTTCCCTTTTTCCAGATTCTGGGGCACCAACCACCAATGGAGGCTCTTGCGAACGGAAGGGGACAGGGACATTGGTAAGTCTAAAGCCTGAACTTTTTTGTTCCAGGCTGACAGTATGGCCCTTTGCAAATTCCTTGAATGGAATTGACCGTAGGGTACCGCTTCGAATGAAGCCACCATTTTTCCCAGCAGCCTCATGCAGAGGCGTATGGATGGTTTTCTTTTTGTACCCACTAAGTGGGTCAAATCTTTTAAAGACGACACCTTCTCTGGAGGTAAGAAAATCTTTCTCTGATTTGAATCCAGCCTTAGCCCTAAGTATTCCAGACTTTTGACTGGTCTTAGAGCTGACTTGTCCCGGTTGATAATCCAACCGTGATATTCCAGATACTTGATTGTCTTGTGAATAGCTACTTCCAGCTTTTCCACTGAGTGGTCTATTAGTAGCAGGTCGTCTAGATATGCCATTATCGGTACACCCTGTGTTCTTAGATTGGCCAATAATGGGGCCAGAATTTTTGTGAACACTCGTGGTGCTGTGGCCAGACCGAAAGGTAAGGCTCTGAACTGAAAATGGCGCCCTTCTACTGCAAAGCGTAGACATTTCTGGTGGGCCGGAAAGATGGGAATATGCAGATAAGCATCCTTTATGTCGATCGAGGCTAACCATTCCTGCCCTTGTAGGGCGGTGGCCACCGATCGGATCGATTCCATCCGAAAAGTCCTGATATTTAGGAACTTGTTTAGCCCTTTTAGATTTAATATGGGCCTCACGTCCCCATTTGGTTTGGGGACTGTGAAAAGGTTCGAGTAAAACCCGAATCCGCTTTCTTCCAGGGGAACCTTCATGATTACACCTTGGAGCAATAGTTGTTCTAGTGCCAGAAGGAGGGATCCTCTCTTCTGGGGATCTCTTGGCACGTTTGACCTCATAAATTGAGCAGGAGGAGTGCCTTTTAACTCCAGCTTGTATCCCAGACTTACTGCGGAGAGCACCCATCTGTCTCTGATGGTGTCCCGCCAGGTCTCTGTGAACAACTGAAGTCTTCCCCCCACCCGATTGAGTGGGGGCAACGCTTCATGCCTTGGGGGGAGGTTTTGTACCTCTCTTGATCCAGGGCTTCTTGTTACCCTGTGATTGTCCCTGATTTCTGCCCCCTGAATTTGACCGCGGAGGCCGTCGGAACTGCTTCACAGCCGATGTGCCCGGGACTGGAGAAGTAGGCCTCTTAAAAGAAGGACTTCTACCCTTGTTCTTAACCGGTAAGAGTGAACTTTTACCGGCAGAAATTTTCTGGATATATTTGTCCAGATCTTCTCCAAATAAGCGTTCTCCATGAAATGGGAAGCTAACCAGCAGTTTTTTACAGGGAGCTTCAGCAGACCAGTTTTTGAGCCACAGAAGCCTACGCATATGTACTATAGACAGCGTAAAGCGGGAGGCCTGTTGGATTGTATCCTTTATGGCGTCCACCGCAAAACACAAGGCTCTAGGCAGGTCAGCTAGGGCAAGAGCCTGCTGATCTGGTAAGTCCCTTAAGACTTGTTTCAACTGATCTTTCACTGCTTGGCAGACTCCAATCGCTGCTACCGCAGGTTGTGTCACCATGCTTGCTGTAGAGAAAGCAGATTTTAGTAAAGACTCCAATTTTTTATCTATTGGGTCTTTGAACATTGGAACATTATCTACTGGACATGTCAGTGATTTGTTAACAGAAGAGATGGCTGCGTCCACTGTAGGGACCCTCCATTTTTTTATGAACTTATCCTCCATGGGATAGATCACCGGAAATCTCTTGGGGGGAGCAAATATTTTATCAGGATGCTCCCAATCCTGGTAAATAAGCCCTTCTAATAAAGGGTGGATTGGGAAGGAACAGACAGCCTGGGGAGCTTTTAGCGACCCCAGCGAGGAAACCGTAGTGGATGGTGGTTCCGCCAGAGGCATTTTAAATGCTGATCGGACCATGTTAGTCAGAGACTGAACCCATAATCTTTCAGCCTGAGATGCTGAGAAAGGTTCTTCCACTGTTGATTCCTCCATAACTGAATCAACCTCATCCTGATCCCCTTCAGGTAGGTCGATCTCTGTGTGGGGCTGTTCCTCCACTAACAGGCACTCTGAAGGAGGAGACGGAGATCGGACGCACTTTTCCTGTGACAGGGAAGCAGCGATCAATGCTGTTAATCTCTCTTCCAATCCTCCCAGAGTTGAGGATAAAACCTCCTCTGTTATATATACAGGAGCAGGTGGACTGGGGACAGCCGCAGCACCAGGCACTCCTGTGGGGTTCCTACGGCTACTGACCTCTGAATTCTCAGGGGAGATTGGTGCAGTACAAGCATGCCCAATATCCTCAGAGCCCGATGGAGACCCCTTTGGCTTCCTGGAAGACTTATTTCCGGAGCGTCTGGACGACATATCCTTTAAGCACAAAGCTGAGGTATTCCCGTCGTCATACACCAATTTTGCTGGTAATAGTCTAACACAGTTGCTGCTATATACCAGCTGGTGTCCACTAAAGTGCCTTTCTATGGGGATGCCTGCATCAACCGCCTCTGTGTGCCACTGTTTGTTGCTAGCTCTGTTTGCATCCAGCTGACACTTGTACTGTGTCTTTTAACCATGCTGGGACGCCTGCACATGCGCAGAAGCGCCGCGGCGCGCATCGAGCGTCATCCACCTGCCCGCCCCTTTTTTTTCATAGGAGGCGCGTGCACGCGCCCGTGCGCCATTGGCGCCCTTTTCGAAATCAAACAGGGACTAGGAGCCAGGGCCCTTTTTGCCGGAGGGCCTGTGCGGTGGATGAGCGCAGCAACATGGCAGAGGAAGTGGATTCCCACAGAGAAACTTACCAACTGCCTGGATCTTTTGACTTGAGAAAACCAAAGATCCACATGACAAGAAAAATGGACTACAGCGGCCTCTAGTGGTTTAACACAGGTACCGCGGTCCCCTTTTTCTTTTCTTTTTTTCTTGACTACTATTAAAATTTTACATTTTCAGTAGTTACAGGCATACACAGATATTAGCGGGAATACCGTTAGGTAACAGACAGAAAGACAAATTAGGCTTGGGGGTCCCCCAATAGAACCAAGTTCCTGGGGGCCCCCACTTACCTGATCCCCGCCGCAGGACTTTGTTTGGTCCACAGAAGTCCAAACTTCACCTATCACGGCAGGCATTGTAATTAAACCTTCAGGGACCGGGTTCCCAAGGATTCCACTCCCCTGGACCTGTATAGCACCCTGCACAGACAACATCTTGGTCGTGGGTATGACCAGAGCTCTGGATCCCAGGGTCCAGCCCTCCTAAGAGAGGCATTACAGGCAAAACCTTGCTCTTCTGCTGCAAGGCCCGGGTACCGACCGTTTAGCTATGAAGCTTTTTTGGTGGGATCCGGAACAGCTTACTAAGGCCCAAAAGAACCTGTACGCAAGCCCAGTGAAAACACATGTTACTCTTTGGCCAACACCTTAGACACTGGCAAAAAACTGAGGTGCTCCCGGATGGGAGGGGCTTATATAGGGGAGGGTACTTCCGGTTTGGAATTGGCCAGTGCCAACACCTGAAGGTAATCTATATAACCCATTAGTAATGACTAAGTCGCTCTGTGTCCCGTGATGTACGAAAAAGAAAATGTGCTGAAAAACTCGGCTTATACTCAAGCATATACGGTATATAAAAAAAAACATATTTATAACCTAACCCTGCTTTAAACTTCTCCACGACTCTATCCCTGACCTGTCTGGTGTGTTGCTTGGCCCTCATGATTCTGTTTATTCACTAAGGTTCTCTATTGCTACGTTTCCACTGAGCGGAACGGTTCGGGTCGGTACGGTTTGGAATGGTTAGAATGGTCCGGTCTATTCTGGTGAGCGTTTCCACTGCAAGTCGGACCGCCAGGGGCCATACAGATTTTAGAAAAATGCCTCGCGTGATGTCACACTAGTGCGACGAGAAACGTGACGCAGCGTCAGTCAGCGCCAGCTACACAACAAAAACAATGAAGGTTATCCAGCAGCTCGTGTTTTCTCCACTGGCCTTTTGGTTCTTTGTAGTCCAAATACATGCCGCACCGTATGAGAGAAGGTTGCGAGCGGCAATGAGAAACACAGCATTCAAGAAAAGAAAACTGCTAGCTTGGATGTGTAGCTGGGAGGAGAAGTACACCTTTGTGAGGCAAAGAAAGACGGCAGCGCTATAGGGTAAGCACAACTGACCGACTTAACTCAGACCTACCTACCTTACATACACACACACACTGACCCAACTACCTGACATACACACACACACTGACCCACCTACCTGACATGCACACACACACTGACCCACCTACCTGACATACACACACACACACACACTGACCCACCTACCTGACATACACACACACACACTGACCCACCTACCTGACATGCACACACACACTGACCCACCTACCTGACATGCACACACACACTGACCCACCTACCTGACATACACACACACTGACCCACCTGACACATATGTTATATATGTATAATGTTTTGTTTTTTTGTGATATGTTACCATCAGTTTTTTTTTTAGATGCTTCTGCTTTTGGCAAAGCAGCGCCATCGACCAGTCATTTGGGCTTTCCCCCGTGCCAATGAGTGGTGGGATGTGACCGTCCCGGGATTCACACAGACACAGTGGGTGCAGAATTTTAGAATGTCTGAGGAAACCTACTCATACCTTTGTGCCAAGCTACGGACAGCGATGGAGAAGCAAAGCACCAACTTCAGAGCCAGTTTGCCTGTGAGGAAAAGAGTTGCCATTGCACTGTGGAAGCTAGTGTAGCGGGTACTTACTTTCCCGCAGTACGTTTTTTAATTTTTCGGTGACACCAGTGGTGTGTCTCCGGCGGTCCACTGGGTGGCGCTGTCACTATGGGTCGACGGACGGATACCACTGTGTGCTGAGCCTACTTTTGTCCTCTCTGGGCAGCGGTATGGTGGGGCGGGGAACCCGCCGTGCTTACTGGGAGAGGGGATAAAAGGGCCGGCCATCTTGGTCACGGGGTTGTTGGTCCCTGGCACCTTTAGCCTGCGGACGGAGTTCGTGTTTGTCCTCTAGGCGGACTAGGCCTAGAGGACCACCGGAGATCGTGTTCCATCCCTGGCACCTTTAGCCTGGGGTGAGGTACTCGGATGGCGGTCCGGAGCTCAGTGCCCAACACTGAGTTCCGCGAGGGAAGGATCCTAAGGTACTCCGGAGATGGATGCCTGAATCCGAGGTGGGCGTAATGGACCGGGAAGAGCTCCTCATCTGAAGACCCGGTGCAGCATACTGCCGGTGACGGGTGAGTCTCTTGTCGGAGACCGTCCGGAAGGTGAATTTCCCTCGTGCGGAGACCATAACCCACTCTTTGGAGGAGAGTGGAGGATCGAACTTGTGTCTGGGCTTATTTGTACACACACCTCCTTTTCCTGTTCTATAGCCAAGGGAGTCCATGTTATGTTCTAAATAAAGGAGTGTTGGACTTTAACGGTGTGTGGCTCAAGTTCCTGGCAGACGAGGTTCTCGGAGACTCTTGGAGGGAGGATCCGATGCACAACACAGGCCCGAAGGTAAAGGAAGGCATTGCTGATACCACTTTTACACCTGTGGTGGAAGCCAGGCGTAGCGCACCCTCTCCCTCCCCTATCATACTCCTAGACCAGAGACATTGCGAGCAGAACTTTAATAGAGGGGACAGGGAGAGGGGAGGAACTGCCCGCTACACTAGCTACCAAAAGTGAATATAGAAGTATTGGTCATCTTTTCGGTGTCAGTAAATCTTCAGTGTGCCGGTGTGTGCAGGACTTCTGTAAGACTGTCTGCACATTGCTAGCTCCTGAAATTGTGCATTTTCCGGACAGGGAAAAGCTTAAAGACATGGCTGACTACTTTGAGAACAGGTGGGGCCTTCCACAGTGTGTTGGTGCTATTGATGGCTCACACATACCAATAATAGCACCACAAGAATACCACACTGACTATTTCAACCGGAAAGGCTGGCATTCCATCATCCTCCAGGGAGTAGTGGATGGCAAGGGACTATTCTGGAATGTGAATGTAGGAAAGCCTGTGAGTTTGCATGATGCTCGTGTTCTACGATTGTCCACATTTTGGGACTGGGTTGGCCAGGGAGGACTGTACCCTGGTTCCACCAAGAACATTTGTGGGGTCAATGTTGGGTATTATGTTCTTGGGGACTCTGCCTACCCTTTACAAAATTGGCTCCTGAAACCATTTCCTGACAATGGCCGCCTGACAACAGAACAGCAAACCTACAACAAAAAAACATCCAGGGCACGTGTCGTAGTGGAAAATGCTTTTGGAAGACTTAAGGGTAGATGGCGGTGTCTTATGAAGAGGAATGACAGTGACATTAAACTTGCCAAATCCATGGTGCTTACTTGCTGTGCTCTTCACAATCTTTGTGAAAGTCATGGAGAAGACTTTGACCAGGATTGGAATACATCTCCAGAAGAGCCAGTGCCAGTAATAGCACCCCATGATATGGAAGAAGAGTGCAGTGAAATACGTCAGGCTCTGATGCTGCACCTCAATTTTAATTTTTTTTCCATGATTTATTTAAAATTTTAATACCTTTTTGCTATATTGTTAATAATGTTTTACAATAAATAATACATACTCAAAAATTTCTCTCATGTTTTTTATTTCACAAAAAACTAATCGTTCCATATATTCTTTAAAATACATTTTTGAAAAATATATCAATAAAGAAACTTTTTTTATAAAAACTTAATAAAAAAAAAAAAATGGGTACAGGTCCTTTGCTACATGAAAGGCACTACGGTCTGGGTGGTGACCTGGGTTCATGACTGGCTGAAAGGACTTGAACAAGCTGACCTAGGAAGGCCTGGTTGAAGGTAGACAACTGCTCCATCTGCTGACGGGCGATTTCTTCCTCCTGGCGCATAGCTTCCTGTGCATCCTGACGCAGTGCCTGAAACCGCCTCTCAGAAAGGTTCTCAATTCTTTCCAGCTGCCTTTCTTCTGCTGTCCGCATATCCTCCAGATCCAACTGCAAACGTCTCCTATGACCTATAATATACAAAATATCAAACTAGTGTTTTTGGTAACATCTGTCAAAACAATACTGTAACCCCCTTTCTCATCTGCCACACCAGACTGTATCACACTGATCTACTGCCCCACAACTGTACCCCTGCACATCTGCCCCACTGCTCTTCTGCCCCACTGCTGAACCCCCTTCTCACCTCTTACACCTCTGTACCCCCTGCACATCTGCCCCACTGCTGAACCCCCTTTTCATCTCTTACACCTCGGTACCCCCTGCACATCTGCCCCACTGCTGAACCCCCTTCTCACCTCTTACACCTCTGTACCCCCTGCACATCTGCCCCACTGCTGAACCCCCTTCTCATCTCTTACACCTCTGTACCCCCTGCACATCTGCCCCACTGATGAACCCCCTTCTCATCTCTTACACCTCTGTACCCCCTGCACATCTGCCCCACTGATGAGTTATTTTAAGAAAATGCACAAATTTCACTATTATCATCATGTCTTACCATTGTGCCGGGGTGCATTGGGCGTACTCTGTGGTTGGGTACTCTGTGGTTGGGTACTCTGTGGTTGGGTACTCTGTGGTTGGGTTGATGAAATGCTACTGGTGCTGCTGAAAGACGTTGAATGTCCATCATCTGAAAAGTTTGACGCATCATTGGAGAGTCCATCAGCTGTTTCTGAAAAAAAACATTTGGTTATATATTTTTTTTTAAAAGGTTAGCATAGCGAAATCCTATGGCATCAAAAAAATTAAAACTTACCAAAGGGGTCTTCCATGGATTTGAGAATTGCAGTTGCAGAGTCCAGACCACCCTCCCTGCCTTGGTTTGCAGGCCTATGTCCGTAAATGGCGTCCATGGCGTCGTACCACCTCCAAGTACTCCGACAGTTTCCACTACGGCTGTTGTCGTCCTTAATTTTTTTATATTGTCCTTTAAGCTTCTTAAGCTTTGCCCTGCACTGCCCCGACGTCCGTTCAAATCTCTCGGCTGCCATTCGTTGAGAAATATCTTTGTACACCTTTTCGTTTCTCACTGATCCATCAAGCTCACTGAATAACGCTATCACCAATAATCGTTAGGAAAGTAGATAGTTCCTCAGAGGACCAGACCCTGCTGTTGTTTGCAGGCATCCTTCTCCTTTATATTGACTGAAGGGCGACGTGGTGCTTGTTTGGCGCTTTGCTTTAACGTAAGCATTGATTTTTTTCTGTCCACCAATCAGTGGAATGTATCGTGTGACGCCAGTAGCTCCGCCCTAACCGTACCGTTCCATTTTCTATGGCCCCACGTCTGAAGCAGGACCCTGAATGGTGCGGTACGGTTCGGTTTAATGGCACGCTTTCATAATGGAAACACCCAAAATAGCGTACCGTACCGAACCGTACCGAACCGATCCGCGCAAAGGAAACGAGGCATAACAAACCTCTGAGGGCTTCACAGAAAAGCTGTGGTTATACTAAGATTAACTAGTTAAGGGGCGAGCCTATTTTTTAGACTTGGTGTTTACAAGGTAAAATAATTTTTTGGGAATAATCTTTAGGTAAGCCGGTCTTCAACAGAGCGGGGGGGGGGGGAGTGACCGGATGTTGAGGTGAGAGGCAGCAGCAACCCGGCCCTCGTACCTCGCTCCCATGTTGCGCTGTATTGAGGGAATGGACGGAAAAAGTAGGAGAGGAGCGGCGGCGGCGATGTGAGTGGGTCCGGTCGGCTGGCCCCCCCCCTGGAAACTGGGCGCCTGGAAATCCGGAGACCGGAGAGCGGAGCTGCACGGCGCTGCACGGAGGATAGGTGGCAGTGGATACAGGAATACACGCTGGGAGGCGCGCGCTTGCTCTCTGCTGCCTGAAGCACTAGCATCCTGGCCTGCCTGTTATCGGAACCCTGTCGCCCCGCTGCGAGCCTGTCACACCCATCCAGTCACCCAGCTGTCCATGCACAAGGAGACATCATTAAGGTACGCCGGGTTTCGCAATTCTGGAGCCTGAGGTGAGCGGACTTTTGTCTTCTTTGAGTCGTATGCTTAAAACTTAAAGCCCCGGGCAGGCGGAATACACTGGGTACAATAGTATCAACAGTGACTCCCCATTTTCTCAGTGTGGAGGAGGCTGGAGGAAGGTGGACTGCTCCATAGGGGACTGTCTGGTCACCGGAGCCCGCAGAGGGATAGTGTGCGGGGAACACTGGAAGTTGCCGAAAGGGGAAAGTTATATAACAGTACCCCCATAATATTCTTATAAAAGCATATTTATAGGGGAAAAAATGCCGGGCACGCTATCGGTGATGACCAGGAACACCTCCAAGGAGGGGTCAAGTGCAGGCACACAGCAACAGTCTCAGTCCCAACCCCAGGCACAGTCAACCAGGGGGGCTAAAGCAAGCCAGGCAGCAGCCGCAGCTAAACTGGAAATGTTTGGGTACGTCCCGGCATGTACAGCAAGCCACACACCTACAAAGGGACAAGGGTCTCAACAACTGAACCCCCAGCTGAAGAGTCTAGGCCAGATAACAACTACAGCGACACCTGGAAAGGTGGCAGGGGGTACAGGGCCTAAGTGGAAAGTATCGGGTAATCTGGCAGAGCCAATTATAGGACCAATACTGGAGGGTGAACCCTCTATGAGAGAGATCTTTTCCGCAATTAACAGCTGAAAATCCTCACTGACTGAAATATTTGGCCAGCTGCGGGAGATAAAGGAAGATATGTCAGTATTAAAGCAAGATGTGCAGGGGATCGGCGTGAGGACCTCCGCTTTGGAGGAGAGGTTAAGCCAGGTCGAGGATGATGTTAGCCCTATGGTAACCGAGATGGAAATAATGAGAGAACAATTGAACATGTGTATTATTAAAATCGATGATATGGAAAACAGGATACGAAGGAAAAATATAAGGGTACTAGGCCTCCCCGAGAAGGTAACTGCCCTACTGAATTTATGGAAGACTGGCTAATAGGAGTATTTGGTAAGGACTGCCTATCAAAATATTTTTCAATTGAACGGGCCCATAGAGTCCCCTTTAGTGCGCCGGCTGCGGGAGGTCGGCCGAGACCTATGCTCATTAAACTCTTACACTTTACGGATAAAATCACCATTCTCCAAAAGGCAAGAGAGATGAAAAATATACAAGTTAATGGTGCAAGAATATCAATATTTGCGGATTTCTCCCCTGAATTGCAGAGACAGAGAGCTAAATTTACCGAGTGCAAACACAGACTTCAGCAAAAAGGAATTAGATATGCAATGTTTTATCCAGCACGTTTAAGGATAACTGTGAATGGGGAAAATATGTTTTTTAATACACCCGCCGAGCTGACATCTTGGATGAACACAAAAGAAGGAGAACCACAGCAGGGTGGAAATGAGTAGCTAACACAAAGAAATTTAGTAGCACTTTTGTCAGTCTACCTCTTTTTTTTTTTCCCTTTCTGTTTGTGGAAGAGGGGGAAGGAGGGGAGGAGGGAGGGAGAGGAGAAAGCGGAAACTTGAACAGAAACTTAAGGGAAATTGTTTCCCCTTTTTTTTTTTCCTTCTCCTCTTGTGTTGTTTTTTTTTTTTTGCACAATGGGGAAAAAGGAAAGGATTTTTTTTTTTCGCAACACGGGAGTGGGAGGGGGGTGGGTAGGAGGAAATGGTTGTGAAAGTGTACTCTCAGTATTTTTTGAGGGGAGCGGTACAATGGTGGAGGGAAAAGAAGACAAAATATAATGCATGTAAAAATTGTGTAAGAAAGATTGATACACTTAAAACACTTAAAATACTAAAGCACATATTAAGAGGAGTAGAAGGGAGAGGTCGCACCTCAAAGGTAGGATGCGGTCACATTAGAAGCCCTCTATTTGGGCCCCAAGAAGGGTGGGGGGGGCAGGGGATGGGAGTGGGAATGGTGGGCGGGAAAGTATGTTTGATTAGGGCACTAGAAGGGGGGGAGATTCACTAAAAACACAATCTCTTGAGCAAATAGTATTAACGGCACATTTTGGCAAGATGGGATGCATAAAGATAAGAGAAGACCTTAAAGGGGTAGGTGACGGATAGAAGGGAGGATGGGAAGAGAACCCCAAAACCAGGTAAAAGTATGAAAGTGTGTTCATGGAATGTCCGGGGGGTAAAAGATCCAATTAAGAGACAGGCGATTTTCTCAACAGCAGAAATGAATGACATCAAAATGCTGTGTCTGCAGGAGACGCATTTGGACGGGGAGACTATTAAGATACTAAAACACAGGAAATACAAAAACACAGTACCATTCTATACACACTTCCTACTCAAGGGGCGTGAGTGTTTTGATAGATTCGAGTGCGGTGTTCTCCTGCAGACAGAGCAAGATAGATCCTAAGGGACGTTACGTGTTTCTCCATTGTTGGATAGAAACAAAAGAATATGTGGTGGCAAATATATATATCCCCCCCCATTTGAAACCGTAGTCCTTTGGGCGTTAATAGAGTTTGTTATGGATAAGGTGGGGGTCCCCGTTAAAGTGGCGGGGGATTTTAATATGACTATGGATAAAGGAATAGATAGGCTCCCGGCGGGTGCCTCCACAGGACATTCGACTGCCAGCCCTCTCCTTCAATTTTGTGAGGAGATGGGTTTGACAGACGTGTGGAGGAGGAGACAACCAGGGGAAAAACAATTTTCCTGTCACTCAAAGACGCACGGTACCTTGTCCAGAATAGACCTCGTACTTTGTAACGAGGAGGCACTAGAAGAGGTGGGGGAGGTGGTATATGTATCAAGAAGCATCTCAGATCATTTCCCAGTAATATTTGAAATAAAGTTGGATAAGGGGCACGGTAGAGGGGACTGGAAGATAAACCCATTCTGGTTGGAAGTAATTGGGGACCCGGGGGGAATATGTGACAGCCTGAAAGAATTTGTAACAACAAATACCGGATCAGCCTCAATAGGAGTGATCTGGGATGCTCTGAAAGCATTCTTACGGGGAATTTTAATTCAAAAAGTATCAGTTATTAAAAAACAATCACGCGCTAAGGAAACTGCAGGGAGAGAAAAAGTGTTAAGTTCAGAGTTCAATTATATAAGAAATCCAACCTCAGAAAATCACGCAGAATGGTTAGCGACACAGGAAGAGTATCAAAAAATAGTAATAAGTAAGGCGGAAAATAAAAAATTATTCCAGAAGCAGAATTTCTATGGGGAGGGTGAGAGAGTGGGGAGAATCCTGGCCCTAATAGCTAGGGCGGGGGCCCCCCCATCGGTCATCCCGGTGATAAGAGATGAGGAGGGGGAAATCAGGAGGGGTACATCGGAAATAAAAGAGACCTTTAAAAAACATTATCAGAGTCTGTATAGTAGCACAATAAATGGCAATATAGAGAGGGAGATTGCAGCCTTTTTTAAGGGCTTACAGATCCCTCGGCTATCAGAGGAAGACAGGGAGAGCCTGGAGGCACCGCTCACACTGGAGGAGTTACAAATAGTAATAAAGGAGATGGCAGGCCAAAAGGCCCCAGGGCCGGATGGCCTACCAATAGAGATATACAAAACCTTTGGTGAGGTGTTGCTCCCAAGACCCCTGAAGGTATTCAACTGGGCAGCGAAAGAAGGGAAGTTACCCCTGTCTATGACAGAAGCGACAATTATCATATTATTAAAGGAAGGGAAAGATCATATGGAGACAGACTCATATAGACCAATATCTCTTTTATGTGCAGATGTAAAAATCCTGGATAAAACCCTGGCAAGGAGGTTAAATAGGATAATCCCAATTTTTGTACATTTGGACCAGATGGGATTTATCCCAGGTAGGTCTACCTGCTCCAATATAAGAAGAGCATTTTTAAATACCCAGCTGCAGACGGAAACAGAGGGGTCCAGAGCGATATTGTCCCTGGATGCAGCCAAGGCGTTTGACAGCCTTGAGTGGCATTTTCTATGGAAAACGCTGGCAGAGTTCCATTTTGGTTCTAACTTTATCCAATGGATTAAAATATTATACAAAAATCCCAGAGCGAGGGTAAGGAAAAACGGAGAATGCTCAGACTGGTTCCAATTGGCGAGGGGGACAAGACAGGGATGCCCCTTGTCGCCCCTGCTTTTCGCCCTCGCCATGGAACCATTGGCCAGTGCTATAAGGACAGATCTGGGAATAAAGGGTTTTAAGAGGAGACTGGGGGAAGAGAAAATAGCTATGTATGCGGACGATATATTGCTCTTCTTAGGGGACACGCAAGCATCACTGGTAGGTGCAATAAACATAATAAGGGAATTTGGAAAGTTCTCTGGGTTAACAATCAATTGGGAAAAATCGTCTCTCCTACCAATAGACCCATTGATGGGAGAGATAGAACAAGTGAAGGTGGTGTCCCAAATGAGATACCTAGGAATTAATATAACAAAGGACCCGAGGCAATATATAACCGGAAACTTAGTACCCTTACTGGCAAAGCTCAGACAAAAATGTCGGGTGTGGAATAAGCTCCCACTTTCAGTAGTTGGTAGAACAAACTTGATAAAAATGGTTTGGATGCCACAAGTTTTATATATCCTCCATAATTCTCCAGTATGGATCCCCAGACAGTGGTTTAAGAAAATAGACAGCGTATTCAGGGAATTGATTTGGAGGAATAGAGCAGCAAGGATATGCCTCCGCGCCCTACAACAACCAAAAGAGAAGGGGGGACTGGACCTCCCGAACCCTAGATATTACTTTCTAGCTGCTCATATGCAGCATATGAGTGGCAGTAACCGAAGGGCAGGAAGAGAAATAAAGGGGTTAATTTTGAATGACACATGCCATGACACAGTAATAGAGGCAGTGGAGGCGGACTCTTTCTGCTCTAAAGGCCCCACGGCCCAATTAATGGTAAAGAGCTGGAAAGAGGTTAAGAAGATCATGGGATATAAGGGATTTTCTGAACTCTCACCCATATGGGATAATAGCAATCTGCAAGAACTCAGAGTCATGGGTAGGGTTGAGGAGTGGGATAGAGCGGGAATACACGTGCCGGCGCAACTCTATAAGGAAGAAAGAATAAAATCATTTCAAGAAATAAAGGAGGAGTACTCAGTTCCAAATAGATCCTTTTATAGATACTTGCAAATCAGGCACGCGCTGAACGCACAATTTGGACAGAGCCTACCAGAATGGAATGACATGCCCATCTTATGTAAATTAGTAGATGCAGAGACCTCTAGAGGGGTAATCTCTGACATATACGGATCTCTAGAAAGGGCCGATCAGGGAGAGATTCTGGTCAATAAAAACAAGGTTAAATGGGAGAGAGAGGTGGGCCCACTTTCGCAGAAACAATGGGAGCAAATAGTAGCGATAGGACCCAAAGTGTCACTTTCACCCTCTCAAACAATATCCCAACTCTATCTGTTATACAGAGTATATCATACACCCCAAAGGATGTTTCAATTTGGTAGGAGGCTGGATTCGAGTTGTCAGAGATGCGGGGACAATAGGGGAGATTTAATACACATGGTCTGGAGCTGCCCTAAGTTATACCAATACTGGAAGCAAATAGTTGAAAGGATAAATATGGTGTTTGAGACATCCTTTCTCCCAGAAGCCAGACTATGTGTATTGGGTCTCCTGGAAGAAGAGGGTTTGTCAGTAGACGAATGGATAGCAATAACAAGATGTCTGTTCCAGGGAAGGAAAATAATTGCTCAGAAATGGCAAGCTGTAAGTCCCCCTACAATGAGAGAGTGGAGGATAGTGATGGACGACACAGTAGCAAAAGAAGAATTTATATATAAAAAGAGAGGAAATAAACACAAATTTAATAATATGTGGAAAAAGTGGATAGAGAGGGGAACATGTTAAGGGTGGGGGTAGGATATGTATGTATGGGAGTATGGAAATACAGTTGTGTAGTAGGGATAAGGCGGGTTTATATGGTATAATTTTATACGTGCACAATGTGATGTATTGTAATAGTGTATGTATGTTTTGTTATGTGAAAAAAGGAAAATAAAGAATATTAAAAAAAAAAAAAAAAAAAATTTACTAAAAAGTAATTTTTTTGAGACACCCTAGAGAATAAAATGGCGGTCGTTGCAATACTTTATGTCACACTGTATTTGCACAGCGGTCTTACAAGTGCAATTTTTTGGGAAAAAATACACTTTTTTTTTAAAATGAAAAAATGAGATAATAGTAAAGTTGGTCCAATTTTTTTTAGATTGTGAAAGATAATGTTACGCCGAGTAAATTGATACCCAACATGACACTCTTCAAAATTGCACCCACTCGTGAAATGGCGACAAACTTTGATCCTTAAAAATCTGCATAGGCGACGTTTAAGAATTTCTATAGGTTACCAGTTTTGAGTTACAGAGGGAGTCTGGTGCTAGAATTATTGCTCTCGCTCTAACAATCGCGCGGATACCTTACAAGTGTGGTTTGAACACCGTTTTCATATGCGGGCACGACTTACATATGCGTTCGCTTCTGCGCACAAGCTCGGCGGGACGGGGTGGTTTAAATTTTTTTCTTATTTATTTAACTTTTTACTGTCCTTTAAAAAAAAATGTAAATATCCCTTGTAATAGAAAAAAAAGCATGACGGGACCTCTTAAAGTGGTTAAAAACCCACTTTGGAAAAAAAAAAACTAACCTGCAAGACATGCATGCATGGCATACTAGCTCATTATGTAATACTCACCTGGGATTTGAAGCCCCCGCTGCGGTGCCCGACACAGCACCGGCCCGCGGCATGTCATTCCGGAGTTACTTCTGCAGCCCGGCGCTGTGATTGGCCGTAGCCGCAATGACGTCAGTCCCGCACATGCGCGCGGGACCCGCCGGTAACGGCACAGTCACTGAAATAACAGCACGTACGTGCCATTGCTTCAGTGCACATGTGCCGATTACATTGGCACATACAAATACCATTCAGGTTTAGGAGATATCCAGGGTAGCTACAGGTACGCCTTATTATAGGCTTACCTGTAGCAAAAAGTGGATTGTAAGAGTTTACAACCACTTTAAATGGGAGATCTGGGGTCAAAAAGATAAAAAATAAATGTTTTTATATTTAAAAAATAAAAATAAAAAATTCAATTTAAGACCATTGGGCGGAAGTGATGTTTGACGTTGTTTCCATCATCCAATGGCAGAAGCAATGTCTCAGAGCTGTAAAGCAGCCGCGAGTCATGTGACCGGGCCTGAAGACAGCTCTTAAAAAATATTTAGAGCGCTCGTTTTTACAAAGGACAAGGATAGTGTGGTATGCCAGCCCCTTTCACACTGAGCCGCCCATAGCATCGGCGGTAAAACGCTGCTACTTTTACTGCCGACGCTATGGGCGGATTTTCGGCGCATTTCGGCCGCTAGCGGTGCGGGTTTTACCCCCCGCTAGCGGCCGAGTAAGGGTGGTATAGCCACGGTGTCCCATTGATTTCAATGGGCAGGAGCGGTGGAGGAGCGGTAGACACACCGCTTCTTCACCGCTCCAAAGATGCGGCTAGCAGGACTTTTTTTACCGTCCTGCTAGCACAGTGGTTCTCAACCCTACTAGTGCCTTGACCCCTTGATAAAATTTTCTAAGTTGTGAGGCCCCTTAACAGTAAAATTATTTTTGTAGCGTGGGTTGTCAGTACCCAAGGCAAGACAAGTAATTTGCGCTCCTAACCCACAGACATTTAGCGCTCCCTCCTCTCCTCTTTCGCTGGCTGCTGGGAGAGATCTGTCAGGATGGAGAGCAGAGGAAGGGACCGGTAAATATGTAATTTACCGTCCCCTTCCTTTTCTGAATAGGACATAGAGAGCCTTTGCTACCGATCGCTCCTGTGTCCTGTGATAACTGAGCATAGTTAACTGTGTGTTACTCTTCAATTTATGAATGTACAGGAGCCCCTGGCTTCTGTAAATTCATCTTCAATGCTGGAGAAAGGGGCTGGGGAATCTCTGTCCTCAGTCCCTTTCTCTGTCTCAAAGGGGAGATATCAGGGGTCTGTTTAGACCCCTGATATCTAACAAAAGCCCATCAACAGGGCTAATAAAAAAAAAAATTGCAAAAACATTGCTGATAAAAAAAAATTGCAAAAATTATAACAATGTAATTGTAAAAAACAAAACAAAAAAATACAGACACCACAACCCCCTTTCCCTACCAACACTGTCCACTGCCCCAACCCCCTCCCCCCAAAAAGCATTGTGAATTTTTTTAAAAATAAATTTAATTGTAAAAAAAATCAATACGTAAAAATAAAAAACTACTGACACCATCTCCTGCCACATGCATAGCATGAATCTATCCACGGCTGCCGCCTTTATTCATGTGTCCGGCCCTTTTCGGGTCACGGGACATATAAATTAGAGCCATAGGCTCTAATAGGCTTCAAAATAGGGTGGACTCGGGAGGCAGAGCAGTGCGTCTGAAGCCCACCCAGGTGTGTTGCAACAGCCAATAAAAATTCGCTGTTGCAAACCTGATCTTCCTCCTGACCAATCGGGAAGCAGGTATGAAACCAATCTATTTCCCAATTGGCCAAAGCGTCAGGCAATTCTATTGGACGCCTATCCTGCATGGGTTGTATTCATATATCACAATTATAGAAGGACCCAGGAACGGAAAATGTTTTCGGTGTTTAATCTGCCCATGTATGAGAGCTTTCAGAGAAGTTTTATTTTTTTTGGTAACTGTGCCCACACCCAAGTTCAGACAGATGACCCAACCATCAAACAATCATTCTTCAGAACAATGATTACACGCTAAGCACACACTTCTGTATCTGTCTTTGTGCCGTTAGCCAGATCAAGAAAAGATCACATCCTGCCTATGAGACTCTATTGATCGAGATCATCATCACAGATTATTCCTATTATCTTGTATAGTCAAATCTGACTAATAAAGAGTAACAATGGGCAGGTGATCAGCTCGAAATATAGATGCACATTGTCTCCTCTACTTCTGCTTTGTAATTTGTTCTTGTAAATCGAAAACCCTGCTGAAAAGATACAAGACCATGCAGGAGATAGAAAATGAGGAAACTGCCCCGTGGAGCTCGATGATTCATTCGGCAAATCGGTTTGCTGGAAGATACAAGTATTTAAATGTATTCAACAGGGAACTGCGCAAGGCACGTTATCATGGGAATTTCCCAGGACAAAGAATGCAATTTAAGATATTTTCTGTGTAGGTAAATATAAAACAGCACCTGCAATGTGGCAATGTACAAAGAATTTACCCCGAGGAATAGAACATTATACTATAGGTATGTGTACAAACAACTACTTGTGGCTTAGGTATAACAATAGCCACCGATATTGCAACTACATAGCACAGATAAGCACCAATAGCATTCAACAAATACTTTATGATGAATAAATATACACCATATTGTGCACTGGTCCAAATCATTTGGTGGAGGGGGGATTATGGTGTGGGGTTGTTTTTCAATTGCTTGGCTTGGCCCCTTAGTCCCAGTGAAGGGAACTCTTAAAACATCAGCATATCAATAAATTTTGGACAATTTCATGCTCCCAACTTTGTGGGAACAGTTTGGGGATGGCCCCTTCCTGTTCCAACATGACTGCGCACCAGTGCACAAAGCAACAGTCCATAAAGACATGGATGAGCGAGTTTGGGGTGGAGGAACTTGACTGGCATGAACAGAGTCCTGACCTCAACCCGATAGAACACTTTTGGGATGAATTAAAGCGGAGACTGGGAACCAGGCCTTCTCGTCCACATCAGTGCCTGACCTCACAAATGCACTTCTGGTCAAACATTCCCATAGACACAGTCAAGGTCTTCCCATCTTGGCCTATGCTGCACCCTCTTCATTCAATCCTATTGTTTGCAAAATTATGACAAGCAGGTGGTGGCACAGACAACCATACAGCCCATATCCTAATTGGACAAGTGAATTTAAGATCAGCAAAGGATGCTGGGTTGGGGGAACTATGGCATAATTGTAATAGCACCAAATTTGCAGCTACTCTTTAAAGCTGAACTCTGGGCTCCCCCTAAAATAAATTATAATTTGCAATACCGATGATGACATGGACAAAAAAAGTTTTACTGATGTAGCACCCTGTAGTTTAGGCAGGGAGCTCCTCACAAATTTACTTGTCATGAGTAGTTATCCTGGTTAATTTATAGAGATCTGTTGATTTCTGCCTAAGTTTTCCCTTGTTGCACTTTTCTCTTCTACAACTAGGTGGCCGGGGTACTTGGTGGTACTAGATATGAGAAGGGCAACCCAAGGTCAGGTTTTGGGTATATGGGGTATCTCAGCCAATGGGCAGGGGTTTTCTTGAATCCCTTGGCCTGCTGGGAGCACCTACAGTATATATTTGGGTGGAGTCAGGTGATCTGCTTTCTGTACCACCTGGACGGCTGTCTGGGTGGATGTGTGTCATACGCCCTGGGCTGCTAGGCCAGAGATTGAGCCTATCCCGTGGGCATCTGGCTGCCAGGCCGTGTGAGGGCCTATCCAGAAGTAAGAGAGCAGGGCAGGATTGGGATTGCGGCTTGCAGTCCAACCAAAAGCGACGGTTCTGCCGGCCTGAGAACCTGTCAGTGGTCGGAGGTAGAAGGGAAGATGTCGCCACTAAGGGACCAACCACCTTTACCAGGGACCACAGTGAGTAACTGAAGCAAGTACCGAAGCAGTATTCTCACCGAACAGGCACGGTGGAGAATCGGGATACTTCAGTCGGTGATCACGTCAGGGACCCAACCAACGGAGGTGACGCTTGCAGAGCAGCCTTGTGTGTCAAGCCAGGGACCTTGCCGGTCAGCAGGGTGAAGCTTGAGAAGTATCTGGAGTGTCAAGCTAGGGACAAGGCAGGGAAGCGTGGGTGATGCTTGAGGAAGATACCACTGAAAAGATTGGAGGAGCTCAAGGGATTCAGAGTCGGTGAATCAGAGGGTGTAGTGAGAGACCGGGAGCTCAGTGTTGAAGAACTACAAGAAGCAGTTGTAGTGAAGCTGAAAGGACTGTTATGTTTGAGTTAGGAACTGTTAAAGACTGTTGCCATAGGAGACAGCATTCCTGCATGTGCAGATGTGACGCCTTGCTGGGGCCTTTCCCTGCACGGCTGTCTACATATTGAAGTCTCGGAGTCTGCCCAATGAATCTTCAACTGCTTAAGGGTGTCCTGGCCTTAACCCATTTTCCCCCAAAAATACAAAAAGGATTGTTAAAAGAAATAAAACCTCTTTTACATCCGAGAAGTGTCTGGCGCCCAATGACTTTCACCATCTTTGCACCCACTATGCCTCACAACCCACTACATATTGAAGGATGTTAGCTATGTTTGGCCTTGGAGGTCCTCATTAGACTGGAAGAGGCTAAAGACTTTGCTACACTAGTAATTTGTGTGCCAAAAAGACATAACATATATTCTCAGCTTGTGCTTCATCAAATCTAATATCCCCCAAAAAATATTTAACTAACTTTGCACAAAATAATATAGAATAGAGAAAACTTGCCAGCGATTCTGCATTAACTAATCACCTTTTTCAACAGGAGAAGCTGGGCTGTGTCAATTTCACCGATTATGGCCTGTTTCACACAAGCCTCATTTGCAGAGCCTCTAGCATGCTTTGTTGAAGCTTTTAAAGTATCATTCAGTTCCAGTTTGTAAACGTTGAACTCAGTTTCTAAAGGGGAGTGCTGATTGCCACATTAAAGCGGAGTTCCAGCTCAAAGTAGAACTTCCGCTTATCTGATTCCCCCCCCCCCCCCCTCCAGTGCCACATTTGGCACCTTTCAGGGGGGAGCGGGTACCTGTTTTTGACAGCCGATGGAGGGGGGGCAGAACTCTTTAAACAAGTTGCTAGCAGGCTTTCAACAAGCTTCAAGAAGTGCAGGAGCATGCTATCAGCTTGTTTAACCCTCCTGGCGGTATTCCCGAGTGTGGCTCGGGGTTAAATTTCCGTACCATTAGCGGTAACCCCAAGCCACACTCAGGATTACACTGCAGAATCCTGGTATAGCGTACTTACCTTGTCTCCAGGATCCTGCCATGTCACCCCAATGTGTCCTCCACCGGATCATCCGCCCGATGCTCTGTGTTTTCCGGGCTCCATTCACTGCGAGCGTTGCGACGCATGGGGGCGAAGCCCAGGGCCGAATTCAAAAAGTACAAAAAACATAACACATACAGTACACTGTAATCTTACAGATTACATTACTATATCAAATCATTTCACATCCCTTTTGTCCCTAGTGCTTTGTCCAGTTCCCTGCATGCAGTTTTATATTATATATACTGTTCTGTCTGCCTGGAAACTTGAGATTGTCCATAGCAACCAAAAGGTGTCCCCTTAAGTCAAAAGTGGTTTTAGATCAGCTAGAAAACAGCGATAATAAATTAGAACACTTGCAGAATTGAGCGATAGTGAATCGTGGGGAAATTCATTTTATTATTATTATATTATTATTTTTTATAATTATTAATAGTTATTTATTATATTATAATTTATGATTTTGTGTTTCAAACTTTATCATACCCGGGATGTCTACTAGACTCTGGTTTGGTCAGATTTAAGTGTGTTATTACTAAGAATTACAGGCCTACAATATAAAATGCCAAATTTCTATGCAAAACAATGTACCGCTTTTAGATAAAAAAAATCTGACATAAGCATACCGCCAGGGAGGTTACAGTGACAATCAGCACTGACAGCCCGTTCGATTATATTGTGCACATTAAATAGCACTGTTTTGTGGTATAAGGTGACAAGATTTTTAAAATGAAATCCGGGGACATATTTTTTTTTACTAGTAATGGCGGCAATCAGTGACTCATAGCGGGACTGCGATATTGCGGTGGACAAATCAGACACTTAAGCCCCGTACACACGATCGGGATTTCCAACGGGAAAAGTCCGTCGGAAATTTCAACGGGAAAATTGAGAACCAGCTCTCAATCTATTTCTGTCGGAATTTCCAACAGAAAAAGTCAGATGGAGAATAAGCACAGTCGGAATTCCCGACCAAAAGATCCCATCTGATTTTTTCTGTCGAGAATCCTGATCATGTGTACGGGACTTAAGTGACACTGTACTAATGACACTGACTGGGAAGGGGATAACATCTAGGGCAATTAAAGGGTTAAATGTGCGCCTAACAAGTGTTTTCTCACTGTAGGGGAGGTGCTTTTACTAAGGGAAGGCATATATCCCTGTACCTGCTTTGCAGGAACACAAGATCAATGTCTTCCATACTGACAGAACGGCGAACTGCCTTGTTTACATAGGCAGACCACCGTACATAATGATCAGCGGGTACCGGTGGTTATCGAGTCCACCGGACCCGCTGATTGGCTTCGATACCCAGAAATGCAGGATCACGTATATAAGTGATCCTGCGCAGCGCGACTGCCCTGTAGCAGTAAATCTGCTATGGGGCGGTCGGTAACTGGTTAAGATCACCAGCATTATAATAACTCACAGGCAGCAGGCACTCTATCATGGCTCTGGCTGGCTCTGTCATAGTGTGTCACAAAACATGGCTGCTGGGTGCTGATTTTGTTAACTTATGACCAATAAGTGCCCGCTGCCTGTGAGTTATGATACCATCCATTATGCCAGAGAGACAAAGCGCAATGTAGTTTATTCTCAGACACCCCCAAAGCACACCTGTGTTGAAGCCTTGAAGGAACTGGCAGTCCCACGATCTGATCCGCTTCCCCTCTGTTCCTGCTGCTGGACATCGTCAGCTGAACTCAGCTGCTTCTCTCTGCCCGTCGCTGCTGCCCCCCGCCTCACAAGTCTCACTCTCTGGGCCCCGGCTACTACTGGGTGGAGAGCGGAGGAAGATCACTCTGCTGGGGAAGGCAAGGAGATAAGCAGGCGGCTGCTGGCCGGGATTGGAGCCAAGGCAGAAGAACATGCGCCCGAAACTGAAAAAATAGTCCCTCCGCTCAGACCAGCACATGATCATCAGAAAGGGGCACAGATAATGGAAAAAATACAACCCCTAAGCTTTTTTTTTTTTATTCTACACCGACTGTCTTTGAAATTGCCCCAGCTCCTGTTGAAAATCAATCCAGGGACAAAACCGGGGACAGACTTGGTCCGGGGACAGTGTCCTCAATCCGGGGACTGTCCCTGGGAAACTGGGGACATCTGGTCAACCTATTGTGGTACGAATGGCCTTTAAACAGAAACATGGAGGGTCTTTTCTAATCTTTCCACTAGCCTAATGCCTTGGACTGCCCCTGGCTGGAATAATGCACATGATTGGTAAATGTGGTGACTTGAAGATACAACCCATAGAACACAAATTACATTCATCAGGCAGTTTACAGTAACAGCACAACAACATCAATATTTATACACAGGGCACATCGTCCTCATATATATGCAATAAATAATCCTCTTTCCCATACTGCAGAGGATTATCCTCAGTGTAACCATATGACATAAGTAGTATAAGATTTGTATGTATGTGCCCCATCTGTTAAGCCATGCAGACTTTAAAAACAGCACAAGATGCCTACCGATAACATTTCACAGTCTGGCACAGATGTCTCCAGGAGTTATTAGTACTCAAGGAATGTATTATAGACAGACAAATGGAACCACATGGAAAACACAAGACTACTAACTATATTCTTCTAAGAAAAAAAAGCTCTTGATCTGTTTTAAGAGAAATAGCCACAGGTTCTGCAGATGTTATCATCCATTGCTTGCATTTGGAATAAGAGTATTAACATAAAAAGATTAGATTTGTTGGAGCGCATTCATTACAGGGCATTGGTGCTAATAACATGCATAGTTTTCTTGGATTTGTACTGTAGATATTCATAGATATTCAATGACAGTTTATAGGTGAATCAGGCAGTGATTTCAGATGTATGCCCCGCCTCAAGTCTGTTGGCCACCCATTACTAGGCAATTGCTCAAGCAGGCAGGTTAGATAACGTACTGTGTTTCTCCTGATAGGTCGGTCCTTCCTTTTTCTCTCTATTCCACCACCCATACTATCCATAGGAGCCCTATGTAGGCTTGACAAAGAGTAGATTATGAATTTATTCCAACAATCATGTGCTATATGTCAGCTTTTTTATTGGCCTTTTTGATCTTATTACCAAAAATCGCATATTTTGAGATTATGGAATGTTTTAATTCTGATTGCAAAATACATTTCTACCTTATATATTTTCTATATTATTATTTTGAAGTGACATGCCTCATATAAAGTCCCATGACCATTTTTCTTGTGTATATGTGTACAATAGGGATGGAGGGCTTGTCACAGTGGTTGTGTTAGGTCACATTTTGTAGTTTATGAGATTTTTCAAGTAATCTTATATTGGACTGTCCAATATACCTTTTATTGCTATTACAATGTTGCAGGGGTGCCAACCGCCAGTAAATTTACTGACCGTTTGTAAAAATCACTGATTTTTTTTTACAACTGACAGTAAATATCAGGGGCTGATCATTTTTATGCTGTGTTGACTTTTAAGTGTAAATAAAGCAAATTACTTTGTTATAGGTATTGTCAGTGTTTCCATATCATGTTTATACAGTTCAAATAGGAGTTCTGTAAATTCTCCGATAGTAAATTTTCCATGTTTGTCAGTAAAAAATGCTGCGGGAGATTGGCAACCCTGCAATGCTGATGTTACAAAATGAAAGTGTATGCTGTGACTTTAGAACTTGAAATAAATCAATTAAAATAGCTGAGAATAATTTTTATTCTACAGACCACTGAACACAGAGGCCACCACTGTCCACATACTAGACTCATGAAGCTACAAAAAAACATTCGTTCAATTAGTATTTATTATGTAGACATAAACACTTACAGAAAACTTTGGCCGAAAAATCCCAGAAATGTGATTTTTTATTATTTCAAGGGTTTGATTTTTTCCACCTTCCTTTTCCTGGAAAGAAAAATAAAAAACATTTGTCAGTCAGGCTACCTGATCATCAAGGTCTCAATAACACCATCCACATCCCATGTATTTCTGGAGTGTTCTGTATCCATGTAAAATGTGTGGATCAATGAAATTCCATTGTTTCCTATAGGACTAGTTCCTGCAGTGCAATAGGAAAAATTGTCTTGCATTTTTAGACACTATGGGGTTCATTTGCTAAAGGCAAATAGACTGTGCACTTTGCAAATTGCAGTTGCACCAGAGCTTAGTAAATGAGCAGAAGCTTTGATGACTTCCATCAACCAATCATGTGCAAGCAAGAATGCTGTTTTTTTTATTTTCATTGAATGTAATTGGGTATTCTTTGCAAAGTGAAGCGTTCTCATTTACTAGGCTCTGGAGCAACTGCTATTTGCCTTTAGTAAATCAACCCCTATGAATGGGCCTTTAAAAGTTTACCTATAAACATGTTTTTGTTTTTAAAGGTGAAGGTTTTGGGGCGGTTATATTCATTCTTGTGCATCTAAAGCAGGGGTCTCCAAACTTTTGAAACAAAGGGACAGTTCACGATCCTTCAGACATTAGGAAAGGGTCCTGATGTCAGTAGGAAAAAACAATGCCCCATCTTTGGAGTCAGTGAAAGGAAAAGTGCCCCATCATTGGTGTCATTCGGAGGCATAGTGCCCCAGCATTGGTGTCATTAGACCCCATTGTTGGTGTCTAAAAGAGGTATTGGACTCCATCATTAGTGTCATTTGGCCCCATTGTTGGTACCAATGGTAGGAATTGGGGTCCATCTTTGGCATCATTGGGAGAAATTGTACTTCATATTCCCATCGCACACATTCCTGGATGAGCTCTCAAATTTGGGTGCTGCAGCAACAACCAGCTGGATACTGGTTCAAGTCACAATGAACATATTTGCCAGCACACCATGGAACGACGTGAATAGCGTCCAAACGTATAACTTATTGCATGATCACAACACAAGGAGAGTGCAACGTTTCAGAGTCACGCAGGACCCCTTCGTCAGGCATGTGCTGGCAAATATCTTCATTGGGAGAAATTGGACGCCATCATTGGTTTCAGTGGGGGGGATTGTGCTCCTTCATTGGTGTCAGTGGGGGGAACTGTTAGTATCAGTGGCGGAAATAGTGACCCAAGCAGTGGCGGCCCGTCCATAGGGGGCGCACGGGCGCCGCCCCCCCCCCCCCCAAAACTATTGGCAATTTTTTTTTTTAAAAAGGGCCCTTTAAAAAAAAAAAAAAATGTAAAAAGTTCTTTAAGTTCACTGGGCTCGGGCGCCGACCCCAGGGCACTATGGAAGCGTCATGCCAATGCAATCCCATGATTGCAGACGAGACGCTACATTTGCAGGGTTTTGTGTTGCTTTGAGGCGCACAGCTAATAGCCTCAGCACTCTCATTGGGTCAGTCTTCTGTCTGTCTATCTATCTGACCATTAGCACCGCCGTATGACTTGGGAGGTGCTTTCCCCGGGCAGCCGTGTCACTTTCACTTTCTGTTCCAGTGGGATGTCGGCTCCATGAGGCAAGGTAATGTGATCTGAATATTCCAGTGTCTTTCCTCCACATACCTAGGCTTACAGTAAGTGCCAGTGCCTTTATTTCCCATTTACAGTAAGGTGACCAGATTTTTAAAATGAAATCCGGGGACATAATTTTTTTTTTACTAGTAATGGCGGCAATCAGCGACTCTCTGTCCATCGCCGCCGCCCGCCTCACAGCCTGTCAAGTCTTACTCTCTGGGCCCCGGCTATATCACTCCACCAGGGAAGGCAAGGAGATAGGCAGGCATGCGGCTGGCCGGGACTTGAACCAAGGCAGAAGAACATGCGAGCGGAGCTGGATGGGCACCCAAAACTGAAGAAATATTCCCTCCACTCCGACCATCACATGATCATCAGAAAGGGGCACATATAATGGAAAAAAATACACCCCCCTAAGCTAGTAGGAGCAGCAGACCAGGGGTGTGTAATTCAGATTTATTTATTTTTAATCCTGCACTGACTGTCGTTGAAATTTCCCCAGTCCCTGTTCAAATCCAATCCGGGGACAAAACCGGGGACAGACTTGGTCCGGGGACAGTGTCCTCAATCCAGGGATTGTCCCCTGAAACTGGGGATGTCTGGTCACCCTAATTTACAGGAACAATATCCAGTAAGGACGGCTACCTTTGCATATCTGACAGTCACAGTTCTGATATCAGCCAATTTGTGATCGGCTGATATCAGAGTATTTAGAGTCTGTATCTCACACTGCTGCTCTTCCCCCTCCCCCTTTAGGCAGACTGCTTCGGCTGTCTCTTCTGCACATGCAGTAACTCATGGCATGGCAGCTACTGTGTGGGACTCTGTGATAAGAAGATGGGTGAGTTTCACAGCATCAGGTTGTTTTAAAATGTGTCAAAAACGGGCATTCAGGCAGGGAAGAAGTTACAAAACATTACTGTATGGGAGGAGAGAGAGAGAACATGGTCTGTGGGGGAAGGTGAGAACATGCCAACTCCATCACATTACAGGATAATTCATCCTCACTGACTCATGTGCCAATAAAAACAATGTGAGTGCTGCTGGATCCCCTCCACCTCTGTGTAGCAGGGTGTCACTTTATGGTATGCAGTAAAGACTACTTTAATATGCAAGTGAACCCAGATCCCTCCGGAACTCTATTTGACTACTGTTTGACTTTAAGGAAAGGTGCATGGTGGGACTTGTGGTACAGGGAGAGATGGACTCCAATGCCGTGGATACTATATAGACTACTGTACCCACAGTGCAGCTGTACGGCCACAGTGCATTGCCCAGTGCAAGGTCTGCTGGGGATGGCTATTTAAGGGGAAGGAGGAGCCACATGCGGTCTCTTTTTGGACATTGCCCGCCCAGCAAGTCGGAGTCTGTGTTGCGGCCTGTTGTGCTTGTCTAGGTCGGAGAGCCTGGGCCCACCGAATCCGGAAAAGCCTGCTCGTCTGAAAGAGAGAGATCTCGTCCGGAGAGCCTGCTGACATCTCGGAGCATCCAAGGGTCGACCCATCTATTGACTTCCATACGGTTGTCTGAAGGACTGGAGACTACGGGTGGAAGAGAGATCGCGTGCCAGAGCACCAGCGACAGAATCAGCCGAACGGACTGGTCCTGGTCGGGTGAGAGGGAACTTGCCCAAGACTCTAAACTGTTAATAAGCCTGTGAACTTTGTTTAGGGCCCACCGCCATCAGAGCAGTGCGCTACGCACCAGGGGACAGTGTGTTGCGCTGTAACTGCGTAGAAAAAAATGGGGCATCTTGTTGCCTGTGACTTCACGCCCTAAAGCATAGCAGGAGTTCAGCTAACTGTTTGATATCCCTTGGATTACAAATTTAAAGTGCACCAACGTTTGCTAGCAAAGATTCCTTCATTGGAGAAGCTGTGTTACAAAGTAGTCAGGCCTGACTGGAACTCACAGTGACATTGCTTGGGCGCCATATTGCCCACGAGGGGGAAAGCTTGCGAGCATAGTTATTCTAAAGACATTTACTGTGCATAAGATTTTATTATATTTGGCATCTTTATATGTTTACAACTTTGGTTTATGCAGGGCTCTGCATAAGTAAATGCATATTTGTTTAAACTGATTTCTTTATCCAGTAAAATACTTTTATGGTTATGCAAACACGTGTGTGGAGTGTTAACTGTTAACTGGAGAATGCCAACTCAGGTAAACCAATTCTGAACTGTAACTGTATATCTTATTGCGGTATTGTGGTTCCTATAACTAGTGGGCTCCATAATTCCATTTGTTGCCAGCTGTACCAGTGGAGGGTTAGAGCCAGTTTCTGGGGGTTGACAGCAGTACGGTACAGGCCCAAAACAATACCAGCAGCTCTCTTAACTAGGGGTAGTGCTACATCTGTATATAGCGTGCTGTCTTCTCTGTATGTATTGTATGTACTGTGTGTTCTCTGTATGTATTGTATGTACTATGTGTTCTCTGTATGTATTGTATGTACTATGCGTTCTCTGTATGTATTGTGTGTTCTCTGTATGTACGGTGTGTTCTCTGTATGTACGGTGTGTTCTGTGTATGTACGGTGTGTTCTGTGTATGTTACGGTGCGTTCTGTGTATGTTCTGTGTATGTACGGTGTGTTCTGTGTATGTACGGTGTGTTCGGTGTATGTACGGTGTGTTCGGTGTATGTACGGTGTGTTCTGTGTATGCACTGTGTGTTCTGTGTATGCACTGTGTGTTCTGTGTATGCACTGTGTGTTCTGTGTATGCACTGTGTGTTCTGTGTATGCACTGTGTGTTCTGTGTGCTCTGTATGTATTGTGTGTGCTCTGTGTATAGTGTGTTCGGGTATAGGGAGCCGTGACAGCAGAGGATGGGCAGGTAAGAACCTGAAGGGGTTTGCGCCCCCCCAAATTTTTTATCACCAGCCACCACTGGCCCCAAGGGCAGGATAAATGCAAGAAAAAGGCCCTATCTGGCCCCTGGGCCGCAGTTGGGAGACCACTGATCTAAAAAATAAAGCTAGCCATATACGGCCCAGGGTCTGAACAAGAAAAAAATCAATAGATTCCTCCATCCAAACCAAACAGAATGGATGGAGGAAGTTCCACTGCTGGTTAATGTATTCAGACAACCGTGGCACCTGCGGCTGCCTAAATACCCGTCGGAAGCAGTCACTATTTAGTTATTTTCAAGCTGGCTCATATCATTTTTAAATTGACTTTTGTCAAGCAGGGGGGTGCTGACATCCACCCATTTCATCAAATTCAGCAGGAAAATATAAACTCTATTCCTGTTCTGAGGCAGCTTAAAGTGTAATTTTACCTGGAAAAAAAAAACAAAGCGTACAGGCAGTATTTTTAATGCAGAAGTGACAGGCTTTCCATTGGCATGGAAAGTCTGCCTTTACAAAATATATACTGGTAGCTTCTTTCACAATGATACCCCAACATGCTCTCTTTGCTTTCCTGACGCTTAGTAAATCACACTGCCAGCTATAGTCCTGCATCAATAAAGGCACATGAACCGCAGTTATTGCAGAACACAAATAAAAAAAATATCTTCTAGATGTTGTGGCCATAAAATAAATTTCTGCTGTCCAGGCTTTTATTTTTTGCGGTTAGACCTGTTGGACATATATATATATATATATATATATATATATATATATATATATATATGTCTTCTTTTTTCAACAAAACTATAAAACCCTGCATTCTCCAGCCGTGCAATCCATCCAAACATTAATGTCAGACACCAAAAAACAGAACTCCCAACTTTATAAGATAGGAAAGAGGGACACTCTTTAGCACAAAGTGTGTACACAAAGGACACACCCCCTGCCACGTCCCCAGTTATGTGGCTCATGTAGACTAATAAGCAAAAATGACTGCTTCTTCATTACTAAGTTTCCTTGGTACTGGCTCTGTAAAACAATAATGTGATGACAAAGGCTTGGGTGAATAGTTTAGGGGTCTATTTATAAAATATTCATTCACAGAAACATTCTTGCAAGCTTAAAGCAATATTAATCCCCAAAAAAACATGTATCCCAAAAACAATATGGGTGGGTGGGTGCTTTGAAGCAAGCTCAGCCCCCTAAAACATCTTGATTGTTGATGGGGACAAGGGCCTCTTCCCCCCCCATGTGAATGAATATGAGGTATATATATATATATATATATGTAGCGCCCTCCTGAGTATACGGGGAGCAAAGAGGTACCTCCAGAGACAGGGAGCGAGCTTACTTTCACCCCAGGGCTGAGTCCATGGCTATAATGGGAAGTTAGAACAAATGTGGGCGCCAGTCACTTTAGTATTTTTCAATGCTTTAATGAAGAACTTGGAAGTAGTAGTAGGATAGAGGGTTAGGGGAGGTTTCAGATACCTTTAGCAGATCACTTACGGACTCCTTGAATCCAAAGGACAAAAACAGCTTTCTTTAGAAGATCTTGAATACCTGGATAGGTCTCTCACACAGACCTAGCAACCAGTATGGTTTCTGGATAAGCCTCTCTCACAGGACTTAGCAGCCAGTAGAGCTCCTGGACAAGCCTCTCTCACAGACTTAGAAGCCAGTAGCACTCACGTATAAGTCTCTCTCACAGACTTAGCAGCCAGGAGTTAGTTACCTTGAATTTGATTTGTAGAACAGCTTCACAGTACCAGAACCTTTAAGCCGACCCGGCAGTACTGTGAGGATAGTTTAGCTTAGGTGCGTCCTCCAACCGAGTCACCAGGCCCTCCTGAGAGACCAGCCTTCATCCTGGCTCTCTCCAGCAAGGGTCCTTCCCTGGATCTCCTCAGCTTGGCTTGGCTTCTTCCACGCAGGCAAGACAGCCTAGGACCACCTCCGGATTAGTAGGCCCCAGACAGGCTTCTGGGCCTAATTGCAGCAACACAGCCTCGGGCCAGAAGGGCCCAGAGGTAAGAACTGACTAGAGCACATGGCGTCTGTCCCATAAATACCCTCTCCCAGACTGCACAGCGGCCAGGAACCTCCTACTGGGCTGTTTCTGGAAAAAATAATATTCATTACAGCTCAGCTTGTAATTCTCATACTGGCCTGTGGTACCAGTGACACCTACTGGCAACAGTAAGAATATGCACAACTCAGCCAAGTTCAAGACAGAAACCAAATAAACTATATACAATAAATCTGAGCTGTTTACAGCTCAGCCAAAAACTAATTTACATTATAGCCCCATTTCTTTAGGAACAGGGGGCTACATATATATATATATATATATATATATATATATATATATATACACACACACACACACACACACACACACACACTGCATTTTGACCACTAGATGGAGCTGATGATACAGGAATTATTGTATTAGATTCATTCAGATTGCACAAATGTGTCTGATATTTGGCCAATGAATGTTTTATAAAACGCCCCTTTGTTTAGTGTAAGGCTTAAAGCAAAGTTCCACCTAAAAATGGAACTTCCACTTTTCGGAACCCTCCCCCCCTCCAGTGTCACATTTGGCACCTTTCAGGGGGGAGAAGATACCTGTCCAATACAGGTATTTTGCTCCCACTTCCGGGCATAGATAGCCGAGCCACCCGCAGGTATCTATGCCACGTCCGGCGCCTCTTCCGTCACCCCCCGCTGTCTTCTGGAAGACAGAGGTCCCAGAAGACAACAGGGACCAGTGGAATCGCGCAGCACGAGTCGCGCATGCGCAGTGGGGAACCAGGCTGTGGAGCTGCAAGGCTTCACTTCCTGATTCCCTTACCGCAGATGGCAAACTGAGGGACAGATAGGCTTCGGATGCCGACATCGCGGGCGCCCTGGACAGGTAAGTGTCCTTATTTTAAAAGTCAGCAGCTGCAGTATTTGTAGCTGCTGACTTTAAAAAAAAGAATAATTCGGCGGAACTCCGCTTTAATGTACACGGGACATTTTACAACCGCTCTTGAACGATTTAACTTGACAGATAGTAACCAACGTTTAAAAACGTCAGTTTTGATGCACCTACATTTAGAAACGTTTTTTTTTTTTAAATAGTCAAAAATGTAAAACGCCTATAAACGAACACGTCCTGAGCGCATTTTTTTTGCTTTCCAAAAAATTACCGTATTTATCGGCGTATAACACGCACCGGCGTATAACACGCACCCCAAGTTTAGGAGGGAATTTTAAGGAAAAAAACTTTTAGGAGGGAAATTCAAGGAAAAAAAACTTACATTTAAATGCAGCATGCAGCCTTGCCCAGTGTCCATCTGCAGCCTTGCCCAGTGTCCATCTGTCCATCTGCAGCCGTGCCCAGTGTCCATCTGTCCATCTGCAGCCTTGCCCAGTGTCCATCTGTCCATCTGCAGCCTTGCCCAGTGTCCATCTGTCCATCAGCAGCCGTGCCCAGTGTCCATCTGCAGCCTTGCCCAGTGTCCATCTGTCCATCTGCAGCCGTGCCCAGTGTCCATCTGTCCATCTGCAGCCGTGCCCAGTGTTCATCTGTCCATCTGCAGCCTTGCCCAGTGCCTTTGCGATCGTGTCAGTCCCGGCGGTTTTTAAAATTTGGCGCCAATTTCTGTGGAGAGGAGCAAGCAGGGCCGAGTGTACTTCGGCTGGACTCGGCTCCTCTCGCAGTTCCGCCCATCTCCACTGACTGCGCCGCTGACGGAGAAAGCCGAGTGTACTTCGGCTAGACTCGGCTCTGCTCACAGTCACAGGCAAGACTGCGAGAGGAGCCGAGACTAGGCGAAGTACACTCGGCTTTCTCTATGTCAGCGGCGCAGTCAGAGATGGGCGGGACTGCGAGAGGAGCCGAGTAAAGCCGATTGTACTTCGGCTTCGGCTCCGCTCGCTCCTCTCGCTCGTTTTCAGCAGGGGAATTCGACGGAGTATCGGCGTATAACACGCACCCACGATTTTCCCCTGATTTTAAGGGGAAAAAAGTGCGTGTTATACGCCGATAAATACGGTATTTTAAACTCAACTGCCTAGCAATGACTATAAATGACCCTGTGTACATGTACTGATAAGATAACAGAGGAGAGTTCAGGGGCAGCTGAAAAAAACGGCCAACTGCTCCTAAACGTCCGTTAACCAGCAGCAGTGTACATGAGGCCGAACACTTTTGGTAGTTAACTGCATTTATTAAAGAGGCCTACAGACGTGTGTCCATAATGAGAGACAAATGAGGAAGAAAAAGGGACACAGGTATTTGGTGTTTAAAAAAGGGACAGTCCTTCCAAATGAGGGACAATTGGGAGGTATGCAAAAAGTCGTCTACAGGTGATTGTACGTGAAAAGAATAAAATACTCTCCTTACCTGTTGTATAAATATAGATAATTTCATCAATAAATATTCTCGATTCCAAATAGGGCAACAAGACCATGTTTTTTTAGCCAGGTGTTTTGTTAAATAATTACAGCAAAAATAAAAGCTCAGTGGCAAAGTACTCAGAATGTGCTACTGCTTTATATACACTGCTCAAAAAAATGAAAGGAACACTTTTGAATCAGAACTCCTGGGAACTCCTGGGATATTGATCTGGTCAGTTAAGTAGCAGAGGGAGTTGTTAATTTCAACTAACAGCAAAGCAGCTGAAACTGATTAACAACAGGTGCACTAGATGGGCAACAATGAGACGACCTCCAAAACAGGAATGGTTTTTCAGGTAGAGGGGTTTGACATTTTTTTTCCCCTACTCATCTTTTCTGACTGTTTTTCACTAGTTTTGCATTTGGCTAGGGTCAGTGTCACTACTGGTAGCACAAGGCGATACTTGGACCCTATAAAGGTTGCACAGGCAGTCCAACTCCTCCAGGGTGGCACATCAATACGTGTCATTGCCAGAAGGTTTGCCGTGTCTCCCAGCACAGTCTCAAGAGCATGGAGGAGATTCCAGGAGACAGGCAGTTACTCTAGGAGAGCTGGGCAGAGCCGTAGAAGGTCCTTAACCCATCAGCAGGACCGGTATCTGCTCCTTTGTGCAAGGAGGAACAGGATGAGCACTGCCAGAGCCCTACAAAATGACCTCCAGGCCACTGGAGTGAATGTCTCTGACCAAACAATCAGAAACAGACTTCATGGGGGTGGTCTGAGGGCCCGACGTCCTCTAGTGTGCTCTGTGCTCACTGCCGGACTCTGTGGAGCTCAATAGGCATTTTACTCTGAACACCAGAATTAGAAGGTCCGCCACTGGTGCCCCATGCTTTTCACAGATGAGAGCAGGTTCACCCTGAGCATATGTGACAGATGTGAAAGGGTCTGGAGAAGCCGCAGAGAACTTTATGCTGCCTGTAACATCGTTCAGCATGACCGGTTTGGTGGTGGGTCTGTGATGGTCTGGGGAGGCATATCCATGGAGGGACGCACAGACCTCTACAGGCTACACAATGGCACTAGTGATGAGCCGAACACCCCCGGGTTCGGTTCGCACCAGAACCCGCGAACGGACCGAAAGTTCGCGCGAACATTAGAACCCTATTAAATACAATGGATGCGAACGTTCGGATTCTAAAGTGCTAATTATAACGACTATTATCCATGTTATTGTCCGAAACAGAGTTTGGGAACCCGGGTTCTGCACCAGGGGACATGTATCAATGCAAAAATAGGATTTTTATAACAGCTTACCTGTAAAATCCTTTTCTTGGAGTACATCACGGGACACAGAGCGGCATAGTCATTACTATGTGGGTTATATAGATACCTTCAGGTGCTGGCACTGGCAACTTCCAAAACCGGAAGTACCCTCCCCTATATAAGCCCCTCCCATCCGGGAGCACCTCAGTTTTGTAGCAAAGCAATAAGTGTCCCCAAAGAGGGGTGGGAGCTCTGTGTCCCGTGATGTACTCCAAGAAAAGGATTTTACAGGTAAGCTGTTATAAAAATCCTATTTTCTTTCTCGTACATCACGGGACACAGAGCGGCATAGTCATTACTATGTGGGATGTCCTAAAGCAATGCCCAATGAGGGGGGGGTACACCATACATATGCTGAGCGCGATCAGACATGAGGATCTTTTGCGGCCTGCAACACACTGCGCCCAAAGGCGACATCCTCCTGACTTCTAACGTCCACCTGGTAGAACCTAGTAAACGTGTGTACTGAAGACCATGTTGCGGCCTTACAGATTTGAGCCAGGGAGGCCTGGTGATGCACTGCCCATGAAGTTCCAACTGCTCTCGTGGAGTGCGCCCTAACTTTGAACGGAGGCGGTCTCCTTCTCAAGCCATAGGCTTGCATTATGACCTGTCGAATCCACTTGGCTAAAGTAGATTTTGACGCTGCCTGACCCCTTCTGGGGCCTTCCGGCAGAATAAACAAAGTATCCGTTCTGCGAATCTGAGCAGTGGCTTTTAGATAAGCTTTAACTGCTCTTACTACATCCAAAGAATGCAATAACTTTTCCTCTACCGAACTAGGTTTGGGGAAAAAAGAAGGAAGAACCACATCTTGGTTCAAATGAAACCTCGATACCACCTTCGGAAGAAAGGTTGGATGAGGACGTAACACTACTCTGTCCTTATGGATAACCAGATATGGCTCCCTACAGGACATAGCGGCTAATTCCGATACTCTTTTAGCCGAACAAATGGCTACTAGAAAAATCAATTTCCTGGTGAGAAGAACCAGGGAAATATGCTGTAATGGTTCAAATGGTTGTTTCTGTAGAACCGACAGAACCAGGTTTAAGTCCCATGGACATATGGGAATATTAACCGGAGGGCTAATACGCATCACTCCTTGTATAAAGGCTTTGACTAGTGAATGCGAAGCCAAGGGCCTTTGAAAAAATATTGACAAGGCCGAAATCTGACCCTTGATAGTACTCAAGGCAAGCTTCCTATCTACAGCCCATTGTAGGAAGTCCAGAATCCTACCTATTACGTATTTACGTGGATGCCATTTCTTGGCCTCACACCAGGCGATGTACGCCTTCCAGATTCTATAGTAGATCTGCCTGGATACCGGCTTCCTGGCATTGATCATGGTAGATACCACAGAATTAGAGAGCCCTCTCTTTTTTAGAATGTGGGCTTCAATAGCCAGGCCGTCAAACCTAGGGCTGGTAAGGAAGGGTGGTATATCGGTCCTTGCGAAAGCAGGTCCGGACGATGTGGGAGGGTCCAAGGACTCCCCACAGACATCTTTACAATCTCCGCGTACCATGCTCTTCGGGGCCACGCTGGAGCCACCAGAATCACTGGTTTCTTTTCTACCCTGATTCTGCGGAGTAATCGAGGTAACATATTGTGGCGGTGGGAATGCATATATCAGCTTGAACTGATCCCAAGGGAACACTAGGGCATCCGAGCCGCAAGCTAGGGGATCCCTTGTCCAAGAGACAAACCTGTCCACTTTTGCGTTGAATCTGGATGCTAGCAGATCTACATCCGGTGTTCCCCACCGCTGACATATTGTCCGGAAAACCTTGGGATGAAGGGACCATTCCCCTGGGCATAATTGTTGGCGACTTAGAAAGTCCGCCTTCCAATTCTCCACTCCTGGAATGAATACCGCAGATATGGCTGGGACATATCTTTCTGCCCATTTCAGGATGCAATTTACTTCCCTCTGGGCTGCACGACTCCTGGTGCCACCCTGATGATTGATATATGCCACTGCCGTGGCATTGTCCGATTGAATTCTGACAGGGGACCCTTGGAGTTTGGATGTCCATGCTACTAGGGCATACCGGGCTGCTCGTATCTCTAAGAGATTGATGGGCAGGGCCTTTTCTGCATCCGACCATCTGCCCTGGAGAGACCATTGCTCCAGTACTGCTCCCCAGCCTATAAGGCTGGCATCTGTAGTGACCACATTCCAAGAAATCGGACTGAAGGATTTCCCTCTTTCCAGATTCTGGGGAACCAACCACCAACGGAGGCTCTTGCGAACGGAAGGGGACAAGGACATTGGTAAGTCTAGGGCCTGAACTTTTTTGTTCCAGGCTGACAGTATGGCCCTTTGCAAATTCCTTGAATGGAATTGACCGTAGGGTACTGCTTCGAATGATGCCACCATTTTTCCCAGCAGCCTCATGCACAGGCATATGGATGGCTGTCTTTTTGTACCCACTAGGTGGATCAAATCTCTCAAAGACGACCCCTTTTCTTGAGGCAAGAAAAATTTTCTCTGGTCTGAATCCAGCCTTAGCCCCAAGTATTCCAGACTTTTGACTGGTTTTAGGGCTGACTTGTCTCGGTTGATAATCCAACCGTGATATTCCAGATACTCGATTGTCTCGTGAACAACCACTTCTAGTTTTTCCACTGAGTGGTCTATCAGCAACAAGTCGTCTAGATATGCCATTATCGTTACACCTCGTGTTCTTAGATTGGCCAATAATGGGGCCAGAATTTTTGTGAACACTCGTGGTGCTGTGGCCAGACCGAAGGGTAAGGCTCTGAACTGAAAATGGCGCCCTTCTGCCGCAAAGCATAGACATTTTTGGTGGGCTGGAAAGATGGGAATGTGCAAATAAGCATCTTTGATGTCGATCGAGGCTAACCATTCCTCCCCTTGTAGGGCAGTGGCCACCGATCGGATCGACTCCATCCGGAAAGTCCTGATATGTAGGAATTTGTTTAGCCCTTTTAGATTTAATATGGGCCTCACGTCCCCGTTTGGCTTCGGGACTGTAAAGAGGTTTGAGTAAAACCCGAACCCCCATTCTTCCAGGGGAACCTCTATAATTACTGCTTGGAGCAATAATTGTTCTAGTGCCAACAGGAGGGATCCTCTCTTCTGGGGATCCCTTGGCACGTTTGACCTTATAAAGTGGGAAGGAGGGGAGTCTTTTAACTCCAATTTGTATCCCAGACTTACTGCGGAGAGCACCCATCTGTCTCTGATCGTGTCCCGCCAGGTCTCTGTGAACAACTGAAGTCTTCCCCCCACCCGATTGAGTGGGGGCAACCCTTCATGCATTTGACTTTGGGGGAGGTTTTGTACCTCTCCTGCTCCAGGGCTTCTTGTTACCCTGCAATTGTCCCTGATTTTTACCTCCGGGATTTGACCGAGGAGGCCGTCGGAACTGTTTCACAGCCGATGTCCTAGGGACTGGAGAAGCAGGCCTCTTAAAAGAGGGACCTCTAACTCTGTTTTTAACCGGCAAAAGTGTACTTTTACCGCTGGAAATTTTCTGGATATATTTGTCCAGGTCTTCCCCGAATAAGCGTTCACCATGAAATGGGAAGCTGACCAGCAATTTTTTACAGGGAGCTTCAGCAGACCAGTTTTTTAGCCATAGAAGCCTGCGCATATGTACTACAGACAACGTAAGGCGGGAGGCCTGATGGATTGAATCCTTTATAGCGTCCACCGCAAAGCATAAGGCTCTAGGTAGATCAGCTAGGGCAAGAGCCTGCTGATCTGGCAAGTCCCTTAAGACCTGTTTCAACTGATCCTTCACTGCTTGGCAGACCCCAATAGCTGCCACTGCTGGTTGTGTCACCAAGCCTGCTGTAGCAAAAGCAGATTTTAATAAGGACTCTAATTTTTTATCTATTGGGTCCTTGAACATTTGGACATTATCCACTGGACATGTCAGTGATTTATTCACACAAGAGATGGCTGCGTCCACTGTAGGGACCCTCCATTTTTTGACGAACTTATCCTCCATGGGATAGACCACCTGAAATCTCTTGGGAGGAGTAAATATTTTATCAGGATGCTCCCAATCCTGGTAAATGAGCCCTTCCAGTAAAGGATGGATCGGAAAGGAACAAACAGTCTGGGGAGCTTTTAGCGACCCCAACGAGGAGACAGAAGTGGATGATGGCTCCGTAAGGGGCATTTCTTTCTCGTACATCACGGGACACAGAGCGACATAGTCATTACTAATGGGTTATATAGATACCGTCAGGTGCTGGCACTGGCAACTTCCAAAACCGGAAGTACCCTCCCCTATATAAGCCCCTCCCATCCGGGAGCACCTCAGTTTTTTGCCAGTGTCTAAGGTGTTGGCCAAGAAGAAACATGTGTTATGCGCAGGCTTCTATGGCTCAAGAACTGGTCTGCTGAAGCTCCCTGTAAAAAATTGCTGGTCAGCTTCCCATTTCATGGGGAGCGCTTATTCGGGGAAGACCTGGACAAGTATATCCAGAGAATTTCCAGCGGTAAAAGTACACTTTTGCCGGTTAAAAATAGAGTTAGAGGTCCCTCTTTTAAAAGGCCGGCCTCTCCAGTCCCTAGGACATCGGCTATGAAACAGTTCCGACGGCCTCCTCGGTCAAATCCCGGAGGCAGAAATCAGGGACAGTTGCAGGGTAACAAAAAGCCCTGGAGCAGGAGAGGTACAAAACCTCCCCCAAAGTCAAATGCATGAAGGGTTGCCCCCACCCAATCGGGTGGGGGGAAGACTTCAGTTGTTCACAGAGACCTGGCGGGACACGATCCGAGACAGATGGGTGCTCTCCGCAGTAAATCTGGGATACAAATTGGAGTTAAAAAACTCCCCTTCTTCCCGCTTTATAAGGTCAAACGTGCCAAGGGATCCCCAGAAGAGAGGATCCCTCCTGTTGGCACTAGAACAATTATTGCTTCAAGCAGTAATTATAGAGGTTCCCCTGGAAGAGTGGGGGTTCGGGTTTTACTCAAACCTCTTTACAGTTCCGAAGCCAAACGGGGACGTGAGGCCCATACTAAATCTAAAAGGGCTAAACAAATTCCTGCATATCAGGACTTTCCGGATGGAGTCGATCCGATCGGTAGCCACTGCCCTACAAGGGGAGGAATGGTTAGCCTCGATCGACATCAAGGATGCTTATTTGCACATTCCCATCTTTCCAGCCCACCAAAAATTTCTACGCTTTGCGGTAGAAGGCCGCCATTTTCAGTTCAGAGCCTTACCCTTCGGTCTGGCCACAGCACCAAGAGTGTTCACAAAAATTTTGGCCCCATTATTGGCCAATCTAAGAACACGAGGTGTAACGATAATGGCATATCTAGACGACTTGTTGCTGATAGACCACTTAGTGGAAAAACTAGAAGTGGTTGTTCACGAGACAATCAAGTATCTGGAATATCACGGTTGGATTATCAACCGAGACAAGTCAGCCCTAAAACCAGTCAAAAGTCTGGAATACTTGGGGCTAAGGCTGGATTCAGACCAGAGAAAAATTTTCTTGCCTCAAGAAAAGGGGTCGTCTTTGAGAGATTTGATCCACTTAGTGGGCTCAAAAAGACAGCCATCCATACGCCTGTGCATGAGGCTGCTGGGAAAAATGGTGGCATCATTCGAAGCAGTACCCTACGGTCAATTCCATTCAAGGAAATTGCAAAGGGCCATACTGTCAGCCTGGAACAAAAAAGTTCAGGCTCTGGACTTACCAATGTCCTTGTCCCCTTCCGTTCGCAAGAGCCTCCGCTGGTGGTTGGTTCCCCAGAATCTGGAAAGAGGGAAATCCTTCAGTCCGATTTCCTGGAAGGTGGTCACTACAGATGCCAGCCTTATAGGCTGGGGAGCAGTACTGGAGCAATGGTCTCTCCAGGGCAAGTGGTCAGAAGCAGAAAAGGCCCTGCCCATCAATCTCTTAGAGATACGAGCAGCCCGGTATGCCCTAGTAGCATGGACATCCAAACTCCAAGGGTCCCCTGTCAGAGTTCAATCAGACAATGCCACAGCAGTGGCATATATCAATCGTCAGGGGGGCACCAGGAGTCGTGCAGCCCAAAGGGAAGTAAATTACATCCTGAGATGGGCAGAAAGATATGTCCCAGCCATATCTGCGGTATTCATTCCAGGGGTGGAGAATTGGAAGGCGGACTTTCTAAGTCGCCAACAATTATGCCATGGGGAATGGTCCCTTCATCCCGAGGTTTTCCGGACAATATGTCAGCGGTGGGGAACACCGGATGTAGATCTGCTAGCATCCAGATTCAACGCAAAAGTGGACAGGTTTGTCTCTTGGACAAGGGATCCCCTAGCTTGCGGCTCGGATGCCCTAGTGTTCCCTTGGGATCAGTTCAAGCTGATATATGCATTCCCACCGCCACAATTGTTACCTCGATTACTCCGCAGAATCAGGGTAGAAAAGAAACCAGTGATTCTGGTGGCTCCAGCGTGGCCCCGAAGAGCATGGTACGCGGAGATTGTAAAAATGTCTGTGGGGAGTCCTTGGACCCTCCCACATCGTCCGGACCTGCTTTCGCAGGGACCGATATACCACCCTTCCTTACCAGCCCTAGGTTTGACGGCCTGGCTATTGAAGCCCACATTCTAAAAAAGAGAGGGCTCTCTAATGCTGTGGTGTCTACCATGATCAATGCCAGGAAACCGGTATCCAGGCAGATCTACTATAGAATCTGGAAGGCGTACATCGCCTGGTGTGAGGCCAGGAAATGGCATCCACGTAAATACGTAATAGGTAGGATTCTGGACTTCCTACAATGGGCTGTAGATAGGAAGCTTGCCTTGAGTACTATCAAGGGTCAGATTTCGGCCTTGTCAATATTTTTTCAAAGGCCCTTGGCTTCCCATTCACTAGTCAAAGCCTTTATACAAGGAGTGATGCGTATTAGTCCTCCGGTTAATATTCCCATATGTCCATGGGATCTAAACTTGGTTTTGTCGGTTCTACAGAAACAACCATTTGAACCACTACAGCATATTTCCTTGGTGCTTCTCACCAGGAAATTGATTTTTCTAGTAGCCATTTGTTCGGCTAAAAGAGTATCGGAATTAGCAGCTATGTCCTGTAAGGAGCCATATCTGGTTATCCATAAGGACAGAGTAGTGTTACGTCCTCATCCAGCCTTTCTTCCTAAGGTGGTATCGAGTTTTCATTTGAACCAAGATGTGGTTCTTCCTTCTTTTTTCCCCAGACCTACTTCGGTAGAGGAAAAGTTATTGCATTCTTTGGATGTAGTAAGAGCAGTTAAAGCTTATCTAAAAGCCACTGCTCAGATTCGCAGAACGGATACTTTGTTTATTCTGCCGGAAGGCCCCAGAAAGGGTCAGGCAGCGTCAAAATCTACTTTAGCCAAGTGGATTCGACAGGTCATAATACAAGCCTATGGCTTGAGAAGGAGACCGCCTCCATTCAAAGTTAGAGCGCACTCCACGAGAGCAGTTGGAACTTCATGGGCAGTGCATCACCAGGCCTCCCTGGCTCAAATCTGTAAGGCCGCAACATGGTCTTCAGTACACACGTTTACTAGGTTCTACCAGGTGGACGTTAGAAGTCAGGAGGATGTCGCCTTTGGGCGCAGTGTGTTGCAGGCCGCAAAAGATCCTCATGTCTGATAGCGCTCAGCTTATATATGGTGTATCCCCCCCCTCATTTGGCATTGCTTTAGGACATCCCATTAGTAATGACTATGTCGCTCTGTGTCCCGTGATGTACGAGAAAGAAAATAGGATTTTTATAACAGCTTACCTGTAAAATCCTTTTCTTGGAGTACATCACGGGACACAGAGCTCCCGCCCCTCTTTGGGGACACTTATTGCTTTGCTACAAAACTGAGGTGCTCCCGGATGGGAGGGGCTTATATAGGGGAGGGTACTTCCGGTTTTGGAAGTTGCCAGTGCCAGCACCTGACGGTATCTATATAACCCATTAGTAATGACTATGTCGCTCTGTGTCCCGTGATGTACTCCAAGAAAAGGATTTTACAGGTAAGCTGTTATAAAAATCCTATTTTTAAATGCTGATCGGACCATGTTAGTCAGGGACTGAACCCATAATCTTTCAGCATGTGATGCTGAGAATGGCTCTTCCACTGTTGATTCCTCTACAACAGAATCGACCTCATCCTGATCCCCCTCAGGTAGGTCGATCCCTGTATGGGACTGTTGCTCCGCTAACAGGCACTCTGAGGGAGGAGACGGAGATCGAGCGCTTTTTTCCTGTGACAGGGAAGCAGCGATCAATGCTGACAATCTCTCTTCCAGCCCTCCCAGAGCTGAGGAAAAAACCTCCTCTGTTACATACACAGGAGCAGGTGAACTGAGGACAGCCACAGTACCAGGTACTCCTGAGGGTGCTCTACGGTCACTAACCTCTGATTCTTCAGGGGAGATTGGTGCAGCCGAAGCATGCCCAAGATCCTCAGAGCCCGATGGAGACCCCCTATGCTTCCTGGATTTTTAGTCCCGGAGTTTTTAGACGGCATATTCCTAAGCCCAAAGCTGAGGTATTCCAGCCGAAATACACCACTTACTGACAATAGTCTAGCACAAATGCTGCTATAAAAACAGTTGGTGTCTACTAATGTGCCTTTCTATGGGGATGCCTGCATCAACCGCTTGCTGTATGCCTTTTTTAAATGTTGCCAGCTCTGTCTCTGCACTCCATAGCCAGCTCACAACACATAATTGTGTTTTTTAACATGCTGGGACGCCCGCACATGCGCAGAAGCGCTGCGGCGCGCACAGAGCAGCATCCCCCAAGCTCCGCCCCCTTTCCCAGCTCACCTCTATATATAGAGGCGCGTGCACGCGCGCGGCCACGTGTGCCTTCGGCGCTCTTTTTTGAAAAGGGAAACTAGGGACAAGAGCTAGGGCCCCTTTTGCCGCAGGCCGGGGGATGGACGAGCATTGCAACATGGCAGAGGAAGCAGTTTCCCACAAGAGAACTCACCATCTGCCTGGACTTGCTCTGATGAAAAGAAACTAGTCCACATGACAAGAAAACGTTCCACAGCGGCCTCTAGTGGATTAACACAGGTACCGCAGTCTATATATATTTTTTTTTTCTTGACCACTATTAAAATTATTACATTTTTTAGTAGTTACAGGCATGCATAAATATTTAGCGGGAATACCGTTAGGTAACAGGCAGAAAGACATATTAGGCTTGGGGGTCCCCTCAACAGAACCAAGTTCCTGAGGGGCCCCCACTTACCTTTTCCCCGCCGCAGGACTCTGTTTGGTCCACAGAAGCCCAAACTTCACCTATCACGGCAGGCATTGTAATTAAACCTTCAGGGACCGGGTTCCCAAGGATTCCACTCCCCTGGACCTGTATAGCACCCTGCACAGAAAACATCTTGGTCGTGGGTAGGGATGAGCTCGGTGTTCGAGTCGAACATACGTTCGACTCGAACATCGGCTGTTCGATTGTTCGACGAAGATCGAACGATTTGGGCCGTTCGCGCCTAATTCGAGTGACGCGAACGGCCCACAATGCACTACGCCATCGCAGTGTCATCCAGGCGCTGTGATTGGCCAAGCATGCACTGTGACCCCGCATGCTTGGCCAATCACAGCGCCGGCAGCGAGGAGAGCAATGATTGGCCACAGGCAGGATGCCTGTGGCCAATTGTTGCTGAGGGTGTTTAGTACACGCCCCACACTATAAAAGGCCGCCAGCACGGCGGCCTAGTGTAGTGTGTTCCGGAGCAGGGAAAGAGAAGCATAGGCAGGGACAGTGACATTTATTTTTTCTTGCTTAACCTGGATTCCTTTAGTTTAGGGAAAGAGAAGGATAGGTAGGGAGAGTGTCAGTGTGTTTTACTGTGCGAATCCTTGTTTCTAGGGACAGGGAAGGACAGTGAGGGAATTCTCCTTGTGCTATAGTGTGCTTTAAAAAAACATTTTTTCTAGGGACAGAAAACTATAGGTAGGGAGAGTGTCAGTGTGTTTTACTGTGCGAATCCTTGTTTCTAGGGACAGGGAAGGACAGTGAGGGAAATTCTCCTTGTGCTATAGTGTGCTTTAAAAAAACATTTTTTCTAGGGACAGAAAACTATAGGTAGGGAGAGTGTCAGTGTGTTTTACTGTGCGAATCCTTGTTTCTAAGGACAGGGAAGGACAGTGAGGGAAATTCTCCTTGTGCTATAGTGTGCTTTAAAAAAACATTTTTTCTAGGGACAGAAAACTATAGGTAGGGAGAGTGTCAGTGTGTTTTACTGTGTGAATCCTTGTTTCTAGGGACAGGGAAGGACAGTGAGGGAAATTCTCCTTGTGCTATAGTGTGCTTTAAAAAAACATTTTTTCTAGGGACAGAAAACTATAGGTAGGAAGAGTGTCAGTTTCTTTCACTGTGATAATCCTTGTTTCTAGGGACAGGGAAGGACAGTGAGGGAAATTCTCCTTGTGCTATAGTGTGCTTTAAAAAAACATTTTTTCTAGGGACAGAAAACTATAGGTAGGAAGAGTGTCAGTTTCTTTCACTGTGATAATCCTTGTTTCTAGGGACAGGGAAGGACAGTGAGGGAAATTCTCCTTGTGCTATAGTGTGCTTTAAAAAAACATTTTTTCTAGGGACAGAAAACTATAGGTAGGAAGAGTGTCAGTTTCTTTCACTGTGATAATCCTTGTTTCTAGGGACAGGGAAGGACAGTGAGGGAAATTCTCCTTGTGCTATAGTGTGCTTTAAAAAAACATTTTTTCTAGGGACAGAAAACTATAGGTAGGAAGAGTGTCAGTTTCTTTCACTGTGATAATCCTTGTTTCTAGGGACAGGGAAGGACAGTGAGGGAAATTCTCCTTGTGCTATAGTGTGCTTTAAAAAAACATTTTTTCTAGGGACAGAAAACTATAGGTAGGAAGAGTGTCAGTTTCTTTCACTGTGATAATCCTTGTTTCTAGGGACAGGGAAGGACAGTGAGGGAAATTCTCCTTGTGCTATAGTGTGCTTTAAAAAAAAATTTTTTCTAGGGACAGAAAACTATAGGTAGGAAGAGTGTCAGTTTCTTTCACTGTGATAATCCTTGTTTCTAGGGACAGGGAAGGACAGTGAGGGAAATTCTCCTTGTGCTATAGTGTGCTTTAAAAAAACATTTTTTCTAGGGACAGAAAACTATAGGTAGGAAGAGTGTCAGTTTCTTTCACTGTGATAATCCTTGTTTCTAGGGACAGGGAAGGACAGTGAGGGAAATTCTCCTTGTGCTATAGTGTGCTTTAAAAAAACATTTTTTCTAGGGACAGAAAACTATAGGTAGGGAGAGTGTCAGTTTCTTTCACTGTGATAATCCTTGTTTCTAGGGACAGGGAAGGACAGTGAGGGAAATTCTCCTTGTGCTATAGTGTGCTAAAGCATTCCTCATCAACCATCTTTGAAATCCTTGTTTTTTGGACAGTCAGGGAAATTGTCGTTGTGCTATTCTGTGCAAAAGCAATCGTCCTCAACCATATTTAGAAATCCTTAAGTAAAGGGACAGAGAAGGACACCTGAAGGTAGCCCTTATTGCTTTTTTCCCATCTCCCTGCAGGCCATCTATTAGAATGTCTGGAAGGCAAACAAGGAGAGGCAGACAGTCAGGAGGCAATAAAAGAGGGCAAGCAGGCTCTGTGTCTGGGGGCAACAGTGCTGGTCGTGGACGCGGTGCATTGTCATCAGCACATGGCCATGGGACACGCTTGTCCTTCTTTTCGGCAGCTGGACATGTTGAGCCACATCATGCCGAAGACTTGGTAGAGTGGATGACCAAGCCCTCCTCCTCCTCCTCATCCTCTCTCACCCAGGCTCAGGGTACTGGCAAAGCAGCTGCCAAAGCGTCCTCTTCCCTGGTATCAATGTCAGACTCATCATCAGTCACTCCTTCCCTAGACCCACCATGTCCTCCTCCTGAGGAGTCCCCCGAACTGTTTGAGCACAGTGTTGGGTACATGCTCCAGGAGGATGCCCAGCGTTTCGAAGGGTCTGATGATGAAACCCAGCTACAGGAAGGCAGTAGCGTGAGAGCAGACAGAGGGGATGCTCAAGAAGGACACCAATCTGGCAGTCATGTTCCAGCAGCTGCAGCATACTGCCAGATTGGCTCCAGTGATGAGGAGGGAGGGGATGATGAGGTCACTGACTCCACGTGGGTGCCTAATAGGAGAGAGGAGGAGGAGGAGGATGAGGAGGAGGCACATCTCCAACGAGGCAGGATGCCCTTTGGTGGCCAGCGTAAGGGCAGTACACCGACGGAATCACACCGCAGAGCTCCGCCTGTGCAGGGCGCTGCCTCTGCCCGTCATTCAAAAAGTTCATTGGTGTGGGCCTTTTTTGAGGCTAGTGCATCAGATCGCACAGCTGCTGTTTGCAACATATGTCTCAAGCGTATATCGCGTGGCCAAAACATCAGCCGCTTGGGTACCACATGCCTGACCAGACATATGTTGACCTGCCATGCAGCTCGTTGGCAAGCCTACCTCAAAGACCCACACCAAAGAACAAAGCGGACCTCTCCTTGCACCGCATCAGCTGGGATCTCCAACCCCACTACAACTTCAGTCCTCTCTGAAACATGCACTGAGAGGAATGAAGGTGTAGAATTAGGTGTGTCACAGCCAAGTACTTGCGGCCACTCTGCTAGCAGTACACCGACGTCCGATTCTAGCAGGCAAATTTCCCTGCCCCAGCTGCTGGACCGTCGAAAGAAGTTCACTCCCAGCCATCCACATGCCCAGCGGTTGAATGCTAGCTTGGCTAAATTGCTAGCGCTTCAACTGCTGCCTTTTCAGTTGGTAGACTCGGCCCCCTTCCGTGAGTTTGTGCAATGTGCGGTTCCTCAGTGGCAGGTTCCCAAACGCCACTTTTTCTCACGGAAGGCTATTCCGGCTCTCTACCGGCATGTGGAAGGCAATGTCTTGGCCTCGCTGGACAGGGCGGTCAGCGGTAAGGTGCATATTACCGCTGACTCATGGTCCAGCAGGCATGGACAGGGACGTTACCTTTCTTTCACGGCCCATTGGGTCATTCTTTTGGCAGCTGGGAAGGATGCAGGACAAGGTGCAGTAGTGTTGGAGGTTGTTCCACCGCCACGCCTCCAAAATGCTACTACTGGTTGTGACACACCTCTCTCCTCCACCCCCTCCTCTTCTTCTTCCTCCATGGCCTCTTCCTGTGGTTTGTCCTCGGAACCAGCGGTGCTCCGTAGGCGTTCAAGGGGCTACGCAAGTACGCAGGCAAAAAGATGCCATGCCGTGCTTGCGCTGGTGTGCTTGGGGGACAGAAGCCACACTGGGGCAGAGGTCCTGTCTGCTCTGCAGGGCCAGGCCGAGAGGTGGTTGACGCCACGCCAGCTTAAGCCAGGAATGGTGGTTTGCGACAATGGCACCAACCTCCTCTCCGCCCTCCGACAGGGACAACTGACCCATGTGCCCTGTGTGGCTCACGTCCTTAACCTGGTGGTGCAGCGGTTCTTGGGCAGGTACCCGGGCTTACAGGATGTCCTGAGGCAGGCCAGGAAAGTCTGTGTGCATTTCCGCAGATCTTATAATGCCAGTGCTCGCCTGGCTGAGCTGCAAAAGGGGTTGAACCTGCCCAAGAACCGCCTTATATGTGACATGCCCACCAGGTGGAACTCAACGTTGGCCATGCTGCAGCAGCTGCACACGCAGCAGAGGGCCATCAATGAGTACCTGTGCGACTACGGCACCAGGACAGGGTCAGGGGAGCTTGGTTTTTTTTCTCCACGCCAGTGGGGCATGATCAGGGATGCATGCACTGTCCTGGCACCATTTGAGGAGGCCACGAGGATGGTGAGCAGTGACAGTGCATGCATCAGTGACACTGTACCTCTTGTCCACCTGTTGGAGCACACGCTGCGTGGAATAATGGACAGGGCACTTGAGGCAGAACAGAGGCAGGAAGAGGAGGACTTCCTTGCCTCTCAAGGCCCCCTTTACCCAGACAGTGTTCCTTCTGTCCCACCCATCGCACAGGAAGAGGAGGAGGAGGAGGAGGATTGTGTCAGCATGGAGGTGGAGGCTGGCACTCAGCATCATCAGCAGCAGTCTTTTAGGGATGATTTACAGTCCCAAGAAACCAGTGGACTTGTACGTGGCTGGGAGGAGGTGGCTGCGGATCATGTCGTCCTTAGTGACCCAGAGGACTCCGGAGCGAATGCCTCAGCAAACCTACGCTGCATGGCCTCCCTGATCCTGCAAAGTCTGCGGAAGGATCCTCGTATTCTTCGGATCAAGGAGAGGGACCATTACTGGATGGCCACTCTCCTTGATCCACGGTACAAGGGTAAGGTTGCGGACCTTATGTTACCGTCGCAGAGGGAGCAGAGGATGAGACAACTCCGGGAGGCCTTGCAGAAAGGTCTGTGCAACGCGTTCCCAGAGACTGGGAGGTTACAAACTCCTGGACAACGAGTTGCTGAGGCTTCGGCCAGTCAAAGAAGGAGCGGTGGGGAAGGTGGCCGTCTGACCGATGCGTTCAGACAATTCTTTAGTCCGCAGCCCCAAAGTATGATCGGTTCCAGCAACCATCGCCAGCGTCTGATAAACATGGTGCAGGAATATCTAGGGGCAAGGTCAGACTTGGACACCTTCCCCACCGAAAATCCTCTGGCTTACTGGGTCTTGAGGATGGATCACTGGCCAGAGCTTGCACAGTATGCAATTGAGCTACTGGCCTGTCCTGCATCCAGCGTTCTTTCGGAACGCACATTCAGTGCTGCTGGAGGATTTGTCACGGATCACAGGGTGCGCCTGTCCACCGACTCGGTTGATCGACTGACTTTCATCAAGATGAACCAGTCTTGGATCACCACCAGCTACCACACACCTGATGCTGATATAACAGACTAATTGATTTTAACATGTCACATCCCTTCAAGACTGATGCTGATGCTGAGTGCCTGTGCTGTTATGTTGACTGGCTATCCTCCTCCTCCGAGTCCTCAATGATACGATTGATGATGATAGCTTGGAAGATCATTTTTGTTTATGGGTGCCGCCACCAGTGGCTAAGGCCCAATTTTTCAGCCCCTGTTTTACAGGGGCGTGTAATTACAATTTTTTTAGCAATAATTTTCCATAGGGCTCATTGCTGTGCTCCAAGTACAGTATCTGTGAGGGGTTGGAGTGTTGTGGCACCAGTGCCTAAGGCCCAATTTTTCAGCCCCTGTTTAACAGGGGCGTGTCATTTCAATTTTTGAAGCAATACTTTGCAACAGGGCTCATTGCTGTGCTCCAAGTACAGTATCTGTGAGGGGTTGTAGTGTTGTGCCACCAGTGCCTAAGGCCCAATTTTTCAGCCCCTGTTCAACAGGGGCATGTAATTACAATTCTTGATCTAATAATTCACAGCAGGGCCCATTGCTGCACCCACCAAGAGTAACTCTGAGGGCTTACAGTGTTGTGGCAACGCCACCACCACCACCACCACGAAAGGCCCAATTTTTCAGCCCCTGTTCAAAAGGGGCATGTAATTACAATTCTTGATATAATAATTCACAGCAGGGCCCATTCCTGCACCCACCAAGAGTAACTCTGAGGGCTTACAGTGTTGTGGCAACGCCACCACCACCACCACCACGAAAGGCCCAATTTTTCAGCCCCTGTTCAAAAGGGGCATGTAATTACAATTCTTGATCTAATAATTCACAGCAGGGCCCATTCCTGCACCCACCAAGAGTAACTCTGAGGGCTTACAGTGTTGTGGCAACGCCACCACCACCACCACCACCACCACGAAAGGCCCAATTTTTCAGCCCCTGTTCAACAGGGGCATGCAATTACAATTCTTGATCTAATAATTCACAGCAGGGCCCATTGCTGCACCCACCAAGAGTAACTGTCAGGGCTTACAGTGTTGTGGCACCAGCACCACCATCAAAGGCCCAATTTTTACTACCACTGTTCAACAATTATATGTAATTACAATTCCTGATATAATAGTTGACAGCAGGGCGTTCCAGCACCAACCAAGAGTAACTGTGAGTGCTTACAGTGTTGTGCCAACACCAACAACTAAGGGGCCTATTTCTGCAGAGTATATATGGCAGGTCCCTACTTTCAAACATCCAACTTACAAACGACTCCTACTTGCAAACGCAAGAAGACAACAGGAAGTGAGAGGAAATCTACCCCTTGGAAGGAAAATTCTCTCCTGTAAGAATTAATATGGGAGAAAGGTGTCTCCTCTGTACTGATGATTTATCAGCAATCCTTGTTTCAAGAAAAACACCACATTTCAAAAACAGTTGTCATTGGGACAGAAAGTGAGGTGAAATGTTCTGAACAGGGGCACAGACAGCAAAACAAATGTTACAGGGGTGATAACCCTTACCTATGTTTTCCAAAAAGTTTAAAAATAGATTTTTGGGCTGGAGCTACACTTAAACAATGTACCTGTTCAAAATTACAAACAGATTCTACATAAGAACAAACCTACAGTCCCTGTCTTGTATGCACTGCCTGTATACGGCTGTTCAGAGTATATAGGGCCTTTTTTATTTTATGTGCGGGGTTCCCCTTAATATCCATACAAGACCCAAAGGGGCTGGTAATGGGCTGGGGTAGGGGGGGGGGGGTCATGGGGTAGCTATGCCATTTTTCTTAAAGATTTTCATCCATATTACCGGGACCAGACATTACATTAAAGCCGCAAGCAGTTTTAAATGGCTTTTTTTTCCTTTAGAAGTGTCATTTTGTGCAGGGACAGTTCTAAACACGGGAAACACGTGGCACTTCACAGGCATACTTTAGACACCCCCCAGGTACGATATTTAAAGGAATATTTGACTTTTTTTTTTTCACTTTATGCATCATTAAAATGACTGCTCCCGAAAAACGACCGTTTTTAAAACTTCTTTTTGCATTGATACATGTCCCCTGGTGCACAACCCGGGTTCCCAAACCCTTTTTAGGACAATAACATGCATAATAGTTGTTATAATTAGCACTTTAGAATTCGAACGTTCGCATCCATTGTATTTAATAGGGTTCTAATGTTCGTACGAACTTTCGGTCCGTTCGCGGGTTCTGGTGCGAACCGAACCCGGGGGTGTTCGGCTCATCACTAGTCGTGGGTATGACTAGAGCTCTGGATCCCAGGGTCCAGCTCTCCTAAGAGAGGCATTACAGGCAAAACCTTGCTCTTCTCTGCAAGGCCCAGGTACCGACCGTTTAGCTATGAAGCTTTTTTGGTCGGATCCGGAATAGCTTACTGAGGCCCAAAAGAACCTGTACGCAAGCTCAGTGAAAAACACATGTTACTTCTTGGCCAACACCTTAGACACTGGCAAAAGACTGAGGTGCTCCCGGATGGGAGGGGCTTATATAGGGGAGGGTACTTCCGGTTTTGGAAGTTGCCAGTGCCAGCACCTGAAGGTATCTATATAACCCACATAGTAATGACTATGCCGCTCTGTGTCCCGTGATGTACGAGAAAGAAAAGAAGTTTTAAAAACGGACGTTTTCCGGGAGCAGTCATTTTAATGATGCATAAAGTGAAAAAAAAAAAGTCAAATATTCCTTTAAATATTGTACCTGGGGGGTGTCTAAAGTATGCCTGTGAAGTGCCACGTGTTTCCCGTGTTTAGAACTGTCCTTGCACAAAATAACATTTCTAAAGGAAAAAAAGCCATTTAAAACTGCTTGCGGCTTTAATGTAATGTCTGGTCCCGGTAATATGGATGAAAATCTTTAAGAAAAATGGCATAGCTACCCCATGACCCCCCCCCCCCCTCTACCCCAGCCCATTACCAGCCCCTTTGGGTCTTGTATGGATATTAAGGGGAACCCCGCACATAAAATAAAAAAGGCCCTATATACTCTGAACAGCCGTATACAGGCGGTGCATACAAGACAGGGACTGTAGGTTTGTTCTTATGTAGAATCTGTTTGTAATTTTGAACAGCTGCATTGTTTAAGTGTAGCTCCATGCCAAATTCCTTTTTTTTAGCTTTTTGGAAAACATAGGGAACGGTTATCACCCCTGTCACATTTTTTTTGCTGTCTGTGCCCCTGTTCAGAACATTTCACCTCACTTTGCGTCCCAATGACAACTGTTTTTGAAATGTGGTGTTTGTATTGAAACTAGGATTGGTGATAAAGCATCAGTAGAGAGGAGACACCTTTCTCCCATATTAATTCTTACAGGAGAGAATTTTCCTTCCAAGGGGTAGATTTCCTCTCACTTCCTGTTGTCTTCTTCCGTTTGCAAGTAGTAGTAGTTTGTAAGTTGGATGTTTGAAAGTAGGGACCTTCCGTATATACTCTGCAGAAATTGGCCCCTTAGGTGTTGGTGTTGGCACAACACTGAAAGCACTCACAGTTATTCTTGGTGGGTGCTGGAACGCCCTGCTGTCAAGTATAATATCAGGAATTGTAATAACATATAATTGTTGATCAGTGGTAGTAAAAATTGGGCCTTTGATGGTGGTGCTGGTGCCACAACACTGTAAGGCCTGACAGTTACTCTTGGTGGGCGCAGCAATGGTCCCTGCTGTGAATTATTAGATCAATAATTATAATTGCATCCCCCTGTTGAACAGGGGCTGAAAAATTGGGCCTTTGGTGGTGGTGGTGGTGGTGATGGTGGTGCTGGTGCCACAACACTGTAAGGCCTGACAGTTACTCTTGGTGGGCGCAGCAATGGGCCCTGCTGTGAATTATTAGATCAATAATTATAATTGCATGCCCCTGTTGAACAGGGGCTGAAAAATTGGGCCTTTGGTGGTGGTGGTGGTGGTGATGGTGTTGCTGGTGGCACAACACTGTAAGGCCTGACAGTTACTCTTGGTGGGCGCAGCAATGGGCCCTGCTGTGAATTATTAGATCAATAATTATAATTGCATGCCCCTGTTGAACAGGGGCTGAAAAATTGGGCCTTAGGCACTGGTGGCACAACACTGCAACCCCTCACAGATACTGTACTTGGAGCACAGCAATGAGGCCTGTTGCAAAGTATTGCATCAAAAATTTTAATTACACGCCCCTGTTAAACAGGGGCTGAAAAATTGGGCCTTAGCCACTGGTGGCGTCACCCATAAACCAAAATGATCTTCCAAGCTATCATCGTTAATCGTATCATTGAGGAGGAGGAGGAGGATAGCCAGACAACATAACAGCACAGGCACTCAGCATCAGCATCAGTCTTGAAGGGATGTGACATTTTAAAATCAATTAGTCTGTTATATCAGCATCTGGTGTGTGGTAGCTGGTGGTGATCCAAGACTGGTTCATCTTGATGAAAGTCAGTCGATCAACCGAGTCGGTGGACAGGCGCACCCTGTGATCCGTGACAAATCCTCCAGCAGCACTGAATGTGTGTTCTGAAAGAACGCTGGATGCAGGACAGGCCAGTAGCTCAATTGCATACTGTGCAAGCTCTGGCCAGTGATCCATCCTCAAGACCCAGTAAGCCAGAGGATTTTCGGTGGGGAAGGTGTCCAAGTCTGACCTTGCCCCTAGGTATTCCTGCACCATGTATATCAGACGCTGGCGATGGTTGCTGGAACCGATCATACTTTGGGGCTGCGGACTAAAGAATTGTCTGAACGCATCGGTCAGACGGCCACCTTCCCCACCGCTCCTTCTTTGACTGCCCGAAGCCTCAGCAACTCGTTGTCCAGGACCAGGAGTTTGTAACCTCCCAGTCTCTGGGAACGCGTTGCACAGACCTTTCTGCAAGGCCTCCCGGAGTTGTCTCATCCTCTGCTCCCTCTGCGACGGTACGATAAGGTCCGCAACCTTACCCTTGTACCGTGGATCAAGGAGAGTGGCCAGCCAGTAATGGTCCCTCTCCTTGATCCGAAGAATACGAGGATCCTTCCGCAGACTTTGCAGGATCAGGGAGGCCATGCAGCGTAGGTTAGCTGAGGCATTCAGTCCGGAGTCCTCTGGGTCACTAAGGACGACATGATCCGCAGCCACCTCCTCCCAGCCACGTACAAGTCCACTGGTTTCTTGGGACTGTAAATCATCCCTAAAAGACTGCTGCTGATGATGCTGAGTGCCAGCCTCCACCTCCATGCTGACACAATCCTCCTCCTCCTCCTCCTCTTCCTGTGCGATGGGTGGGACAGAAGGAACACTGTCTGGGTAAAGGGGGCCTTGAGAGGCAAGGAAGTCCTCCTCTTCCTGCCTCTGTTCTGCCTCAAGTGCCCTGTCCATTATTCCTCGCAGCGTGTGCTCCAACAGGTGGACAAGAGGTACAGTGTCACTGATGCATGCACTGTCACTGCTCACCATCCTCGTGGCCTCCTCAAATGGTGCCAGGACAGTGCATGCATCCCTGATCATGCCCCACTGGCGTGGTGAAAAAAACCCGAGCTCCCCTGACCCTGTCCTGGTGCCGTAGTCGCACAGGTACTCATTGATGGCCCTCTGCTGCGTGTGCAGCTGCTGCAGCATGGCCAACGTTGAGTTCCACCTGGTGGGCATGTCACATATAAGGCGGTTCTTGGGCAGGTTCAACTCATTTTGAAGCTCAGCCAGGCGAGCACTGGCATTATAAGATCTGCGGAAATGCACACAGACTTTCCTGGCCTGCCTCAGGAAATCCTGTAAGCCCGGGTACCTGCCCAAGAACCGCTGCACCACCAGGTTAAGGACGTGAGCCATACAGGGCACATGAGTCAGTTGTCCCTGTCGGAGGGCGGAGAGGAGGTTGGTGCCATTGTCGCAAACCACCATTCCTGGCTTAAGCTGGCGTGGCGTCAACCACCTCTCGGCCTGCTCCTGCAGAGCAGACAGGACCTCTGCCCCAGTGTGGCTCCTGTCCCCCAAACACACCAGCGCAAGCACGGCATGGCATCTTTTTGCCTGCGTACTTGCGTAGCCCCTTGAACGCCTACGGAGCACCGCTGGTTCCGAGGACAAACCACAGGAAGAGGCCATGGAGGAAGAAGAAGAGGAGGGGGTGGAGGAGAGAGGTGTGTCACAACCAGTAGTAGCATTTTGGAGGCGTGGGGGTGGAACAACCTCCAACACTACTGCACCTTGTCCTGCATCCTTCCCAGCTGCCAAAAGAGTGACCCAATGGGCCGTGAAAGAAAGGTAACGTCCCTGTCCATGCCTGCTGGACCATGAGTCAGTGGTAATATGCACCTTACCGCTGACCGCCCTGTCCAGCGAGGCCAAGACATTGCCTTCCACATGCCTGTAGAGAGCCGGAATAGCCTTCCGTGCGAAAAAGTGTCGTTTGGGAACCTGCCACTGAGGAACCGCACATTGCACAAACTCACGGAAGGGGGCCGAGTCTACCAACTGAAAAGGCAGCAGTTGAAGCGCTAGCAATTTAGCCAAGCTAGCATTCAACCGCTGGGCATGTGGATGGCTGGGAGTGAACTTCTTTCGACGGTCCAGCAGCTGGGGCAGGGAAATTTGCCTGCTAGAATCGGACGTTGGTGTACTGCTAGCAGAGTGCCCGCAAGTACTTGCCTGTGACACACCTAATTCTACACCTTCATTCCTCTCAGAGCAGGTTTCAGAGAGGAGTGAAGGTATAGTGGGGTTGGAGATCCAAGCTGATGCGGTGCAAGAAGAGGTCAGCTTTGTTCTTTGGTGTGGGTCTTTAAGGTAGGCTTGCCAACGAGCTGCATGGCAGGTCAACATATGTCTGATCAAGCATGTGTTGCCCAAGCGGCTAATGTTTTGGCCACGCGATATACGCTTGAGACATATGTTGCAAACAGCAGCTGTGCGATCTGATGCACTCGCCTCAAAAAAGGCCCACACCAAAGAACTTTTTGAATGACGGACAGAGGCAGCACCCTGCACAGGCGGAGCCCTGCGGTGTGATTCCGTCGGTGTGCTGCCCATACGCTGGCCACTCAAGGGCATCCTGCCTCGTTGGAGATGTGCCTCCTCCTCATCCTCCTCCTCCTCCTCTCTCCTATTAGGCACCCACGTGGAGTCAGTGACCTCATCATCCCCTCCCTCCTCATCACTGGAGCCAATCTGGCAGTATGCTGCAGCTGCTGGAACATGACTGCCAGATTGCTGTCCTTCTTGAGCATCCCCTCTCTCTCCTCTCACGCTGCTGCCTTCCTCTAGCTGGGTATCATCATCAGATCCTTCCAAACGCTGGGCATCCTCCTGGAGCATGTACCCAACACTGTGCTCAAACAGTTCGGGGGAATCCTCAGGAGGAGGGCATGGTGGGTCTAGGGAAGGATTGACTAATGAAGATAATGATACCAGAGAAGAGGACGCTTTGGCAGCTGCTTTGCCACTACCCTGAGCCTGGGTGAGAGAGGATGAGGAGGATGAGGTGGGCTTGGTCATCCACTCTACCAAGTCTTCGGCATGATGTGGCTCAACATGTCCAGCTGCCGAAAACAAGGACAAGCGTGTCCCATGGCCATGTGCTGATGACAATGCACTGCGTACACGACCAGCACTGTTGCCCCCAGACACAGAGCCTGCTTGCCCTCTTTTTTTGCCTCCTGACTGTCTGCCTCTCCTTGGTTGCCTTCCAGACATTTTAATGGATGGCCTGCAGGGAGATGGGAAAAACAGCAATAAGGGCTACCTTCAGGTGTATATTGTGCAGGAGGCTTAGCAACAATGACACTGACACTGTCCCCTGCCTATCCTTCTCTGTCCCTAAACACAAGGATTGAAAATATGGTTCAGCAAAAAAGTTTTAGAACAGAATAGCACACTGACACTTTCCCTCACTGTCCTACTCTGTCCCTCCCTACAAACAAGATTTAGCACAGAATAGCACACTGATAATTTCTACGAGTGTCCTTCTCTGTCCCTCAACTCAGGGATTGAAAATATGGAACAGCAAAATAGTTTTAGAACAGAATAGCACACTGTCAGTTTCCCTCACTGTACCTCTCTGTCCCTCGACTCAAGGATTGAAAATATGGAACAGCAAAATTGATTTAGAACAGAATAGCACACTGTCAGTTTCACTCACTGTAGCTCTCTGTCCCTCAACTCAAGGATTGAAAATATGGAACAGCAAAATAGTTTTAGAACAGAATAGCACACTGTCAGTTTCACTCACTGTACCTCTCTGTCCCTCAACTCAAGGATTGAAAATATGATTCAGCAAAATAGTTTTAGAACAGAATAGCACACTGTCAGTTTCCCTCACTGTACCTCTCTGTCCCTCAACTCAAGGATTGAAAATATGGAACAGCAAAATTGATTTAGAACAGAATAGCACACTGTCAGTTTCACTCACTGTAGCTCTCTGTCCCTCAACTCAAGGATTGAAAATATGGAACAGCAAAATAGTTTTAGAACAGAATAGCACACTGTCAGTTTCACTCACTGTACCTCTCTGTCCCTCAACTCAAGGATTGAAAATATGGTTCAGCAAAATAGTTTTAGAACACAATAGCACACTGACACTTTCCCTCACTGTACCTCTCTGTCCCTCAACTCAAGGATTGAAAATATGGAACAGCAAAATAGTTTTAGAACAGAATAGCACACTGTCAGTTTCACTCACTGTACCTCTCTGTCCCTCAACTCAAGGATTGAAAATATGGTTCAGCAAAATAGTTTTAGAACAGAATAGCACACTGTCAGTTTCCCTCACTGTACCTCTCTGTCCCTCAACTCAAGGATTGAAAATATGGAACAGCAAAATTGATTTAGAACAGAATAGCACACTGTCAGTTTCACTCACTGTACCTCTCTGTCCCTCAACTCAAGGATTGAAAATATGGTTCAGCAAAATAGTTTTAGAACACAATAGCACACTGACACTTTCCCTCACTGTAGCTCTCTGTCCCTCAACTCAAGGATTGAAAATATGGTTCAGCAAAATAGTTTTAGAACACAATAGCACACTGACACTTTCCCTCACTGTAGCTCTCTGTCCCTCAACTCAAGGATTGAAAATATGGAACAGCAAAATAGTTTTAGAACAGAATAGCACACTGTCAGTTTCACTCACTGTACCTCTCTGTCCCTCAACTCAAGGATTGAAAATATGGAACAGCAAAATTGATTTAGAACAGAATAGCACACTGTCAGTTTCACTCACTGTACCTCTCTGTCCCTCAACTCAAGGATTCAAAATATGGTTCAGCAAAATAGTTTTAGAACACAATAGCACACTGTCAGTTTCCCTCACTGTACCTCTCTGTCCCTCAACTCAAGGATTGAAAATATGGAACAGCAAAATTGATTTAGAACAGAATAGCACACTGTCAGTTTCACTCACTGTACCTCTCTGTCCCTCAACTCAAGGATTGAAAATATGGAACAGCAAAATAGTTTTAGAACACAATAGCACACTGACACTTTCCCTCACTGTAGCTCTCTGTCCCTCAACTCAAGGATTGAAAATATGGTTCAGCAAAATAGTTTTAGAACACAATAGCACACTGACACTTTCCCTCACTGTAGCTCTCTGTCCCTCAACTCAAGGATTGAAAATATGGTTCAGCAAAATAGTTTTAGAACACAATAGCACACTGACACTTTCCCTCACTGTAGCTCTCTGTCCCTCAACTCAAGGATTGAAAATATGGTTCAGCAAAATAGTTTTAGAACAGAATAGCACACTGTCAGTTTCCCTCACTGTACCTCTCTGTCCCTACAAACAAGGATTAGCACAGAATAGCACACTGTCACTGACACGCTCCCTACCTATCCTTATTTGTCCCTAAACACAAGGAATCCAGGATTAGTAAAGGAAAAAAAATGACACTGTCCCTGCCTATGCTTCTCTTTCCCTGCTCCGGAACACACTACACAAGGCCGCCGCGCTGGCGGCCTTTTATAGTGTGGGGCGTGTACTAAACCCCATCAGCAATAATTGGCCACAGGCATCCTGCCTGTGGCCAATCATTGCTCTCCTCGCTGCCGGCGCTGTGATTGGCCAAGCATGCGGGGTCACAGTGCATGCTTGGCCAATCACAGCGCCTGGATGACACTGCGATGGCGTAGTGCATTGTGGGCCGTTCGCGTCACTCGAATTTGGCGCGAACGGCCCAAATCTTTCGATCTTCGTCGAACGATCGAACAGCCGATGTTCGAGTCGAACGTATGTTCGACTCGAACACGAAGCTCATCCCTAAATGGCACCCTGACTGCCATTAGGTATGGGGATGAAATCCTTGGACCCTGTCAGACTTACACGTATCTGGTCGACGAGCCCAACGGAGCAGAGGAAGGTCCCCCATACGGATCCGACTTGCGGCCCCTGGTAATGCAGACAGGAGGCACAGGAGTATGGAAGGGTAAGAGAGCCTGGTGGATATTTGCTGGAAGACGGCTCAGGATCTGGATGCAGAAGGGAAGAAGAGCCTCACAGACTGCAGACAGGCAGGCAGGGATGCTGGAGGGTGAAGCCTGAGCAGGAGCAACACAGAATGGTCAAATAACAGGCAGGGTTTGGCAACGGTCAGGCAACGTGGTAGAGAGGAGCAGACAGGTTCAGGGTCAAAGGCAAGCCATGGTCAGATGCAGGCGGAAGGCAGGAGAAGTCCAAGTAACAAGTCGGGTGGTCAGAGGGTCAGATTTCAGGCAAACAGCAGGGGCAGGATACACAGGGAGCTGCAGATCAGACAGCACCGGGCTGAAGTGTTCCAGGGATTTAAATAGGCCGTTTGACGCGCATCGGCACACGCGGCACGCATCGGCGCACGCGTGCGCACGCACCCGCGTGCACAGGAGAACGCACAGGCGAACGCACAACAGCAGCTTGCGTCGGCGCGCGCGCCCCAAGGCGATGAATAGCACGTCCGGCAAGGTGAGTTCTCTGACAGACCCATTGTCAGACCCTACGCTGGTGCAGTGGGTCCTGGGTTCCTCCTGGTGCACGACAATGCCCGGCCTCATGTGGCGAGAGTATGCAGCCAGTTCCTGGAGGATGAAGAAATTGATACCATTGAATGGCCCCCACGCTCACCTGACCTAAATCCAAAAGAACACCTCTGGGACATTATGTTTCGGTCCATCCAATGCCGCCAGGTTGCACCTCAGTCTGTTCAGGAGCTCAGTGATGCTCTGGTCCAGATCTGGGAGGAAATACCCCAGGACACCATCCGTCGTCTCATTAGGAGCATGCCCCAACATCAGGCATGCATACAAGCACTTGGAGGCCATACAAACTACTGAGGACCATTTTGGGTTGTTGCAATGAAATTTCAGCAAAATGGACTAGCTTGCTGCATAATTTTTTCACTTTCATTTTCAGGGTGTCTTTGATAGTGATGAGCCGAACACCCCCGGGTTCGGTTCGCACCAGAACCCGCGAACGGACCGAAAGTTCGAACGAACATTAGAACCCTATTAAATACAATGGATGCGAACGTTCGAATTCTAAAGTGCTAATTATAACAACTATTATGCATGTTATTGTCCTAAAAAGGGTTTGGGAACCCGGGTTCTGCACCAGGGGACATGTATCAATGCAAAAAGAAGTTTTAAAAACGGTCGTTTTTCGGGAGCAGTCATTTTAATGATGCATAAAGTGAAAAAAAAAAAGTCAAATATTCCTTTAAATATCGTACCTGGGGGGTGTCTAAAGTATGCCTGTGAAGTGCCACGTGTTTCCCGTGTTTAGAACTGTCCCTGCACAAAATGACACTTCTAAAGGAAAAAAAAGCCATTTAAAACTGCTTGCGGCTTTAATGTAATGTCTGGTCCCGGTAATATGGATGAAATTCTTTAAGAAAAATGGCATAGCTACCCCATGACCCCCCCCCCCCCTACCCCAGCCCATTACCAGCCCCTTTGGGTCTTGTATGGATATTAAGGGGAACCCCGCACATAAAATAAAAAAGGCCCTATATACTCTGAACAGCCCTATACAGGCGGTGCATACAAGACAGGGACTGTAGGTTTGTTCTTATGTAGAATCTGTTTGTAATTTTGAACAGGTACATTGTTGAAGTGTAGCTCCAGACCAAAAATCTATTTTTAAACTTTTTGGAAAACATAGGTAAGGGTTATCACCCCTGTAACATTTGTTTTGCTGTCTGTGCCCCTGTTCAGAACATTTCACCTCACTTTCCGTCCCAATGACAACTGTTTTTGAAATGTGGTGTTTTTCTTGAAACAAGGATTGCTGATAAAGCATCAGTACAGAGGAGACACCTTTCTCCCATATTTATTCTTACAGGAGAGAATTTTCCTTCCTAGTGGTAGATTTCCTCTCACTTCCTGTTGTCTTCTTGCGTTTGCAAGTAGGAGTCGTTTGTAAGTTGGATGTTTGAAAGTAGGGACCTGCCGTATATACTCTGCAGAAATAGGCCCCTTAGTTGTTGGTGTTGGCACAACACTGTAAGCACTCACAGTTACTCTTGGTTGGTGCTGGAACGCCCTGCTGTCAACTATTATATCAGGAATTTTAATTACATATAATTGTTGAACAGTGGTAGTAAAAATTGGGCCTTTGATGGTGGTGCTGGTGCCACAACACTGTAAGCCCTGACAGTTACTCTTGGTGGGTGCAGCAATGGGCCCTGCTGTGAATTATTAGATCAAGAATTGTAATTACATGCCCCTGTTGAACAGGGGCTGAAAAATTGGGCCTTAGGCACTGGTGGCACAACACTGCAACCCCTCACAGATACTGTACTTGGAGCACAGCAATGAGCCCTGTTGCAAAGTATTGCTTCAAAAATTGTAATGACACGCCCCTGTTAAACAGGGGCTGAAAAATTGGGCCTTAGGCACTGGTGGCACAACACTGCAACTCCTCACAGATACTGTACTTGGAGCACAGCAATGAGCCCTGTTGCAAAGTATTGCTTCAAAAATTGTAATGACACGCCCCTGTTAAACAGGGGCTGAAAAATTGGGCCTTAGGCACTGGTGGCACAACACTGCAACTCCTCACAGATACTGTACTTGGAGCACAGCAATGAGCCCTGTTGCAAAGTATTGCTTCAAAAATTGTAATTACACGCCCCTGTTAAACAGGGGCTGAAAAATTGGGCGTTAGGCACTGGTGGCGGCACCCATAAACAAAAATGATCTTACAAGCTATCATCATCAATCGTATCATTGAGGACTCGGAGGAGGAGGATAGCCAGTCAACATAACAGCACAGGCACTCAGCATCAGCATCAGTCTTGAAGGGATGTGACATGTTAAAATCAATTAGTCTGTTATATCAGCATCAGGTGTGTGGTAGCTGGTGGTGATCCAAGACTGGTTCATCTTGATGAAAGTCAGTCGATCAACTGAGTCGGTGGACAGGCGCACCCTGTGATCCGTGACAAATCCTCCAGCAGCACTGAATGTGCGTTCCGAAAGAACGCTGGATGCAGGACAGGCCAGTAGCTCAATTGCATACTGTGCAAGCTCTGGCCAGTGATCCATCCTCAAGACCCAGTAAGCCAGAGGATTTTCGGTGGGGAAGGTGTCCAAGTCTGACCTTGCCCCTAGATATTCCTGCACCATGTTTATCAGACGCTGGCGATGGTTGCTGGAACCGATCATACTTTGGGGCTGCGGACTAAAGAATTGTCTGAACGCATCGGTCAGACGGCCACCTTCCCCACCGCTCCTTCTTTGACTGGCCGAAGCCTCAGCAACTCGTTGTCCAGGACCAGGAGTTTGCAACCTCCCAGTCTCTGGGAACGCGTTGCACAGACCTTTCTGCAAGGCCTCCCGGAGTTGTCTCATCCTCTGCTCCCTCTGCGACGGTAACATAAGGTCCGCAACCTTACCCTTGTACCGTGGATCAAGGAGAGTGGCCAGCCAGTAATGGTCCCTCTCCTTGATCCGAAGAATACGAGGATCCTTCCGCAGACTTTGCAGGATCAGGGAGGCCATGCAGCGTAGGTTTGCTGAGGCATTCGCTCCGGAGTCCTCTGGGTCACTAAGGACGACATGATCCGCAGCCACCTCCTCCCAGCCACGTACAAGTCCACTGGTTTCTTGGGACTGTAAATCATCCCTAAAAGACTGCTGCTGATGATGCTGAGTGCCAGCCTCCACCTCCATGCTGACACAATCCTCCTCCTCCTCCTCCTCCTCCTCCTCCTCTTCCTGTGCGATGGGTGGGACAGAAGGAACACTGTCTGGGTAAAGGGGGCCTTGAGAGGCAAGGAAGTCCTCCTCTTCCTGCCTCTGTTCTGCCTCAAGTGCCCTGTCCATTATTCCACGCAGCGTGTGCTCCAACAGGTGGACAAGAGGTACAGTGTCACTGATGCATGCACTGTCACTGCTCACCATCCTCGTGGCCTCCTCAAATGGTGCCAGGACAGTGCATGCATCCCTGATCATGCCCCACTGGCGTGGAGAAAAAAAACCAAGCTCCCCTGACCCTGTCCTGGTGCCGTAGTCGCACAGGTACTCATTGATGGCCCTCTGCTGCGTGTGCAGCCGCTGCAGCATGGCCAACGTTGAGTTCCACCTGGTGGGCATGTCACATATAAGGCGGTTCTTGGGCAGGTTCAACTCCTTTTGCAGCTCAGCCAGGCGAGCACTGGAATTATAAGATCTGCGGAAATGCACACAGACTTTCCTGGCCTGCCTCAGGACATCCTGTAAGCCCGGGTACCTGCCCAAGAAGCGCTGCACCACCAGGTTAAGGACGTGAGCCACACAGGGCACATGGGTCAGTTGTCCCTGTCGGAGGGCGGAGAGGAGGTTGGTGCCATTGTCGCAAACCACCATTCCTGGCTTAAGCTGGCGTGGCGTCAACCACCTCTCGGCCTGGCCCTGCAGAGCAGACAGGACCTCTGCCCCAGTGTGGCTTCTGTCCCCCAAACACACCAGCGCAAGCACGGCATGGCATCTTTTTGCCTGCGTACTTGCGTAGCCCCGTGAACGGCTACGGAGCACCGCTGGTTCATAGGACAAACCACAGGAAGAGGCCATGGAGGAAGAAGAAGAGGAGGGGGTGGAGGAGAGAGGTGTGTCACAACCAGTAGTAGCATTTTGGAGGCGTGGCGGTGGGACAACCTCCAACACTACTGCACCTTGTCCTGAATCCTTCCCAGCTGCCAAAAGAGTGACCCAATGGGCCGTGAAAGAAAGGTAACGTCCCTGTCCATGCCTGCTGGACCATGAGTCAGCGGTAATATGCACCTTACCGCTGACCGCCCTGTCCAGCGAGGCCAAGACATTGCCTTCCACATGCCGGTAGAGAGCCGGAATAGCCTTCCGTGAGAAAAAGTGGCGTTTGGGAACCTGCCACTGAGGAACCGCACATTGCACAAACTCACGGAAGGGGGCCGAGTCTACCAACTGAAAAGGCAGCAGTTGAAGCGCTAGCAATTTCTTTTTCGTACATCACGGGACACAGAGCGACATAGTCATTACTAATGGGTTATATAGTTACCGTCAGGTGCTGGCACTGGCAACTTCCAAAACCGGAAGTACCCTCCCCTATATAAGCCCCTCCCATCCGGGAGCACCTCAGTTTTTTTTGCCAGTGTCTAAGGTGTTGGCCAAGAAGAAACATGTGTTTTTCACTGAGCTTGCGTACAGGTTCTTTTGGGCCTCAGTAAGCTATTCCGGATCCGACCAAAAAAGCTTCATAGCTAAACGGTCGGTACCCGGGCCTTGCAGAGAAGAGCAAGGTTCTGCCTGTAATGCTTCTCTTAGGAGAGCTGGACCCTGGGATCCAGAGCTCTGGTCATACCCACGACCAAGATGTTTTCTGTGCAGGGTGCTATACAGGTCCAGGGGAGTGGAATCCTTGGGAACCCGGTCCCTGAAGGTTTGATTACAATGCCTGCCGTGATAGGTGAAGTTTGGGCTTTTGTGGACCAAACAAAGTCCTGCGGCGGGGAACAGGTAAGTGGGGGCCCCCAGGAACTTGGTTCTATTGGGGGACCCCCAAGCCTAATTTGTCTTTCTGTCTGTTACCTAACGGTATTCCCGCTAATATCTGTGCATGCCTGTAACTACTAAAAAAATGTAATAATTTTTAATGGTGGTCAAGAAAAAAAAAAAAAAAAAAAAAAAAGGAATGTTTTTTTATATATGTTTAGTATATTAAACTGCGGTACCTGTGTTTGTCCACTAGAGGCCGCTGTGGAATGTTTTTCTTGTCATATGGACTAGTTTCTTCTCAGAGAACAAAGTCCAGGCAGCTGGTGAGTTCTCCTACAGGAAACTGTTTCCTCTGCCATGTTGCAGTGTTCGTCTATCCCCCGGCCTGCGGCAAAGGGGGCCCTGGCTCCTGTCCCTGGTTTCCATGTTTGAAAATTAGCGCCGAGGCGCACGTGGCCGCGCGCGTGCGCGTGCACGCGCCTCTATATATAGAGGTGGCCGGAAAAAGGGGCGGGGCCTGGGGGATGACGCTCTGTGCGCGCCGCAGCGCTTCTGCGCATGTGCGGGCGTCCCAGCAGGTTTTTAAAAAGCCACATTATTGCAGTAAGCTGGCTATGAAGTACAGAGACAGAGCTGGCAACATTTAAAGGCATACAGCAAGCGGTTGATACAGGCATCCCCTAGAAAGGCACATTAGTAGACACCAACTGTTATATAGCAGCAATTGTGCTAGACTATTCTCAGTAAAAGTGGTGTATTACGGCTGGAATACCTCAGCTTTAGGCTTAGGAATATGCCGTCCAGTAGCTCCGGAACTGAATCTTCCAGGAAGCGAAGGGGGTCTCATCGGGCTCTGAGGATCTTGGGCATACTCCTGCTGCACCAGTCTCCCCTGAAGTTCAGAGGTAAGTGACCGTAGAGACCCCGCAGGGGTACTTGGTACTGTGGCTGTCCTCAGTCACCTGCTCCTGTGTATGTAACAGAGGAGGTTTTTTCCTCAGCTCTGGGAGGATTAGAGAGAGATTGTCAAAATTTATCGCTGCCTCCCTGTCAGGGAAAGCACGCCCGATCTCCGTCTCCTCCTTCAGAGTGCCTGTTAGCAGAGCAACAGTCCCATACAGGGATCGACCTGCCTGAAGGGGATCAGGATAAGGTTGATTCTGTTATAGAGGAATCAACAGTGGGGGAACCTTTTCTCAGCATCTCAAGCTGAAAGATTATGGGTTCAGTCTCTGACTAACATGGTCCGATCAGCATTTAAAAATGCACCTTGCGGAACCATCAACCACTACTGTATCCTCGTTGGGGTCGCTAGAAGGCCCCAGACTGTTTGTTCTTTTCCACTTCACCCTTTACTGAAAGGGCTCATTTACCAGGATTGGGAACGTCCTGAGAAAATATTTATTCCCCCAAGAGATTTCCGGTGGTCCATCCCATGGAGGATAAGTTCATCAGAAAAAAAAAAAAAAAAATGGAAGGTCCCTACAGTGGACGCAGCCATCTCTTGTATGTATAAATCACTGACATGTCCAGTGGATAATGTCCAAATGTTCAAGAACCCAATAGATAAAAGATTGGAGTCCTTATGAAAATCTGCTTGGTGATACAACCAGCAGTAGCAGCTATTGGGGTCTGCTAAGCAGTGAAGGATCAGTTGAAACAGGTCTTGAGGGACTTGACAGATCAGCAGGCTTTGCCCTAGCTGATCTACCTAGAGCCTTAGGCTTTGCGGTGGACGCCATAGAGGATTCAGTCCATCAGGCCTCCCGCCTTACGCTGTCTATAGTACATATGCGTAGGCTCCTATGGCTCAGAAACTGGTCTGCTGAAGCTCCCTGTAAAGAATGGCTGGTTAGCGTCCCATTTCATGGTGAACGCTTATTCAGGGAAAACCTGGACAAATATATCCAGAAAATTTCCAGCGGTAAAAATACGCTCTTGCCGGTTAAAAGCAGAGTTAGAGGTCCCTCTTTAAGAGGCCTGCTTCTCCAGTCCCTGGGGCATCGGCTGTGTAACAGTTCCGACGGCCTCCTCGGTCAAATCCCGGGGGTAAAAAACAGGGACAGTAGCAGGGTAATGAGAAACCCTGGGTCAGGGGAGTTACAAAACCTCCCCCAAAGTTAGCCCCCACTCAGTCGGGTGGGGGGAGGACTCCAGTTGTTCGCAAAGAGACCTGGCGGGACACGATCAAGACAGATAGGTGCTCTCCGCAGTAGGTTTGGGATACAGTTTGGAGTTAAAAGACTCTCCTCCTTCCCATTTTGAGGTCAAACGTGCCAAGGGATCCCCGGAAGAGAGAGTCCCTCCTGTTGGCACTAGAACAACTATTGCTCCAAGGAGTAATTATGGAGGTTCCCCTGGAAGAATGAGGGTTCGGGTTTTACTCAAACCTCTTTACAGTCCCGAAGCAAACGCGGACGGGAGGCCCATATTAATTCTAAAAAGGGCTATACAAATTCCTGTATATCAGGACTTTCCGATGGAGTCGATCCGATCGGTGGCCACTGCCCTACAAGGGGAGGATTGGTTAGCCACGATCGACATCAAAAATGCTTATTTGCACATTCCCATCTTTCCAGTCCACCAAAAATTTCTACGCTTTGCAGTAGAAGGGCGCCATTTTCAGTTCAGAGCCTTACCCTTCGGTTTGGCCACAGCACCAAGAGTGTTCACAAAAATTCTGGCCCTTTATTGGCCAATCTAAGAACACAAGGTGTAATGATAATGGCATATCTGGATGACTTGTTGCTGATAGACCACTCAGTGAAAAAACTAGACGTGGTCGTTCACAAGACGATCAAGTATCTGGAATCTCACGGTTGGATTATCAACCGAGACAAGTCAGCCCTAAAAACCAGTCAAAAGTCTGGAATACTTGGGGCTAAGGTTGGATTCAGGCCAGAGAAAAATATTCTTGCCTCGAGGAAAGGTGTTGTCTTTGAAAGATTTGATCCACTTAGTGGGTACAAAAAAGACAGCCGTCCATACGCCTGTATATGAGGCTGCTGGGAAAAATGGTGGCATCATTCGAAGCAGTACCCTACGGTCAATTCCATTCAAGGAATTTGCAAGGGGCCATACTGTCAGCCTGGAACAACAAAGTTCAGGCCCTAGACTTACAATGTCCTTGTCCCCTTCCGTTCGCAAGAGCCTCCGTTGATGGTTGGTTCCCCAGAATCTGGAAAAAAGGAAATCCTTCAGTCCGATTTCTTGGAAGGTGGTCACTACAGATGCCAGCCTTATAGGCTGGGGAGCAGTACTGGAGCAATAGTCTCTCCAGGGCAGATGGTCGGATGCAGAAAAGGCCCTGCCCATCAATCTCTTAGAGATACGAGCAGCCCGGTATGCCCTAGTAGCATGGACATCCAAACTCCAAGGGTCCCCTGTCAGAATTCAATCAGACAATGCCACAGCAGTGGCATATATCAATCATCAGGGGGGCACCAGGAGTCGTGCAGCCCAGAGGGAAGTAAATTACATCCTGAAATGGGCAGAAAAATATGTCCCAGCCATATCTGCGGTATTCATTCCAGGAGTGGAGAATTGGAAGGCGGACTTTCTAAGTCGCCAGCAATTAGGCCCAGAGGAAGGGTCCCTTCACCCCGAGGTTTTCTGGACAATATGTCAGCGGTGGGGAACATCGGATGTAGATCTTCTAGCATCCAGATTCAACGCAAAGGGGGACAGGGTTGTCTCTCGGACAAGGGATCCCCTAGCTTGCGGCTCGGATGCCCTAGTGTTCCCTTGGGATCAGTTCAAGCTGATATATGCATTTACACCGCCAATGGTTACCTCGATTACTCCGCAGAATCAGGGTAGAAAAGAAACCAGTGATTCCGGTGGCTCCAGCGTGGCCCCGAAGAGCGTGGTACGCGGAGATTGTAAAATTTCAGTGGGGAGTCCTTGGACTCTCCCACGTCGTCCGGCTTTCGCAAGGACCGATATGCCACCCTTCCTTACCAGCCCTAGGTTTGACGGCCTGGCTATTGAAGCCCACATTCTAAAAAAGAGAGGGCTCTCTAATGCTGTGGTATCTACCATGATCAATGCCAGGAAGCCGGTATCCAGGCAGATCTACTATAGAATCTGGAAGGCGTACATCGCGTGGTGTGAGGCCAAGAAATGGCATCCACATAAGTACGTAATAGGTAGGATTCTGGACTTCCTACAGTGGGCTGTAGATAGGAAGCTTGCCTTGAGTACTATCAAGGGTCAGATTTCGGCCTTGTCAATATTTTTTCAAAGGCCTTTGGCTTCGCATTCACTAGTCAAAGCCTTTATACAAGGAGTGATGCGTATTAGTCCTCCGGTTAATATTCCCATATGTCCATGGGATCTAAACTTGGTTCTGTCGGTTCTACAGAAACAACCATTTGAACCATTACAGCATATTTCCTTGGAGCTTCTCACCAGGAAATTGATTTTTCTAGTAGCCATTTGTTCGGCTAAAAGAGTATCGGAATTAGCAGCTATGTCCTGTAAGGAGCCATATCTGGTTATCCATAAGGACAGAGTAGTGTTACGTCCTCATCCAGCCTTTCTTCCTAAGGTGGTATCGAGGTTTCATTTGAACCAAGATGTGGTTCTTCCTTCTTTTTTCCCCAAACCTACTTCGGTAGAGGAAAAGTTATTGCATTCTTTGGATGTAGTAAGAGCAGTTAAAGCTTATCTAAAAGCCACTGCTCAGATTCGCAGAACGGATACTTTGTTTATTCTGCCGGAAGGCCCCAGAAAGGGTCAGGCAGCGTCAAAATCTACTTTAGCCAAGTGGATTCGACAGGTCATTATGCAAGCTTATGGCTTGAGAAGGAGACCGCCTCCGTTCAAAGTTAGAGCGCACTCCACGAGAGCAGTTGGAACTTCATGGGCAGTGCATCACCAGGCCTCCCTGGCTCAAATCTGTAAGGCCGCAACGTGGTCTTCAGTTCACACGTTTACTAGGTTCTACCAGGTGGACGTTAGAAGTCAGGAGGATGTCGCCTTTGGGCGCAGTGTGTTGCAGGCCGCAAAAGATCCTCATGTCTGATAGCGCTCAGCTTATATATGGTGTATCCCCCCCCTCATTGGGCATTGCTTTAGGACATCCCATTAGTAATGACTATGTCGCTCTGTGTCCCGTGATGTACGAAAAAGAAAATAGGATTTTTATAACAGCTTACCTGTAAAATCCTTTTCTTGGAGTACATCACGGGACACAGAGCTCCCACCCCTCTTTTGGGGACACTTATTGCTTTGCTACAAAACTGAGGTGCTCCCGGATGGGAGGGGCTTATATAGGGGAGGGTACTTCCGGTTTTGGAAGTTGCCAGTGCCAGCACCTGACGGTAACTATATAACCCATTAGTAATGACTATGTCGCTCTGTGTCCCGTGATGTACTCCAAGAAAAGGATTTTACAGGTAAGCTGTTATAAAAATCCTATTTTAGCCAAGCTAGCATTCAACCGCTGGGCATGTGGATGGCTGGGAGTGAACTTCTTTCGACGGTCCAGCAGCTGGGGCAGGGAAATTTGCCTGCTAGAATCGGACGTCGGTGTACTGCTAGCAGAGTGGGCGCAAGTACTTGGCTGTGACACACCTAATTCTACACCTTCATTCCTCTCAGTGCATGTTTCAGAGAGGACTGAAGTTATAGTGGGGTTGGAGATCCCAGCTGATGCGGTGCAAGGAGAGGTCCGCTTTGTTCTTTGGTGTGGGTCTTTGAGGTAGGCTTGCCAACGAGCTGCATGGCAGGTCAACATATGTCTGGTCAGGCATGTGGTACCCAAGCGGCTGATGTTTTGGCCACGCGATATACGCTTGAGACATATGTTGCAAACAGCAGCTGTGCGATCTGATTCACTAGCCTCAAAAAAGGCCCACACCAAAGAACTTTTTGAATGACGGGCAGAGGCAGCGCCCTGCACAGGCGGAGCTCTGCGGTGTGATTCCGTCGGTGTACTGCCCTTACGCTGGCCACCAAAGGGCATCCTGCCTCGTTGGAGATGTGCCTCCTCCTCATCCTCCTCCTCCTCCTCTCTCCTATTAGGCACCCACGTGGAGTCAGTGACCTCATCATCCCCTCCCTCCTCATCACTGGAGCCAATCTGGCAGTATGCTGCAGCTGCTGGAACATGACTGCCAGATTGGTGTCCTTCTTGAGCATCCCCTCTGTCTGCTCTCACGCTACTGCCTTCCTGTAGCTGGGTTTCATCATCAGACCCTTCGAAACGCTGGGCATCCTCCTGGAGCATGTACCCAACACTGTGCTGAAACAGTTCGGGGGACTCCTCAGGAGGAGGACATGGTGGGTCTAGGGAAGGAGTGACTGATGATTTGTCTGACATTGATACCAGGGAAGACGACGCTTTGGCAGCTGCTTTTCCAGTACCCTGAGCCTGGGTGAGAGAGGATGAGGAGGAGGAGGAGGGCTTGGTCATCCACTCTACCAAGTCTTCGGCATGATGTGGCTCAACATGTCCAGCTGCCGAAAAGAAGGACAAGCGTGTCCCATGGCCATGTGCTGATGACAATGCACCGCGTCCACGACCAGCACTGTTGCCCCCAGACACAGAGCCTGCTTGCCCTCTTTTATTGCCTCCTGACTGTCTGCCTCTCCTTGTTTGCCTTCCAGACATTCTAATAGATGGCCTGCAGGGAGATGGGAAAAAAGCAATAAGGGCTACCTTCAGGTGTCCTTCTCTGTCCCTTGAAACAAGGACTTTCACAGTGAAAGAAACTGACACTCTCCCTACCTACAGTTTTCTGTCCCTAGAAAAAATATTTTTTTTAAGCACAATATAGCACAAGGACAATTCACTCACTGTCCTTACAGGTCCCTGGAAACAAGGACTTGCAGAGTGAAAGAAAAAAAACACTCTCCCTACCTACAGTTTTCTGTCCCTAGAAAAAATGTTTTTTTTAATCACAATATAGCACAAGAACAATTCACTCACTGTCCTTCCAGGTCCCTGGAAACAAGGACTTGCAGAGTGAAAGAAAAAAAACACTCTCCCTACCTACAGTTTTCTGTCCCTAGAATAAATGTTTTTTTTAAGCACAATATAGCACAAGGACAATTCACTCACTGTCCTTACAGGTCCCTGGAAACAAGGACTTGCAGAGTGAAAGAAAAAAAACACTCTCCCTACCTACAGTTTTCTGTCCCTAGAAAAAATGTTTTTTTTAATCACAATATAGCACAAGGACAATTCACTCACTGTCCTTACAGGTCCCTGGAAACAAGGACTTGCAGAGTGAAAGAAAAAAAACACTCTCCCTACCTACAGTTTTCTGTCCCTTGAAAAAATGTTTTTTTTTAATCACAATATAGCACAAGGACAATTCACTCACTGTCCTTACAGGTCCCTGGAAACAAGGACTTGCAGAGTGAAATAAACTGACACTCTCCCTACCTACAGTTTTCTGTCCCTAGAATAAATGTTTTTTTTAAGCACAATATAGCACAAGGACAATTCACTCACTGTCCTTACAGGTCCCTGGAAACAAGGACTTGCAGAGTGAAAGAAAAAAAACACTCTCCCTACCTACAGTTTTCTGTCCCTAGAAAAAATGTTTTTTTTAATCACAATATAGCACAAGAACAATTCACTCACTGTCCTTACAGGTCCCTGTAAACAAGGACTTGCAGAGTGAAAGAAAAAAAACACTCTCCCTACCTACAGTTTTCTGTCCCTAGAAAAAATGTTTTTTTTAATCACAATATAGCACAAGGACAATTCACTCACTGTCCTTACAGGTCCCTGGAAACAAGGACTTGCAGAGTGAAATAAACTGACACTCTCCCTACCTACAGTTTTCTGTCCCTAGAATAAATGTTTTTTTTAAGCACAATATAGCACAAGGACAATTCACTCACTGTCCTTACAGGTCCCTGGAAACAAGGACTTGCAGAGTGAAAGAAAAAAAACACTCTCCCTACCTACAGTTTTCTGTCCCTAGAAAAAATGTTTTTTTTAATCACAATATAGCACAAGGACAATTCACTCACTGTCCTTACAGGTCCCTGGAAACAAGGACTTGCAGAGTGAAATAAACTGACACTCTCCCTACCTACAGTTTTCTGTCCCTAGAATAAATGTTTTTTTTAAGCACAATATAGCACAAGGAGAATTCACTCACTGTCCTTCCAGGTCCCTGGAAACAAGGACTTGCAGAGTGAAAGAAAAAAAACACTCTCCCTACCTACAGTTTTCTGTCCCTAGAAAAAATGTTTTTTTTTAAGCACAATATAGCACAAGGACAATTCACTCACTGTCCTTCCAGGTCCCTGGAAACAAGGACTTGCAGAGTGAAAGAAAAAAAACACTCTCCCTACCTACAGTTTTCTGTCCCTAGAAAAAATGTTTTTTTTAAGCACAATATAGCACAAGGACAATTCACTCACTGTCCTTCCAGGTCCCTGGAAACAAGGACTTGCAGAGTGAAAGAAAAAAAACACTCTCCCTACCTACAGTTTTCTGTCCCTAGAAAAAATGTTTTTTTTAATCACAATATAGCACAAGGACAATTCACTCACTGTCCTTACAGGTCCCTGGAAACAAGGACTTGCAGAGTGAAAGAAAAAAAACACTCTCCCTACCTACAGTTTTCTGTCCCTAGAATAAATGTTTTTTTTAAGCACAATATAGCACAAGGACAATTCACTCACTGTCCTTACAGGTCCCTGGAAACAAGGACTTGCAGAGTGAAAGAAAAAAAACACTCTCCCTACCTACAGTTTTCTGTCCCTAGAAAAAATGTTTTTTTTAATCACAATATAGCACAAGGACAATTCACTCACTGTCCTTACAGGTCCCTGGAAACAAGGACTTGCAGAGTGAAAGAAAAAAAACACTCTCCCTACCTACAGTTTTCTGTCCCTAGAAAAAATGTTTTTTTTTAATCACAATATAGCACAAGGACAATTCACTCACTGTCCTTACAGGTCCCTGGAAACAAGGACTTGCAGAGTGAAATAAACTGACACTCTCCCTACCTACAGTTTTCTGTCCCTAGAATAAATGTTTTTTTTAAGCACAATATAGCACAAGGACAATTCACTCACTGTCCTTACAGGTCCCTGGAAACAAGGACTTGCAGAGTGAAAGAAAAAAAACACTCTCCCTACCTACAGTTTTCTGTCCCTAGAAAAAATGTTTTTTTTAATCACAATATAGCACAAGAACAATTCACTCACTGTCCTTACAGGTCCCTGGAAACAAGGACTTGCAGAGTGAAAGAAAAAAAACACTCTCCCTACCTACAGTTTTCTGTCCCTAGAAAAAATGTTTTTTTTAATCACAATATAGCACAAGGACAATTCACTCACTGTCCTTACAGGTCCCTGGAAACAAGGACTTGCAGAGTGAAATAAACTGACACTCTCCCTACCTACAGTTTTCTGTCCCTAGAATAAATGTTTTTTTTAAGCACAATATAGCACAAGGACAATTCACTCACTGTCCTTACAGGTCCCTGGAAACAAGGACTTGCAGAGTGAAAGAAAAAAAACACTCTCCCTACCTACAGTTTTCTGTCCCTAGAAAAAATGTTTTTTTTTAATCACAATATAGCACAAGGACAATTCACTCACTGTCCTTACAGGTCCCTGGAAACAAGGACTTGCAGAGTGAAATAAACTGACACTCTCCCTACCTACAGTTTTCTGTCCCTAGAATAAATGTTTTTTTTAAGCACAATATAGCACAAGGAGAATTCACTCACTGTCCTTCCAGGTCCCTGGAAACAAGGACTTGCAGAGTGAAAGAAAAAAAACACTCTCCCTACCTACAGTTTTCTGTCCCTAGAAAAAATGTTTTTTTTAATCACAATATAGCACAAGGACAATTCACTCACTGTCCTTACAGGTCCCTGGAAACAAGGACTTGCAGAGTGAAAGAAAAAAAACACTCTCCCTACCTACAGTTTTCTGTCCCTAGAAAAAATGTTTTTTTTAATCACAATATAGCACAAGGACAATTCACTCACTGTCCTTCCAGGTCCCTGGAAACAAGGACTTGCAGAGTGAAATAAACTGACACTCTCCCTACCTACAGTTTTCTGTCCCTAGAATAAATGTTTTTTTTAAGCACAATATAGCACAAGGACAATTCACTCACTGTCCTTAGAGGTCCCTGGAAACAAGGACTTGCAGAGTGAAAGAAAAAAAACACTCTCCCTACCTACAGTTTTCTGTCCCTAGAAAAAATGTTTTTTTTTTAAGCACAATATAGCACAAGGACAATTCACTCACTGTCCTTCCAGGTCCCTGGAAACAAGGACTTGCAGAGTGAAAGAAAAAAAACACTCTCCCTACCTACAGTTTTCTGTCCCTAGAAAAAATGTTTTTTTTAATCACAATATAGCACAAGGACAATTCACTCACTGTCCTTACAGGTCCCTGGAAACAAGGACTTGCAGAGTGAAAGAAACTGACACTCTCCCTACCTACAGTTTTCTGTCCCTAGAATAAATGTTTTTTTAAGCACAATATAGCACAAGGACAATTCACTCACTGTCCTTCCAGGTCCCTGGAAACAAGGACTTGCAGAGTGAAAGAAACTGACACTGTCCCTACCTACAGTTTTCTGTCCCTAGAATAAATGTTTTTTTTAAGCACACTATAGCACAAGCACAAAACACACTGACACTCTCCCTACCTATCCTTCTCTTTCCCTAAACTAAAGGAATCCAGGTTAAGCAAGAAAGAAATAACAGTCACTGTCCCTGCCTATGCTGCTCTATCCCTGCTCCGGAACACACTACACTAGGCCGCCGTGCTGGCGGCCTTTTATAGTGTGGGGCGTGTACTAAACACCCTCAGCAATAATTGGCCACAGGCATCCTGCCTGTGGCCAATCATTGCTCTCCTCGCTGCCGGCGCTGTGATTGGCCAAGCATGCGGGGTCACAGTGCATGCTTGGCCAATCACAGCGCCTGGATGACACTGCGATGGCGTAGTGCATTGTGGGCCGTTCGCGTCACTCGAATTTGGCGCGAACGGCCCAAATCGTTCGATCTTCGTCGAACGATCGAACAGCCGATGTTCGAGTCGAACGTATGTTCGACTCGAACACGAAGCTCATCCCTAGTCTTTGAATTCAGCCCTCTGTAGGTGGATAATTTTCATTTCCATCGAATGATGTGCCATCCTTTCATTCCCAACATATTACCCAGTCCATATCAGTATAGATATCCGGCATGAGATTTTGCCTTGTTGAGATCTGATGTGTTTTCAAAGTGTTCCTTAAAGTGGAGCTCCACCCTAAATAGCAACTTTTGCTATTTGGAACCCTCCCCCCCTCCGGTGTCACAATTGACACCTTTCAGGGGGGAGGGGGGTGAAGATACCTGTCTAAGACAGGTATTTTCACCCACATCCGGGAGTCCTCTCTCCGGGAATCTGCGGGAGTTACGTCACTTCCCGCAGACTTCCCTTGGTGTTCTGGGAGACACTCGGCTCCCAGAACACAGGAGCACCAATCAGAACGGCGCAGCGCGACTCGCGCATGCGCCGTAGGGAACCGGGCATGAAGCTGCAGGGCTTCACTTCCTGGTTCCCTCAGCGAGGATGGCGGAGGGAGCAGCAGAGCGACGAGCGGTCGCTCGTCCTCTGCTGCGGACGTCGCTGGAATCCAGGACAGGTAAGTGTCCAAATATTAAAAGCCAGCAGCTGCTGTAGCTGTAGCTGCTGGCTTTTAATATTTTTTTTTCCGGCGGAGCTCCGCTTTAAAATTTTTTGAGCATCGTACAATTCCAACACTCTCTCCACCCCTTGTGGAAATTACTGTCTTTAGGTAAAAATCTGAGCACATTTATTGTACTAAGTAATATTTTATGTGCTCACATAGGTTTTGAACCTCAGGGAGCCCTTTACATTCATGCTCTCAGACAGTCCTTTTGAAAATACATATTTTTTTCCTGAAAAATTATACAACTGCTGTATAATGTTAGTAATGTATTTATCTAAAATGTTACTTTTGAGCATAGATTCATTTTAATATATTACTTAATTCTTAAAACTTAACTCCGGGGTTAAAATCCTCCCTTGCAGTGGGGCAGAACTGCACTGCAAGGGTTTAATGCTAGTTCAGGTTTAGAGGAACAAGAAATACAGTTTTGCTTAAAGTGGTTGTAAACCCTTTACAACCACTTTAACCTACAGGTAAGCCTAGATTAAGGCTTACCTGTAGGTGCTTGAAATATCTCCTAGACCTACACGGTCTAGGAGATATTTGCAATGTCTCCGAACGATGCCTTCTACTGCGCATGCGCCGTCTTGAAAGGTCACGCTGTGCCGTTTCAAGCTGGGGTCATGCCGTGACTGGCGGCTCCCGCGCCCATGCGCGGGAGTGACGTCGCGCGACTCCGGCCAGTTACAGAGCCGGAGTTCGCGACCCCAGAAGGAAGAGGGGTGAATAATGGACGCTGGCTGCCAGCGAGGAAGACGGAGAAATCGCAGGCTTCTCCTGCAGGTAAGTGTCACATAATGGGCTACTATGCGATGCATAGTAGCCCATTATGCTTTACTTTTGCAGGGAAACAAAGAGGAAGTAAAACCCATCAGGGTTTACTTCCTCTTTAAGGCACACTGGACGTTTGGCCATCTCTCTTAGAAGACTTTCTTTCTGGCAGCTGCGTTTTGGCAGAAAAAAAAAACCTGTGCAATTTGTAAACACATATAACGCATTTAGGTGTGTCAAACGCTTGGGTGCCAATTAATTTCATAATTTATTCAGGCCATTGAAATGAATTAACTATTAACCACTTCAGCCCCGGAAGGATTTACCCCCTTAATGACCAATCCATTTTTTTTAGCGATATGGCACTGCTTTTTTGCCCCACAAGTAGAGCTTTATTTTGGTGGTATTTGATCACCTCTGTGGTTTTTATTTTTTGCGCCATAAACAAAAAAAGACCAACCATTTAAAAAAAAAAAAAACTATATTTTTTACTTTCTGCTATAATACATATCCCCAAAAACAAAATGTAAAAAAAAAAAATGTATTCATCAATTTAGGCTGATATGTATTCTTCTACATATTTTTCGTAAAAAAAAATCTCAATAGGCGTATCTTGATTGGTTTGCGCAAAAGACATAGTGTCTACAAACTATGGGATAGATTTATGGACTTTTCTTTTTTTTTATTGTTTTTACTGGTAGTGGCGGCGATTAGCGATTTTTAGCGGGACTACGACACTGCGGTGGACAAATCTGAACCTGATGCTGGCCATAAACTATACGAAAAATCGGCGAACCCATTTTTGAAAAACGGACATTCGGCTGTGAGAGCAAACAAAAACAATAGTGCCATCATGTAATGACCGATAAATCGTTCAGTGGACATAATTAAATAATTTTTTTGTTTGTTTTTTTACATATACCTAGTGCAGACAGTTCGGACGGGAAACAGATTAACCTTTCAATTTATCATTCGTTCGTCAGAATTTTTCAAACTTGTCCTTCGTTTTTTCGGCTCAAAAACGTCTCAATAATTATCGATTTTGTGCCCATTAACTGGCCGAAAAAAAAACTGGCCAAATGACTGAATTTCGCCTGATTTTTCGTATAGTGTATGGCCAGCATAAGTGACACTTTTTGGGGACCAGTGACACCAATAGAGGGATATGTGCTAGAAAAAATGCACTGATCACTGTATAAATGACACAGCAGGGAAGGGATTAACATCAGGGGCGATCAAAGGGTTAAGTGTGTTCCCTGCAAGTGTTTTCTAACTGTGTGGGGGGAGTGGACTGACAGGAAGAACACAGAGATCACTGTTCCTGATTACTAGGAACAGAAGATCACTGTGTACTTTCCTGTCAGAACGGGGATCTGCCTTGTTTACATAGGCAGATCCCCGTTCTGCCTCTCTGTGGAGCGATCACGGGTGGCCGGCGGACATCGGGTCTGCCAGACCCGTGGATTAGCTCCCCCTCTGTGCAGCGGGCACGCGCTCACAGTATCTAGTGCACCAAAACGCTAATTGCAAAAACGCATGATACTCACTGCAAAAAAAGGTGCAGGAGGTACTTTAGGATGTTTGTCGTGGTTAGGGTAGCCTATTCAATTGAATGGGCTGCTCTATGCTGTCCAGCAACAAACACACAAATAAGTGCGGAAAAAAAAAAATCGCAATGCATCCAGCAGGTGGGAAGGGGGCCTAATGCCGCGTAAACGCAATCGGAATTTCCGACAACAAAACCGTGTTTTTTTTTCCGTCGGATGTTGGCTCAAACTTGTCTTGCACACACACGGTCGCACAAATGTTGCTCGGAAATTCCGATGGTCAATAACGCGGAGATGTACAACACTACGACGAGCCGAGAAAAATTAAGTACAATGATTCCGAGCATGGGTCAAATTGTTTCCGAGCATGCGCAGCACTTTTGTGCGTCGGAAATGGCTACACACGGTCAGAAGTTCAGACAATAACTTTTTCTGTCGGAAAAATAGGGAACCAGCTCTCAATCATTTGTTGTCGGAAATTCCGACAGCAAATGTCCGATTGAGCCTACACACGGTCGGAATTTCCGACGAAGTACTGACATCGAACATTTGTTGACGGAAATTCCGACCATGTGTACGCGGCATAAGAGTGAAGCCACAATCCACAGATCATCCACTCACTTCCTATTAGAGCGAGAAGTAAACAAAGGGCTCAGACAATTGCTGCTTACCTCTGGTGCTAGAGGGAACCTTACAGAGGACTAACATGTCCCCTGTACTGGGCTCTTAGCGGCCATTTTAAGGGAGCCTGTGTCTGATTGGACACTGAGTTCTGATTAGATTTGGTCAGCAGTTTTGGATCCAGAGAGGTTTTATATAACCTCTGTTTGGTCAGTCTGGCCCACCTGCAGTGTAGGAAGTATCTAGACAGGGACACAGTGCACACACTGGATAGAGAAAGATAGTCCTTGCACAGACAAAGGTTCCTGATGTGTAGGGACAGAGTAGAGAAGGTCTGGAAAACCTTTGGAGACTGCTGTAAGTTCGGGAGGTCTTGTTCCAGCCTGCATCTAGTCTGACGCATTTATGCGACCTGCCTTGCCAGCACAGTACCCTATTGAAAAAGGCTTCTTTATATTGGCCAAGGGGACCAGTTTAAAGAATAAGTTTACCTTTGGTAATCAAAGAGAACCTGCCTCGGCCCCTCCGATCCACCGCTGTGACATCGGGCCACGGATCTTCTCCCTGCATCCGCTGTCACAATTTAAAAAGATTGCGGCCACACGGGGCACTGCCCACACGGCTGAGTCATTAAAGGATAAGTTCACCTTTGGGAACATGTATTTAGGGTGGAACACGTAACATCTTCCCACTGCTGTAGCCTCTACCCGCTGCCTTCTCTTCCTGTGACAGCAGTATGGGGAGAAGTTCCCCATACAAGCTGTTACTTTTTGAAAACACCGTGGCCGTGTCATTCATTCACAGAGTTCTGTGTATGAATGAACTACGGACATCCTTTGTGGTGGTTGAGCGCTGTGGTAGTTCATTAAGCCTTCCTTTCAGTATTAAACTGCTTGGCTGTACGATGGCACCAGGCAAACAGCTCACACTGACAGTCTGCAGGGGACCTGCATGGCATCAGTAATCTGCTGATCACTGGTGCAATGCTTTCCAGGCTCCTAAAAAAAGAAAAAAATGTAAAAAAATAAGTAAATGCACATTTAAGTTAGCTTATCCTTTAATTCACAGCAATCTGTGAATGAATGCACTACAAGTACCATCTCAACCACAGCATACAGCTTGTAGTTCTCAATGAACTGCGAGGGCGCTGGTGAGCACTCTGATAGTTCATTGATCTTCCTGCTCTCCAGTAACTGTCTGCCCCCAACAGGATGTCCAAACAAACAGCAATACTGAGAACCTGCAGAAGCCCGACACTGCACCTACGACCTGCTGACTGTGGGTTAAATTCTCTGCAAACAATAAATGCAAATTTTTAACCTGCAAAAATATGCATTTTTTCTTTCCCAAAGCTTAAAGTGTTACTAAACCCAGTAATATGAAAATAGTTAATCCGTCTTCCCAGTGCCCACAGCTTATAAATCTTCTTTTTACATTAAAATACTTCCACTATATACCTTTTTGGCTGATCTCTATACCACGGTCACGTGATAAACTGCAGGGTATGCCCGAGTGCTGAGTGTTCAGGTAGGAGGAGATTTCCACTATAGCCTGTGTCCTCATGCTGTTATGGGCGGCGGATCATCCATTAATCAAGAAGTGACATCCCACCCACTGTGTCTTTTTAGTTACTGGCATGGAGGAGGAGGGAGGGACTGGGCTGTCATTTGGGATCTGTATACACGCTCACATGTGTGACATCAATATCATTTGACCTGAAAAGCTCAGCTCAAACAGGAAATATTCCCAGACTGAGCATGTGTAGCTTTACTACCCTCACTGTGTATTATCTGGCCTTGCCAAGAGAGACCCTGCAGGAGGGGGGAATCTGTGCATACAGAATAAAAGAGCCTTTTTACACAATACAGAGGATTAACTCCTTAAGTTCCACAGTGAGTATAACAAGCATGTTATTCTGCATATACAGACAGATTTTACTGTTGTGGGTTTAGTAACACTTTAAGACGTTAAAGGGCCTTCCTCAGACACACTGCTGCCTGTAAATTGTGCATACGGTTACTTGGGGTTATCACCGTATTGCCGTATTGTTCATCATTCATTCTCTAAAACCAGAAAGTGCAGAAGACATCTCCCCTGGCTTTCAGGTTTTCCTAGTAAAGGTTTTGAACTCACAACAGAGGAGATGGACAGGCCGTCATCCTGCAAAAGAAGTGCTGGAGGAGGATCTCGTGATCCCAGCTCATTCATCTTCTTCTTCACCATGTCTCGCTGGCCTTGCAGCTTCGTCTTGCTACACACAGACATCTGATAGTGCACAATGGCATCCTGAAGAGACTGACATTTGGCCAGCAGATTAAACCTGTAAAATATAAAAAGAACATCATGTTACTTGGTAATTCCCACCGTATGAATGTGTTACTGTGGTTATTGTCATAAGTCTTATCTACTAAAATCAATTCATGTTCAGTTTTGCATAGATTTAAAGCAGTAATAGATAAACAGCAATAGATAAGCAAAAAAACAAAACAAAAGAGGGTCAAAAGTCACTACAATACTGCAGAATGAAGAGGAACCTTTCATAACCTTTAACTAAGTTATGTTCTAATAAAAACATAAGTGTCTCTTGTACTGAAAAACTGACTGCTGTACATTATTGCTGAAATGCTTATACACATTTTGCCTTCCCTGGTTCCTCCTCCCCCCCCCCCAACAACAAACTAATGACATTTTTCATATATGTAGCACCCTGTAGTTTAGGCAGGGTTGCTCCTCACAAATTTACTTGCCAGTAGTAGTTATCCTGGTTGATTGTTAGAGCCTTGTTGCACTTTTCTTTTCTACCACTAGGTGGCCGGGTACTTTGCAGTACTAGATACGAGAAGGTCAATGCATATGTGTATATGGGGTATCTCAGCCAATGGGCAGGAGTTTTCTTGGATCCCTTGGCCTGCTGGGAGAGCCTATTTATTTGGGTGGGGTCAGGTGATCTGTGTTCTGTGCCACCTGGATGGCTGTCTGGGTGGACGTGTGTTGTATTGCACGTGTTGCTAGGCCAGAGATGGGGCCTATCCCGGGGCATCTGGCTGCCAGGCTGTCTGAGGGCCTATCCAGAACAAGAGAGCAGTGCAGGGTTGGGACTGCAGCTTGCAGTCCAACCGAAAGTGACGATTCTGCCGGGCCGGAGAACCTGTCGTGGTCGGAGGTAGAGGGGAAACTGTCGCCACTAAGGGGCCATCCACCTTATTACCAGGGACCACAGTGACTAACTGAAGCAAGTACCAGAGCAGTATTCTCACCAAACGGGGACAATGAAGAATTGGGAAACTTCAGTGGGTATCAAGCCAGGGACCCAGCCAGTGGAGGTGATGCTTGCAGAGCAGCCTTGTGTGTCCTACCAGGGACCGAGCAGGCCAGTGGGGTGAAGCTTGAGAGGTATATAGAGTGCCAGGCTAGGGACCTGGCCAGTGGCGGCTGGTGCTCAAAATTTTTGGGGGGCGCAAACAAACTGAAAAAAAAAAAAATCAATTGCCGCCACTGTGCCCATTAAACGCAGCCACTGTGCCCAAAACGCCACCAGTTTGCCCCCTCAAATACAGCCAGTTTGTTTCCATATACAGCCAGTTCGTCCCCATATACAGCCAGTTTGTCCCCATATATATATATATATATATATATATATATAACCAGTGTGCCCCCATATATACAGCCAGTGTGCCCCCCATATACAGCCAGTGTGCCCCCATATACAGCCAGTGTGCTCCCATATACAGCCAGTTTGTCCCCATATATAGCCAGTGTGCCCCCATATATATAGCCAGTGTGCCCCCATATATATAGCCAGTGTGCCCCCATATACAGCCAGTGTGCCCCCATATATATATAACCAGTGTGCCCCATATATACAGCCAGTGTGCCCCCCATATACAGCCAGTGTGCCCCCCATATACAGCCAGTGTGCCCCCATATACAGCCAGTGTGCTCCCATATACAACCAGTTTGTCCCCATATATAGCCAGTTTGTCCCCATATATAGCCAGTGTGCCCCCATATATATATAGCCAGTGTGCCCCCATATACAGCCAGTGTGCCCCCATATACAGCCAGTGTGCCCCCATATATATAGCCAGTGTGCCCCCATATACAGACAGTTTGTCCCCATATATACAGCCAGTGTGCCCCCATATACAGCCAGTGTGCCCCCATTTACAGCCAGTTTGTCCCCATATATATATAGCCAGTGTGCCCCCATATACAGCCAGTTTGTCCCCATATATATAGCCAGTGTGCCCCCATATACAGCCAGTTTGTCCCCATATATATAGCCAGTGTGCCCCCATATACAGCCAGTTTGTCCCCATATATATAGCCAGTGTGCCCCCATATACAGCCAGTTTGCCCCCATATACAGCCAGTGTGCCCCCATATTCAGCCAGTTTGTCCCCCATATTCAGTCAGTTTGTCCCCCATATTCAGCCAGTTCCCCCCATATTCAGCCAGTTTGTCCCCCATATTCAGCCAGTTCCCCCCAAATGCAGCCAGTTTGTCCCCCATATACAGCCAGTTCCCCCCAAATGCAGCCAGTTTGTCCCCCATATACAGCCAGTTCCCCCCAAATGCAGCCAGTTTGTCCCCCATATACAGCCAGTTTGTCCCCCATATACAGCCAGTTTGTCCCCCATATACAGCCAGTTTGTCCCCCATATACAGCCAGTTCCCCCCAAATGCAGCCAGTTTGTCCCCCATATACAGCCAGTTCGTCCCCCATATACAGCCAGTTCCCCCCCCCAGCCCTGCACTTACCTTCCTCGGTCCACGCCGTCCTCGATGTGTTCTCCTGCCCTCGAAGTCGCTTCAGCCAATCAGGTTACCGGTAACCAGATCCAGCGAACCTGATTGGCTGAAACCTCCACAGTCTTCTCCAAGGAACGCACCCCCGTGCGTACCTGGGAGGAGTTTTTGGAAGCCGAATACAGCGTGAGAGCTGTATTCGGAAAGCCTATCAGAGCCGCTGGCTCTGATAGACACTTCCAGAACACACCCACCACCAGCCACCGCTCTAATTCATATGGCCGGCGCTCAACAGGAGGCCGGCCATATGAATAGTGGGCAGCGCGGCAGCGGTGACAATACACAGATTCATGCAATGCATGAATCTGTGTATTGTCTTTCAGTGGCGGTGCGGGAGCGAGAGGGGGCGGCGCTCCGGCGCCCTCTATGGACGCACCGCCACTGGACCTGGCAGAGAGGCGGGGGGGGTGACGCTTGAGAAAGATACTACAGTGAAGATTGGAGGAGCTCAAGAGATTCAGTGGCAGTGAATCAGTGGGTCTAGTGAGAGACCGGGAGCTCGGTGTATTGAAGAACTACAAGAAGTGATTGTAGTGAAAGTGAAGAAACTGTTACATTTGTGTTTGGAACTGTTAAGACTTTCTTAAAATCTGGCGGATGCCAGGTTTATTTACAGGAGGTAAAATAAAAACAAACAAAACAGTAAATTAAATCCTTGCCGTCCGGCACTAACTAAACAAATAGTCTCCTCTCTATACAGTGCGGGGCTGGTCCTCGTCACCCACAAAACATGCAGTAAAGCAAACCTTTTTAGTCCAACACCCAGAGCTCCTCTCACTCAGGTTCCCTCTTGAGTCTCCAAAACCAGAGCTCTGCTGTGCTCTCTTCCTTGTCTTTTAATTTCCACCTGAGTGTGGACTCAGGTGGACCAGAACATCCGGACCGGAACCCAGCCTACCACAGAGGCTGGAAATACCGGGTCCGGATTCTGGTTCATTCCCTTACAACAGAGCGAATGCAAGATGAAATGTACCTATAATCATGTATCTCACCTCGCATACCGTCACATATCCTCTCCCTCTGCTCAAGCCCCTGTGGCTGAGCACTTGACCCAACCATACAGTGCACGCGGGAGAGGGCATCTGCATTATTTTGGAACTTTCCCAGCCTGTGGTCCACCATAAACTTAAAGGGCTGTAAAGCCAGGAACCACCTTGTTACGCGGGCATTTTTCTCCCTGTTGTCACACATCCACTTTAGGGGAGCATGGTCGGTGACCTGCTTAAATGACCTCCCCAGTAGGTAATACCTCAGGGAATCTAAGGCCCATTTAATGGCGAGATACTCCTTTTCAACGATGGCATAGTTCTTTTCGTGCTTGTTTAGCTTCCGGCTCAGGTATACAACTGGGTGCTCCTCACCATCCCTGTTCTGTGACAGTACAGCCCCTAGGCCCACCTCAGAGGCGTCCGTCTGTACGACAAACTCCCTGCTGAAGTCCGGGGTCACTAGAACCGGTAACCCACAAAGGGCCTGCTTTAAATTCTGAAATGCCTCCTCGGCTTCAGGATTCCACTTGACCATGACCGACCCTCTACCCTTCGTCAGGTCGGTCAGAGGGGCGGCCATGGTGGCAAAGTTGGGTATAAACCGTCTGTAATACCCGGTATTGCCCAGGAAGGCCCTCACTTTTTTTTTTAATGATCGGTTGGGGCCTTTTTTTGAATTGCCTCAACCTTATTGGTCTGCGGCTTGACCAATCCCCGGCCAATAATGTACCCAAGGTATTTGGCCTCCTCCAGGCCTATGGCACATTTTTTGGGGTTGGCCGTGAGACCTGCTTCCCTAAGGGAATCTATCACTGCTTGTACACGGAGCAGGTGCGATTCCCAATCTGGGCTGTGGATGACCACATCGTCCAAATACGCAGCTGCATACGGGCGATGTGGTCTCAAGGTTTTGTCAATAATTCGCTGGAATGATGCATGGGCCCCATGCAGACCAAAAGGCATCCACTTGTACTGAAACGAGCCCTTAGGAGTGGAAAAGGCAGTCTTCTCCTTGGCCGATTCAGTTAGCGGTATCTGCCAATAGCCTTTCGTTAGGTCTAAGGTCATTATGTAGCGAGCCTCTCCTAACCTGTCCACGAGTTCGTCGACCCGGGGCATCGGGTAGGCGTCGAACTTGGACACACTGTTGAGTTTTCTAAAGTCATTACAAAACCTGATAGTGCCATCAGGTTTTGGGAACAGCACTATGGGGCTTGACCACTCACTGTAGGACTCTTCTATCACGTCCAACTCCAACATATTTTTTCTTTCCTTCGCCTCTCGCCTGGCCTCTGGGATTCTGTATGGTTTTACATTTACACAAACCCCTGGTTCCGTCACTATGTCATGTTGGATCATGTTGGTCAGTCCAGGTAAGGGGGAGAAAAAGTCTCTATTTTTATGCACAAACGCCCTAAGGTAATTTTGTTGTGCCATGGACAGGGAATCCGTGATGGGGACGTAAGGTGTCATGGGTACCCAGTCTGTTGGAGGCGGGGATGTGGCCAGTAAAGTCTCTCGGTCCTTCCAGGGCTTTAAGAGATTCACATGGTAAATTTGGTGTGGTTTCCTTTTCCCTGGTTGGTAGACTTTGTAGTTTACCTCCCCCACCCTTTCGACAACCTCGAAGGGACCCTGCCACTTGGCTAGAAACTTACTTTCCACCGTGGGAACCAGTACCAACACTGTCCCCAGGGCTAAAAGTACGGACCTTGGCACCCCTGTCATAGACCCTTTTCTGGGCCTCCTGGGCTCGCTCCATATGTTCTCGTACCAGGGGCAGGACAGCTGCGATTCGATCCTGCATCAAAGAGACATGCTCTATGATGCTCCTATATGAGCTGACCTCTCCTTCCCACATTTCTTTGGCAACATCTAGCAGCCCCCTGGGATGTCTACCATACAAGAGCTCAAAGGAGGAATAGCCTGTGGATGCCTGCGGAACCTCTCTCGTATGGCAAACATGAGATATGGTAGCAAAAAATCCCAGTTTCTCCCATCTTTGTCGACCACCTTTTTCAGCATACTAAGTTTTATTAAATCTTTCGACCAGACCATCTGTTGGGGGGGGGTAGACAGAGGTACGGAGATGGGAGATTTTGTATAATCTACACAGTTCCTTGGTAACCCTGGACATAAATGGGGTGCCCTGATCAGTTAAGATCTCTTTTGGGATCCCCACTCAACTAAACACCTGGACCAATTCCTTGGCGATAGCCTTAGCGGAGGTGTTACGCAAGGGTATGGCCTCAGGATAGCGAGTCGCATAGTCCCGGATCACCAGAATATGCTGGTGACCTCGGGCAGATTTCACAACCGGCCCCACCAGGTCCATGCCAATCCTCTCAAAGGGGACCTCGATTATTGGTAGAGGAACAAGGGGGCTGCGAAAATGGGGTGCCGGTGCTGACATTTGGCACTCAGGGCACGATTCACAGTTCTCCTTGACTTCTGCATGCAAACCGGGCCAGAAAAATCTCTGGGCGATTCTCTCCCTGTTTTTTTTCGATACTGAGATGTCCCCCCATTATGTGACCATGAGCCAGGTCTAGCACCACCCTGCGGAAGAGTTTGGGAACCAGTAGCTGTTCTACCTCGTCTTCTCCATGTTTTATCACTCGATACAATAAATTGTTTTTAATTGCCATGTAGGGGAAAGACACCACCCAATTAGGATCCACCGGTTCCTCATCCAACATCTTAATGTTTTCCCTGGCTCTCATGAGGGTGGCCTCTCGCAGTTGCTCGGTACAGAAATCCTCTCTCCTCTGGCTACTCTCATTATCAGGGTCAGAGGGGTTCTCCTGTTCGTTACCCTCAGGCTGGGAGCTAGCTTCCAGGTCCTCCGGCTCCCCAGCCATGACAGGAAAAGGAAGAGGATCTCCGACTTCCTCGATCCCACCAACAGCACCCCCTTCCCTTTGGCATGAAGGGGTCTGGTGAGAGTTCCCGTGCTTCCCCAGCAGGGGGAGCTCTATCTACCAGCCTCTCTTTGCTCTCCCATAAGTTCCAGAAATGGGGAAAATCTCTTCCCACTAAAGCTTCATGAAGCAGTGAAGGTACCACCCCCACTGAATGTGTTACACTGCCCCAGGGGGTATTAAACTCAACCACCACTGTCTGTTAGTCTCGAGTGTCCCCATGGATGCAAATTACCCCAATAGTACTGGGGTGTAGTTTTGTGGGGTTTATACAATCATTCCTGACTAGGGTCACCACACTACCAGAGTCTAGCAGGGCTGTCAGTGGCTTCCCATCCACTAAAATAACACACATCTGTTTTTCAATGCGACTCTGACAAGAAGCAGTACATGCGACCTGTGCAAAGAAATGCGTATTTTCATATAAGCATAATCGCATTGCATAGGCTCATCATTTATAGGACAGTTCACAGCAATATGCCCTAATGCATGGCAACGAAAACATCGTATCGGTCCCAAAAACCTTCCTGACTTCTTTGGCCAGTCTCCAGGTCTAGGACTCACAGTCTCATCAGCTGTAACAAAAGTCTTATTAAATTTCCCCAAGCTCTTGAACTCCGGAGCAGTCTTACCAAAACTGCTGGGAGATCTTGCACCCCTACACACTCTGAAGTGGGGCGTAGATGGATTCACCAAGTCCTCAGTAGCACTGTACCTCTCCACTAGGTTCACCAGTTGGGCTGCAGTTTTGGGGTCCCCCTGTCCGACCCACTTCCTCAGAGTAGCAGGGAGCTCACGTAGATACTGGTCCATTATCACACGCTCCACGATCTGAGGGCTTGTCAAGGTCTCTGGCTGCAACCACTTCCTGGTGAGGTAGATCAGGTCAAACATTTGTGAACGGGGTGGCTTGTTGCTGAAGTAGGACCACTGATGCACAGTGGCCCGGACTGCCATGGTGACACCCAAGCGTGCGAGTATCTCAGTCTTTAGAGTCTCATAGTCCTGGGCCTTATCTGGTTCTAGGTCAAAATAGGCCTTTTGGGGTTCTCCTGTTAGAAATGGGGCCAACAGACCCGCCCACTGCTCTTTTGGCCATCCTTTGCGGACAGTAACTCTCTCAAAAGTTGCAATGTATGCCTCAACATCATCCGCAGGTGTCATATTTTGCAGGTAGTAGGAGGCACGTACCATCTTTGGTTCCCCTGACACAGGAGGTGCAGACCCCTTTTTCAGTTCCACCAGAGCCTCTGCGAACTGCCAGTTCATCTCCTGCTGGGCCACCTGTTGTGCTGCAGCGGTCTCTGCGACTTGGCGGTTCGTTTCTCGCTGACCTGCATTGGCCTGTAGCAGGGCCTTTATCATTTCCTCCATCTTCAGAAAAGTGCCCGCTGAATCCACCATGTGTGGGATAATTAGCTTGTGGGGATCACGTGCACATAACTTGTTGGATTGGATTTTATTCTTTCCATTTCAAATTGGACACTTTTTTGCACCCTAGTGTATTTTGCACATTTGCATTTAGCATTTTGCACCTGCACAGCAATAAGTTTTTGTTTGCACATTGCAGTCAATATTGCAATTAGTTTGTTTGCAGCTGATTTGCACATTGTCATTTGCTCTATATGGATATTTATGTATATTGATTTATATGCACACTGCACTTTGTTATCACGTTTTTAATATTTTTTGGTCACTTCCATTTTAGTATTTATGCACTTTGGAACATCATTTTATTATTTTCATTGAGATTGAGTAGTTTATGCCTTTCTGAAACATAATTTTATGCGATTAGCAATTTTGCACTTTTGCTTGTTATTGTTATCAGCTAGCACATATATTTACTAGGAACAGCGCAGAACCACTCCCCCCCCCCCTCTTTCAGAGCTCTGCTGTGCTCTCTTCCTGGTCTTTTAACTTCCACCTGAGTGTGGACTCAGGTGGACCAGAACATCCAGGCCGGTGACTTGTCGTTCTGGTTCCCCTATCTGTATGGTTCCAAGCTCAACTGCGCAGGCGCAGCCGAACAGCTGTTGAAGCTCGGAGATTTCCGTCGGCTTGGCTTGCGCCTGCGCAGTAAAGAGGGAACCAGAGCAATAGGAGGAACCATAGTCTCGGCAACTGTGGACGCGCTGGCCCCCGATGTTTCATTACACACGCCGCTTTCCTCTTCATACAGCAAGGGGCGGATCAGATGTCATATTCTGCAGTGCGATTTGTTTGTTTATACACGACACCCTATACAGCCCCTTGCTGTATGAATAGGAAAGCGGCGTGTGTAATGAAGCATCGGGAGCGAGCGCGTCCTATCGATATGCTTCCCCCCCCTTGACTGCGCAGGCGCTGCCGAACAGCTGTTTAAGCTCAGAGATTTCCGTCGCCTTGGATTGCGCCTGCGCAGTCAAGCTTGGAACCATACAGATAGGCGGAGCAAGCTTGGCAGATCACCGGAACCCAGCCTAGCACGGAGGCTGTAAAGACCCAGGCCGGATTCTGGTTCATTCCCTCACAACAGAGCGAATGCAAGGTGAAATGTACCTATAATCATGTATCTCACCTCGCATACCGTCACAACTGTTAAAATAAACAAATGGATTCAGTCAGCGCAAAACCACAATAAAGTACCTAACATTAGCTGCTGAACACCTACGGCCAATACATTGCAATCCTTAAAATAGACATAAAATATAAAATAGTGCAGCGCTAAAATATACAAAAATGCATGCATATAACAACTAACTGTTCTAAAACATATGTAGCGGGTATTTAAATTTGGGGGGGGGGGGGCATCTGGGTTAGTTAACCCAGATGTACTAATTGTTAGGGAATCTGAGAATCCCTTTTGAGGTTCTTGGAGGACTCTGGTGGTGCAAGGTTCCCTGTGGCCTGCAGGTGGCGTTGTCGCCCTGGGCCGGAGTTGAACCTGCACCGCAAGACTGTCCCTTTTTGTCCTTTCCTGGTGCCGGTACAGCGGGGCGGGGAACCCGCTGTGACGCAAAAGGAGAGGAGATAAAAGGGGCGGACGCCCTGACCTCGGGGTTCAGAGTTGGAGGACGCAGCCGCACCCAGGCACCTTCGGCCTGGGTGCTGGCATTCCGAAGATCCGGGCCCAGGTGCCCTTGACCTTGCCGGAGCGAGGGATGGAGTCCATCCCAGGCACCTTAAGCCTGGGGTGAGGTACTACGGCCAAGGCCTGGAGCCCAGGACTTCGACTGGGTTCCGCGAGGGTGGAGGAGTCAGAGGGGCCCTAAAGTGTTGGGACCCGTATCTGAGGCAAGGAGGCCAGGGAGTGTAACCCTTCCGGATAGCCCGGTACAGTATTAATCCGGTGACGGCGGGGCATCTGGTAACTCCCTTGGAGGGATGTCTTCCCCCTGACAGGGGCTGCAACGTAGCGAAGGTAACTCCAGTTTCTGTTCACTAGAGTTGCTGGAAGAGACTCTGAAGCCAAAAAGTCCATTTAACAGCCACTGTGCTTAGCAACCGTTGGTGAAACCTCAACGGTTTAGTTTCTTTGAGGATTGTGCCTTGACCTACTCCCCACCAATACTGGACTGTTCTATGGGTCTCAAACTGTCTGCTCGCAAAGGACTATTTGTTTGCCGTTATGGAATAAATAAGTGTTGGACCTTTTCAGTGTGTGGTACTCCAGTTACTGGGAGCAAAGGGGGTTATCAGCAGAACAGACTTGGCTCTGAGCGTATACACAGCCCGGGTGTAATTAGATGCTGGCCTTCACCTCTACATGCTGCAATCTAGAGGACATGGGCCGTTGCGCACCTCGCTCTCCCCTCCAAGGTACCCCTAGACCGAAGCCAAAGTATCCACTAAAGAAGAGAGAGAGGGTGAGGCCACTACACATATAAAAAGTCCAAAGTTGTAAAGGGTGAAAGCCAAAGATGACGCAAATGAAGGCACCAACAGATAAAGTAAACTCCTCAATGGTGATCAGGGTGCTCAGGACGATTATAATCAGTGTACACCATTTTCTGTGCTTCCGCCACCATAGATACAAGCCGCTCACCTTAATCTGTGGACCTCTGATTCAACAGAAAGGTCAGTCAAGCAGTCACCCCTAGGGTAATTATAAGATGGGAAGCAGTCCCTTGCTTAACCGATCCAATGATTGAACTCCAACATCAATATTGTAGCAACAGTGTAATACTCTTTTATGCAGTCATGGTCAATGAAAAATCATTGAGACGTGAGGGTATGAGGGACACCTCTAGTGTGTAGAGCTCATAATTCCATTCCATAGGGGTGAATGGAGGCTTCGATCAGTTCTGCCTGAAAAACTAACAGGCGGACCTGATCGGAAAGCCCGTGTGAAAGGGGCCTAATACACATTGTGAGAAGCTCACAGTGTGCAGTGAAATCAGAGTAAGTCATTTCAGTACAGGAGGAGAGCCTGAAGGGAAGACTGCAGGAAGGCCGGAGTTCAGCTTTAAAGGGTAACTCTACTTTTGTGGGGAAAAAATAGCAAATAAAAAAAAAAATAATATAGTATATACAATTCTGACACAAGTCACATTGTAATTGAATGTTATTAAAAACAACTTTTCCTTTTCCATCTGCAGCTTCGTAATTTTCTGCAAATGCAATATGGCTACCTGGAGGTGTTCTGTACACACAATATGTACAGAACCCCCCGCCCGGAAACATAATTTCCTGCTTGTCTGATTGGCTCACTGTTTTTCCCAGACGTCTGCACTAAGATACAAATCAGATTTCAGGCATCCTCTACAACAAAAATTTCACTTTTGGTGAGAAACTCCCAATAGGAAATCACGTCTAAAAAGGATGCAGACGCATCAATTTTCCTCATTTGGAGCCCTGCACGTGCAGCAGCTGATTTATAATTATGAAACCACTCCCATTAGATACACTTTCCACCTGGATACAGAGAAACACACAGGGATTTCTTCAGAAAAACAAAAGGTAGAAATCTGAAACAAAGTTTAATTCTTGCAATGTACATAGATCACCCAGAGGGGAATGTTTTTTTCTCAACAAAAGTGGAGTTACTTTTTAAAGCTGAAGTTTAGATATGGACTGCTTTGTATAGTTATAATGGTCCAGCTAGGACCAAGGTAAGTACGTATGTATGAAGAAGAAAAAACAAAAAATAGAATAGACCTCCACACACCTAAAATGAGTAAACTACAAATATTTATTAGCCTATATATAGGCAAATGAATAAATAAACACACATTGCTATAATACCCCAGTTCATAAAATATGCAGATCAAAACCCATTTGGTCAAGCCACCAAATAATTGCCTAATCAAACCACAAGGAAGCAGGGGCGGATCCAGGGTTGGGGGCAACAGGGCAATTGCCCCCCCCCCCCGAGACCATCTGTCACACTCACTTGCTCTGTTTTTTTTTTTTTGCGCCTGATCTCCCGGGTTTTTGGGGACCCAGTACCGGCCGGCCATTAGTCCCCTGGACCCCAAACTTGGCACACATGTAGCCCCATGTCTCTTCTACAAGTGTTCAAAGTTTGGTGTCTGGGAGACCTACGGCCAGGGAGAACTGATTTTTCAAAACCGGGCACTCCTTCCATAGACTCCCATGTTAAACATCAGTCTAGTCATGGGCACAGTGAGGCATGGGCACAGTGAGGCATGGGCACAGTGAGGCATGCAGATGGACACCCTAGGCTTATACTCGAGTCAATATGTTTTCCCAGTTTTCTGGGGTAAAATTAGGTGCCTCGGCTTATATTCGGGTCGGCTTATGTTCGGGTCGGCTTATACACGAGTATATACAGTACTTGTTCTGCGGCTGCCGCTGCCTTTTTGAGTCTCTCTCTGTTTCTCACATCAGCCGATCAGCGGCGCCGAGAGAGAAACTCGTCTAATGTAGTTACGCGGCACACTGACACGATACCAGGAGCGGAGGAGGAGGTGGGTGGAGCCTCTTCCCTGCACTCGTTGCTAAAGCCTGGGCCGCTTGGCGTCTAGCAACGAGTGACATCAGTGAGTCACGTCGGGCTGCTCTGCGGGCAGGTGCGATAGCGTGCGGCTCCACAGACGGGTAAGAAAGCGGGCGGCTCCGCTTGCGGCGCGGTTTGTGGGCGGGCAGCACGGTTTGTGGGCAGACCGTGCTGCTCAGTGTGTTGGCAGCGCAGGTGAGAGTGAGAGAGCAGGCTCATCTCTCACCGCCCGTGCCTGCCCTGCATTCCTGCAGTGACTTCCGCCCTCACTGTGCAGGCAGCAGAGAGATTACATTATCTCTCTGCTGCCTGACTCTGGGAGTCTGGGACACAGCAAGAGACAACCAAAACTACACCTTAGCAGGCAAGTTAGTGACAATCCGCAAATTGTGTCAGGTGACGTGGCAAGTGACAATCCGCATCTGGTGGCAGGCAAATGACAATCAGCAAGGTGTGGCAGGTGAGTGGTAAGTGACAATCCGCAAGGTGTGGCAGGTGATGTGGCAAGTGACAATCTGCAACGTGTGGCAAGTGACACGCTCATGGCTCCCACTAATTGCAGGCGACGGTGGCAAGTGACACACTCGGGGCTCCCACTGATTCTGCATTGAACTATTTCATTTTATATTACAATGTAATAATAGAAATAATGCGCTTCAATCATCCTGACACCATAACAACCATGGTGCCGGGATGATTGGAGCGCTGACACCAGCCATTTCCCCGATAAATTTCCCACAAAAAAAACATATTTTTTGGCAGTGCCCCTCCCGAGAAAAGACTCTGGATCCGCCCTTGCACAGAAGAAAGGCAACTATCCGGTGATCAACGTTTATATCATCAGGGATGTACATACACTGATCGATCCCGTTTGGTGATCTCCGTGAAAACAGCTTTAACCATTGGAATATAGAGGAGCTGACTATCCCTGAATATCATCAATTGGTGACTCTTAAGCCTCGTACACACGAACGAGTTTCTCGGCAAAAACCAGCAAGAAACTTGCTGGCAGAGATTTTTTGCCGAGAAACTCGTTCGTGTGTATGGTTTCTCGTCAAGAAAAAGCGACAAGTATCTCAACGAGAAAATAGAGATCCTGCTCTCTATTTTCTCGTCGAGATTCTCGTCGGCATGTTTCTCGACGAGAAAAGTGAGTGTGTGTACACTTACCTGTCCTCCCTGAAACCCGCGCATGTTCGAAATGAATTCGACGCATGCGCGGTAGCTTCCTAGGCATACGTAGGGTATACCAAGATGGCGGCGACGGCATCGAATGTGACGAGCGCATGCTCATCGTAGTCGATGACGTCACCGCGTACGCTCCATTCAAAGAACCGCGGGTTCTTTGAATTGAGCGCGTGTACACTCGGCTGGGACAATTTTCTTGTCCAAGAATCTCGTCGAAAAAAACAACATGTTTTTTTCGACGAGAATCTCGGCCGTGTGTACAAGGCCTTACAGGATCCGTGAGTAAAAATACAACTCCACCGCTTGTATATATGTAGTTTCATTTAACCACGGCTTTACCTGCAGTCAGCAGGAATACTAAGTGCGGTTATAACAGAAGTTTTTTGTATCAATCACCAGGGCAGTCTAGCATTACATCTCTAACTTCTTATCAAAGACTGGAGCCGACTTCTTGCATTTGGTCGGAAATACTATATACTTATATTCATTACCACCAATCCTTTCTAATATTTTTTTATATATCCTTTTCTGGACCTTTTTTTAGTTACTAATTTTTCAAGTATTTGCAGGACATTTCCCTTGAGACTGACTGATATGTGACTGATTAACAAGATTCAATCCTCTGATCCCTTCGGGTTGTGCTTTTCCAATCTGCAGCAGCGAGAATTACCTGTTACAGGTGCGCGCTGCTGCGTTTTAGGAAATATACATATGGGAGCCTTTCTTTGTTAGGGTAGGTCTTGGGGTATATCAGGTGTATATAGGGGGTGTTGTTTCACACAGGAGGAGGGAGCGGGTCTGCTAGCCACCGGATAGTTGCCTTTCTTCCGTGTGGTTTGATTAGGCAATTATTTGGTGGCTTGACCAAATGGGTTTTGATCTGCATATTTTATGAACTGGGGTATTATAGCAATGTGTGTTTATTTATTCATTTGCCTATATATAGGCTAATAAATATTTGTAGTTTACTCATTTAGGTGTGTGGAGGTCTATTCTATTTTTCGTTTTTTCTTCTTCATACATGTTTAATTGACCACACCCCCACTAATTATCAGTGAGTGCTACTGTTTCATTAGATAGGACTCCCACCTTTGCCCTCCCCTTTTTTGTATAAGTATGTATGTGCCACACCTGTGGGATCCCCTTGGAAGCCAAATATCACTGTAGTAGTCATCGCTACTACAGTGATCGCTGCTAGCTTTCGGGGCCCCGTGCAGAGAGACTACCCTGCTGCTTAGTGGACATAGGAGAATGCTTGCTTGGCACGGTTGCCAATCAGAGAACCCTTTGCATTTTTTCTAGGAATGCAAAGTGTTCTCTGATTGGACGAATTGGAGATCACAATGTCACCAACCAAGCCTCTCCACCTCATCCAGTCAGAGAATGCATATCAAGTGCAATGTGTTCTTTGAATGGCGTCAGTGCAGAGTAAGCAACCTCCTGTGCTCAGTAAGCAGCAGGCCAGCTGCTCGGCGCGGGACCCAGAAGCTATCAGCAATCACTGTAGGAACGACAACTACTACAAGGATTTTCAGCTTCCATGGGGATCCCACAGGTATGGCACATACATACTTACATTGGTCCAAGCTGGACCAGTGTAACTATGTAAAATAGTCCATACCTGAACTTAAACCTAACATTTTTAATTAAATCAATTAAATATTGGTAAATCTTACTGGTCTCCGTAACGCTTCTCCTCGTTGGTTACATCAATCTGAAGCAGTTTCATGGCTTCTTGCTTACTAATAACGTCTTCTGAGACTTCGGTGAGTTCTTCTTCTAGAAAAGTCAATCTGCATAATGAAAGTGACAGAGCATTAAAACAACATATTATGATAATGTACCGTATTCAGAACTTCCCACTTTTTAGACCCCTTTCACACTTAGGCGTTTTTCAGGCGCTTTAGCGCTAAAAATAGCGCCTGTAAATTGCCTGACCAAGCCTCATCTGCAATCCCAGTGTGAAAGCCTGAGTGCTTTCACACTGAGGAGCTGCGCTGTCCTGCAAGCAGCTTATTTGCAGCGCTTTAGGAGCGATAAATACACCACTCCTAAAGCGCCCCTTCCCATTGAAATCAATGGGAAGCGCCTTGGCAGCGGCACTTTGTGGGCGCTCTTAACCTTTTATTCGGCCACTAGCAGGGGTTAAAAGCACCCCGCTAGCGCCCGAAAAACGCAGCTAGTTTTAGCAGCGCTTTACCAGCGTTTTTTGGGTGCTGGCAGTGTGAAAGGGCTCTTGGGCAAGGACAAAACCGGCAACATTGACCAATCTGAATGGGGTTTGCTGCAATTATGCCTCATACACACTGGGGCTTTTGTAAATGATTTTTTCCTGGCATGAGAAAAGCAGCTTCGAAAACGCACCTAAGTCGCGTCAAGCACTCGGGTGAGAACCTTAGTGAACAAACAGCATCATGAAGGCCAAGCAACACACCAGACAGGACAAGGATTAAGTTGTGGAGAAGTTTAAAGCAGGGTTAGGTTATATAAAAATATCCCAAGCTTTGAACATCTCACGGAGCACTGTTCAATCCATCATCTGAAAACCAAGCTTTGAACATCTCACGGAGCACTGTTCAATCCATCATCTGAAAATGGAAAGAGTATGGCACAACTGCAAACCTACCAAGACATGGCCATCCACCCAAACTGACAGGCCGGGCAAGGAGAGCATTCATCAGAGAAGCAGCCAGGAGGCCCATGGTAACTCTGGAGGAGCTGCAGAGATCCACAGCTCAGGTGGGAGAATCTGTCCACAGAACAACTATTAGTCGTGCTCTCCACAAATCTGCCCTTTATGGAAGAGTGGCGAGAAGAAAGCCATTGTTGAAAGAAAGCCATAAGAAGTCTCGTTTGCAGTTTGCGAGAAGCCATGTGGGGGACACAGCAAACATGTGGAAGAAGGTGCTCTGGTCAGATGAGACCAAAATTTTACTTTTTGGCATAAAAGCAAAACATTATGTTTGGCAGAAAACTAACACTGCACATCACCCTGAACACACCATCCCCACCGTGAAACATGGTGGTGGCATCATGTTGTGGGGATGCTTTTCTTCAGCAGGGACAGGGAAGCTGGTCAGAGTTGATGGGAAGATGGATGGAGCCAAATACAGGGAAATCTTAGAAGAAAACCTGTTAAGAATCTGCAAAAGACTTGAGACTGGGTCGGAGGTTCACCTTCCAGCAGGACAACGACCCTAAACATACAGCCAGAGCTACAATGGAATGGTTTATATCAAAGCATATTCATGTGTTAGAATGGATCAACCAAGTCCAGACCTAAATCCAATTAAGAATCTGTGGCAAGACTTGAAAATTGCTGTTCACAGACGCTCTCCATCCAATCTGACAGAGTTTGAGATATTTTGCAAAGAAGAATGGGCAAAAATGTCACTGTCTAGATGTGCAAAGCTGGTAGAGACATCCCCAAAAAGATTTTACTGCAATTACAGCTGTAAAGGTGATTCTACAAAGTATTGACTCGGAGGGGCTGAATACAAATGCACGCCACGCTTTTCACATATTTATTTGTAAAAAAAATTGAAAACCATTTATCATTTTCCTTCCACTTCACAATTATGTGTCACTTTGTGTTGGTCTATCACATAAAATCCCAATAAAATACATTTTTGGTTGTAACGTGACAAAATGTGGAAGATTTCAAAGGGTATGAATACTTTTCAAGGCACTGTGGCTGCCATGATATGCACATATTTAATAACACATGTCACAGTTGCAAGATTTGTTTTACCTGTGTCATGAAGGGGTTAATATATTATTTCCTATGATCGTCAGCTCCAACTAGTGGCCACCATGCAGTATTTACTGACAGTTATTTCAAGGAAATACCAGGTTTTGGTCACACATTAGACACATTACTGGAATTATTTGTGACACCTGTGCAAATTTAATGACATACAGTGATTTTTTTATTTTTATAAATAGATCTCATTCTCTAACTAAATAGAAGCATTTGCAATTGTGTACACAGAACAATTTTCTGCATTTCTCTACTTTCCTGCATGGGATGGGTTGAGTTAAGAAAAAGTTAGGAAAAGTTAAGACAATGTCTGCAGCTGAAATATGAAAACCATTTACAAAGCCGATATCATAATTCAGCCGCCACAGTAATAGTAACACATCTGCTTTTTGCCTCCTAATAGCACGGATCAGAACATCTGTTTTCTGTGTTTTCAACATTTTAGTAAGGAAAGTGGAAAAACCATTCGGCGAGCAGTACATAGGCAGATGTGGAGGGCTTTATTGGGAAGAGTAAATGTCGGATTTATTGAAGGAACAATGGTCGCCTGGCTTGAAAACAGAGCTGGCCTGTCATGGTAGGATTATTTCTGCTAGAAAATATCTAAATGCATAAGGCATTAATCAGTACTGTTAAGGTCTCATCCTATGGATTGAGGATTCCACACGGTGAAGTTAGGATTACTCGGTTGGTGTAATTTTTTTCATATTTCTTAATAAAATTCTATAGTTATATAATCGGCTTGGAAGATACACGCCCATCAAGATAAAGAACAAAAAAAAAATGTATTGCAGCCTCAGATACTGTACATCCAAGGCAAAAGCCTTATAATGTATGGGCCCAAAAAGAAAGTAATCCATACTGACCCCTAGTGGTCAAATGATAACTCCCGGAATCAAAAATCTGTATTGTTTGCACTATTATAAATGAAATGAGTAAACTGGCAGGTCTGGTGACATACCAACACTCATTTCCTCATTCTCCTGTCCACCCTTGCTTCTGGTAACAGCTATTTAAATTTAAAAAAGCAACCTAGTATGCATGTTTAAAGCGGTTGTATACCCGCTGAACATTATTTTTGTTTTTTTAACCCTGTAAAGCAAAAGGCATAATGAGCTAGTATGCACCGCATACTAGCTCATTATGAAATACTTACCTTAGAACGAGGCATCAGTGACTTACCTGGTCCACGCCAAGGGAGATGACATCTTGCCTCGCCGTGTCTTCCGGGTATCGCGGCTCCAGCGCTCTAAGTGGCTGTAGCCGCGAAGTCGTCACTCCCGCGCATGCGCGCGGGAGACTTCTTTCCGGCAAGGTCCGGCGTCTGCCGGGCCTTAAGCCGAAAATCCCCTGTGCGCATGCGCCGCTGCATTCAGCGGCGGTTTGCGAGGGGAATATCTCCTAAACCATAAAGGTTTAGGAGATATTTTTCTTTACCTACAGGTAAGCCTTATTATAGGCTTACCTGTAGGTAAAAGTAAAAAAAATAACTATACAACCGCTTTAAAGTACTTTATGCACCGCATACTAGCCCATTTTGTTGCACTTACCTTAGGGTGACCAGACATCCCCGGTTTCAGGGGACAGTCCCCCGATTGAGGACACTGTCCCCGGACCAAGTCTGTCCCCGGTTTTGTCCCCGGATTGGATTTGAACAGGGGCTGGGGCAATTTTGAGGACAGTCAGTGCAGAATAAAAAAAAAAAAAATAATTCTGAATTACACTCCGCCGCTCCTACTAGCTTAGGGGGGTGTATTTTTTTCCATTATCTGTGCCCCCTTTCTGATGATCATGTGCTGGTCGGAGCGGAGGGAATATTTCTTCAGTTTCGGGTGCATGCCCATGTTGGAGATACAACAAACTTTCAGCTTAGCTTATATAACTGCAGTTCAGAAAAAGGACACAAGATGTCACTAATGCTCAGTGATATGCTATGCTATGTATTTCTCTATGATGTGTTGTATTTCCTGTATACTGTGATGTACTTGTTGGTTACTTTTTCCTGTCTGTGATTCTTCTTACAATGTGAAGTGACATCTTTGCTAGTGTGGTTATGTTCCAATAAAGAAGCCAGTTCCTGTTACTACACAATGTCTGATCTGAACTGACTCCGCTGCACCTATCAATCGTACTTTGCAACAGCCCATTCAGCTCCGCTCACATGTTCTTCTGCCTTGGCTCAAGTCCCGGCCAGCCACCTGCCTGGTTATCTCCTTTTCTTCCTTGGTGGAGTGATCTTCCTCCGCTCCCCACCCAGTAGTAGCCGGGGCCCGGAGAGTAAGACTTGACAGGCTGTGAGGCGGGCGGTGGCGGCGACGGGCAGAGAGTCACTGATTGCCGCCATTACTAGTAAAAAAAAAATATGTCCCCGGATTTCATTTTAAAAATCTGGTCACCTTAACTTACCTGCAAACGAAGCCTGCGATGTCCCCGCTGGTGGTCACATCCATCTTCACCCCTCTTCCTTCTGGGGCCGTGGACTCCGGCTCTGTGACTAGCCGGAGTTGCGTGACGTAACCCCTACGCATGCACACAGGAACTGACGGTCACGGCACGAGCCCCTTAGAAAGGGCACAATCGTGCCCTTTCTTCTGTGCACATGTGCCGATGACGTCAGCGCAAGCGTATATGGTAAATATCTCCTAAACCGTGCAGGTTTAGGAGATATTTCAAGTACCTACAGGTAAGCCTTATTGTAGGCTTACCCGTAGGTAAAATTAGTGTAACTAGGTTTACAACCACTTTAAGCTTCAACTGGAAAGGGTGTGCCAGCTGGCCCCTGGGGCCCTTTCTGTAGCAGTTGAGATGGTGCCATCTGCACAGCTCACAGCCAATCCTCAGAACTTTTTTATTGAGTGAGCTCCACCAGGCCACACCATGAGCCACGGATGCGGGGGATTTGTAGGTTGCAGTCGGGGGATGAGGAGCGGAGAGAGGGAGAGAGAGAGAGAGAGAGAGGACTACGGGTTCGAAAAATGATGGACTGTGAGTCGCCCCTACCTGCATCCCCTGCTCCCCTGATGGGGCCCAGGGTTGGTTCATGAGGGCTGACTGTATCTTCTTATTAACGGCCCTGGGTAAAAGATTTAAGGAGTGATCGAAAAGCCCTATTGTGTATATTTTACTAATACTGAATCGTTATTTCCAGAAATATGTATAATTACAAAAGTACTCCACACACCCTGCCACACCTATACAAATTCACCCATACGTACGTATGCTGCACACTCTCTATCGTCAGGTCATTCAGCTGAAGTTCCTCTTCCTCGAGGTTGTCGGATTCTTCCAGTAAACTTGTATCAAAGCTTACTACAGGTGGCAGGCTCACTGTTGACCTAGATAAAATAATTGATAAATATGATGATAAATAGAGAGTTTAGTGTATTTCCCCATTGACCTGTCCTGCTCCTAGTCTGGTCTGGTTTTATCAGGAAACTAGACAAAGCATAAAAAAAAAACTTTATAGTATTCCCCCTTAGCTTCCCCCCCCCCTCGCCTGCTACGTAAAGGTAATGTAGGGAGGTGAGGGAAGGGCGGAGGAGTTTGGCTAGCACATACAATAATTTGATTCCTCCATGGAAATAGAGGACTTTGACATGCAACAGGGCTGCTGTTAGTAATCACGGGGCCCCATACAGCCTACCTGACAGGGCTCCCTTCCCCCTGCCGAAAGTGACATCGATTTATCAGTCCTTTTCTCTGTATATTGAGCTGCACAGTTAAATGAATGGTAAGCGCTCTGAGGCTTCCTGCTCATTCACAAACTAAAGCATAGTAAACAATGTGTACTATGCTTCGGTGTGCGAATGGACACAGGAGTGATTGGTACCGATGGCTCACTGTGTTCATTCAGGAATGGAAGGGGCCAGTAAATAACATATTTACTGGCCCCTTCTCTGCTCTCCATCCTGAAATATCCCCCTGTGTGCCCGCAGCAGCTGTTGGCAGGAAAAGAGAGGAGGGAAGCTGGAAGCACTGTGGTGGAAAAGGCACACAGGGGGGCCCGGACAGCAGATGCAAGGGGTGCAAGTGCTGGAACCAATCCCCCTGCAGTGCAGCCGGAGGGAGAATGAAGAGGAGAAGCTGGCAGCGCTGCAAGGAGACACAGAAGAGGATTTTGAACTGATGGGGTCTGGGCCCAGTATAGGAGGGCTGGCTGTACTGCTTTATCAACGGCCCTGCATGCAAAGTTGAAGGAGGTTGTGCTAGGGAATCAAAGCTGGCCATACACTGCTGACAATTCACCTGACATTCTTATGCCCCGTACACACGATCGTTTTTCATGCCGTTAAAACTGCCATTTTAAAAAATGGCCCTGAAAAATGATCGTGTGTATGCTCCAGAGCATTTTTAACGACGTGAAAAACGGCCATTAAAAATTCCGGACATGCTCTCTTTTTTCACGTCGTTTTTCATGTCGTTTTTTTAACGACGTGAAAAACGATAGTGTGTATGCTTTAACGACGTGAAAAAAAACGCGCATGCTCAGAATCAAGTATGAGACGGGAGCGCTCGTTCTGGTAAAACTAGCGTTAGTAATGGAGATAGCACATTCATTACACAGTAACGGACTGAAAAGCGCGAATCGTCGCTCAACAAACTTTACTAACATGAAGGGTGGCGCCATTCGAACGGAACTTCCCCTTTATAGTGCCGTCGTACGTGCTGAACGTCACTGCGCTTTGCTTGATCGTTTTTTTTAATGATGGTGTGTACGCAAGGCAGGCTTGAGAGGAAACATGAAAAAAAAACGAGGAGAAAAACGTCGGTTTAAAAAATGACATTAAAAACGATCGTGTGTACGGGGCATTAGATTAAAAAACTGAAGGAGCCAGGCAGAAAATTGTCAGCTGAGCAGCAGCTGCATCCCATGAAATGCAGCTGCTGTTCGTGTTTTCTGACAGTTGCTGGTGTGGACTGTCAGAATACAATAGCCACAGTGGGCATGCCCCCCCCCCCAAATGGAGCACCAGCCGGCACTGTTTTCTCTTATGTAGCGGCCTCCTCACCCCCCTCTTTGCATCAGCTCGTCTTTCTCTTGTCTAGGGGTACCTTAGAGGGGAGAGAGCGGGGTCACCACACCAAGCCCTCACCACATGTGTCCGTGCGGTGTAAGCAAAGTTCTTTCTCTACCTTCGGGTCAGTGTTGTGCACCTGGAGTTACCTTGAACAATGTCCACCAGAAAAGAGCCCCACACCATTAAAGTCCAACACTCCTTTATTCTTCTCGAGTGACTTCCTTAGAGAACAGAACAAACAAGGAGGTGTGGATGCGAGTAGGCCCAGACACAATGGCTTCTCCACTTTCCTTCCTGAAAGTGGGCTGTGGTCTCCTAGCGAGGGGGGATTTACCTTCCAGGCGGTCTCCGATGGGAGGCTCACCTGTCACTGGCAATCTGGTGCACCAGGTCTTCAAGTGAGGAGCTCCCCCCGGTCTATTACGCCTTGTGGATTCGGGTACCCAATCCCTGGGCACCCTAGGACCTCCTTCCCTCGCGGAACTCAGTGTTGGGCACTGAGCTCCAGACCTCCATCCGAGTACCTCACCCCAGGCTAAAAGGTGCCTGGGATGGAACACGATCTCCGGACGTCCTCTAGGCCTAGGGCGCCTAGAGGACCGACACGAACCACCGCCCTCAGGCTGAAGGTGCCTGGGACTCGACCCCGTGACCAAGATGGCCGGCCCCTTTATCCCCTCTCCCAGCAAACACAGCTGGTTCCCCGCCCCACCATACCGCTGCCGAGGGAGGACAAAAAGGAGGCACAGCACACAATGATGGTTCAACCCCAGCCCGAGGCGACAGCGCTACCCACTGGACCGCAAGGAACTGCACATCGCTGGTGTCTCTGCCAGTTTGAATTACACCCGGGAAAGTACATACCCGCTACACTTATAACCAAGTTTCTTACTTTTAGAACCTTGAAACTGCTACTGGTAGCTACATCAGGTCTCCTATACTTTCCCTTGTTTCAGCATTTGTAACCTGACCCAATGCATAGCTCCCAACTGTCCCTGATTTTTGAGAAATGTCCCTCTGTCCCGCTTTCCTCCTCATTTGTCCCTCATTTTGATCTGATCTATATAGTTGTATATAAAATGCACTTTTTATCTTTCAAAATGTGTTTCCCAGCGCTGAACCTTTCATCTGATTTCTAAATTGCTGCATTTGTACATTTTAAAAGCCAATATAAAAGGAATAGTAGTGGTAAAAAAAATGTCCTTGTGGATTTAATTAACCTTTTTTTTTTTACATTTTTTAATTAGTTTTGTTAATTCTCCTTTTTAAGGGGGTGTGGGGGGGGTGTGTCCTATGCCTACATACAATTTCAAGTAGGTGTCCCTCATTCCCATCTCAAAATGTTGGGAGGTACAGTATGCCAATGGCACAGGTATTTTATGCAAAGTTGGTATTTATCCACAGTCTGAACTAGAAATAATAGTATGCAATTTTCATTTTGTTGCTCGGTAGTCATTAAATAATTACATAGGCATTACTTAGTATGGCATTCTGCAGCTGTGTACCTGTTCATCTGGATGAAGTCTTCATATTCTCTGGTAGGGTTGATACTTGAAATAGCATTAATTATTTCCCGGTGAACAGCTGCTATTTCCTCTTGCACCAGACTAGTTATTTCGTAGTATTCTTGCATTATGGTTTTGCTGCAGAGAAACAGACAAAGGAAGTGAGACAACTGCTTTTTTTCTTTTTTTCTTTTACAAGTTTGTAAAACCTTGGATTGCGAGCATAATTCGTTCCAAGAAACATGCTTGTAATCCAAAGCACGTGTATATCAAAGCATTTTTTTTACAGGGTATAAAAAGAGAAGAGAGGCACCTCTAATGCCGCGTACACACGACCGTTTTTCATGACGAGAAAAATGCCATTTTTAAAAATGGTCATGAAAAACGGTCGTGTGTAGGCTCCAGAGCATATTTCTCGACGAGAAAAATGCCCGAAAAAAAATTAGAGCCTGCTCTATTTTTTCTCATCGTTTTTCACGTCGTTCTTTTTAACGTCATGAAAAACGGTCGTGTGTAGGCTTTTACGAGGGGAAAAAAAACGCACATGCTCAGAATCAAGTATGAGACGGGAGCGCTCATTCTGGTAAAACTAGCGTTTGTAATGTAGATACGCTGTAACGGACTGAAAAGCATGAAGACTGAAAAGCGCGAATCGTCTCTCACCAAACTTTATTAACACGAGGATCAGCAAAAGCGTCCCAAAGGGTGGCGCCATTCTAATTGAACTTCCCCTTTATATTGCCTTCGTACGTGTTGTACGTCACTGCGCTTTGCTCAAGCGTTTTTTTTCACGAACGTGTGTAGGCAAGGCAGGCTTGAGAGGAAACACGAAAAATCACGGCGAGATTTCCATGACATGAATAACGGTCGTGTGTACGCGGCATAAGTGTAGCAATAAGTTGCTAAATGTTGAACTTTTAATAAATATAGCCATATTGCTACACTTATGCCCTGTACACACCGTCGGTTTTTCGATGGACTTTTTTCATCAGAAAAACTGATCGTGTGTGGGCCCCATCTGACTTTTTTCCATCGGTGTTGAAAAATAGAACATGTTTTAAATTTTTCCAATGGAAAAAAAACCGATAGGAAATTCTGATCGTCTGTGTGGAACTCCATGGGAGAAAAAACCCACGCATGCTCAGAATCAAGTCGACGCATGCTCAGAAGCATTGAACTTAATTTTTCTCGGCTCGTCGGAGTGTTTCACGTCACAGCGTTTTGGACGGTTGGAATTGTGTCTGATGGTGTGTAGGCAAGACTGATGAAAGTCAGCTTCAGCGGAATTCCGACGGAAAATTCCATCGGATTTTATTCCATCGGAAATCCGATCGTGTGTACAGGGCATTAGAGGCTCCTCTCTTCTTTTTTATACTCAGTTGTGACATGACGCTACTCTTATATCAAGACATCGCTTGTATATCAAGGCAAAATTTATTAAAACAATTTGCTTGTCTTGCAAAACGCTCTCAAACCAAGTTACTCTCAAACCAAGGTTTTACTGTATAGTACAAGATACCTTTTACATCCAGACAAAACTAAAGTGCACCTGTGCCCAGACTATGGATAATAAACTACTAGACTTGTGCACAATGGAAAAATTAGTTCCGTTTCGGTTCGTTTCTTTCCGGTCCTGTTGACTCGTAATCATTCGTAATTTTGCTAGACGGGATTTTTCGTGTTCGGACTAATTCGTATTTTCGCAAGCGACATTTTTCGTTGAATTTTTTGTTGCTTTATAATTCGTACTTTCGGTAGGGTACGTTGTTTTTCGTTGATTCTGGACACAACTCCTACTTTCGTAACTTTTTTTGGGTTCGTTGATTCGTAATTTTCCGTGTCTCTCTCACAGCGACGCTGCCTATTATGCCTAATGTGCTTTGAATGGATTTGTACTTTTCTAAATACATAGCGGTTATTTGTAACGATTCTAAATCTCGTATTTTACTTTCGTTTTTTACATGCGGCTATAGGCTCCGCCCCTGTACACCATTTTGAGAGGGTTCAGCACGGTGAGGGAGAAGCAGAGAGTAGAGCAGAGTGAGTGTTATTGTGCTTCGAATGGATTCGAAATCTCGTATTTTACTTTCGTTTTTTCATGCGGCTATAGCCTCCGCCCCCTGTACACCATTTTGAGAGGGAGTTCAGCATGGTGAGGGAGAAGCAGAGAGCAGAGTGAGTGTTATTGTGCTTCGAATGGATTCATACATTCGTAACTTTTTTCATAACGAATTATGCCGAAGACATTCGGGCATTCGCTATTTTGCGGTATAATTTATTTCGGATTCGGTTTTATTCGTAATTGCTTTGTTCGGAAATTCGAATGCTTCCGAATGTCCGAAAGTTGCTAAATTCAGACGAATTTCGATTCGTTATGAAACGAATTGCACAAGCCTATAAACTACAGTATTTAGGTGGAATTCGCACAGGTGACTAGCACCAGTATGAATGACAGTGGCAGGAATATAGATTTTTATTACAAATGAAAATAAAAAATATTTTACAAAAATTTCTAAAAAAACACATAATTATATCGATACAAATAGCTAGAGTACCGCTGATGTACACAACCATCAATAAACTACTTGGAAATGAATAACACTTATTCCATAATAGTAGTCAGTCCAAGAGTGTGGTTCAGTTACAAACAAGCGGTAGAAAGATGTTGAAATACTTGCTCTACATGTTACGCGCTCTCATGCGCTTCTTCAGGAGCTTTCAAATTTATATTTAATGTGGAGACTATGATGCAGTTTAAAAACAACCACTAATGCCGTGTACACACGATCATTTTTCCCGTCTGGAAAAATGACATTTTTTCCTTTGGACGAGAAAAACGATCGTCTGTGGGCTTTTCGCCGTTTTTCCCGACGGGAAAAACTGCATTAATCACGACGAGAAAAATAAGAACATGCTCTAATTTTTCTCGTCGTGATTCCTGTCATTTTTTTCCGCTGCAGTTTTCCCATAGGGAAATACTGCCGCAGAGCCTACACACGGTCGTTTTTCTCGTCAAGAGAAAAAAATGACGGGAAAAACGTCCGTGTGTGGGGGAACAAGCCGTTCCCTCGTTTTTCCTGTCGTGATTCACGTCGGTGTTTTCACAGCCGTGAATCACGATCGTGTGTACGTGGCATGAGACTGCATTCACACCTGAGCGTAGCTATTCAAGCGTTTTTACCGACGTTTTTACAGGCATTTTGTCGCGCTAGACGCTTGAATCGAGCGTTTCCATTAGATTCTATGACTCCTAAAACGCCCAAATCTGCCCGATTCGCGCGACAAAAAAGGGTCCGGAACTTGTTTGAGCTTCAGGCGTTCGGCTTCAGGCATTTTGGAGTGGACATGTGAACCATCTCCATAGAGAATAATGGATTTTTTCCCCTCTAGCGTTTTGTAGCTTCAGGCTTCAAAACGCTCAGGTGTGAATGCAGCCTAAAAGTATGGACAGGCACCAAGGCAGCTGGCTAGGGGGTAAAGTAGATAATGGTCCTATCTCAAGGGATAAGCAGGATTGGAAGGTATCAATACTGAAGATTAGGGATGAGCTTCGTGTTCGAGTCGAACATACGTTCGACTCGAACATCGGCTGTTCGATCGTTCGACGAAGATCGAACGATTTGGGCCGTTCGCGCCAAATTCGAGTGACGCGAACGGCCCACAATGCACTACGCCATCGCAGTGTCATCCAGGCGCTGTGATTGGCCAAGCATGCACTGTGACCCGGCATGCTTGGCCAATCACAGCGCCGGCAGCGAGGAGAGCAATGATTGGCCACAGGCAGGATGCCTGTGGCCAATTATTGCTGAGGGGGTTTAGTACACGCCCCACACTATAAAAGGCCGCCAGCGCGGCGGCCTTGTGTAGTGTGTTCCGGAGCAGGGAAAGAGAAGCATAGGCAGGGACAGTGTCATTTTTTTTCCTTTACTAATCCTGGATTCCTTGTGTTTAGGGACAAATAATAGGATTTTTATAACAGCTTACCTGTAAAATCCTTTTCTTGGAGTACATCACGGGACACAGAGCGACATAGTCATTACTAATGGGTTATATAGATACCGTCAGGTGCTGGCACTGGCAACTTCCAAAACCGGAAGTACCCTCCCCTATATAAGCCCCTCCCATCCGGGAGCACCTCAGTTTTGTAGCAAAGCAATAAGTGTCCCTAAAGAGGGGCGGGAGCTCTGTGTCCCGTGATGTACTCCAAGAAAAGGATTTTACAGGTAAGCTGTTATAAAAATCCTATTTTCTTTCTCGTACATCACGGGACACAGAGCGACATAGTCATTACTAATGGGATGTCCTAAAGCAATGCCAAATGAGGGGGGGGATACACCATATATAAGCTGAGCGCTATCAGACATGAGGATCTTTTGCGGCCTGCAACACACTGCGCCCAAAGGCGACATCCTCCTGACTTCTAACGTCCACCTGGTAGGACCTAGTAAACGTGTGTACCGAAGACCATGTTGCGGCCTTACAGATTTGAGCCAGGGAGGCCTGGTGATGCACTGCCCATGAAGTTCCAACTGCTCTCGTGGAGTGCGCTCTAACTTTGAACGGAGGCGGTCTCCTTCTCAAGCCATAAGCTTGCATAATGACCTGTCGAATCCACTTGGCTAAAGTAGATTTTGACGCTGCCTGACCCTTTCTGGGGCCTTCCGGCAGAATAAACAAAGTATCCGTTCTGCGAATCTGAGCAGTGGCTTTTAGATAAGCTTTAACTGCTCTTACTACATCCAAAGAATGCAATAACTTTTCCTCTACCGAAGTAGGTTTGGGGAAAAAAGAAGGAAGAACCACATCTTGGTTCAAATGAAACCTCGATACCACCTTAGGAAGAAAGGCTGGATGAGGGCGTAACACTACTCTATCCTTATGGATAACCAGATACGGCTCCTTACAGGACATAGCTGCTAATTCCGACACTCTTTTAGCCGAACAAATGGCTACTAGAAAAATCAATTTCCTGGTGAGAAGAACCAAAGAAATATGCTGTAATGGTTCAAATGGTTGTTTCTGTAGAACCGACAGAACCAAGTTTAGATCCCATGGACATATGGGAATATTAACCGGAGGACTAATACGCATCACTCCTTGTATAAAGGCTTTGACTAGTGAATGCGAAGCCAAGGGCCTTTGAAAAAATATTGACAAGGCCGAAATCTGACCCTTGATAGTACTCAAGGCAAGCTTCCTATCTACAGCCCATTGTAGGGAGTCCAGACTCCTACCTATTACGTACTTACGTGGATGCCATTTCTTGGCTTCACACCAGGCGATGTACGCCTTCCAGATTCTATAGTAGATCTGCCTGGATACCGGCTTCCTGGCATTGATCATGGTAGATACCACAGAATTAGAGAGCCCTCTCTTTTTTAGAATGTGGGCTTCAATAGCCAGGCCGTCAAACCTAGGGCTGGTAAGGAAGGGTGGTATATCGGTCCTTGCGAAAGCAGGTCCGGACGATGTGGGAGAGTCCAAGGACTCCCCACTGACATTTTACAATCTCCACGTACCACGCTCTTCGGGGCCACGCTGGAGCCACCAGAATCACTGGTTTCTTTTCTACCCTGATTCTGCGGAGTAATCGAGGTAACCATTGTGGCGGTGTGAATGCATATATCAGCTTGAACTGATCCCAAGGGAACACTAGGGCATCCGAGCCGCAAGCTAGGGGATCCCTTGTCCGAGAGACAAACCTGTCCCCCTTTGCGTTGAATCTGGATGCTAGAAGATCTACATCCGATGTTCCCCACCGCTGACATATTGTCCGGAAAACCTCGGGGTGAAGGGACCCTTCCTCTGGGCCTAATTGCTGGCGACTTAGAAAGTCCGCCTTCCAATTCTCCACTCCTGGAATGAATACCGCAGATATGGCTGGGACATATTTTTTCTGCCCATTTCAGGATGTAATTTACTTCCCTCTGGGCTGCACGACTCCTGGTGCCCCCCTGATGATTGATATATGCCACTGCTGTGGCATTGTCTGATTGAATTCTGACAGGGGACCCTTGGAGTTTGGATGTCCATGCTACTAGGGCATACCGGGCTGCTCGTATCTCTAAGAGATTGATGGGCAGGGCCTTTTCTGCATCCGACCATCTGCCCTGGAGAGACTATTGCTCCAGTACTGCTCCCCAGCCTATAAGGCTGGCATCTGTTGTGACCACCTTCCAAGAAATCGGACTGAAGGATTTCCTTTTTTCCAGATTCTGGGGAACCAACCACCAACGGAGGCTCTTGCGAACGGAAGGGGACAAGGACATTGTAAGTCTAGGGCCTGAATTTTTTTGTTCCAGGCTGACAGTATGGCCCCTTGCAAATTCCTTGAATGGAATTGACCGTAGGGTACTGCTTCGAATGATGCCACCATTTTTCCCAGCAGCCTCATATACAGGCGTATGGACGGCTGTCTTTTTTGTACCCACTAAGTGGATCAAATCTTTCAAAGACAACACCTTTCCTCGAGGCAAGAATATTTTTCTCTGGCCTGAATCCAACCTTAGCCCCAAGTATTCCAGACTTTTGACTGGTTTTTAGGGCTGACTTGTCTCGGTTGATAATCCAACCGTGAGATTCCAGATACTTGATCGTCTTGTGAACGACCACGTCTAGTTTTTTCACTGAGTGGTCTATCAGCAACAAGTCATCCAGATATGCCATTATCATTACACCTTGTGTTCTTAGATTGGCCAATAAAGGGCCAGAATTTTTGTAAACACTCGTGGTGCTGTGGCCAAACCGAAGGGTAAGGCTCTGAACTGAAAATGGCGCCCTTCTACTGCAAAGCGTAGAAATTTTTGGTGGACTGGAAAGATGGGAATGTGCAAATAAGCATCTTTGATGTAGATCGCGGCTAACCAATCCTCCCCTTGTAGGGCAGTGGCCACCGATCGGATCGACTCCATCGGAAAGTCCTGATATACAGGAATTTGTATAGCCCTTTTAGAATTAATATGGGCCTCCCGTCCGCGTTTGCTTCGGGACTGTAAAGAGGTTTGAGTAAAACCCGAACCCTCATTCTTCCAGGGGAACCTCCATAATTACTCCTTGGAGCAATAGTTGTTCTAGTGCCAACAGGAGGGACTCTCTCTTCCGGGGATCCCTTGGCACGTTTGACCTCAAAAATGGGAAGGAGGAGAGTCTTTTAACTCCAAACTGTATCCCAAACCTACTGCGGAGAGCACCTATCTGTCTTGATCGTGTCCCGCCAGGTCTCTTGCGAACAACTGGAGTCCTCCCCCCCACCCGACTGAGTGGGGGCTTCAATGAATTTAACTTTGGGGGAGGTTTTGTACCTCCCCTGACCCAGGGTTTCTCATTACCCTGCTACTGTCCCTGTTTTTTACCCCCGGGATTTGACCGAGGAGGCCGTCGGAACTGTTACACAGCCGATGCCCCAGGGACTGGAGAAGCAGGCCTCTTAAAGAGGGACCTCTAACTCTGCTTTTAACCGGCAAGAGCGTATTTTTACCGCTGGAAATTTTCTGGATATATTTGTCCAGGTTTTCCCTGAATAAGCGTTCACCATGAAATGGGACGCTAACCAGCCATTCTTTACAGGGAGCTTCAGCAGACCAGTTTTTGAGCCATAGGAGCCTACGCATATGTACTATAGACAGCGTAAGGCGGGAGGCCTGATGGACTGAATCCTCTATGGCGTCAACCGCAAAGCCTAAGGCTCTAGGTAGATCAGCTAGGGCAAAGCCTGCTGATCTGTCAAGTCCCTCAAGACCTGTTTCAAATGATCCTTCACTGCTTAGCAGACCCCAATAGCTGCTACTGCTGGTTGTATCACCAAGCAGATTTTCATAAGGACTCCAATCTTTTATTTATTGGGTTCTTGAACATTTGGACATTATCCACTGGACATGTCAGTGATTTATACATACAAGAGATGGCTGCGTCCACTGTAGGGACCTTCCATTTTTTTTTTTTTTTTTTTTTGATGAACTTATCCTCCATGGGATAGACCACCGGAAATCTCTTGGGGGAATAAATATTTTCTCAGGACGTTCCCAATCCTGGTAAATGAGCCCTTTCAGTAAAGGGTGAAGTGGAAAAGAACAAACAGTCTGGGGGCTTCTAGCGACCCCAATGAGGATACAATAGTGGTTGATGGTTCCGCAAGGTGCATTTTTAAATGCTGATCGGACCATGTTAGTCAGAGACTGAACCCATAATCTTTCAGCTTGAGATGCTGAGAAAAGGTTCCCCCACTGTTGATTCCTCTATAACAGAATCAACCTCATCCTGATCCCCTTCAGGCAGGACGATCCCTGTATGGGACTGTTGCTCTGCTAACAGGCACTCTGAAGGAGGAGACGGAGATCGGGCGTGCTTTCCCTGACAGGGAGGCAGCGATAAATGTTGACAATCTCTCTCTAATCCTCCCAGAGCTGAGGAAAAAACCTCCTTTGTTACATACACAGGAGCAGGTGACTGAGGACAGCCACAGTACCAAGTACCCCTGCGGGGTCTCTACGGTCACTTGCCTCTGAACTTCAGGGGAGACTGGTGCAGCAGGAGTATGCCCAAGATCCTCCGAGCCCGATGAGACCCCCTTCGCTTCCTGGAAGATTCAGTTCCGGAGCTTCTGGACGGCATATTCCTAAGCCTAAAGCTGAGGTATTCCAGCCGTAATACACCACTTTTACTGAGAATAGTCTAGCACAATTGCTGCTATATCACAAATGGTGTCTACTAATGTGCCTTTCTAGGGGATGCCTGTATCAACCGCTTGCTGTATGCCTTTAAATGTTGCCAGCTCTGTCTCTGTACTTCATAGCCAGCTCACTACAATATTGTGGTTTTTTTTTTTTTTTTTAAACTGCTGGGATGCCCGCACATGCGCAGAAGCGCTGCGGCGCGCACAGAGCGTCATCCCCCAGGCTCCGCCCCCTTTCCCGGCTCACCTCTATATATAGAGGCGCGTGCACGCGCACGCGCGCGGGCACGTGCGCCTTCGGCGCTAATTTCAAATATGGTAACAAGGGACAGGAGCCAGGGCCCCTCTTTGCCGCAGGCCGGGGGATGGACAAGCACTGCAACATGGCAGAGGAAGCAGTTTCCTATAAGAGAACTCACCATCTGCCTGGACTTTGCTCTGCTGAGAAGAAGCTAGTCCACATGACAAGAAAACATTCCACAGCGGCCTCTAGTGGACAAACACAGGTACCGCAGTCTAATATATAAATATATATATAAAATTTTTTTTTTTTTCTTGACCACCATTAAAAATTACTACATTTTTTTAGTAGTTACAGGCATGCACAGAATTTTGCGGGAATACCATTAGGTAACAGACAGAAAGACAAATTAGGCTTGGGGGTCCCCCAATAGAACCAAGTTCCTGGGGGCCCCCACTTACCTGTTCCCCGCCGCAGGACTTTGTTTGGTCCACAAAAGCCCAAACTTCACCTATCACGGCAGGCATTGTAATCAAACCTTCAGGGACCGGGTTCCCAAGGATTCCACTCCCCTGGACCTGTATAGCACCCTGCACAGAAAACATCTTGGTCGTGGGTATGACCAGAGCTCTGGATCCCAGGGTCCAGCTCTCCTAAGAGAAGCATTACAGGCAAAACCTTGCTCTTCTCTGCAAGGCCCGGGTACCGACCGTTTAGCTATGAAGCTTTTTTGGTCGGATCCGGAATAGCTTACTGAGGCCCGAAAGAACCTGTACGCAAGCTCAGTGAAAAACACATGTTTCTTCTTGGCCAACACCTTAGACACTGGCAAAAAACTGAGGTGCTCCCGGATGGGAGGGGCTTATATAGGGGAGGGTACTTCCGGTTTTGGAAGTTGCCAGTGCCAGCACCTGACGGTATCTATATAACCCATTAGTAATGACTATGTCGCTCTGTGTCCCGTGATGTACGAGAAAGAAAAGGATAGGTAGGGAGAGTGTCAGTGTGTTATTCTGTGCTAAACCTTGTTTGTAGGGACAGAGAGGTACAGTGAGGGAAAGTGTCAGTGTGCTATTCTGTGCTAAATCTTGTTTGTAGGGACAGAGAAGGACAGTGAGTGAAACTGACAGTGTGCTATTCTGTTCTAAACCAATCTTGCTGAACCATATTTGAAATCCTTGAGTTTAGGGACAGAGAGGTACAGTGAGGGAAAGTGTCAGTGTGCTATTCTGTGCTAAATCTTGTTTGTAGGGACAGAGTAGGACAGTGAGTGAAACTGACAGTGTGCTATTCTGTTCTAAACCAATCTTGCTGAACCATATTTGAAATCCTTGAGTTTAGGGACAGAGAAGGACACTCGTGGAAACTATCAGTGTGCTATTCTGTGCTAAATCTTGTTTGTAGGGACAGAGTAGGACAGTGAGGGAAAGTGTCAGTGTGCTATTCTGTTCTAAACCAATTTTGCTGAACCATATTTGAAATCCTTGAGTTTAGGGACAGAGAAGGACACTCGTGGAAACTATCAGTGTGCTATTCTGTGCTAAATCTTGTTTGTAGGGACAGAGTAGGACAGTGAGGGAAAGTGTCAGTGTGCTATTCTGTTCTAAACCAATTTTGCTGAACCATATTTGAAATCCTTGAGTTTAGGGACAGAGAAGGACACTCGTGGAAACTATCAGTGTGCTATTCTGTGCTAAATCTTGTTTGTAGGGACAGAGTAGGACAGCGAGGGAAAGAGTCAGTGTGCTATTCTGTTCTAAACCAATTTTGCTGAACCATATTTGAAATCCTTGAGTTTAGGGACAGAGAAGGACACTCGTGGAAACTATCAGTGTGCTATTCTGTGCTAAATCTTGTTTGTAGGGACAGAGTAGGACAGTGAGGGAAAGTGTCAGTGTGCTATTCTGTTCTAAACCAATCTTGCTGAACCATATTTGAAATCCTTGAGTTTAGGGACAGAGAGGTACAGTGAGGGAAAGTGTCAGTGTGCTATTCTGTGCTAAATCTTTTTTGTAGGGACAGAGTAGGACAGTGAGTGAAACTGACAGTGTGCTATTCTGTTCTAAACCAATCTTGCTGAACCATATTTGAAATCCTTGAGTTTAGGGACAGAGAAAGACACTCGTGGAAACTATCAGTGTGCTATTCTGTGCTAAATCTTGTTTGTAGGGACAGAGTAGGACAGTGAGGGAAAGTGTCAGTGTGCTATTCTGTTCTAAACCAATCTTGCTGAACCATATTTGAAATCCTTGAGTTTAGGGACAGAGAAGGACACTCGTGGAAACTATCAGTGTGCTATTCTGTGCTAAATCTTGTTTGTAGGGACAGAGTAGGACAGTGAGGGAAAGTGTCAGTGTGCTATTCTGTTCTAAACCAATTTTGCTGAACCATATTTGAAATCCTTGAGTTTAGGGACAGAGAAGGACACTCGTGGAAACTATCAGTGTGCTATTCTGTGCTAAATCTTGTTTGTAGGGACAGAGTAGGACAGTGAGGGAAAGTGTCAGTGTGCTATTCTGTTCTAAACCAATTTTGCTGAACCATATTTGAAATCCTTGAGTTTAGGGACAGAGAAGGACACTCGTGGAAACTATCAGTGTGCTATTCTGTGCTAAATCTTGTTTGTAGGGACAGAGAAGGACAGTGAGGGAAACTGTCAGTGTGCTGTTCTGTGCTAAACCAATCTTGCTGAAGCATATTGCAAATCCTTGTGTTTAGGGACAGAGGATAGGCAGGGGACAGTGTCAGTGTCATTGTTGCTAAGCCTCCTGCACAGTATACACCTGAAGGTAGCCCTTATTGCTGTTTTTCCCATCTCCCTGCAGGCCATCCATTAAAATGTCTGGAAGGCAAACAAGGAGAGGCAGACAGTCAGGAGGCAAAAAAATAGGGCAAGCAGGCTCTGTGTCTGGGGGCAACAGTGCTGGTCGTGGACGCGGTGCATTGTCATCAGCACATGGCCATGGGACACGCTTGTCCTTCTTTTCGGCAGCTGGACATGTTGAGCCACATCATGCCGAAGACTTGGTAGAGTGGATGACCAAGCCCACCTCATCCTCCTCATCCTCTCTCACCCAGGCTCAGGGTACTGGCAAAGCAGCTGCCAAAGCGTCCTCTTCTCTGGTATCATTATCTTCATTAGTCAATCCTTCCCTAGACCCACCATGTCCTCCTCCTGAGGAGTCCCCCGAACTGTTTGAGCACAGTGTTGGGTACATGCTCCAGGAGGATGCCCAGTGTTTCGAAGGATCTGATGATGATACCCAGCTAGAGGAAGGCAGTAGCGTAAGAGCAGAGAGAGGGGATGCTCAAGAAGGACACCAATCCGGCAGTCATGCTCCAGCAGCTGCAGCATACTGCCAGATTGGCTCCAGTGATGAGGAGGGAGGGGATGATGAGGTCACTGACTCCACGTGGGTGCCTAATAGGAGAGAGGAGGAGGAGGAGGCTGAGGAGGAGGCACATCTCCAACGAGGCAGGATGCCCTTGAGTGGCCAGCGTATGGGCAGCACACCGACGGAATCACACCGCAGAGCTCCGCCTGTGCAGGGCGCTGCCTCTGCCCGTCATTCAAAAAGTTCTTTGGTGTGGGCCTTTTTTGAGGCGAGTGCATCAGATCGCACAGCTGCTGTTTGCAACATATGTCTCAAGCGTATATCGCGTGGCCAAAACATCAGCCGCTTGGGCACCACATGCTTGATCAGACATATGTTGACCTGCCATGCAGCTCGTTGGCAACCCTACCTTAAAGACCCACACCAAAGAACAAAGCTGACCTCTTCTTGCACCGCATCAGCTGGGATCTCCAACCCCACTATACCTTCAGTCCTCTCTGAAACCTGCTCTGAGAGGAATGAAGGTGTAGAATTAGGTGTGTCACAGCCAAGTACTTGCGGGCACTCTGCTAGCAGTACACCAACGTCCGATTCTAGCAGGCAAATTTCCCTGCCCCAGCTGCTGGACCGTCGAAAGAAGTTCACTCCCAGCCATCCACATGCCCAGCGGTTGAATGCTAGCTTGGCTAAATTGCTAGCGCTTCAACTGCTGCCTTTTCAGTTGGTAGACTCGGCCCCCTTCCGTGAGTTTGTGCAATGTGCGGTTCCTCAGTGGCAGGTTCCCAAACGCCACTTTTTTGCACGGAAGGCGATTCCGGCTCTCTACAGGCATGTGGAAGGCAATGTCTTGGCCTCGCTGGACAGGGCGGTCAGCGGTAAGGTGCATATTACCGCTGACTCATGGTCCAGCAGGCATGGACAGGGACGTTACCTTTCTTTCACGGCCCATTGGGTCACTCTTTTGGCAGCTGGGAAGGATGCAGGACAAGGTGCAGTAGTGTTGGAGGTTGTTCCACCGCCACGCCTCCAAAATGCTACTACTGGTTGTGACACACCTCTCTCCTCCACCCCCTCCTCTTCTTCTTCCTCCATGGCCTCTTCCTGTGGTTTGTCCTCGGAACCAGCGGTGCTCCGTAGGCGTTCAAGGGGCTACGCAAGTATGCAGGCAAAAAGATGCCATGCCGTGCTTGCGCTGGTGTGTTTGGGGGACAGGAGCCACACTG